>CAWUFW010008829.1:0-600000 GCA_963921515.1 Calotriton arnoldi | reverse complement strand
TTCTTGTAGATAATGATCTGTCAATTTCCTAATATTCTTTTTGCACCGAATGGTGCTACGGTGTTCTACAATTCTGGTCCGTACTTTCCGTGTCGTCATCCCTACATAGCGAAGTTTGCAGGGGCACTCGATAAGGTAGATCACGCTGGAGGAGTTACAGTTCGTGTGTTTCCGTTGGTACCATATCTTACCACGTTCAAGGTCTAAGTTTTCGGTAGGCCGTGTTAGGTGGCATACACTGCAATCACCACATGGGTAATGGCCGACAACGTTTGGTAGGCCCCATGCTTCGGTGATTGTGTTAGTGGTGATATTCTTGGACGTCTTGGGTCGGGTTGACACCAGTCTGTCTTTCAGGCTACTCGCCTTTTTGTACGCAAACAGTGGTTGGTCCCAATTTCTTTTGCCTGAGTTTAAGATGCGCCAGTTTTTCTTTATGATTTTCGCCACTACATTTGAGGCTGCATTGTAGGTCGTGACGCATGTGAGTGGAGTGGCAGTTTCTCTGTGTGTGTTGTCATCTAAAAGGGCATCTCTGTTTTGGTTTCGGGCGCGTTTTTGGGTGGTTTTGACAATTTGCCTGGGGTATCCTCGCTCTTGTAGTCTTACCGCTAGATCAGCTGATTGTTTTTGGTAGTCAGAGGTCTGGCTACAGTTCCTTCGTATACGGAGGAACTGTCAGAATGGGAGGTTCTCTCTGAGGGGGCGAGGGTGAAAACTTTCAAATTGTAATAACAAGTTTCTGGCCGTGGGTTTGAAATATATAGTGGTTTTGAGGGTGTTTGCCTCTGCTGTGATGTTTAGATCCAGGAAAGCCAGGTTGGTAGTGTTGGCTGAACAGGTGAATCTCAAGTATGGGTCACGTTCATTGAGCCATATTAGGAAGGTTGCTAGGGAATCAAAGGAGCTAGTCCAAATCACAAAGACGTCGTCGATGTAGCGACGCCAGAGTTTGATGTTATTGGTATATGGATTGGTGGGCGGAAGTATGTGTAATTTTTCAAAGTGGTACACATAAAGTCCGGCCACACTAGGGGCAAAAATGCTGCCCATTGATGTACCATTGGTCTGAAGGTAAAATTCCCCTTCAAAACCAAAATAGTTCTCCTTAAGCGCTAGGGTAGCACATTTAAGGATGAAGTCTCTGGGGGTGGTGTATTCCCAGGGGTTTTCCATGAGTATGTCGTGGAGAACTTGTAGTGTCGCATCTTGAGGCAAGCTCGTATACAAGCTTTCAATGTCCAACCCCACTAGGAGTTGGGTGGTGGGGTCAAACCTCAGGTCTTTGATGATATTAAGCAGATGTTTAGTGTCTCTAATGTATGTGGATGACTTCTGTACAAGAGGATTAAGAAAAAAGTCACAGTACCGGGAAAGAGGTTCCAGAAGGGAATTGATTCCAGAATGCCTTTATCATTCATATGTGGTATTCATTTTAGTGTCTGCGGGTTCTTTGATGGTACTCACTCTGGTGTAGTATTAGGTTAGAATTAGGGAGTGTATGTCTTCCCTTGTGGTCTGACAGAAGGAGGCCTCACCACTGGTTCTCAACAGGCAGAGAGATGCTTTATCTGGCCCAGGTTCAGGCATCATGTAACCCACCTTTTTCAGCACATGGCATTGACCATATCTTGAATTGTTCAGACCTTGTAGCACAAACGCGAAGGAGGCGAGAAAGAGAATTTGATGCCAAATGAAGGCAAGGAGAGATGCTCAAGAAGGAAACTACACAATCATTAGATACAACTTGATAGTAATTAGTTAGTAGTTACTGACTTCTCTTTTTTCAAAATTTTAGTTTATAATTTTTCCTTTCTGCCTGCCACTGTCAAGCCTGCTGCGATCCGTGTTCCGGATGCGGCAGGGGTGGAGCACGCTTAACATAAATTGGATGCTGACGGACAGGAAACTGCTTGCCGTTCTAGTCATTCCCTGCCTGCAGCTTCCTGCTGTCAGTTTCACTTACCTAGCTTGTGGGTTCCTTCATGCTGCTTCTGCGTTCTAGGCGGCTCCTTGTCAGGTCTCCCTCGTGGTGCGTTTTCTCTTGCCCACTTTGTTGGATTCCTCTCTCGGATGCTCCCGCTCTTAGTCCTAGATAACCTGCAAAACGTAACAAAAGAAATATTTAAAGCTACGACACTCTGCAATTCCAAGCCGGGGCAACGCGCTCTGCATACTCACATATTTGAATTGTGATATCTAAACAAAATACGTATCTGCTTTTGCATCTTGTCTGCGGATTCTGTATCTTGAACTCTAGTCTCTGATGACCATACCTATGGACAAATTATATAATTAATGAACATACTTATTTCTAAAGGACAGAAATTAAGTTTCATATTATTTACTTATTAGTTGCACTTATTTTAAGGCTCTATATATTTCTATTTTTGACCTTTTGACTTATAGCTAGAAATGGAATACATGTAGGAATATATGCACTCTCCTTTCTTCAGTTTTTTCCTTAGCTAAATTTCTAGTCTGTAATTTTGAGCCTTCGTACGACAACAACAGTAAAACACGAGGTATGCCTTACTATAGGAAGCATATGTGCGAATCTCACCAGTTGCTACTTTACTCTATACGCATGTACCCTCTTTTTCCCTTGGATATACCAAATCGTCATTAGCTGCCATTTTCTTTTCTTTACTGATAATCAGAAGAATGGAATTTCCCAGGTATATATTCACACATAATAGGCATATGTAAATTGACACTCACCTGAAATCATGACATCACTGATTTCCTCTTTCCCTTCTATTTAACATTTGGGAGGAGTTTTGAATAGCCCAGGTAGACACATGCACCACAGCACAGTCTCCCCAGGACACTTGTTTTTTTCTCTTTGCCTTCCCCTCTTTCCTGTGGATCTTGGTTGGCTTTGACTATTGTTGGGCTACCTTGGTCGAGGGTGAAGTTGGGAACAAGCATCTTGGCTTCCTCTCGTTCCTGCAGAAAATAAGGTGAGATTCCAACACCAAAAGACTATGCTCAGTGACAATCCACCCCCCATATTTAAAGAAGCCCACCATTCCTGTGATTTGTATTTGCCCAAAATGTTGTCTCCTACATGACATGAGCACTTTTTGGAAGTCTAAATACTTCCATGGTGAACATTTTGGAAGTCATTGACTTCTGAGCAAAAAAATGAAATCAATAGGTAGGCACGCATTGAGGTGGATTCCTCTTGATTTGTGTTTGAAGTTAGGATAGCCAAACATAAGGCAGTGTTGCCCATTAGACTTAAATGGTCCCAATATGGGTACAGAGAGAATCAGGATAACATTCATAGGACTGAAACTCGGCACCTTCCAGTTTATGGATACATCCAAGTCCCCAAATCTGGAAGTTATAATTCAAACACAATATAGTCTATAGAAGTCTTTAATATTCAAGCTCATTTTTTTAAAGTTGTTTTGCGTTTTTTAAACTTATGACCACATTTACAGGTGGATGAGAATAGGACATCTTCCAGAAAATATTTTTAAAATCCTATCCATTTATCCACAACCACGTATGGCTGCCATACTTAGAGGGTGGTGTTTCACAGTCTTCCTGATGGTGGAGCCACTGCCTCCTCTCCTCTCAGGAACACCATTTTGCTGCCCTCATTTTGATTTGACCAGTATCTAAAGGATTGCTCAAATAAGGGTTACCCTCACAAGGAACATAAAAACTCCCAGAATATGAGGAATGCTAGAGCGGAAATGGTTTAAAAAAGAATCTCGGTTTTCTATCATCATCTAATCCCCACTGTCCTTTTTTCTACTCAGGTCAAGGAATTATTGCCGTTGTTTTAGAGAAATTGTGATTAAATTATCACAATTTCTATCTATTTCAGGCAATAAAGAGAATTTGCTATGAGTTAAAGGGTTTTATTATTCAAAGTCTTAGTTAGCCATCTTTATTAAAGTTACAAGTTGCATTAATCAATCTCAGTCATTAGAACCTCATTAGAAACTAATAGGCAATCAATAAATTGCAATAAAGTTCATTAAGCGTGTTCTATAAAGGAAAGCAAATCCCTACTCTAAGGATGAGAAGGAAAAGTGTCAGTTTCAGAGACCCATAAAGAGATTTGATATGAAGAGAGATTATAAAGCATACAGCTTCAGCATTAAAGGTCAGCTCAATAAATCAATAATTGAACAAAACAGAACTTGTCATAAAGAGAAGTTCAAGAAACTCAGTGGAGTCTCAGAACAGCATAAAGATGTGGGAAATGGGTGTGAGGTGGATGAAGTGAAAGAAGGGTGTGTGTCTACTTTAGGAACACGCACATTTATAGACAGACAAAAATATTGTTTCAATCTTCATGTAGCTTCATCTCTCTTCTGCCGAACAACCAGCTTCCGATGTACCCATGGGAATGAGTTCACTCCCTGTCTTCTCACAGTAAAACAATATTCTTTAGACAGCAACTTCTAATACTGCAACTCTGTCTCATCATCTCTAAGTTTTTCATGATTCATTCTCCCATTTGAGTCTACATTCCCATGTGGGAAATTCCATTCTTTTTCTTCTAAATAAAAAGTTTATTTCTTAGCTAACAATGGTCTTTTTGGAAGTTGAAACATCTATATAAACAGCAAAAAAAACATTTTGCACAGCAACCAATGATTGAAAAATCAAGGGGGATATTTTCAAAACTTTTGCGCTGGTTTAGCATTACAAAAGTGATGCAAACCAGCGCAATTTTTATTTTTGCTATTTTCTTTCCAGCGCAAAACTTGTTTTGCGCTGGAAAGCACTCTTTAATTAGCGCAAAGCAGCACGAAGCACTGCTTTGCGTTACTTTGCGCCGAGGGGGCGTTACATGGGTGGTACATGGGCGTTCCCATGCAACCACCCATGCCTTCTGACGCAAAACCATATGTACAAATATTTGTAAACATGACTTTGCACCAAAACTTAGCGCCCCTTCAAAGGAGGCGCTAACAGGAGAAATGCTTTCAATTCTCCAGACTTTTCCGACTTTCTATGCGTGCTGCACTGTGCAACACGTATGCAAAGTGGGAAAAGCTTTGCATCGTGCCTTGCATAGTATTTTGTACAGGAAGGGTACCCTTCCTGTACAAGACCTATGCTACACTCATGTACACGCCCTAGCGCTGCGGCGCTAAGGTGTGTGCATGGCACACAGCAGCTGAAATCAGTGCCGGCGCAAGGGAAAGGGGAGGAGAGAGCCATATCTCTGAAGAAATGGCACTCTCCTGCTCCCTCTGTCATGTAGTTCCTATATTACCTATACAGGATCTGTGCGTTTGGATAACATAAACTGTGGGACTGGTGGCAGACTGATTCCGTGCACCCCCACCGATACGTTAGCCTATCTGTATTAGCTAGCTCACAGTGCCACTATAATCTCCTCTTACTAAGGAGAGAATAGATTCTGGCAACCTCAGAACATGACAACCCTGATCCCTCAGAATCGTGGAAACAATATACTACCTTTCGCTTAGTCACTCGTGCTCACTTAGGGTCCCGTTACGATGGCGGGCGGACAAAGTCCGCCCGCCACTTTAACGGAAAATGGGACCGACCGCCAGAGGTGCGGCGGTCCCACGAGGACAATTAGGATGCGCCCGCCACACTGGCGGGCGCATTCTGGCCTTTAACATTGCGGACGGTGCTGCTGGGTGCAGCTCCGTCCGCAATGTTAAAAGTGCATGGTTTGCATTGCCATGCACAACATGACAGGCACTGCGCGGTGCCTGCCACCTTGTGTATGGCAATGTAGGAGTGTACCATAGGTACCCCCCAAGTGCAGCCCCCCACCCCCCCACCCCCGGGGGCCCGTAATGGGCCCCCAAAGCAATTTCCGCTGGCCTTTCCATGGCGGCATCGCCGCCGTGGAAAGGCCTTTAAATTTGCACATCATAATATGGATGGCGGTGCCTGCTCGGCACCGCCACCATATTATGCCCCAGATCCGCACGGCAGGCAATCGTAACGATTGCCTGCCGGCAGAACAGCGGCGGGTCAGTCTTTCTGTCTGCCGCGGTACCCCCGCCATACTAATATGGCAGTGGGTAAATCAGGTACAGATGGCGGGCGGATCGCCAACACCGGCCCGGCGGTGGCGATTTGCCCGCCATCATAATAGGCCCCTTAGTTTGTCTCAGTGAGATATACAGAATAAACAGGCTGGGCGTTTTCAATAAGTATTTATTGAACAGTTGTTATTCTAGTGTAGAGTAGATGAGCTGCAACAACCATTAGACAATAGCAGAGATATATGATTAGCTATATTACAAAAGTAAAGGGATGGTATAGTTCTACCATCTTGCAGAAATCATGAATATATACAAGTACATAAAACACATGATAAAAGGGTGCGTACTCCTACAATGCCTCCCTAACTAGATGTACCTAAATGTACCTAGCATCTGTGTAGGTGTTATGCCAAGAATCCCTCTAGGATCTAGTCAACCCCATTACCTGAGAATGAGAGAATATGGGACCCCGTCCTGGTCTCGAGTTGGAAACCCCGCGAGGGATGTTAGACCCCTGCGAGCTAGAGCGTCTGCATGCAGGAACCTCAGTGTCTCTGGTCAGTGTGTCAGCCAGGAAGTCTTGGTCTCCTCTGTCTTTCTAAGCAAGATGTGATGTATATATACCCATAGGTCTCCCAAGGGGTCCTACCTTGCTGTGTTACTGTGTCGGCCTAAAGGATGACGTCGGGCCTGAACTTTATTCAGAGATATTATACAGGAGATGTTAGTCCTGCTGTGCTTCCAAGAAGCCTCATGCATAATGTATGAGATTTGTACTAGGGGGAAACCCGCGTTCTGAATACAGTGTTGTATCTGGGAAAAAGGTCAGTCCCTAAGAACCGTTATGTATGTAATGTAGGGAAGAATATAGGTGAAAGGTTGCAATGTTACCTGCGCCTATATAGGGTACCTATATGGAATATAACACCTCCCTGTCACGCAATGTGGCGCAGCCTCGCGGGGGGCTGCGCTGCGCTGCATGGTGCAACTTTTTGGAAAATCTCCCCCTAAGTGTTTAAAAGGTCAAGATCATGTTTAAATGCTGAATTTACAATTTCTTAGCTCTGTTAACTTTAATATGGCAGTGTCTCTGCGTATTAGGCCTAGCATGTTTAAGTATGATTGCCTAGGGAAATATTTCATTAAATTCATATTTTAAGTCTCCTTAGCTTTGCACATTATTTAACATTATTTCAAGAAGTAGTAGCTTATTCGATTAACATGATCATTTACATGCAGAAAATATCTCACAACATACATTAAATCATTGAATTAAAAAGAATAAGAATTATATCATAAACTTTATGATTCTGAACATCGTTAAAAAGTAGTATATGAAATTGTTTGCTTGGGTAAAATTCTTTGAGGCCTTTAAAATGGCTAAAATAGTCATTTAAAATACACCAACAATCAGCAAGACAGTTCGTAAACATCACTATATACAACAATTCCCTTGTGTAAGCAAAGGATCATACCTTTCCTACATGTTTCAAACACATGCCCAAAATTGTTGATTTCATATCTTAGACCTCTGCCATCAAGCATAAAACAAGTATCTAGATAATGTGAACACAAGCCACCTTGTTTTATCAGATCTGAACACACGTAGTGCGTCTGCAGGTCGTGTGAACAACAATAATCGACAAGCAGGGATAATCCACGTTTTTCTTGTGGGAACATAGTGGGGACAAAAAAATATAAAATGTTCTATGGTTTCAGGGCTAGAGCCGCACGACGGGCACAATGAAGTTACAGAGGCATTCGCTCAGCTACATTTCATAGCATTCAAGGGAAGAACCCCAGTCCTGAATTGTACATAAAGTGCTCATGCCTGAGGGGGTTCAACATCATCCATATACTTATCAAACTTAAAACAACTTATAAAATTTTAAAATCTAATGGTTAAAGTGCCTTGTGGCCTGATATTAGTGCATATAGACTCGATATAGTCCCAGTACCTTTTTTTGAGCTGGGGAAGCATTTTATTAGTAATGGACTGTGGATCGTCCCACATAATCCCCAACCCCAATTAAAAAAAACACTGTCTGACCTTTTAAAGCCAGACCAGTCGCCCTGCCTGTCTTTCAATGGTTAGTAGTTCTTCCACTGCGTCCTTATCCGGGATCTGGGTGTTACTGGTCCAAAGTCTCACCCAGAACACAAGGACCTTTAGGACAGCAGTATGAGAAATAGACTTTAGGCCAAGATCAAGGCCCACTGGTAATAATGGAGTGTTCGTTGGTAGGTTTAAAATTGATCTTAAAAATTTGTTTTCCGTGACCTCTAACTGATTCAGTTGCTCCAGCCCCCATAATTCAGCACCATAGAGGGCCACACCCAACCCTCTGGCCCGATGTATTTCTATTGCAGGTGAAATTGGGCGGAAGGCTGATTGTTTGATTGTCTTTACTATTGCACAGTCCACATGCTGGAGTGTGAGGGTGCTCTTCTGAATCTGGGGAGTCGATGCCATGTTATCGGTAGTTCTAACTCCCAGGAAATTAAAAACCTTGACTTGGTCTAGAAGTTTTGAGCCCAACCTCAGTTTCTCCTTGGAGGATTTATAGGGACTAAAAACCATGAACTTTGTTTTGGAGCAATTGATTTCAAGGCCCCGGTCCTCACATGCTGATGCAAACTTATTTAAGACTTTCTGAATGCCCATTGGGGTTTTGGAGAAGAGCAGCGTGTCATCTGCAAATAAAAGAGAGGGAAATAATTTACCAGGTAGCTTAGGCGGGTCACCTCCACAATCGTATAATTCGTTGATAAGCCAGTTCATATACAGGTTGAACAGAGTTGGGGCCAAAACGCAGCCCTGCCGCAGCCCCTTTGAGACAGATATATTGTTAGTTAAACCACCGTCGGGGTTCCACCTAACTTTGGCATAACTGCCTTGATGTAATCGAACCAGATGTTGAAGCAGGCCACAAGGTAGCCCAAGTTCCTAAGGGCGGCCCATAGCTTGGTGCGATCTATTGAGTCAAATGCTGTTTTGAGATCGACAAACACAATATACAGGTATCCCCTCTTGATCATTACTTCCTTCCAATTAAGCATGAGGAAGCGGAACACCTGATCTAAGGTGCTTGTGAAAGCCCTAAAGCCAGCCTGCAGATGGGCAAGTATACTATCTTCCTCTATCCAACAGTGAAGGTGTGACAGAATCATTTTACTAAAAACTTTCTGGGAAACATCTATAAGGCTAATAGGCCTATAATGTGAGGGGTCCCCTTTATCCCCTTTTTTAAATATGGGGATTATTTCTGCACCCTTCCAGGTTTCGGAGATGTCCCCCCCCCTCGTGTCATAGCATTAAATACTAGGTGGAGCAACTGGCCCCATATATTGGGCTCAGAGCGATAGAGATCTTCAGGTAATATATCTAGCCCTGGTGCTTTCCCAGTCTGAAGTGTACAAATTGCAGTCACAGTTTCCTCTCGGGAGAAGCTGACTATATCTCCCACTACTGGCTCTACAGTGCAATCCCTCCCTACTAATGCTGTCTCACATCAGACTCATGGTCCTCTCCAGAATATAATTTCTGAAAGTAGTCTTCCCAGATATGTGGCTGTATATATAAGTCATCTTCTTTAACCAGCTGTGTTACCCCTTTCAAGAGTAAGTGCCAAAATAACTGGCAATCCTTCAGTCTGGATGCCTCTACTAGGGTACGCCAGTTCTCTACCTCCCAATTCCTTTTTGCCTCTTCCTATATCTTCTTGTAGACTCTTCTTCTTTTTATTAAGTTGCTCCTAATTCCCTTCTTTACGGCCACAGTTAGCTATGTTCTGGCTTGCCTACATTCCTCATTACACCATGGTGCAGCATTTCGGTTAATCATATTTATTTTGCACTGTCTGCTAAAATAGGGCTTTAATCTATTTAATAAGTGAGAGAAGCTAAACATAATGCTTTCATCATTTGGGTTAAGATTTCCCAATACAGTGAGAGTCTGAGCCACCTCTGCATAAATGCTAGGGAGCTAATTCTCATCAGCAACTACTTGGGGCCATTTAATTCTCCTATTATTATTAGTGGCGACAACAGGAGCCGTCACTAAGTTAGTCTGGGAGTGCAGAATTGGAATGCCAGACAGCCTCAGGATCAGTGCATTGTGGTCACTATCCTGATGATTTAAGACAACCATATCATTGACTTTTGACCACAGGTCAAGATCTACCATAATAAAGTCAATCCTACTCTTAACGTTCCCCCTATTAAATGTAGTATTTGCTTCTACATCTGAGGGTGTCCGCCCGTTACAAGCGCATACCCCATAAGTGAGTGTGAAGGACAGGACTTGTTGACCAACCTTTGTGCATCTTTTAATGGGTGGTAAATGTAGCCTTTTGATTCCTCTAGCTAGCTCTTCCTCCTGCACTATTTCCTGAACAAAATCTATGGGTTCATATGTCGTATTAAAATCCCCAGCCACTATAAGATAGTACTCTTTTCTTGGGCTGTCAAGGAAATTTGTGAGCATTGTTATAGTGTCTGAGGCCTTGTGTTGGCTGCTAAAACGATTATATAAATGTATTAGTCTTATATAAAAATTCCCTTTGAGGGATGCCAAATCTAATCCAAGGATCTCCTGTGAACCTATTTCTAGCCTCTCAATTTTACATTCCAAATTGGTCTTAATCCAGATTAGCAAACCTCCAGTGAATCTACCTGCTGGTGATGGTCTGGCTTCAATACTAAATGTAGTGTACCCCACCCTATGTATTTGCTCGGTTGCCCAGGTTTCTTGGAGCAAACATATATGACTGCAGTCCACCAACTTGCCCCACTCCGGGTCATTTAATTTAGACCTTATCCCCGCAATATTCCAAGAAATAATTTTCAGTTGCAGGTCATCATTTATACTCCCCTGGAGTGGGTATCCTGCTATTGGGTTATCTCTCATTGAGGTCCGGGCAGGTGCGTGGTGGTCATGCAGGGGGACTGAGGTTTGGTTCTTATTTTCTATTGCGATATTATTATATGTGGTGCCCCCCCAGAATTGACTGTTTAGGTCCATGGCTGGAGCCATCGTAGATTTGGCATTACCCAACTTTAGTCAGCCTGGGTTATCCAGCTCAGTAAGTGCTTAATATATATTACTGGTTACTAAAGCAAATTGCTCCTTATTCCTCTGCAAATTCTGGGCTACACAGGCATTAGATATAGTAGGTGGACCTGGAGACTTGTGGTGTCTATAAAAAAAAACAGTGACATAATGCCAATCCCCTGATCATGACCTCACCCACATGATTTCCCCCCACTTTTGATCAGTTTTTCTGCTAGAGCTGGGGATCTACAGTTGATCACTATGCAGTCCCCACAAATAGATTTACGTAGGGGGCCAACCCAACTCACTCTTCTGATGAGTAGGATGTAATGAAGGCTGGAATTTGTAAAATCAGAATTGCAGGATAGCCAATGACACACTTTATTTTTCAATTGGCTTGTGGTTTCTTTATTGTTACCCAAAAGCAAAGCGACATTTGTTAAAATCACCACATATGGGCAACACTCGGGTGGAAGATCCAGATTCACCTGGTTTGAAAAATCGTGTATGTCATGTGTATCATCGGTTAATGTATGTAACTGCCTGGTGGTTAGAATATAATTTTCACTCTGTGAGAGGCTGTGTACTCTCATCCTCAAACTGCTACTGGTGCACCCATCAACTTTTGGATAGCCAACTTGCTGCAAAACTCTGTCTTTGGTCAGACTTTCCCAAGACCATAATCGTTTTTTAAGAGGTAGCTGCCAATGTAGGTTGTGTAGCCGTACTGCATTGTCTCCCTCCCTACGTGTTAGGCCTATCAAGCTCTTGTACCCCCCCGGGTCGGAACTTTCAGATGCTATTGGCCTATCCTTGCCTTCCCCTGCCATTAAGTAAATAACAGACTTTTGGATAGTTCCCACAGTAGCCTCAAGCTTATCGAGTCTGTCTAGTATTGGTGAGAGATTTTTTGATAATACACTATCAAATCGACTTATTAAAATCTCTAAATCTGTTAGATAATACTGTGTGTTCAGGTGGCATAGTTATAGTCTTAGATGCACAGGTAGGCGCTGGTAAGCTGCTGTTAATCCCCCCTTGATGTATGTCCTGGGCTTTTTTTATCTAGTACTTGCTCCTTGCTTCTTCCTTTTGACAGGTTGTCCAGTCGATGGTGACGCCGGGTGGTGGGGCGGGGACTGCGTGGCGGATGGGTATTCCATTATTTTTTCTGCCCTAAGAAGATTATCTAATTGAGTGTCCCCAGACACCCTACAGGGGGTTGAGTCCGAATTCAAAACTATAGGTGCTCCTCCCTCCAAGGATAGGCGTTGTTCTACCAAAGAAATGTCCTTGTCTATTATTCTAGCTGCCCGTATCAAGAAGCAATCAAGGGTGGAGTTCTGATGACTCATGGGTGTACCCACCTTGTCTCCCATTAGCTTCCGTTTGGCCATTTTGAAAGTCACAGTCTCATAGGGGAGAAAAACTTGTACCAAGTACTTGTAATAAGAACAGACTTATGGTGTTGTGTAGACAAGGAACAGGAAAGCCAAGTGGGGTGGCCAAGCCCAGCCTCGGTCGGCCGCGGACGGGCACAGACGGACCCGCCCTTGGCCCGGGCACGCCCGCACACGTCCCACGCTGTGGGAGCGCCCAGCTGGATTTTAGGCATCGGGAGGACTAGCCCTGCCTCCCACGCTGCCGCCGCCGAGAGTGCTGGGGGACTGACTCCCACCCCAGCAACAAGAATCCAGGAAGGTGCAAGTGGGCCTCCTCCGGCCCGAAAGGTAAAGCGTCCCGTGCTGCGGGAGAGCCCAGCTGGCTTTTAGGCATCAGGAGGACTAGCCCCACCTCCCGCGCCGCTGCCACCGAGAGTGCTGGGGGTTTGAGTCCCACCCCAGCAACCAAGATCCACGAAGGTGCAAGCGGGCCTCCTCCGGCCTGAAAGGTAAAGCGTCCCACGCTGGATTTTAGGCATCGGGAGGACTAGCTTTGCCTCCTGCGCCGCCGAGAGTGCTGGGGGACTGAGTCCCACCCCAGCAACCAGGATCCAAAGATTTTAAAACGCTTCTCCAGGGACAATAGTTAAATGTGTCAAGAGATAGATCGCTGGTTTGATTTTAGTTCCCTGACATGGGTCCACAATGCATGAGGTAGAAGATCTAGGGCAAAAGTGTCCACCATTGCAGGACGTTTCTAAATCTGTGATGCCTCTGTCAAAACAAAGGTTTGGCAGATGGTCTGTCAAATTGTAAATGACCTAGTTAGAATCATCCATAAAGTGCTTAACTTAAATTTGTTTCTTACAAACCATGAGAAGTACAGCGGTTGCTGGTACTGTGCTCAATAGACTCAACTGACTGAGTTGTCCCTGATGGATCTGAACTTGTAACCTGCAAGTTGTAGGCAGGTCTCTGCAGCAAGTTTATAACTCACTCAGCTATTTTGCAAGTAGGGTCCACCATTTACCTTGGTCACTGGATGCAGATCCCAACTCAAAGATATTTATTCATAATTATCTTAAAAAGAGCGAAAGCACTCCTGAACCACTGAGGTGCCCAATGCCCTACTTGTGGTGTAAACAATATGAAATGACCACGAATCCGGTAGTGGAAAGAAGGCAGTGAGGGGATGCTGGAAACGAACAGGACATAGACCTTAAAAAACCTGTAAATACAGAGAGGACAGGGTTTTTATTTTTATGATGCTAAACTAAGGGCAAGATGTACGACGGAATTTTTCATGCGCAAATGAGTTTTAGACCTGTTTGCGCATGCAAAAAATCTGTGGGCCATGTACTAACCCTATTTTGCGAGTCGCAAATAATTTGCGACTCGCAAAATAGTGTTTAGCGACTCGCTATTAGGAAGGGGCATTCCCTTCCTAATAGGGACCCACAAGCCATGTAAGAATGTTTTGCGGTCGCAAAACATTCGCAGTTTACCACCCTCTTCAAGACCCCTTCCCCTTTGGGAATGCATGCACAAACATTTTTTAAGGGCAGGCAGTGGTTAAAAAAATTTAACAAAAAAGTTTATTATTATTTTTTTTTAAATGCATCCCGTTTTCCTTGAACCCCTTCCCTGCGGGGGTAATTCCCCCACTGGTGCGGGGGGAGGGGCGGGGGGTGAGCGCGGCGCCGCGGTGCTCGTGACGAGACCAGCTCGTCATGAGTCACGGTGGAGCTGTGCTCATGACGAGCTGGTCTCGTCACGACCCCGCCCACTGATTAATTCTCCCACACAGGCGGGGAATTAATCCCGCGTGGGCGGAGCGCAGCCGTTATGACGAGACCAGCTCGTCATGAGCACAGCTCCACTGTGACTCATGACGAGCTGGTCTCGTCATGAGCACCGAAGTGGTTAAGGAAAACGGGCTGCATTTTTTAAAAAAACTGCTTTATTTAAAAGCAGTCCCAGACATGGAGGTCTGCTGACCCCAGCAGGCAACCATCCCTGGGAGTGCCAGCCATTCCCAATGGGCTCGCAAATTGCGACAGCCTCATTAATATGCATGAGGCATGCAATTTGCGACCCCATTGAGAATCGCAAACAGTGTCTCAGACACTGTTGTACATTGGCAATTGCGACTGGTCGTACATCTGGCCATAAATCTCTTTTTTCCGCAGGCGGTACTTCCAAAGCAAGAGTTGGCAAGTAGTCTACACAATATGCCACTTTCCAAACTGTACTTAGCTATGGATGTGTACATTAAAAACTCACGGTTTGGAGAAATATGTTCCATCAATAGGTAAAACCGGTGAAAAAACATATTTTCATGGAAACAATAGTTTCTGACTCTCTCTAAAATGGGAACTGGAGGACCATTTATTGGCTCGTCTCAACATGGTGGTTTTTGCCATGAGAAAAAACTTAGGACAAACAATGTCAAGCTTGCAGCTTGCAGCCAGCCCCGACTCTAAGTACTGCTATCAAGGGCCAATTAGCCCTTAAAGGCTTAAAGGTGTCAGTTGCAATGGAAACACATTGAAATGTCACAGAAACACAAAACAAGGCAAATTCAAGAGCTGTTCTTTTCTCTCTCCCATTATGAAGTTTCTTCAGCCCACAAGCTAAAGCCGGTCATTCTTTACCGGTCCCCCTTCTGTCGTGGTTATCCCTCTTAAGTGTTTCATTTCCAGTCCAGCTTGCGCCCATGCATATGAATGTGTCCCCTTGAAAACGTGATGCAGGCTGTCTTTCCTCGTGTCACCATCTTTTTTCATGTGTCCAGCCCTATATGATTGATGAGGTGAAAGGTCATGCACCTTCTCTCGCAACCTGAGACATCTCAGTTCTATTAAAGAATCACTTCGAAGACATAATTGCGTGATTGATGTGCGATGAAAACTTTCATGAAATATGGCATTTTGACTAAAAAAAAAGCGCCTGAAAGGCACATTTGCAATTTAAATGAAGAAATCTTGAAATGAGTTCAAACAAAATAAAAACAGATAGAACAAGTTCCAAAGCCATTTTCAGAAGATTGTTATTTACATGTGCTTGTACAAAACTGGTATCCACAAGATATCAGACCTAGAGCCCCGAACTGTGTTTTATCGATAAGAATATATCTATGTAAGGCATATTTAACAGCATTTACATTAAACACAGCCTGCTTCAGAGAAAACTCCCATATTATTTGTAAATCTGTAAATGACCTGCATTACCGGTAATTGTCAAGCAACAGTGAACAGAGCCATGTTAACATTCATAAGCTGATAATTTATATAGCAAACACTTTATGAAAAAAACTGCGAGGTACTATGACAATCATGGGTATCAAGATGTCAGTCAATTTAAGAAAATATTTGAAAAGAAACTGAGTATTTAAAATCCTTTCCAATATATAGGTAAAAAACAAATGTCCCGACAACAATAAAATAACATGTGCCGATTTTAATGGGGGAAAATAGCTGATATTTATGACTCATGGGTATTTTTTATATCTAACGAAATACAAAAAATCGAATAATTTAATAAAATATAAAAGGTAAGACACACCAAAAAATACGAGCTATGCAAAAACAAAAGAATGATAAACATATAGTGATATTAAACCGATCGTGCAAGAGCAATTGCATAACTTTCCTCTTTTAAGAATTCATCAATGTCCGAATTCTGAACCCAAAATTATCAATGTTTCTGAAATCAGTTAGTCACTGAATTGAAACTCTGGTTAATTTCCTTTATTAAACCGGAGAAACGTCGAAACATGGTTCAGTTCAAATTGTGTTATATTAATGTGGATTTACCACGAGATATATAGACTATTCAGCATCGTTTCCTCTTTATAAAGTGAAAAGCTAGAGATTTCAGAAAACAACCTTAGTACAGATGTGTATTTAAAAATAAAAATAAGCGCCAAACATACACAAGTGCTGCAAAATTAAAAATCGAAAAGATTAAAGAGGCTGTTCTGTCATAGGCAGCTCTAAGAGGTACATATTCAAAACACAGCAAGTCTTGTCATAATTATTGCATGCTACCTTAAAATTAATCTCAAACGTAGTGGTGGAAATTGTGAAAAGAAAACAACCAAGGCATAAGGACGCTTGGTACAACGTTTTAAGGCAGAAATCAACATTCAATTTGGCGAAATCAAAACTTTCAGTATCCTTAAGAGATATGCATGCTTTGTATAATATCTATTGTAGAGCAGTAGCCCAAGTGATGTAGCTACATGTAATTAGAAATTCTAATCGCTTTTGTTTCTGCTGTGAGAGCAATTCAGGAGCCTATGGGCACAATTCACAAAAATTGGTGTATGAGTGAGAGTGACTTACTCTTGAAGTACTCCTAACTTTCTCATGAATTTTCCTGATTAAGGCCAGGAATGGCTCATTTCGGAAATTCAGGAGTACTACAAGACTACCGGCCAATTTATTTGTTGGCATGAAGGGAACTTCGTTGCATCGGCAACGGAGTTCCGTCCTCGCCACCATAGTGGTCCACCCGCCAATGTAATTCTCTTCGGACCATCAGTTTGGCCACAGTGAAGACTACTGTGTCTCTGCTATGGCCAAACAGATCTGATGGCCCTGAGGAGTAAGGGCCATTGGAGAAATGGCTACATCACTGCCTGCCCAATTTAGATGGGTGGACTGTAGTCTTATTTTACTGTTTTGCACAGCCAGGCAAAACCTGATAGTGAGGGACAGTAAAATCGCAATGATGCTCCCTCACACTATAGGAGAAGACTCCCATGGCCAGGGGAGCATTTTTTTTTTCTTTATAAAAAGAAAATTCTATTATGGGATTTTCATTTTGGAAAGAAAGAAGACATACTCTGTGCTACAGGGTTGTGTCCTGCTGACACAGCCCGTAGCACAGACTAAAATGCATTGGCAGGAACCACCATGACAATGGTTCCTCTCAATGTTTTTATAAATGAAAGCCTACTTGGTGGTCATTTATAAATTAGGTGGAAGGCCACTACACCATGTGGATGGAGTAGTTTGCTCTTTCCCAAAGGAGGGAAGGTGGGTTGTCTGTCCAGATATAAATTTGGGCTTAGGTCATAGCAAAATCTTTTTGAACCCACCCCACAATATAGTATGGTCATGGTTCCTTGCATGCACGGTGTTGGCTCTAGTACTCATGTTTTCTTCCATACGGTGTGTTGGTTCTAGGTAAGAAAATGTTTATTGATTTCCCTGGACTAAACATGGCCCTTGATTCTTAAGCAACCAATTGCTGTTGAATGTGAAACCTCTCAGAAGGGCCACCTGTTATCACTGTTATTTGCCACTGCAATTCAGCTATCAGGACCCTACGATCAGCCCAGCTCTCCCACGCCGTTGTCCCTCACACCAGGAAGTTCAGATCGGGAGGCCGCTCCTTCTCCATCCTCGCGGCCAGAGCCTGGAACGCCCTCCTGCTCCACCTCAGACAGACGACATCACTCCCCAACTTCACGAGGGACCTCAAAACATGGCTCTTCGATAGACCTCCTCCTTGATGGACAGGACCCTGCGCCTCCCCCCCTCAGCACCTTGAGACCCTTACGGGTGAGTAGTCGCGCTCAACAAACCCATGATTGATTGATTGATCGGCAGCACATAGAGCTGATCCTCAAATCATAGGCTTTGAGTGAGATGAGGGAAGTACTGTAAGGTCTCTTTGTATGGCAATGACCTTTTCAATTTCGTTAATAACCCAGACAATTCTAGGCACTAGTGATGCAGATCATAACTAAGTTTGACACATACGCGTAACTCTTGGTTAACTGGAACAAAACAAGTATATACTTGGTCCGGGCATGGCGATGATAGAAGAATGGGTGTTCCTTTCTTCACCTAATATAGAAATGGAAGGGATCAAACACTTGGGCACATGTATCTCAGAAGATCCAAACCGAGTGTGAGAGGGACATAAATATGACAAGTGGAAAGGTTAAAAAACAGACATCCAGCACTGAAAGTTATTACCACTAACATGATCAGGGAGAATTGCACTAATTAAAATGATTATGATACCTAGAATACAATATGCCATTCAAAATATATCACACAAAATCCCCAAACAGATTTTTAACGATCAGGTCATTTCTATGGAATAACAAGATGCAACGAGTTAGCATGGTAAAATGTTGCAAATCTCCCATTGACAAAGAGAATTGGGAATTCACACATAATGTGGAATATTGCCACACAGCACACTTAGTATTTGTGAATGAATGGACATTTGATATTACACCAGACCCTGAGCGATGGCCAGTGGCTGAGATTAATTCAAGCATTTCATCCGTCACCTTGTTTTTGATTACACCAGGACCATCCTTTATCGGCAAACGCTGGGAGATGAGGGACATGGACCAAGTGCACATCATTCTGACCTGGAGGGATGCCCTTCGTAAAACAGGTTAGCTTAAAAAACTCATGTGATAGATCCGACTATGGCTAGGTACTTTCCTCCTGAAGAGAGCAGCCATGAAAGGTTTTGCGGGCTCAAACACACTAGGAGTGTCAACTCTCAGAAATGTAATTACTAACAATATCATCAAAGAGTTTGCTTACCACCAAGAACAATTCAGAGTACTTAAAAACCAATTCTTCTGCTACCTCAAACGGAGATATGCACTTACACTCACCATCAATGCTCTTGGTGAGATACCCACATTAAATCCCCTAAAGAAAAACAATGTCACAGCTCACTGACGAGTAAATATCCGGTATTTATAAAACACTGGGGGCTTCATTTACAAGTTTTTGACGTAGGGCAGCGCAGTAAGTCACTTTGCTGCGCTGCCCTGCGTCATAAATGAA
Source organism: Calotriton arnoldi (assembly GCA_963921515.1). NCBI lineage: Eukaryota > Metazoa > Chordata > Amphibia > Caudata > Salamandridae > Calotriton > Calotriton arnoldi. The sequence continues at coordinate 580,742 of CAWUFW010008829.1, read as the reverse complement.
AGGGCAGGAATGTGTCATGTTTATGATATATGGCGCATTCCTGTCCTTTTCCACTGCACTGGTGCCATTTTGGCTGCTTTGCGCCAATGCAAGCACCCTTGGACCATAGTACAAGGGTGTCTGCATTGTAGGAATGATTGTTTTTGTGCAGGAAGGGACACCTTCCTACACAAAAATAATCAATGGAGGGATTTCCCTCATTCTATGTGTGCTGCAGAATACAGCACACATAGAAAGAGGAAACATCAAGGAGAAATTAAGTTATTTCTCCTCCTTACGCCTCCCCTGGGGCGAAGTAGGCTTTTGACACATTCCCAGGTTTACAAGTCCTAATAAATCTGGGAATGCATCAAATCCATGGGTGTTGCATGGGAACACCCACTGCAATGCCATGGAACTCCTCTTTGATCCAGAGTAAGGCAACGCAGAGACTTGCGCTGCTTTTCCCTACCACATATCTACGAGGCCATGAAAAGCCATGCAATGGCTTTGCGTGGCCTCGAAGATATGGGTCTGCCCTCTGCGCCACCGGTGCGACAAAAAAAGTGATGCACCGGCAGCGCAATGGGCTTATAAATAAGCCCCTCAGTATACCCACCTTCAACTCCTTTCCACAGCTTAAGAAAGACTGAGAGGCATATAGATGGGAGACAGGTAATGGGGATTGGCCGGTTATGTTATGTTATTTTAATTTTATAAGGCGCACAGCTACCCTAGGGTTTCCCGGCGCCGCCTGAAGGAGCCAACATAAACAGAGGGGTCTACATGTTAAATAACCAAGTTTTTAAGCCCCTACGGAAGTTCTCATACAAAGATTCAATTCAAAGATCGATCGGAAGGGAGTTCCATAAGGAGGGTCCCAAGTGGGAGAAGGAACGATCGCCCATGCATACTAGTCTCGGCCTAGGAACAATGAACTTAGCCTGGGTGGCTGAGCGCAGAGCACGAGATGGAACATAATGATGAACAAGAGTCTTCAAGTAGGGAGGTACCTTTCCAGATTTTATCTTAAACATGAGACTAAGAGCCTTGAACTTAATGCGGCTTTCAATCCTGAGCCAATGGAGATCCCGGATAAAACTGGAAATGGGAGCAGTTTTAGGTATCCTACAAAGCAGCCTCGCAGCCGCATTCTGTGCTAGTTGTAACTTGCGTAACACCTCCTTGGCGGCACCCAGATACAAGATGTTGCAGTAGTCCAGTCTTGAGGTGATGAGAGCCTGGACCACCGTACGTTGGGTAGAGGAAGGCAACATCCATAAGATTTTTTTTAGCCATCTAAGGATTGTGAAGCAAGTCGAAGCAACTCTCACTGCTTGCTGCTTCATGGACAGTTGGTCATCAACTAAGACACCCAGATTTTGAACTTGATGTTTAGGCTGGGGCAAAGGACCCATTTCAGTGGGCCAGTGCTGGGAGCTCCACAGGTCTTTATTTCGGCCCACAATCAGCACTTCTGTTTTCTCGCCGTTAAGTTTCAACAGGTTGGTATGCATCCAGCCTGCAATGTTCCTCAAACCGGCCTGAAGTAAGGAAGGATTGCGAGCTCCATCCGCAGAGAGGGAGAACACAATCTGGGTGTCATCAGCGTATGAAAAAAGAGACAACCCTGCTTCCTCAGCAATCCTCGCCATAGGTCTGACATAAATGTTAAATAGTAATGGGCTGAGGATAGAGCCTTGGGGAACCCCATAAGGGGAATTATGAATCTCGGAACATGCCGTCGGAGAGAAAACCTGAAACGTTCGATTAGTCAAGAAATCAGCAAGCCACTTGAGGGCTATATCAGTCACTCCCAGTGATTGTAGAGCATGCAATAGCACAGAATGTGATACAGTGTCAAATGCGGCACTTAGATCCAAAAGTATAAGTGCCACGGTACCACCCGCGTCAACCTGCTGGCGCACCATATCAGTGACCCCAAGCAAAGCGGTTTCAGTAGAAAGCCCGCTCTGAAGCCTGATTGAGAACCATGAAGGAAATTTTGAGAGGTCACAAAAGATGTCAATTGTGCATTGACATGCTTTTCCAAAATTTTGGAAAATGCAGGAAGGAGGGAAATGGGCCTAAAATTAGATAATTGCGTGGGGTCAGCCGTGGCCTTCTTTAACAACGGCAAAACCATTGCGTGTTTCCAAATAGATGGAACAATAGCCTTTGCTAAAGATGCATTAAGCAGCTCCATGATTAAAAGCAAGGATGATGGTGCAAATTTCTGAAGCACAGTAACAGGGATGGGGTCTCTAGGGGAGCCAGATTTCAGGCTGGCCAATATTCGCCTAAAGGAATCAGTGTCTAGGGGTGCCCAGTAAACAAGGTTATCAGAGTGTTTATCAAACAAGTCAGGTTGTGCAGGCTCCTCATTAGTCGGAAAAGGAGGATTTCCGGTAAGCTGTGAGGCATTATTAGGCGTAGAATCTTGAAATGAATCATAAATTAATTCAACTTTCCTCAAAAAGAAAGTAGCAAGCTCCTCACAGTGTGGAGCGCTCAAATCAGGCGAAGCAGGCAGACAGTCAGCCCCAGACACATTTTTTACAAGCTTAAATAATTGCTTAGATTTATTATGTGCTCTGGAGATAACTGAAGCCACATATTTAGAGCGTGCAGACTTGCAAAGTATATGATAAGCTCTTAGAGCCATTTTGTAAATTGATTTGGCCTCAGGAGCATACGTCATTCTCCAACGTCTCTCCAAATTTTTACATTTGCTTTTTTCTGCTTTTAAGATCTCTGTAAACCAAGGAGCAGGCGGACGATGGTTATTTGCCTTGATAGAAGATAGAGGAAGGCAGGCCTCTACAGAATTAAGAATCCAACTTTGGACAGCAGCCACGTCGTTTGCAAATGAAAGACCAACTGTTGGGGCGGTTTTAGATAACATATTATTGAACACATCAGTGTTCAATTTTCCCCATTTCCTCGATTTGGCTGTAAGACCAGAGATCATTGGAAAAGGATCACGAGAGTGAGCAGAAACTTGAAAGCCAACTAAAAAGTGATCAGACCACAGTACAGGCAAAGTTGGGGAGCAGTGAATATTATGCAGGTTCGAGAAAATGGGGTCAAGTAGATGGCCCGCCACATGCGTGGGTCCCGAATTGCAAAGCATCAGGTTAGCCGCAGCAAAGTCTGCGATGAAAGTCGCACTAGTGGCACAGGTTATTTCATCAAGATGTAAATTGAGATCACCCAATATGGTAAAATTAGTAGCGTCTACAAGATATGGCAAGACTTGACCCGGAAGAGACGCAGCCCAGGCCCCTGCAGGCCCCGGTGGCCGATAAAGCAAAATTCCAGAAAAAGTAAATTGGGGGGTTAAAACAAGTCTGAAATGGCCAGCCTCGCAATCCAGGAAGGGTAGACTATCAAATTTACAGGTGAAGTATTTCTTAAAAATAATAGCTATACTTCCTCCGATTTTAATTCCCCTGTCTCTTCTAACAAGGGCATAATTAGGGGGCAGAGCAACTGCTATATCGGGTCCAGAGCTTCCATGAAGCCAAGTTTCGGTAAGGAAAATGGCATCTGGTTGCTCATTAAGCAAAAGGTCCAAAATATCTAGCTTGTGCTTAGCAAGTGAATGACAATTAATATAGAGAAAAGAGAAAGCATTCTTCCCTTCCTTACGGTAACTAGCCGAAGGAGTCACCTGGGACTTATCAGAAGCTAGATTATGAGCCTTACTGGGCTTAAATGCGAATCCACAACAAAAGCAAGGTGAAGTCATAGATTCGAGATCAAGAAGACTGCAGTCAGGGTGCTTAATAGTCCTCAGTTGCTTTAACTGAAATAAAGAGTATTTATAGGAACCTGGTTTAATAGGTCCAGCTTTCCTGGCCCCTGGTCCCGGCAGGGCGCGTCCGCTGCGCGTCCGTCCCGTGTCCATTAAATAGTGAAATGGCCAGGCGGTAAAGAGTGGAACGCTAACCGCCCCGACACGTGTCCCAAAAAAGTTGGCCGCCACGTGCTGAGAGGAGCGTAAACAAAGTAGAAAGGAGTTTAACACACTCCGAATCACACAAGTAAAAACAATGCTATTTAAAACCCTTTCAGCCCCCAAATGTCAGTAGCAACAAAAACAAGTCAGCAGTATGGCAGGTTAAGTTTAAAATTATTAGCAATGGAGTTTTAAAATACTGAAATACGCAGCCAACCTTTCAAGCGCTGCGCGTCCGTCCCGTGTCCATTAAATAGTGAAATGGCCGGGCGGTAAAGAGTGGAACGCTAACCGCCCCGACAGGTGTCCCAATAAAGATGGCCGCCACGTGCTGAGAGGAGCGTAAACAAAGTAAAAGGAGTTTAACACACTCCGAATCACACAAGTAAAAACAATGCTATTTAAAACCCTTTCAGCGCCCAAATGTCAGTAGCAACAAAAACAAGTCAGCAGTATGGCAGGTTAAGTTTAAAATTATTAGCAATGGAGTATTAAAATACTGAAATACGCAGCCAACCTTTCAAGCGCTGCGCGTCCGTCCCGTGTCCATTAAATAGTGAAATGGCCGGGCGGTAAAGAGTGGAACGCTAACCGCCCCGACACGTGTCCCAAAAAGATGGCCGCCACGTGCTGAGAGGAGCGTAAACAAAGTAAAAGGAGTTTAACACACTCCGAATCACACAAGTAAAAACAATGCTATTTAAAACCCTTTCAGCCCCCAAATGTCAGTAGCAGCAAAAACAAGTCAGCAGTATGGCAGGTTAAGTTTAAAATTATTAGCAATGGAGTATTAAAATACTGAAATACGCAGCCAACCTTTCAAGCGCTGCGCGTCCGTCCCGTGTCCATTAAATAGTGAAATGGCCGGGCGGTAAAGAGTGGAACGCTAACCGCCCTCATGTCCCCAAGAGAAACATCTACTCCACACATACTACACAAGGGAAAGGCTGAGGAGTATAGGGAGAGAAGCAACACCTTATTTGAGATATAATGAAGAAAGGGAGGGCATCCTGCATAAAACTACAGGGAAAGAGAGGCAGGAGCCGTAGGCACAGTCACGCCACTTCTCTGTGCACACCCTCCAGCACTACTGGTGGAGCAGATATTGGTCCTCCCAGCGAGTCCAGAGCCTCCCCTCGCCCAAGATGCCTTCTTTGCTGAACAACACCCGACCATCACCGGCCCTTGGGAGATATTCACCATCAGCTCAAAATAGGTGGGAAATATCAGTGGGAAAGTCCCCTGAATCGGGAAAGTAATGCAGAAGTTCAAACAGTGTTGCTGGTTCTGCATAGTTGTTCCCCATTCCAAGGACTAAAACGTGTAATGTCAGGGTGTGGAGATAGTGGGTAGAATCGGAGAATAGAAGCCTCTGGTATCCTGCACCAAAGTCCAGCCACCTTCTAATGAGGTGGCTGATGGGAAGCAAAAGTATTCCAAATGTTCATATTTTAGACATTTGAATGTTACTTGCATCACATTTTTAAGGGAAACAGCCATAACAACGCATGCCTTACATTGCATGCCTTTACAACTCGGTCGTTACAACAACCGCGTTATTACAACGCTAACCATTACATCGCAAGTCGTTTCAACGACTTGCTGTATGGGGCGCACTGGTGTTGGATTTAGAATCCAACACCTTCCCTGCTGTTGCACAAACTGGAGTAGGAATAGTAAATTATACTATTCCTATGTCCAGCGCCCCCCTACAGCAAGTCGTTGAAATGACTTGCGATGTAATAGTTTGCGTTGTAACAATGCGGTCGTTGTAACAACCGTGTTGTAAAGGCATGCGATGTAACGCATGCAAAGTAAAAGTATATATTCAATTTTTAAGGTGGGGGATTTAAAATTCGAATGTGCAACTGTTTATAGGAAAAGTAAGAATAAGTGATTGCAAATTTTACCGACAACTATTCCAGGTCTATAGATTTTTCTTTTGGCTACGTTTACCGATGAGAATTATAGAAGAATTTTAAGGCACAGCTTAGTGTTACTTACGGATTTAGACTAATTGAAGTGATTCACTGACACATGAAAATATGCTGTAGCACTGATTACTTCAGTAGTGTGTATTACACACCCACACGGACACACCCACGCAAAAAAAACACACACAGAGCAAAACTCACATAAATCATTCCACTGCGGAGGTATTTCACAATAAAATAGAAATAAATACACACACCCACATAATTTTAACAGTCGATTCAGGTTGACATTGCTATTTGTGTATATCGTATGGTGCAATTACACCACTGCTAGAAAAATAATACATATTCATGCTCTACAGACATAGCTCCTTTTGTGTTAAGTGAGAGGCAATAGAGTAAAAAGAATAGGAAAACAAATACTGTATGGACAATCTACAGTGAGCAAAGGCCCTGCACAAAATTGAAATAGAGGACATTGCAGAGTTACAATGAGGACCTGAAAGTATAAGCAGACCAGACATCCATGCGTAACGACACGCCTACCACAATAGGTGGACTGCACATTGTATAACATCACTTACAGTGTATCATGAACAAACACCAATGAAGCAACTTACACTTACAAGAAAATACTACAGAGAAAACAAAAAAACGATACAGCAATCGTTATGATTGCAGTCATGAATAATAATTCAGACCACACAAACAAAAACACACAGCAAAACGGCACAGGAAGTGCCAGAAGTGAATCAGGCACTTTAATCATGTTTCGTATCACCTCTATTCATGTGCAACTTGAAGTGTTGGAAAAAACATAACTGAGGACAGACATGTGAAAACAATTACAAAAGAGGGTCATTTTATAAGGTGAATAACTAATGGATAATATGTAAAATAGTACACTAACTTTTTCACGAAGTAGAAGCAATCATGATATAATGGCATAAAATGATCTTAGTTCAAATTCCACCTCAGAGCTACCACTAAAACAGTGGTTAGTTGTAGAGTGAGACTTAGGGACTGATTTAGTCCTTGGAAGTCTTTACTCCTTCAGTCAGGGTGACGGAGGACATTATGTCCACCACTATGATGGACAGAAGACTGCCATATTTTGCATTCACCACTGTCCCAGAAGTGATCTCTGTGCGTTCACAGGAGCCATAGCCATGGTGGCTCCAGTGATGGCACTGAAAGTTTGGTATGCAACCAGCTGTGCATGAGTTTTTTCTGAAAATCAAAAAACTAAAGGCCCCCACACCCTGGAAGTTTTCTCTCATGGTGTGGGAGGCATTATTTTTTTTCTTTTCATGACTGCCAAGTTTTACCTGGTACAGTACAAAATAAGATGGTCACAGTGGAAGAACACTAGTCATTAAAATCACCATCACCCAAAATAAACACATTATTCAATTCACTCTCAAGTTCAAGTATATTTATATCAGCATTAGTGATATGCAAAACATCTATACAATTGCACAGAGGTGCTCCAAGGGGAAGTGAAAAAAATGTGCTCGAGATTGTGTTCTAGTGAGGGTCTCAAAGAGAAGAGATGGGGAAATGTACAGTATTTACATAGTGATTAACATGAAGACATGTCCAGCCACATTCTTGGCTACAGATGAATCAAAATACACAGTATTGAAGAGACACAGTAAATCAATTGCTGTTGTCTATACATAAATATGAGCGTGGTACAGGTACAGAAATGAGGGACAGTCAACGTTTTGACCCTAATGATAGGTGAAGGTAAATTGAGTCCTTAAGACGGGGTCTTCATCAGGACAAATGGAGCTACCTTGGATCCACCACAACCGTGTAGGTGGACTCAAGCCCATTGATGGGCCTATGGGCTCCTGTGTCAGATGGCAAGAAAATCTATTCTTCAATGTTCGGATGTGGCCGTATGCTCCTGTAATGGAATTAATCCGAAACGATCTCCGAGCACCATGGAAGAATCCAGTTGTCCGTCGACAGACAACTGGATTCTTCCATGGTGCTCGGAGATCTGAACATTAAAAAACAGATTTTCTTGCCAATGCTACCCGTTTAATTGATTGGCCCATGCCTACACGGTTCATCCACATAGCCGCAACATATGTGTGAGCACTCGTTTTTCTGACACAGGAGCCCGTAGGCCCATCAATGTGATTTAGTCCACCTACACGGTTGTGGTGGATACAAGGTGGCTCCAGTTGTCCTGATGAAGACCCCGTTGGGAAGGCCATTTATCTGGAGAAGCACATGGCTGCTTATTTCAATATGTGAGGAGCAGCAGCAAACTCTATATAGCGCAAGAGGTCACAGTCCCCTCGTAGTATGGAAATATCTTTTTAGGTGTAAAAGGCACTTTAACATTGTGTTTCTCTTAAACAGGTGATCCTGGAACTTAGACAATCTTTTCAGTCTCTCTATACAAGGCCACTGTAATCCTGTGAGGTTAATACTGCCTGAGGAAATACCAATAGGGCAAGGTGCGGGTTTTCCATGGTGCAGTTTTACCTCTACATCCTGAGTTCTGGAGGTCATAATAGAAGTTCAATGTGATAATACTGCATGTTTTATCCTGTTCTTAGCAGCAAAACTCACAATGTTGCTGTTTTTTCTCTGCACAAATTTCTCCAGGCTTTACCACCACTTGTATTCCTGATTTGGGAGCAAGAACGCATCTGAGCACAAGTCAGAATTATGTGGATCCTATATAAATGACGTTAGCATTTCATTATGCTATGCTCTTATTTTCTTTTGTGGAATTTTTCTTTCCCTCAATTTGAGTTACTTTGGAATCTTTGCAATGGGTACATAAAGCCCCTGGACTACAACAGTGTCATGTGGTGCTTATCATGCTGGTTAGAGCTGGACTTCAGTTCCCTCCATCCTGGCTGACAGACTAACTTCATCCTTACAGCACACATGCCAAAAAATGTCTCTAAACCTCTAAGGCAACCTTGCTTGAAGCATGAATGGATTAACCCATTAAGGGCGAAGGCTTCCTCAACCCCTCACCCCCCAATTGCTAGCCCTTCCTTTGATATCTGAGGCAGTTTGTGCTTAGGCCTTCATAACTTTTTTCCACAAAACATATCCAGGCCATTTTTTTTTTAATCAATTGAAACATCCATCGTCCTGGGGGTGAGGCCCACCAACCTTGTGTGAAGGCTTTTAAAATAACCACCTTATTCAGAAGCGAGGGTGGCTGACAGTCTACTCTGCACTGAGTTATTGACCAATTGCTCATCAATTGCACGTATTGCATGTATTCAATTGATGGTTAATAATAAATTATCTTATTGCTTATCATTAGCACTTTTTGATAAGCATTCAAGTAGGAACAATTGCTATATCATATGCTCAATGCAGTTAATGCTGATACACTTCTTTAGGAGCATCAAAACATTCGATCACCACAGAAGAGAAGAAAATGCAGCTACATATTAGGCAAAACATGTCCAGTGGTTGATCACATCTATTTTTCTTTCCATGGACTTAATACAGGTAACTCAAGTCACTGGAAAAGAAAGCTGTTTTTCTCAAGTCAAAGAAAAGAAATCATTTCTGTAAGTCGCTTTTCTTTGTTGTTTGTGCTTATCAGAAATAAATAAACTTTCAAGAATAGCAGATCAAGCGTATTCATTTGCAAGCTGCTTATTTAAAATAAACAGGTAGAATCCTTCAAGCAATACTTTCTTGCCCATCCACATAGATGTAAAACTTCAATATTAAAGATAATACTTCCATGCCACAAGCATGGCCTGTTGAAATGTATGTATATTGTAACTACAAACATAAAGCTGCACTACTGCAGAATTCTGTGATGAGGACTCGTCAATGCATCCCACTTTGATATAAAAGGTATAGAGGGCACTGACTCAACCTCTGTTTTTGAGACTTACCAAAGCGGTCACACTCCTGCTAAAGGTTTTTGCTCGTTTGGTAGACTTTATTGTTTAGTAATACTAGGATTTCTCCAATTCCCTGTGAATTAACAGAACTGACATCACTGCCCAACACCCCCACTCTGGAAATAGTCCCAGCACCATTGACATGGAGAAGCGTAGAACATATGATTAGTGCACCCTAAGGGCCTGATTTATAAACTGACGGATGGGCTACTCAGTCACAAACTGTCAATGCTATCTGCCACATTTGTGATGGAGTAACCCCCTCCCAGGGTTGGACTGGGATTAAAAATCGGCCCGGGCACACTGAAAAAAAAGTGGCCCACATTTGAATATTGCCTTTCCACAAAAACTGCTTCTGCGACATTTGATAAAAAAAAAAAGGGGGGGGGGCGGGTTTAAAAAAAATGCACGAATTAGTTTACACTGGTGAAACACACCTGAAAACAAGTGAGGCCACTTCTGCTCAGGCCCCCTGCCCCCGCTCAGTATGCACACATTAATGGCCCGGCTCAGCGAGAGAAAGGGAGTGACACCTCTGCCCATTGATAAAAGGGAGGTAATGGACGCCCATCTGCCTCCAGAAAGGCCACTCAGGCACCCACTGGGCTGCTGGCGGCATCGAACAACGAAGAAACCGCCCAAATCGGCCCCCCAGATTGCTCAAAAAAGCAGCCCAGAGCTGGAACTCGGACACCGGCCCCTCGGGCATTGCCCGAGTGCCCGCGTTACCAATCCGAGGCTGCCCCCTCCTCTAAACTCTATACCAGGTCCTAACTGCTCTGGCACGTTCAGGCGCTCAGCCCTGGTTCCAGGGAGTTCATAGCAAGCAACGATTAGCCTGTCCACCCGCCATCAGATGTCATTATTCTCCCACAGCGGGAATGTTATTCCGTGCCATTGAATAAGATGAAGAAGCTCTTCGCTGGTGTTAGCTTGTCTGCTTTCCCTTTAATAAGACGAGTCTTAAAGATCAGAAATGGCCCAAAGTCACTCTCAGGAGACAATAAAGTCGATGGCTTACAGAAGGTTGCCTGTCCAGTTCGGCAATATTTGTTCAGTAACTAATAAAGATCAGCCTGCAGTTATTTATATTAGGTTATCATCTCTCCGGGGTGAAGCTTAATCCATTTTACAATGTTTTTCCCAACAAGACAACAGGCATTGAGTCTGAAAATGAATTAGGTGCGTGCTTTCTAAATATGGGATCTGACACTGCGCTTGTTACAAAAAGCAATTTATTTCCCTAAAGGCTTACTCTTGAAAGGTTATATAAAAGGGTCCAAATATCAATGCTATCCATTTTTCAATTACTTAGTTTCCAAACACCACAAGCTTTGGGCAGATAAGCAGTGGTATCAGCTTTCTTGCCCACCATTCTCATAGGTTTCCAATTCCACTGCCCAGGTAAAGCAAATTTATTGTAATATATTTAGCTGCTCTCAAAGCAACAGGATCCAGATCGTTTAGAAGCAGAGCATGGAATATTTCAAATACTATCTTACAAATACTTCCGCCAGCCGTGGGATAACCATCAATGATATGCGTAAGGAAGATGTTTCACTCCAGACAATTTCGCCGTGCTTGTTTTGAAGAATGCAAAGGTCAAACTAAAAGATTATTTAAGTGCTTAGAATAAATGCACTTAAATATTACAAAATGCTTTCAGATATGTGTCTGACTCCAATGTACTGCGAACGGCCTACCGATTTCCGATAGTCTCTGCATGAGAAATCAAATAGCTGTGCATGCATGCAGCCATATCCTTATCTGAATGCTCGCGCCAAGAACGTTCGCGCTCGCGCCTTGAACGCCCGCGCTCGCGCCTTGAACGCCCCCGCTCGCGCCTTGAACGCTCGCGCTCGTGCCTGAAAGCTCGCACCTGAATCTCACCCTCGACCTGGTACCTTAACAATAGCTCCTGGGCCACGTTTAATGTCACACGTGTCATCCAAAGAAAGCTTTACAAGTATCAGAGATTGACAGTGCATTGCAATTTTAAGGGTAGAAAATGCTTGTTACGTGAAGTAAAATCTATTGTTTATTTCGAGGGGTTGTGTTGTGGTGATAGATAACTGACCAGATCACAAGAATTGCAGCTGTGCCTGGTTATTTTGCCTTGAATGCAGGCAATTCTGTACTGGAGCCTGGCAATTTTGCCCCAGTCTTAAAATGGCGTGTGCATTGACATGTACAAAATGTGGATGTTACATTTGATACTAGGTGCACATGGCGTACCGGCTGCTGTAAAACGTCTCCGGTGAAAAATACAGAAAATGGTTTACATTCATCATTCGTGATGCTACATCATGGAGTAGTACTTATGCTCAACCTAACACAACGCAAAGAAGGCTGTCATTACAATCTGCTTTTCAATCCAGGTTTCAAGTTTATTGATTGGCAATTGATTGAAAAAGCACTTACAAAGCGCATTTTGCGACAAAGCATCTTGGCGCCGATCTGCTTTGAAGTTGGCGGCACCATTGAGGGTGAAGTGCGTTGATAGGTGTTTATAACCAGATGGTATGGGGCTCGTTGGTCTGCAGGCAGTGCTTACGTTGTAAATGAATAAGTGCTGGGGCTCAAAGTTTTGTTCAGAAGCCCACAGCTAGCACCATTGAATACCAGGGTGCCAAATACCAAGGCTGCATAGTCTTGATTCCAACCCGTGCTTCTTTCATCCACCACCAGACCCTGCCTGTCCCTTTATCCCACTCTGTCATGCAGGGGCGTCTCTTCTGCTAAGGTGGAGGAGCGTTGCCCCACTGCTCTCAGAGCAGTGAAAAAATGAAAAATAAAATGATAATAACATTATTATCATTTTATTTTTCACAGCTGTGGGGCTGGGTTAGGGCGGGGCGTGGCTGGTGTCACGGGGGGGGGAGTGGTGAGCACTGTCTAAGTGCGCATGACGGTTTGGTCGGCCGTCTTGAGCCGGTCAAACAGTCATGCGCACTTTGCATGTTCCCCACCAGGCTGTAATGCACAGGCTGGTGGGGAACAAGCACAGGCTCCCAGTCCCCCTCTGAGCGCCGAACCACGGCGCTCAGACCAATCACAACGCTGTATTGCAGTGTTGTGATTGGCTTTGGGGTGCCTGTGTGCTTCCTCCTTCTGGGATTCGCCAGGAAGAGAAGCAACGATGGAGGCAAACCGGTGGCCGTGAAGAGATAAGTGTTTTTTTTTTATACTATGTTTTTTTTCACCTCCCCCTCCCCTCTCCCCCTGTCCTGCCAGCCCCGTTTCTTGCCAGCCACCACTGTCTGTCAGGTTTTTTTCCATTCCTGCTTTCTTTCTTTGACATTGTAATTCCGTCTTTCTTTTCATCCTCATTTCTCCTTTTGTGTTGTCTTTCTCTTTCTTTATGTCAAAATCTGTAGAGGAAAAGTAAGTGCTGGGACACCAAAATGAGGGCCAGTGGGCCCCGCCTGCAACGTTTGACACAAATTAGGCAGGGATGCCATCCTTAAGTTACTCCTTAAGTGAATACTCTTCTTCCACCCATTTTGGAAAGTCAGAAGGATGATCTCCTCAGGAGACCAGGCCGGACAGTGAGAACAAAGTTCAGTCTCTTAAATATGTTCGAGCAGAGTGTAAGTAACAGCAAAGCAATAGTTGAATGCATTTAATTTAATTCTAAACTCATCCCACAGCCAGTGCAGATACTTTTTTCTTCTGTGACATGATCAAATTTGTTAATTTTACTTGCCAATCGAACTCTTGCATTCCGCGCCAACTGTAGCTTGTTTAGTAGATTTTATCGGCAGCCACGAGACAATGAACAGGGGCGGTTCCTCCATAGGCGCAGAGGAGCACCCCCCCCCACACACACACACACTGCTGCGCAGAAAGCTGGAAACATAAAATGGGAATTGTTAGAAATGGGGGTCTCTAGTTGGCAGGTTGTTACACTGTCCAAGTAAGGACCCTTCTTCCTAGTGTGGATCAGGGGAAACACTCCTAAAATAACACCTGCTCACCCCCTTGGTAGCTTGGCACGAGCAGTCAGGCTTATCTCAGAAGCAGTGTGTAAAGCATTTGCACATAACCAGCAGTAATACAGTGAAAACACTACAAAAGGACACCACACTAGTTTTAGAAAAATATCCAATATTTTATCTGTGCAAAACTAAACCAAAAATGATAAAAATCTACCATACAGTTCTTAGAGATATCAATCAAAATAGACTTAAAATACAGTTCCTTGATGTCGATAGCTCAGTCTGGGGCAATCACAGCGTCGTGAACAACAGATCCAAACAGTTCTGGCTGTCCTGATTTGCGTTGGAAAGTAGAGCTATAAACAACTTTGCGTCCAGGACGAATACCATGGGTGACACACTGGGGTTGCTATGCAACCACCCATGGATTTTGAGTCCCCTACCTACTAACATTGGTAGAAAGAACTTTGAGTCACAAAATTGCACATCCCTGAGGCAGACCACCAACGCTAACTTTAAGGGGTGTGCTGTTATTAACATGAGTTAAAGACTACAGACAAGTATTTCATTACTTGGAATCTTATCACAGATTAATGTATTGGTGATCAAAAAGTATTTCACTACATGAAATTTCACAGATTACAATATTAGGCAAGAGTTTTGGTGTTGGTTACCTCCTCTGACACACCCACGAGGGTAGAAGATATTCACTGTGATAATCCTTGGTAAACCTTCTGAAATGGGGTTATACATTCTGTTGCCAGTCTTAATTTTATACATATTTGTCGTTTTAAGACTGAATGTCTAATGTCTGCCTTGTGGTGCCTGAAATAACGTTTTCTATTGAACCAACCATGCCGATGTAATTTCTTGCTAGTTCATTTGGATCATTTTATGCAGCATATTTCTTATGCGTTTATGATGAAAAGTTGCAATAAAGGCATTAGGACTGGGTTTATTATTTCTTGTGAACAGCACATGTTAAAGCCGGGAAGCCTTTAAGGATGGCTTGTTATCACACTAAGTTAAAGCTCTTTGGCAGGTATTTGATTACATGTAAGATCACAGATTATTGGAGCTACAAAGGGTTTTAATATTGTATATTCCCTTTGACAGTGAGAGTAGAAGATTGTGCATGGAGCAAGGAGTTAGCACACAGCTCTGTTGACCAGTGATCAGCAGCATTTCACTTGATTATATGTACACATCTGCCTGAAAATGAGTGCTCTTATGTACAATGACTGATGATCCTGTTGTTTTGATTTAATACGTAGTTCTTTTATTTGTTCCCATTGATTTCCTTTCTTCTTTTTGTCAATACATTTTTTATCATCATTAAATATAATTACGGATGACTTTGTTTCTTTTTGCCACAAACAACTTTTTACCACAAAGTTACATCTGTGAGAAACTCACTCCTCGTCTCTTTTTCATTGCTTCTAGTAAACCTCCTTGTACTATTTCAACATTTTTTCTTTTTATTCATTTTTTGGGTGTCCAACAGCTACTCCAACCATACTTCTGAGACACCTACTTGTGGCTCATTTAATCTACAGTGAGCAACATCCCACATGGTCATATCTTTTAATCTAGACTGCCATCGCGGAATGGTATTGTGCACAGAATTTCATTGTTATACAGATCCAAAATGGCTGACACATTTAGAAGCACAGCGTTGGCCATCTGGATAATCAATTAAATACATAGCACCATTTTACCACTTCAGTTAGACAGATGATTAAACTGCACATGCATCCTGAGTAAGATCTTACAATGTTTTATAAACTTCAAATTTTAGGTTAACAGTTATGATGTTGACAGGGTTTTCGTTGTGTCTTTACCACAATACAGTCTGCTTACATATCAATACTCTTATTTCAGGAAGGAATGGGGAATTTGCCAACAATTAAATTTTATTTATTGAGTACAGATTTGTCCTCAAGAAGTTGCCTATCTTCAAACAATGTATGAATGACTGTCTTTACAGTTGCTACTACTCAGTTGGCTTAGTCACCACATTTATTTCAAACATAAGTAATGCATATTTTAGCAAATAATTAGTTTGTTACTAAATAATGTTTCTTTTCTGGCATTTGTGTTCAAGAATTGGTCAGTCTTCAGGCAACACAAAAGTGACTATAGTCTGTTTATGTGCAACTCCCTTCCAAATTGCTGCTACACTTTGGGTACCCTGCGCCTCCACAATTTTTCAAACATAAATCAGGCACTTTCTTTTAAAGTAAAGAATGCTAGTAAGGAGCATGGAGGTGTACATGAACATTTTGTTTTAGAAGATACAGAATTAAAAAAAGAGGTCAAAGCTGAATGGCAATGTCTAAAGAAAGGGTAGACTAATTACCCCCAGGTCCCTCCTGTCCTCGTCCCATTCCTGAACTAAGTGGAGATGACGATCTCCTCGACAGAAAAAAAGAACAGGAGCATGCTGGGATACCCAACCCACTCCCTCCCACTGGGAGTACATAAGCGGTACCAGCCCAGCATGCAGCCTGTTCTTTTTTTCTGTCTTCCGACAGGATGGGACGTGTTTGGACTTACCTGCTGGGATTCTTCACTGGACGTCTCGTCGGGGCTGCTGGGCTGTCCTCGCCGTCCTCTTTCCGCGTTCTCATGGCCTGCCGGGCTTGCCAGGAGCAGCGTTGGTTGCCGACCGGCCCTTTGCGGATGGGGCGCCGTTCCTCCCGGTCTCTTCCGGGTTGCAGTGCGCGTCTCCCTGTGGCTTGGCTGGTCTGGGGGACGCGCTGCTGTGGATGTTTGGCGGGTCCTGGGGCTCTGCTGGGCGATGCTCCTGGGCTCCCTGCCTGGCGTTTGGTGTCCTGCCGGCCTCCTCTACTTCCTGGCGCCCCTGCTGTTCGATTTGGACGGTGCAGGGGCGGGCCTTGCTGTGGCCTCGGAGGCCGTTTTCGGCGCACTTCTCCGCCCGGCGCTGGTTTCCTGGAAGGCGTCTGGGCTGGCTATTGGGGGGCCGTGAGCTTGTGGTGCGCTCTTCCTGCCCCCTTGGTGAGTACCAAGTAGCGGTTCCAATTTTTTCACCTGATGGTATGGCACATATCGTGGGGTACACTTGCAACCATGGAGTGGTGTGTCTTCCACAAGCCCTCTTCAGTTATTTGGGTTGCACTGGACACGGCTGGTCTCCCTGCAGCCTTGCCATGTGGGTTCCTTGCTTTCTTTCAGGTGCTGTTGGATCCCGTCATCATCAGGTCTCTCCCGGTGCTGGTGTATTCCTGTTGGGGCTTTTCTTTGCAGGCTCCTGTTACTGCGTACTGGCCCTCTGTGCTTTTCTGGTTGCGTGAGGCATGGGTCCGAGTGCTGTCTGGGTCCAGGGCCCTTGTTGTCTCTGGCCTGGTTCTCTGCCTCCACTGCCCCCTGCTCCCGGGGTCCTCGCAGCCCTTCAGCGTCTTCAGCAGCCTGCGACAGCGGCTCCCCTGCCTTCGCTGTGGGTCCTCTGTCCTGTCTTGGGCCGTGGTTTCCACTGTGTCGCTGCCTTTTTTTGCGGGTTCTGCCTGGGGCGGGTCCTTCGGGGGCTTCCTCCATGGGTTGTGTGTTCCCAGGCCTTCTGGCTTTTCGCTTGCTCGGCGCTTGTTGCTGGTTGGCGTCTGGGCTGGGGGTCAGTCTCTGTGGGAGTTCTGTTGGCCTGTCCCCCTGGTGCGTGCCGCCTGGCGGTTTCTTGCTTGCTGTGATCCTGCTGTGCTGGCCTGCGGCCTTGGCTTCTGTTCCTCCTGCTGCCCGCTCTGTGGTACGGCCGGGTCGGCCCTGGTTCATCCCTGGTGTGGTGTCTGCTTGCTGGGCCGTGGCACACTTTGGTGCGGTCTCTCCTGGGGATTGTTGGCTTCTTCTTGCGGCCTCTTTGCTCTGTCCTCTGGACCTCCGGCCGTCCTGCCCTGCGGGCTTCTGTTCTCCCCGGTTGGCCCTGGTTGGTGCCTGGTTGGGGGTCCGCCTGGGTTTGCCTGTTGCTTTGGCCTGCTCTGGTCGTCACTGGCTGCTTGTCGGGCGTTTTTGCCCTTTTTTGGGTCCTGGTGCCTTGCTGTTCTTGGGCTTCCTTCGGCTGCCTGCTGCCCATCCGCCCATTGGTTCCTGCCCTTTCTGTGGGTTCGGGCCTGGTGCGTGCCTGTCTGGGTGCCTGCCTGCGGTTTTCGCTGTTGGGCGCTTCTTGCATCCTTCCGGGTGCTTTTGCTTGGCCCGTGCTCGGGGTGTCTGGTTTCTTCTTGCCCTTCCGCAGGTTTGCTGGGTCCTCCCCCTTGTTTTCCGTGGGTGGGGGGGGCTGTTGTGCCCTCCCTCTGTCCTGGTGGGCCCTTGGCCTTGTTGGGCTGTTGGCTCCGGGGCGGTGCTGGCAGTGCCCCTGGTGGGTTGTGGATGGAGTTGGGTTTGCTTCTCGCCTGCTGCTGGGTTGTGTTGCCTGCTGGGGTTTGGTTTCCGGTAGTGGTTTCCTTCTCACCTCTTGTGTTTCTCTTGGTGGCTTGGTGCGCTTTGGGCTTTGATTCTCGCCTGCCGCTTCCTTTGCCTCCTGTGGTGGCTGGGTGTTGTTGGTCTTCCTTGGCCTCTGCCTTGGGTGGCCCCTTGTTCTTCGGGTGCCCGGCTCCTGTGCCCCGCCCTGTCTGCTGTGCCCTTTCCCTGCTTTGTGGGTGTTGGGTGTCGGCCTCCCCTGGTGTATGGGCCGTTTTGCTGCTTCCCGCTCCTCTCTTTCCGCCTTGGGGTTGCAGTTGGCTTTGCCTCGGGTCTGGGGCTCTGGCCTTTTACCTTTGGGGGCCTGTCGTTGGGCCTGTGCTTTTTTCTCGCTCCCGTGCGGGCTGCTTTCGGCCTGTGGTGTCTGTGGTCCTTGCTCTCTTGTTGGCTCTGGGGTGTTCGTTCTCCCCTTGTTTGAGTCTGTTCCCGCACCCCTGGTGGATGGTGCGCCTTTGGCTTCTCCGGGCTCCTCTCCTTTAGTTTCTGGTGCCTGGGTTGTTCCGGTGTGCTGTTGGGGCCTGGGCTCTGCCTCTGTTGGGTTTGCCCTTGCGGTCCCTGTGTTTGGCCTCCCATTCGCTTGTGCGTGTGGGTCACTGGTGCACCTCTCGGCTTGGATATGTCGGGCTTTGTGCTGTGGGGCCCTTGGTTGCTTTGGGGTCCTCTTTTGGTCCCTGCTTGGGTCCTTTCCTGGCCGCTTGTTCTCTTGGGCTTTTGGAGTTCTTTCGGTCTCTTGGTGCCCGGTGGTTCTGGCCCTGGTGTTCTCGGTCCTGGACTGGGCTTCTGTCATTTCCTGTGCCGTCCTTTGCGGCTGGCTGTTGCGCTGGGGCCGTTGTGTGGGTTGTCTGGTGTGGGCTGATGAGCTCCCTCCCTGTCTTCCTGCTGCTTCTCCTCTCTGGGTGGCCTGGCTGTGGTTGGCTGCTGTGCCTTTCCCTGTGCCTCTTCTTGGTTGGGGTTTTTTTTGCCTCTCCTTCCGGGTCCTGGTGGCGCCGTGTTGGGGGCCTCCTGGCTGGCTGGCATGTCGGTTTCTTCGGCTGGCTTCTTGGGCGTTTGTGGGTCGCCTGCGGGGTTGGGCTGTTGTCCTCCTTGTTGGTCTTTCCTGTTTTGCCCTTCTGCTGCTCCTCTTGGGGTTCACCTTCGGTGGTTCCTTGGTGTCCTCCTTTGTCCTCCTGACGGGTGGGTCGGCTCTTGGTTGGTGGAGGTTCCTCCTTCCCGGTTCTGGGGTTTGGTTTCCCCGGTTCCGTGTTCGGCCTCTGTTGTTGTCTTTCTTGGTTGTGCCCTGGTTTTGACCGGGTCTGCTTCGGGTTGCACTTCTTTGCTCTCCCTGGCCTCCGTTGGGCGGGTTGCTGATTTTCGTGTCCCAGTGTCTCCTGCTTTGGGGGTGTGCCTCGGGCTTGGCTGCCTGGCCGGTTCCTGTGCCCCGGGTTCTTCTCCCGGTGTGGCGGCCTTTTTTTCCTGCGGCTCTTCTGTGTCTCTGCTGGGGTTGGCCGCTGGTCGTTCCTGCCCTGTGGCCTGGGCCTTCTGTGTGTTTCTGTGCCTCTGGGTTCCCTGTTGCTGCTGTTGTTGGCTGGGGGAGGGGGGCCTTGCTTGGGTTCCCTGCCCCCTTTTCTTCCTGGCTGTTCCTCTGGGTCGGTGCCTGTTTTCTTGTCTGGTTCTGCCCTCTTTGCTCTTTGCGGCTCTGCTGGTGGCTTCCCCTGGTGTGTTGGGGTTGGTCCTGTGGTTGGTCGTGTCTTTCCTTGCTCTCTTGCTTTGGCGTGCCTCTTCGGTTTCGTCTTCCTTCCCCTCGCTTTTTTGGTGTGGTCCTTTGTGGGTTCCTGCACCTGTGGGTCACCTTCTTCCCTGTTCTGGGGGGTTCGCTCTCTGTCTTGCCTCCGCTGTGTTCCTTCCTGGGCCTTCGGCCGTGCCGCCCTGTGTGGCCTTTTCTCCTCTGCTCTTGGCCGTTGGGCCGGGTTGGTCTGTTTTGTCCCTGGTTGGGTGGCTGCCTGGTGGTTCCTGGGACTGTGGGCTTCGCCCTTGGGGTTTCTCCCTGGTCGGTTGCCCTTCCTGGCTCGGTTGCTCCGTTGGGGCGCTTCCGCTTCTCCTGGGCTCCCTTTGGTCGTTCGGGGGGGGGGCTTTGTTTTGGCCCCTCTGGTTGTTCCCTTGGGGCTTGGCTCTGGGTGCGGGGCCTCCTTCTGGCTTGCCTGGGGGGTTCTTGTGCTTTTTTGCTGGTCGTCCCCTGCTGGTTTTGGGGTCTCGGCTCTGTCCGCTTGGTTGGGGGCGTGGTTGGTTGTGTGCTCCTGCCTGCGTTTTTCTCCTTTCTTGTGGGCTCCTTTTGCTCCTGTGGGGTGCCGTTTTTCGGTCTGGTGCCCCTGGCGTTGGTGGGAGTCCGGAAGGCCGGGTTGTCTGCTTTGGTATTCTCCACTTAGTTCAGGAATGGGACGAGGACAGGAGGGACATGGGGGTAATGTCCTATTACTTACAGGTAATCTTCATTACTCCTGGTCCTGTTGTCCTCGTCCCATTCCTTACGCCCCTCCCTCCCTCCCTGGCGGCCGGCCTTCCGGTTGTTGGCTTGGTGTTTTCAGGCTGCATGCTGGGCTGGTACCGCTTATGTACTCCCAGTGGGAGGGAGTGAGTTGGGTATTCCAGCATGCTCCTGTTCTTTTTTTCTGTCACAGAGATGGTCATCTCCACTTAGTTCAGGAATGGGACGAGGACAACGGGACCAGGAGTAATGAAGATTACCGGTAAGTAATAGGACATTCCGAGGCAATATTTGTTTATCCCTGTGATCCATCGAGGCCAGTTGCATAGACTGAAGAACTCGAACTTGTAACTGTGAAAGACTACAACAACCATCTGGGCCTTTTTGTAAAATCAAAATCAGAAGCTTCACTGAAGGTTAAAGTGACATTATGGTTTGGTGAAAATTTCAGTGACAATGTAATGTTTTAAACAAAAAAAACACTGAAATTCACAAGTTATATTTATCTCAAGTAACTATGACTCCTCCCCTAGAGTAACTATAACTCACAACCCCATCATGCACAGTCCTGACATCAATATTTTCAATTCAAATGTTGCAGTGATGTTATCAATGATGTTATAGAACATGTCATTAATTATGTAATATGTGGGGTAAATAGCTGTGCATGGCGAGGGTGTGACTTATGGTAACTTTAGGGCACAAGTTATAATCACTATAGCTGGTGATTTTCTGTGGTTTTCTTTTGTTTAAAACCTTACATTGTCACTGAAAATTTCACCTAACTATAATGTAAGTTTAATCTTTTTTTTATCATTGAATTTCTAGGTTTTTTTTAACGTAAAGCAATATTTTATTGCCTACGTAAAGCCAGCCACCCCAATGTGCAGTGTCTTTTGCAGTGCGTGGCATGTAGTTGGCCACAGGGCCTGGCCTACAACCTGGCTCTGCATTCAACCCCGCTGTGGGCAGCCAGTGGGCAGGTCTTGTGTCCAAACCCATGCGAGCTGCCAACCCCATGCCACACACAGCCTTCCGGGATGCGAAGCGTGCGGTTGGTCTCGCAGGTGGTGGAGAAATGGACATGGCCTCTGACCAGCTCCCGTCAATCCCACTGTGTGGGGCTTACTGGAGGTAACAAGAGGTCTTCTTGGCCCCTAAGGACCCTCAGCAACCAAGGGGACTTCATCCCTCAACCAGTGGCGCCAGGAGGCGCATTTGCAGGGTAGTGGAGAAAGGGGGTGGGGCACCAGTGAGTTGCAGCTTTTTTTTGGTTTGGCACCCCTTCTCTGGACCATTTGGGTCCCCGGGGACCCCACCCCCGGGGCCTAATCCTTTAAAAAAAAAAAATTAAAAAACAGGAGGGGGGCCACTCGGCACCCCTCCCGGGTCAATTTCAGCCCCAGGGACCACATCCACCGGCCTTTATTTGTATTTTTTTTCAATTTCAAAGGAAGGGGGGATGAGGGGACCTCCTGCCAGGCCATTTTCAGCCCCCGGGACCCCATCCCCCGGGGCATGCACATTTTTGTATAAAAATGTTTTTATTAATTAGGAAGGGTGCCAGCGCGCCCTCCCCTACCCAGGCCGATATTGCCCCAGGGACCCCATCCCCCAGGGCATGGCCACCTTGTTGGAGACCGCGGGGGGAGCCTAAAGGCCCCCGCGCTCCCTGCTGGCTTCCTGCCTCCTGCGAGAGCTGGCATTGCTTTTGGACAGAGGGAGTTGCAAACATGCAGCTCCCTCTGTCCAAAAGCAATTCTGCTCCGCTTCGTGGAAGTGAGAGCATTTTTCATGCTCTCGCTTCCATGAAGCAGAGTGGAATTTGCTATTGCATGGGGGAGCAAACCATAGCAAACTGCAATCTCCTGGTGGTGGGCACCCTGGGACATTGCTGGAACCGGCCCTGGGGGGAGGTGGTCCACAGGGCCATGCAGGGATCCAGGACGGGGGCTGCGTGGCCCCCCTCCCATCTTGTATACAGCCCCAGGGAGGTGATGGTCCCCAGGGCCGGGAATCCGCAATGGACCCCCTTCATTAGTGTATGTGTGCCCCAGGGAGGTGACAGTCCCCGGGGCTGCGGGTAGGCCTAGTGGGCCTACCCGCATTAATAATATAAAGTGCCCCAGGGAGGTGGCGGTCCCCGGGGCTTTGTTAAGCCTTAGGAGGGGGGCCTCGTGCACCCCCTCCTATATTAATCATATTCCCCCGGGGACTGGCCCACCTGGGGGTTATTTTAAAGCAAGCACGGGAGCCCATGCTTGCTTTTTAAAAAAACAATTTGCAGTAGTAAAGTTCTAACTTTACTACTCCTAAACTGAGAAAAATCCTAACTTTAAGACTTTCGGTATTCACAGAAGGCATTTAGGAGTCCTAAAGTTAGGACTACTAACTTCTGTGAATACCGAAATGAGTAAGTTCATTCTGTGAATACCAAAATGAGTAAGTGTATTCTGTGAATACCAAAAAGTACTAACTTTACGTTTTTGACGTAAGTTAGTTCTGTGAATCAGGCCCTGAGTGTGTGTGTGTGGGTGGGTTGGAGGTGTGTGACTCTGTGCATAGATGTGTGAGTAGGTGATTCACTGGGTGTATGGGTTCAAGAGTGCATCTGTGAAGGGCTGTATGGGTGGGTAAGTGTGTGTATGGGTGTGTTGGTGAGTGAATGGATGTCTCAGTGGTACATATGTGAGTAACTACATATGTAAAAGGAAGTATATGTGAGTGAAGGTGTATATAAATAACTATATGTGAGAATGAGTGATTGTGAGAGTGGCATGTATGGATGAATCTGTACTTGTTTCAGTGATTACATAAGAGAATAACTATGCATTACTGTCTGTATGAATTAGTGAGGTGGTGTGTGTATAACTGTTTAGGTGAGTAAATGGGAGTGTGATTGATTCTTTGCATGACTGACTAGGTGTGTGAGTAACTCCATGGATGAGTGGCGGTGTGTGAGTGTCTGAATAGGTGTATGAGTGCATATGATAGTGTTGTATTGATAAGTGACTGCATGTATAAGTGATTGTATAGGTGAATGAGTGGATGTGTGTGCAGACCGAGGAATCAGTGAGTGAGTATGTAGTAACTGGTATTGGTGTGTGGATGGTTTCGAAAATGGTAGTGTGTTTTTTACAGTGGGTGTATTAAAGGTTATATTAGGGTGTGATGAGGTGCATCAGATTATCACGTGGATGATATCATCAGTGATGTCATTTGAGATGTCATCAGTGATGTCAATGACCATGCCATGAATGATGTAATATGTGACGTCATGAGCAGTGCATTGCGGGGGCGTGAGTTATAGTTAACTGAACTAACTATAACGGTGGAATTTCTATGGTTTTGTACGAGTGAAATGTCCACCTAACTATAACGTCCCTGAAACCTATGGTTTTTCAGTGAATTTCAAACGTTTTTTAAATGCTAATTTCTAATTATAATGTTCATTAAACCTATGGTTTTTTCAGTGATTTTAAATTATCATTCCATTCTCAACCTAGTGAAAACAGCCGATATCGCCAGTTTTCCAACAATGTCCTCCGCAAAAAAATTCGCCACAAATGAAAGCGACAACTAACGCTAATAATATGCAGAGTTGGCGTTCCCGTGCAAAAATAACACAAAAACACCACTTCCCAATATTTTCAACGAGCAGCCAAATCTGGGGTGCGATCCAAAAACAGGCGATAAGCTGCGTTAGCAGTAAGAATTTAACATCTGCCTTTTACTGGTGTAAAGCAGGTCGACTACCTACAGTGTGAAAGGGAGCCCAGCCCATAACCACATCTAAAGACCAACACATGTCATAGAGCTACTGACCATGCAGCTCCGACACTCAAGAAGGCCACAACACCCACTGCCATCACCCTCAGGACCTCCCCCCGGACCACCCCCCTCCCTACTACCACTGAGGCAGCGCAGAACAGGACAGCGGACCCTCCAAAAACGGCATGGTCCCTCAGCCACACAATAGCTGAATGTTGGGAGATGTGGCAACCAAGTATGTGTGAAGGACGCAAGTCACCCATCAATAAAAATGCACACAATACCAAGTGTAGCGGTGATGTGGTGGACAGACCTCACTATGCAGAGCACAAACCTCTCCATGTGGACATATACTGCTGGTGCTTGTAGTGTTGTGGACAATAGACGCAAACATGTTACCTCAGGCAGTGGGGAAGATCTCGGTCATGTAGCTGTGTTTTCCCCCCTGGAAGCAGAAGCGGAGTGGGCTGGTCCAACGTACCCCACTCCAGCGTAGGAGTATGAATAAATAGGCTGGGGCTCTGGGCGTGGTTCACTTGTGGGAAGGCCAAAGCGTCTACCAGGGCGTCAGCCCTCACCCTGCCATGAGGCCTCCTCCGTGACCGCCGGCCTCCTCGACACAGGCCCCCTGCGAACCCAGCAGCAGAGCACCACAGACTTATGTCTCTACAGACTACTGCCTTCGATCTACACTGCGGACAGCAGGGCTCACAATTCAGATCGAGTCCCAATTGCAGATGACGCAGTCCAGTAGGCAAGAGACATTGCTCCCAGTGCGGCCCGCCCGGACCACGCATCATCGCAGGCTGCGCACACGCTGAGTGCTTCAGGTGCCACTAACTCAGTGCACCACAAGTCATCGCCACGTAGCCTTATTAAGGCAGAATTCATTAGACAAAAGACATTGCTGCCAGTGTGGCCCGGCCGGACCACACATCATCGCAGGCTGCGCACACTCTGAGTGCTTCAGGTGCTACTAACTCAGTGCACCACAAGTCAACGCCACGTAGCCTTATTAAGACAGAATTTATTAGGCAAAAGACATTGCTACCAGTGCGGCCCACCCGGACCACGCATCATCACAGGCTCCACACACGCTGGTTGCTTCAGGTGACACTAACTGTACAGCTCAACTCAACGCCACGTGCGTGTGGGCCCTTGCTGACCGCTGCCTCCGGCCTACACTGCGGTCATCAGGGCTCACATTTAAAATTGACTCTTGATTCATTAATTGCAGAGTCCAGTAGGCAACTAAGTATTATGTCCCTAAAACCTACATAATATCCTTTTAGTATCCTTGCTTCAAGAACTTGTTTTATATCAGTTATAGCTTTAGTACAATGACCAACTTCATCTTGCAAGTCCAAAGGAACACTGAATGGCAGTCTACACTACGGACAGCAGAGCTCACAATTTGAATTCAGTCTTGATTTCTTAATTGCAGACAGAATTGTACTCTATGTCCTCGAATTTTGTCAAGAGGAAGTGACAAAAAGCATTCCTTGATGTCTGTGCTGACTACTGCCTTCGATCTACACTGCGGTCAGCAGGGCTCACAATTCAGATCGAGTCGCGATTGCAGATGATGCAGTCCAGTAGGCAAGACACATTGCATCATCGCTGGCTGCGCACATGCTGAGTGCCACACCTACCACTAACTCTATGCAGCTCAAGTGAAAGCCACGTGGCTGTGGACTCTTCCTGACCACTGCCTTCGGCCTACACTGCGGTCAGCAGGGCTCACAATTCAGATCGAGTCGCGATTGCAGATGATGCAGTCCAGTAGGCAAGAGACATTCCATCATCGCTGGCTGCGCACACGCTGAGCGCCATACCTACCACTAACTGTGTGCAGCTCAAGTCAACGCCACATGGCTGTAGGCCCTTACTGACCGCTGCCTCCGGCCTACACTGTGCTCAGCAGGGCTCACAATTCAAATTCAGTCTTCATTCATTAATTTCAGAGTCCAGTAGGCAACTAACTAAAATGTCCCTGAAACCTACATATTTCGACAGTGTATTCCATAAATGTTTCATCTTTTGTTCCATACACCTACACTGCGGTTAGCAGAGCTCACAATTTAAATTGAGACATGATTTATTTATTGCAGACTGAATTGTACTCTATGTCCTCGAATTTTGTAAACAGGAAGTGACTAAAAGCATTCTTCGATGTCTGTGCTGACTACTGCCTTCGATCTACACTGCGGATAGCAGGGCTCGCAATTCACAACGAGTCGGGATTGCAGATGACTCAGTCCAGTAGGCAACAGACATTGCTCCCAGTGCGGCTCGCCCGCACCATGCATCATCGCTGGCTGCGCACACGCTGAATGTTTCTGATGCCCCTATCTCAGTCCAGCACAACTCATGGACCCTTTATGATACAATGTTTTGTGTATAATTTCTCATCTGCTGCCCCTACCTCAGTGTACCAAAAGTCATGGACCCTTTACGATACAATCTTCTGTGTATTATTTCACATCTGTTGCCCCTACCTTACTGCAGCACAAATCATTGACCCTTTATGATTGAATCTATGTGTCTGATCCAATGATTACTGTTGTACTTGTTGCCAGCACCAACCATTCCTGGAGGTCTTGCTTACACTCACCCCACACGCATCCAGCACAGTCGTCACTGGACATGTGGCCCTGGTAATAAAAATGAGTCGAGCGCACGTGCCTGTACCCAGTTCCACTATCTATCTGTGTCCGTGTGTTCATTATGTATGCAAGATGCCGCCCCTGGGCCCTACCACATTACATTGTGCTGTGGACAGCGTATGCAACCATGTTACCTCTGGCAGTGGGGAAAACTTCGGTTATGTAACTTTCTCTCGGTCATTATACAAGGACGTACGTAGAGACTGGATCATTACAGTACTGCAAGGAGAGTGTATAGTGAATTTATAAGTGCTTGGGGATTGGCGGAGTAATTCTATAAGTACATATGTTGGCGCAGCCTAACCCCGAACACAAGCTTGGCTCTAATTGGCTGCCCTCCATGTGCCAAAAACTGAAACTTAAACTTTCCATGGCCCTGTATTGCTACAGCTGCAACACTCCACTGAATGTGCAATAAATATTCATATCCACACAGATGTGTCATGTCCACCATCTTTCATGTGTGGAACTATGGATGAATGTAGGGTCAGTGATTCCCCGTACCTTCCATGTTGGCCATGTTGTGGGACTTGGCTCACAGAGTGACACATTGGCGCTTGCGACCCGGGTGACGTCAGCACTACAACAGGGACACCCGCATCAGTTGATTCCTCATACAGCCCAGGACCGAGCCACGCCCATAGCTCCGGAGTCATTCTTCACAGCCTCACGCAGGACTGGCATACGCCAGGCCAGCCCACTCCACTTACGCTTACAGGGAAGGACAACAACGCTACATGGCCCAGATTTTCATTACAGTGATCTGCTGGTCACACCCTAGTTGTCAGTACACCACAGCCACTCCCTCACGGCTAGTATACACCCACACCACACCCATCCAGCACACGCGTCACAAGACACGTGACCCTGCCAATAAAAAAGACCAGGCGCACGTGCTCGACGCCATTTCAGAGTTGCTCACACCGGATACACTGCGGCCGGCACAGGCACACCGGCACGGGACGGTGACTTTCGGTCCACTGAGGTACGGGTACTGTAACTGCTGAGCGGGTGTGCAGCCTGCGGTGATGGCCCGTCCCGGCGGTCTGGACAGCTCAGGTTTTGTGTGCCCTGCTGGACCGCAGTGTAGGCCTGAGCCATCAGACAGCGCAGGCCTACCGCCACGTGGCGTCGCCTCGCTGGTCACAGAGTTAGTGGCACCGCAAGGGCTGAGCGGGTGTGCAGCCTGCGATGAAAAGCCCGGTGCACTGGTATGTCCTCTGCCATGGCGAAATCAAGACCCAGCACCAAATG
Source organism: Calotriton arnoldi (assembly GCA_963921515.1). NCBI lineage: Eukaryota > Metazoa > Chordata > Amphibia > Caudata > Salamandridae > Calotriton > Calotriton arnoldi. Next base: position 552,412 of record CAWUFW010008829.1, on the reverse strand, counting down.
TGAGACCTGGTGGCCTGCGGAGCGGGGCTGCATGACATGCAGGGTGCGGTGTCCATGGGCCCAGGGCTTGGGGCTTGCAGCGGCACGTGGTAGGCCCTCTTTTCTACACGCAGGTTGCGAAAGGTGAGCAGAGAGGCTTTTTAGCGCAGCGGCGGGCAGTCACCTCTGGGCAGTGGGAGTGGATGGGGTGCAGCAGCCTTGGTGCGCAGCGGCAGGCAGTCACCTCCGGGCAGTGGGAGTGGATGGGGTGCAGCAGCCTGGGTGCGCAACAGCGGGCAGACACCTCTGGGCAGTGGAAGTGGATGGGGTGCAGCAGCCTGGGTACGCAGCGGCAAGCAGACACCTCTGGGAAGTGGAAGTGGATGGGGTGCAGCAGCCTGGATGCACAAAGGCGGGACAGAGAATTAGGCGTGTGCAGTTGTATGTACTCTGCCATTACTGATTCCATACTACGTTTCAGATGAGTAAGGTTGAGGGCTCCACTATGTCCCGGCTCGTGGTTGGAGACACACCGGTGACGGAAAGGTGAGCTGTGAGGGTTTTGTCCACAGTGTCAGCACTCACTGTCCCTCTCCATCTCTTCCTTTCTCTCCCTCACACTCTTTCTCTCTCCCTTCCTCGCTCTCTCACTCTATCTCTTCCTCTCTCTCACACTGTTTTTTTCTTTCTCTCTCTCTCTCTTTCTCTTTCTCTCACTCTTCCTCTGTTTCTCTCTTCCTCTTTCTCACACTGTTTCTCTCTTTCTCTCTCTCACTGTTCTCTCTCTCACTGTTTCTCTCTTTCTCTCTGTCTACCTCTCACTCTTTCTTCCTCTCTCTCTCTTCCTCTCTCTCTCTCCTTTGATGGACGCATGACGCACAATCTTATCTTGCTTTTTGTCTAGCAGGCTGTGATTCACAGATTGACGACCCCCCCGACACGGACCTCCCACCACGAGGCGATGACTTCAGTTCCACTGAGTTAGTGCCACCAGAGCTGAGCGCGTGTGCAGCCTGCGATGATGCGTGGCCATCCTGCAATCAACACCCGCTCTGAATTGTGAGCTCGGCTTGACCGTGTGTACGCAACTTTCGCCTGAGGAGATTGCTTCAGCACGTGGTGGACCCTCTTAGACCCACGCCGGTGGCGGAAGGTGAGCAGAGAGCCTTGTTTCCGCAGCAGCGAGCAGTCACCTCTGGGCGGTGGGAGTGGATAGTGTGCAGCACCCTGGGTGCACAAGAGCGGGCAGACACCTCCGAGCAGTGGAAGTGGATGGGGTGCAGCAGCCTGGGTGCACAGGAGCGGGCAGACACCTCTAGGCAGTGGGAGTGGATGGGATGCAGCACTCTGGGTGCGCAGGAACGGGCAGTCACCTCCGGGCAGTGGGACTGGATGGGGTGCACCAGCCTGGGTGCACAGCAGCGGGCAGACACCTCCGGGCAGTGGGAGTGGATGGGATACAGCAGCCTAGATGCGCAGAGGCGGGCAGACACCTCTGGGTGGTGGGAGTCGATGGGGTGCAGCAGCCTGGGTGCGCAGGGGCGAAACAGAGAATTAGGCGTGTGCAGTTGTATGTACTCTGCCATTACTGATTCTATACTATGTTTCAGATGACTAAACTTCAAGACTCCACTATGTCCCGGCACGTGGTTGGAGACACACCGGTGGCAGAAAGGTGAGCTGTAAGGATTTTCTCCACAGTGTCAACACTCACTCTCCCTCTCCATCTCTTCCTTTCTGTCACTCACACTCTTTCTCTCTCTCTCACTCTGTATCTCTTCCTTTCTCTCTCTCACACTCTTTCTCTCTTTCTATGTCTCTTCCTCTCTCTCTCATTCTTTCTTTCTCTCTCTCTTCCTCTCTGTCTCACTCTTTCTCTCTCTCTCTACCTCTCTCTCACACTGTTTCTCTCTTTCACTCTCACTTCCTTGTATCTCACTCTTTCTGTCTTTCTCTATCTCTTCCTCTCTCTCTCACTCTTTCTCTCTTTCTCTGTCTTCCTCTCTGTCTCACTCTTTCTTTCTCTGTCTCTTCCTCTCTCTCACTCTTTCTCTCTTTCTCTCTCTCTCTCCTTTCATGGACGCATGACGCACAATCTTATCTTTCTTTTTGTCTTGCAGGCTGTGATTCACAAATTGTCGAGGGATGACACGCCATACCTGTACCTACTTTTATTTTGTTGTTTTGTTTAAATAAAATGTTTTATATGTAAATCCATAGATGACTGAGATTCTTATTTGTCCAACCTCACATGCATCTTCTTTACTATAATTGTGCGACATCAGACAATTTGTTACGTTCCAGATTTCCTAACGTTGCTGTCACATTTGTTTGTGTGGGGGGGAGTTGAGGGGGGATGGCAGACAAGGGGCTGGTGGCGGGGGTGTCGGAGCAGTGTTGGGTGTCCGAGCTGCATGATCGTTGGCTCCATTGCATCTGTTGTCATTCACGTATGGCTCTGGGTGGGCTCCCTTTCATATTGCAGGTTGTAGTCCGACTTTACACCAGCTCAGAGCAGGTGTAAACTTTCTGCTACTAACGCACCTTATCGCCTGTTTTGTACTCTCTTCGACGATCTTGCTGGTGGTTGAGACACTTGCGGAGTGATGTGTTCACTGCTTTTTGCACGAGAACGCCTACTCTACATCTCATTAGCAATATTTGCCGGACTCATCCGTGACAATGCTTTTTGAGGCTGCTATCGCTGGTAAACTGGTGATATGGGCTGTTTGCTCCAGCTTGTGAATGGTGCGTTAAATTTATCACCATTTTGGTTGCGATAAAGTGCCGTTAACTCGGCGATATGTCCTTGAGAATATACCCCTCGGTGTTTGAAAGACTTAAAAAGTACTCGAGTGCCGCGCTGAGAGCCGCGCACCCATCGCTTTCACAAGTTTGCTATGACAGGGCGGGAGAGAGCGAGGGAGAGAGACGGAGTGAGATAGCACAAGCAGCACAAGGCCGCACGGGCACCTGGCTCCACATACCAACATGTGTGTGTGCATCACCATCCGTGCACAGGCAATTCCCCCACAATGCAGCCCACACACATATCAATCACAGAACATCAGCAATGAAGGCAATGTGGTACAAAACTCCCCTCATACGGGTTCTGTGTCCGGTGTTGTGGCAGGGTGATGGCTGCGTGCCCCTGACACATCAGACTGCGTAGGTGATGGGGCTGCATCAGATGTTGTCCAGCACCTATGCAAAAACAATGTCTGGCTCACAGAGGCGGAGCTTGCCAAAGGGATACACCCCCGCACATAACACACCTTCTTAATTTCTAATTTACCTTCCTAGTTGGTATGCAGATTTCAAATGTCACAAACGCATGCAATTCTTTTCTTGTCACACAGTACATGTAATGCACCGCTTTCATCAAGAATGGAACCAGTAATGGCACAATTTCCCTGTTGCTCCACACATAAATCCATGTAAAGAACAAATCAGAATAGTTCCTTATTTTTTTTAGATTGCAAAACCTCTCTTTATTGCTTATTTTTGAACTTTCCATATAAACTGTTTTGTTAAGGACACATACAGGTGAAAAGTTCAAGGTATTGTATCAACACTTTCTAGAACATTCTACGACACGTGCAGGTTAAAAGTTCATCATTTTTTTAAACCTTCCAATATTTTTTTTTGCAACATTTTCTCCAACATTTAACGGCACGTGGATGTCAAAAGTTCACCATTCTTTCAAGTTTGAACTGCACCTTCCAAATACAATTAGCAGGTGTGGTTGAGCTGAGCAAATTTCATCCTATAATATGTACTCCACGTATAAACTGCTTTTTTATTAACCAATCACAAAGATGCTTTTCATCAAAACTAATATACACCCTACTTTTTAGGACACAATACATTTCATCTCCCAATCCGTTAACGTTGTGTATGTAAAAAAAAGTAGTTCCCCATGTTTAAACATATCTCTTATTCTACAAACGGACTGCATGAGCTACAGACATTTATCCATATCTTCTAGCCATACCTTCAAAATGCTAGTGTGGATTGTAGGACATAGCTATGTTTTCTGGTGCAAGAGGTATGCAGAACAGAGACGTATTGACTTAGACCTAGGTTTACAAAATGTGTACATTAAATGGTTTGCACAGAGAGGATTGAAGTGGCACCAATTGCTCCCTTTGGTTAAAACCTGTTTGCATCTCCAACACCCTGATCTCATGATTGTGCACTGTGGTGGTAACGACCTAGGCACACTGACTGGGTAGGTTTGGAAATGCTTATGAAGGACACCTTTGGACAATTGATGTTACTTTTGCCTCAAACTGTCTTTGTATATTCCAATATATGCCAAAGACAGAAGTGGAAATGGTCAAACCAATTTTGTCATAAGATTGAAAAATCTAGGAAGAATGTCAACAAAGCTGTGTCTGCATACCTCAGAGACCATAGAATGGGGTCGATCTACAACAACAACATACGTTTTGATATCGCTGATATCTACAGTAGTGATGGAGTACACTTCACAGATGAGGGAAACCGAATTTTCCTGATTAACCTGAAGCTGTGCATTCCCACTTACATGTAGCTCCAACTAATAAACAGAAGGGCTTTTTTTAGAGCTGCCTTATATTCCCAATTTTGGCTCGCAGAGTATCAGCTGCGATTCGGCTAGCAGAGGGACACCTGCGGGCCGTCGGGCAGGCTCGCAGAGGAAGAGCTGCGGCCCGTGGGCTCAGCTCGCAGAGGGAGACCTATGAGCCGTTGGCTCGCAAAAGCACAACACCGTACCGGCTCGCAGAGGGAGAGCTGTGGCCTTACTCACAGAGGGAGACCAACGGGCCAACAGGCCTGCTAGCAGACACACAGCTATCAGTTAACGGGCTGGCTCGCCGAGATACAGCTGCAAGCCCTCCGCGCTGCAACCCGACGGGCTAACTCGCAGAGGGAGAGTAACAGGCCGACGGGCCTGCTAGCACAGACACAGCTACGAGCTAACGAGGTGGCTCACAGAGGTACAGCTGCGGGCCCCACGGCTCGCAGACACAAAGCTGCGAGCCGACGTACTGGCTTCTAAAGGCATAGCCGCGAGCTGATGATGTGGGGAGAGGGAGCGTAAAAGGAGTATCTTGCACAGACAGACCTGCGGGATATTTTCAGTATTGCCTTGCAGAGGTAGAATTACGGATCCTATGCCTTTTAGAGGGAGAGATGCGAGCTGACGGACTGAGTCACAAAAATGGCTCACAGCTGCAGTCGCAGAGCTGCGAGCCGACGGACTCGCTTCTAAAGGCATAGCCGCGAGCTGATGATGTGGGGAGAGGGAGCGTAAAAGGAGTATCTCGCACAGACAGACCTGCGGGATATTTTCAGTATTGCCTTGCAGAGGTAGAATTACGGATCCGATGCCTTTTAGAGGGAGAGATGCGAGCTGATGGACTGAGTCACAAAATGGCTCACAGCTGCAGTCGCAGAGCTGCGAGCCGACGGACTCGCTTCTAAAGGCATAGCCGCGAGCTGGTGATGTGGGGAGAGGGACCGTGAAAGGGTTATCTCGCACAGACAGAGCTGCGGTATATTTTTAGTGTTGCCTCGCAGAGGTAGAACTACGGACCTGATGCCTTGTTGAGGGAGAGTTGTGAGCTGACGTACTGAATCACAAAATGGCTGCCAACACTTCCTAGTTTCAACAGTTCGCAGCCAATCAGCCGCAAGCTCGAGCTCGTAACGCTTCAGCCAATCAGATGTCAGGATTCTTAAATATCAATATCTGGAAAATTTGATATTTCTCTAAAACTACTGAACGGATTTACCCGATTTAAACAAAAGCCTGCTTTCTGTACCAAGACCTTTCTCTGTGCCAAATGTGGCGTAATTCCGTTCAGCAGTTTGACCTGTAGCCTTGTCTAAAGTTTCCTATGGAAATTGCATGGAGAAAACACGTTTTGGTACCCCCTTTTTCTTAGCCCCCCAAACTTTCAGGATAGCAGCTGACCTGAAAAGAGGAACTTTTGGAAAATTTCGTAAAGATTTGTCAAACGACGCCAAAGTTATAAGCACATCAAAAAATGCTTTTCCTATGGAAACGTGGTCCTAACTATAACTACCTACTGGCGACCGCCGGTAGGTAATATATATATATATATATGTATATATATAGATATATGTAACAATATATAGTTATACTATATATATATATATATATATATATATATATATATATATATATATATATATATATATATATATATATATATATATATATATATATATATATATATATATATATATATCTACTGGCGGTCGCCAGTAAATAGTTATAGTTACAACCTATTATCCATAGGAAATCCGCGACATTCTATTTGAAATAACTCTCTTGCCGGTTGACGTATCTTCGCAAAAATTTTCAAACTTTGTGTCCCGCTCCGGTCCGCTCCTACCCTGAAAGTCTGGGGGATTCGTCAAGCGGGGGCCGAGAAAAAGGGGGTCCCAAAACGCGTTTTCCCCATGCAATTTTCCATAGGAAACTTTAGACACGGCTACAGCCCGAACTGCTGAACGGAATTACACCAAATTTGGCAAAGAGGTAGTTCTTGGTTCAGAAAGAACCCTTTTGTTAAATGGTGTAAATCCGTTCAGTAGTTGCTGAGAAAATCAAAAGTAAAAAGATAGTGATATCTATGGCCGAGTAGGGTCCGCGTACCCTCCCGATCACGAGCTGCATGTTAATTGGCTTTCAGCTGGCTGTCAACATTCCGATTCAGGAAATGTTGGCAGCCATTTTGTCCCTCGGTAGAACCGAGGGACAGAAACAAGTGTGCAAAGCGCACAAAGGGGGCAGGGTAGAAACACCCTGACCCCCTAGGTTTGCTCAGGGGGTCCCACAAGGACCCCCTGGGCAAAAAAAAAAAAAAAAAAAAATTTTTTAAATTGGCAGGATGCGCTCAGGGTGCGCGAATCCTGCCGAAAAAAAAAAAAATCGAAGCGCGGTCTCCCGCGCTTCGATTGTATTTTGCCCCCGGGTGGCCCAAGTCCCGGGGGCATGGTGGGGGGTTAATTTTATGTGTGGGGGGCCTCAAAGGGCCCCCCAAGCCCCGGGGACCGCCACCCCCGGGGCTTTTTTGAAAATGTTGCGGGAGGGCTCTGAGCCCTCCGCAGCCCCGAGGACCACCACCTCCCGGGGCTTTTTTTAAAAAATTGAACAACCTGTGTGGGGGCTCCAGCCCCCACACGCCCGAGACCGCCAGCTCCCCGGGGCACTAACAAATTAAAATGGGGGTCCGTTTTGGACCCCCGAAGCCCGGGGACCACCACCTCCCCGGGGCTGTGCTGATGTAGGGAGGGGGCCGCGCGGCCCCACTCCTGGAGCCCTTGATGGCCCTGGGGACCACCACCCCCAGGGCCGGCTCCTGCAGTGTCCCGGGGTGCCTACCCCGGGACACTGCTGTTTGCAATGACAGGACGGGAGCCTCGCGGCTCCCGTCCTGTCATTGCAAACTGCTTTGGATATTGGAAGAGAGAGCAGGGAAACCTGCTCTCTCTTCCAATATCCAAAGCACATTGCTTTCCACATGGGGAGCTGCATCTTAGCAGCTCCCCATGTGGAAAGGAATGCCGGCTCCCAAGGGACGCGGGGAGCCGGCGGGACTGTGGGGGGATTGGGGACCCCCCCACAGTCCCCAACGAGAGGGCCAGCCCCGGGGGATGGGGTCCCTGGGGCAAGTAGTGGCCTGGGAGGGGGGCCACGCGGCCCCCCTCCCCAAAGTTTTCAAAAATTAAAAAAAAGGGTATGGCCGGCCCCGGGGGATGGGGTCCCCGGGGCCTTAAAATGGCCAGAGGAGGGGGGCCACGCAGCCCCCCTCAAAATAATAAAAATAAATATAGAGGCCATGTCCCGGGGGATGGGGTCCCCGGGGCCAATACAGGCCCAGGGAAGGGGGCCACGCGGCCCCCTTCCCGTTTTTTTATTTTGTAATTTAAAAAAAGGGGTAAGGCCCTGGGGGATGGGGTCCCCAGGGCCCAAAAACAGAAAAAAAGGAAGGGGGCCACACAGCCCCCCTTCAGGGACACATTTTTTTTTTTTTGTAAAAACGATCGGGCCCGCAGGCCCCGCCCCTTCCTTCACCACTCTGCAAACGCGCCCCCTGGCGCGTTTGCAGAGAGGAACGAATTCCCCTTGAATACTGGGGGTCCCTGAGGGCCAACTAGCCCACCAGGAACCTCCAGTATGCGCCAGGGGCTGCCTTGCAGAGAGGTGTACAGAGGCCACGCCCCTTTTACACCTCTCTGCAACGCAGCTCTGTGGCGCTTTTTGGAGGTATATGGTGGGCTAGTTGGACTCCGGGGACCCTCAGGATTCAAGGGGACTTAATCCCCCAACTTAAAACGCGCCACGGGGCGCGTTTGCACAGTGGTGAAGGGAGGGGCGGGGCTTCAGGTGACATGTGTGCAAACAGGCCCCGTGGCGCGTTTTAAGATGGGGAATTAAATCCCCTTCAATCCTGAGGGTCCCTGGGGGCCAACTAGCTCAACAGGTACATCCAGAAAGCGCCACAGAGCTGCGTTGCAGAGAGGTGTAAAAGGGGTGTGGCCTCTCTACACGTCTCTGCAACGCAGCCCCTGGCGCATATTGGAGGTTCCTGGTGGGCTAGTTGGCCCCTAGGGACCCTCAGGATTCAAGGGGACTTAATCCCCCAACTTAAAACGCGCCACGGGGCGCGTTTGCACAGATGTCACCTCAGGCCCCGCCCCCTCCCTTCACCATTGTGCAAATATTCTTCTAAAATCATCCGAAATACGAATTCCGATTTACTCACCTGTTATAAGGAGAGACCTCAGTGCTGCATCTTTCAGCCCAGTACTGGTCCTGAAAAGTAATTTTAACCGTACTTACCAGTAACTTGAAATTCCTTCCATAGGATATCATTGCCTGCTTTTTGCTGAAAAAGTTTCTAAGTGTTGATTTTTGAAACATACAAATATTCCTCTAAAATCAGCCGAAATCCGAATTCTGATTTACTCACCTGTTATCAGGAGAGACCTCAGTGCTGCATCTTTCAGCCCAGTACTGGTCCTGAAAAGTAATTTTAACCGTACTTACCGGTAACTTGAATTTCCTTCATAGGCTAACATTGACTGGTTTCACTTGGAAATTCTTCTAAGTGTGGAGTTTTGGAACTTTATAATATTCCTCTAAAATCAACCAAAGTACGAATTCCAATTTACTCACCTGTTATCAGGAGAGAACCCAGTGCTGCATCTTTTAGCCAAGCACTGACCCTGAAAAGTAATTTTAACCGTACTTACCAGTAACTTGAATTTCCTTCCATAGGCTAACATTGACTGGTTTCACTTGGAAATTCTTCTAAGTGTGGAGTTTTGGAACTTTAAAATATTCCTCTAAAATCAGCCGAAATACGAATTCCGATTTACTCACCTGTTATCAGGAGAGACCTCAGTGCTGCATCTTTCAGCCCAGTACTGATCCTCAAAAGTAATTTTAACCGTACTTACCAGTAACTTGAATTTCCTTCCATAGGATATCATTGCCTGCTTTTTGCTGAAAAAGTTTCTGTGTTGATTTTTGAAACATACAAATATTCCTCTAAAATCAGCCGAAATCCGAATTCTGATTTACTCACCTGTTATCAGGAGAGACCTCAGTGCTGCATCTTTCAGCCCAGTACTGGTCCTGAAAAGTAATTTTAACCGTACTTACCGGTAACTTGAATTTCCTTCATAGGCTAACATTGACTGGTTTCACTTGGAAATTCTTCTAAGTGTGGAGTTTTGGAACTTTATAATATTCCTCTAAAATCAACCAAAGTACGAATTCCAATTTACTCACCTGTTATCAGGAGAGAACCCAGTGCTGCATCTTTTAGCCAAGCACTGACCCTGAAAAGTAATTTTAACCGTACTTACCAGTAACTTGAATTTCCTTCCATAGGCTAACATTGACTGGTTTCACTTGGAAATTCTTCTAAGTGTGGAGTTTTGGAACTTTATAATATTCCTCTAAAATCAACCAAAGTACGAATTCCAATTTACTCACCTGTTATCAGGAGAGAACCCAGTGCTGCATCTTTTAGCCCAGCACTGACCCTGAAAAGTAATTTTAACCGTACTTACCAGTAACTTATATTTTCTTCCATAGGAATCCATTGTCTGCTTTTCAGCAGAAAAGTTTCAAAGTGTCGATTTTCACAAACTACAAATATTCCTAAAAAATCGCCTGTATGACTTAAACGCATTCTTTCAACTGTTTACAGGAGATGCACCAGTGCTGGATCCAGGATCCAATACTGAGTAAGAAAAAGTAACGATAACAGTTTTTACCTTCTAAGTGAATTTCCTTCCATAGGATAACATTGGTGATTCTATGAGAAAAAGTTTCTAAGTGTCAACTTTTAAAGTACAATAATATTCCTTAAAAATCACGACTGTAACCAAAACGCTTTTACTCAACTGTTTACAGGAGATGTTCCAGGACTGAATCTAGGATCCAGTCCTTTGGTTAGAAAAGTAATCCATAAAGTAACTAATTGCATTTAACTAGAAATTCACATTGAGCTGAATGTTGCATTGTGTTTGAAAATGTGTTGGCCATTGCAACAACTGTAACTACTGTACTTAAAAGTCTATTGCCTATGTGCAAAGTATTTAAACTAAAGTAATTCATTCTGAGAAAGTATTTTTTGTAATGTAATGTATAATGTAATTACAATGTAATTTAAAAAATAAAATATGTAAAAAAAAATTGTTTCTAAAAATGGAGTAAATTAGTATTAAACAAATTTATATAACAATTAATACATTTAAAAATTGTCATTTACAAAACCTTTGAAATTCACTGAAAAAACCGTAGGTTTCAGACATGTTATAGTTACAAATTAGCATTTAAAAAACCTTTGAAATTCACTGAAAAAACCATAGGTTTCAGGGACGTTATAGTTACAAATTAGCATTTAAAAAACCTTTGAAATTCACTGAAAAAACCATAGGTTTTAGGGACAGTTATAGTTAGTTGGACATTGCACTCGTACAAAACCCGTGAAATTCCCCCGTTATAGTTAGTCCAGCTAACTATAACTCGCGCCCCGCAATGCACTGCTGATGACGTCACATATTACATCACTCATGACATGGTCAGTGACATCACTGATGACATCACTGATGACATCTCAAATGACATCACTGATGACATCACTGGTGACATCATCCATGTGATAATTTCATGCATCTTCTCACACCCTAATATAACCTTTGATACACCCACTCTAAATTACAGACTGCCATTCGCAAAACCATAGACACTCCAACACCAATAACTACATACCCACTCACTGATTCTTAGGTCTACGCACACATCAACTCACTCACCCGTACAGTCACTCATACTTACGGTCACTCAGTACAGGACTATCATACGCACTCATACTCCTATATAGACACTCAAACACCGCCACTCATCCATAGAGGTACTCACACACCTAGTCAGTCATGCAAATAATTAAACACACTACCATTTACTCACCTATACAGTTATACACATACCAGCTCACTTACTCATACAAATACTAGCACATTCTTACGCTCTTATACAATCACTGATACAAGCACACACTCATCCATACAGCCACTATCACAATCACTCACTCTCGCTTATAGCTATTTATATACTCCAACACACATATATACTGCCTTTCACATATGTAGTTACTCACACATGTACCACTGGGACATACATTCACTCACTAACACACTCTTACACACACTTACCCACCCATACAGTCTATCACAGATGCACTCTTGAAACCATCCACCCAGTGAATCACCCACTCACACATCTATGCACAGAGTCGCACACACCCCACCCACACAAACACTCAGGCACCCATACAGATACTCAGACAAGCATTCATTAACTCATATAGACACTCATGTAGCTATTCACAAACACATGCAGCCACTTACACAGCAACAGACAGACGGATACAGACATTCACCCAGTTTAGTCACTAACCCATGTATTCAGTAAGATACGTTAAATCACTCACTTATACAGTCAGTCACGCACCTACTAAATCATCCATACAGACACTTACACACCCACTCATTCTTCAATACGTCTTTTCCTATATATATTAAAAATATTTAAACTTTACAGAAACACACAGTCACTGGATGATGTCAACAGTGATGTCATTTGAGATGTCATCAGTGATGTCATCAGTGATGTCACTGACCATGTCATGAGTGATGTAATATGTGACGTCATCAGCAGTGCATTGCGGGGCGCGAGTTATAGTTAGCTGGACTAACTATAACGGGGGAATTTCACGGGTTTTGTACGAGTGCAATGTCCAACTAACTATAACTGTCCCTAAAACCTATGGTTTTTCAGTGAATTTCAAAGGTTTTTTAAATGCTAATTTGTAACTATAACGTCCCTGAAACCTATGGTTTTTTCAGTGAATTTCAAAGGTTTTTTAAATGCTAATTTGTAACTATAACATGTCTGAAACCTACGGTTTTTTCAGTGAATATATATATATATATATATATATATATATATATATATATATTGTTACACATATCTCTAGATAGATAGATAGATAGATAGATAGAACAATAGACAGATAGATATAGATATATGTAACAATTTATACTTATAACTGTACCTGCTAAGTAAAGTACACCTGATATAAAGTACTGTGATCTAATCACTTGTATTCATAAACTATATCTTTGAACTGATCTGTACTTTACATAATGGATAGCATTCTTCAAAATCTCCTGTTACATGGTGGACACACTAGCCATAATATCGAAACATGAATATATCAGGTGTACTGCTTGTGTAACTGGCCATCAAATTACTTATAATTCCCTTACAAATGAACAATAGTTGTATATTTTTCATGTTCCTATAAAGAAATTCATTTTCAGAAGGAGAGCATATTAAAAAATGTGTCCCATCAAAGCAATCTATCACCTTAGTAAATATTGCTATATGATACCATTACCTGGACATAAATAGGTATAGCCTGACTTTCCAAATTTGTCTGCCCAAAATTGAGCTTAGCTCATCTACTAAATCCAGTAAACCTTGCCTGATAAATCTGCACTTCCCACAGATTTCCTCCTCTGTTTGCTCAAAAAGGGGGGTACAGTTTCTAAATATCCTTTCCTTTCTTGCCTTTCTTCTTTATTGGACTCAAAATTGCACATTCAATGCATATTTATCCACGAAGATGCCACCGTTTTGTGCAATACCTCTACTTGTGCATTCTCCTCACAATTGCATATAGACTTGCCATTGTGAAAATACAGAATTGTTTTCACGGTCTCTTATTATAACTTGCGCCTGGTTACCTCTTGTTTTCACTTGGTTGTCAATTGCATGTGTATACAGCCTATCTGGAGTAAATTCACTACTTGTGAATCTTTGATGCATTGAAACGGAAATTCTTTATTTTTTAAGTTGGAAATCACTATAAGGCAGTGGTTCCCAAACTTTTTCGACCCGCGGCTCCCTTGACCTGTTGGCCGTTGGCCGCGGCTCCCTAATATGTTACTTTTGTTTGGCGGGTGGTGGGGATGTAAGCCCGGCCTCTGCAGTACTTCCATTTTTCCCCTTGAAAATAATTGGGATGAAGCCAATTAAGGTATTATAATCATAGATGTAATCCTATCCTACTCACTGCAGAGCCCCATGCAGTGTCAACGACTGATTGGAGGGATACGGAGATCTCAGAGAAGTAAATTGTTACTGCATTGTCATGTAGAGCTCTTTAAAGAGGTGTATCTTTAGCTCGTTCTTGAGCAGGGTTTGTGAGGCCCGATAGAAAGAGGAATGTTGTTTCAAAATTGTGTCCAATCTGTGCGCCGCAGCACCCGGTGGGCCATCAAAACTAGCCAGGGCGCCACGCACAAAGGGTATCAGTAGAGGACATGAAGCGTGCAAATGAGTGTAACTCCTTGTTTGCCTCCTACTCTTGTGTGATGCTTCTGGCTTTGTGTAGCTCATGTGCATGTCTCCTTCCATAAGAACTATGTATATTATCACATGTATGCACCTGCCAGTGCCCTCAGCTACACGACGAATCTGTGTCCCTTTAGTTTCTTTCAAAGAAAGATTAGTAGCTGATAACTATCTCTAAAACTGACCAACAAATGAAAAATCAGAAAAGCATCTCAAGCAAACAAGCAACAGGGTCTAATCCACTCTAGGCAATTAGTTTCTCTCCAGGACTTGCCTGTTCCTGGTGCTGTGTCTTCTTGTGTGAGGACTTAAGGATTGGTACATGACTTGTGGCATATCTCTGTGCTTGTTACATGACTGCTGTGGCATCTTTTTCTTGTTGCGTGATTGCTGTAGCATCTCTCCGTTCTTGTACCAAGATTGTGTTGGCATGTGCATCACCTCTGTGGTTGCAACGTCTGCTGTGGCATGTTGTTGGCCTCATGTACAGTGGGTTCCTGGATCACCTTGTTGTGTTCTTGAAGTATAAACATGTTTGTAGTCGTTCTTCTCAATGTCATGTTGCTCTTTTGCCCACATGGATCACAGTTTGTGTTTGATTGGGGGGAATTAGATATATTATGACATTATTTGTGCCCCTTATGGGCTGCGCCGCAGGGTGCCAGCGACCTTCTCCACACTCCTATCCACTGAACAGTAGCGATAGTGCGCTTCATGGGATCTGGTCTGCTGCCCACAAAGCAAAGCTAAATGAGTACTGAGTAGTAATTGTGAAAAACTATGTTGTGGCACCCCCTGCCAGTACCAGGGTTGTTTTGGGTAATCTGTTTTTGTGGTAGGAGCAGTGTCAGCCCCCCACATTCCAGTCTTTGCCTGCACAATAATCAATAATACTTTTTCTCCTGATGATGAACGTCTGAGCGCACCCTTTTGGCTTTGACTCTATGCCCATACGGGAGCGTGTCAAAGAGAGATCCCTGTTTTAAATGTTTTCAACCAACTCAGCCGCAGCTCATATCTTTTCTGCAGATTGACGCCTCCTCAAACAAACGCACCAGTCACAAATTGTAATGTTATTTGGATTGCTGCAACCCCTGAATAAATGGCATCATTTTACAGGTCTTTTCCACTGGCTATACCAGAGAGCATATTTACCCTCGCTGGAGATGGAAGCAAGAACGCATGATTTATTGAAGCGTCACAAGTTCATGCCAGAGCCCATCTGCACTCCCATTCCCTCGGAGGTCAAAGTGCAGCTGGGCAGGTATTTTTACATTGGTTTGTTTATATTACTCTTCGCTTTGCAAGGCAATCTTGTCTGTTCGGTCCACAGAAGTTTAAGTGATTTCAAAAATATTTGAGCAGTCTCAGAACTTCCCTAAAGAAATGCCTAAACAAGTTCGAGCAGTGGCTTTCTCTTAATACATTACTACACATTCGGTTCTAAAAATACAGGTAGTGATGGGTGTGTTACACCCTGCAGTGGCTCCAAAGCTGTGTGTTTGGTGCGCGGCGCCCCAGGCAAGTTTTGATGGCGCACTGGGGTGCCACGGCGCACAGATTGGGAAACACTGCTATAAGGAACAGCTACTGTACTGATTTGGTATGTTATCAAACCAGTATAATTTACACTCCAAAGGGGATATAGTACATATTAAAAGCCCTTTTTACCTTTTGTTAACCTGTATGCAACTGGTTAACAAATCTGTGACACTTAGTATAAATGGTCCTTAGGTCACTAAGGACAACAATCATGCTTTAGCGCTACATATCAATTAGATTTCATTGTCAATCTATTTCTGTTTAAAGAGATTGGAGTTGATTTTTCAGTTTCTTCCTTTGCCGTGTAGAAAACTAGGGGTGGGTGGTAAACTGCGCTCAGTCGGTGGAGTTTTGCCACTCTGTGCTCCGCTTGGAGCATGTAGGTTCAGCAAAAACTCCGTCAACTGCCCAATGGTGGAGTTTGCCGGCGCCCACCCCTGCATCCTTACTTTAGCTCCCAGCATGCTTTAGTTTTTGGTCTTCTCTCGAGAAAACTCACACTTAAACTACAAGACCCAGGGAACCCGACGATATACATCCGGCATGTTGTGTGGTCGGTAGGATCGGATACTAGTCTCTGATTAAAGATGGTGGATGATGGATGATGGTGAGACAGCACTCTGCAGCAGTTGTAGGACATCAACCATAAACACGAAGAGGAGCATAGTTGCAATCGGGGGTAAATGGCGCTGTGGTCCGAGGCATGGGGAGAGTGCCTGGCTGTCAGCAAGTGGCTACCTCTGTTTAACCCTGCCGAGACGGCAACACCTCTCGTGCACTGATAGGCTGATGCTGCCCTTAAACTGGATTCTCACAGCTGTTGTTAGCTGCTGCGCCTGCCAGTTAAGCTTGTTGAGGTGTGGCTGTAGGCTTCATGGTGAATAGGGTTCATTCATACATTGTTTCTGTGATGAAGAGATAAGGTAAAATGTGTGAACCTGGTGTATATTGTCTCTTTTAACTGTGACTTTGCGGTGTACCAGCACATGAAATGCACTTTTGTGGGAGGATGGGACTGGAACAGGATGAAGAAATTGAAAAAAAGTAATATGACTTAAACAGTGCATGTTTGAACTGATAATATTGTGATTAGAGAGATGCTGACAGCCCGAATGGCTAAAGAACACATGTCCCCTTCCTTTAGTGAGAGGTCTCTGTGAGAACTCCCCCTTCAGGAGCACGTCTCCCAGCAGGATGCATCTCGTGATCATTCTGGTTCTTTGATTGACTGTTCTAAACTTGGGAGTTCAAGACAGACTCGCTATTGGTTAAATGACCTCTCTGTGGTTCTACTCACTCACCCCCACAGTGTCGATATAATATACACACCTCACAGTATGCCCTTGAATCTGCCTTCAGTCCACCCACACGTGCAACTTTAAACTTGTTACGGCACTACCTGCAAATATGAATGTTCATCATATTTTCGTTGTTTGTGAACCTTCTAGACCTTTGACTCCTTCTCCATATAGGCAAAGGGTGTGTATTGAAAGTAGTGTAATACATACAGACTGCCCCATCAGCCACCGGCAGAGGGCTGCCTTTCGCATATAGGCCCTTGGTAGAACATTCTGTGTGTTTGGGCTGAGTACACAGTGCATGTGGACCACGCATTTGGACATGGACATCCCCTCTGTACACTGGTCTCGATGTGTGTCGGACTTTGCATTGTACAAACAGATCGCACCGCCACGCCCGCGATTCAGGCGCAGCGTCAGTGAATACTAGTCTATGCTGGGTTGAGCCTTTATGTTATATATATTCTGCTCCTCTAGATTTAGCTACCTTTTGTGCAGAGGGCCCTCATGAAAAAGTTTGTTGGATCTTGTAAATTACATTGATTACAGGCTTCCCGATCGCATTGATACACTTTGCACAGCGGTCCCTGTGTTGGTCTAAAGGTTGGTGGAACTCCATGAAATCTTGCAAACTTTTTATGTAACTCTGCAGAAAAACTCTGCTAGTTCTGCCAACCCCTATAGAAAACCTATTTTTCAGGCCATTGTATTTTCTCTACTTCATTATTATAATTCACTACACCAAAGCTCTTGTGAATTTCAGAAATGTAACCCACAACTCCTTTGGATATTTTTGCATGCATTATGTTAGAATAACATACACAGACTGGAACACCCCAATTTGACAATTGCACTGGCTTCCAGTCCGCAAGAACATCTGGTTTAAGGTCATGTGTATAATTCACCTTTCACAAACAATGGGCAATTTACATAAGGTGAAAAATAAAACTTGCATTCCTAATAGGTATCTGAATTACTATACTGCAGCCTTAATAACCATTCCATGTTTTAAAAGAGCTAGATTAGGTGGCTGCTCCTTTTTATGTTAATGAGCTAAACAAGAATCTTCTATTTTCATACCTGGGATCTCTTCGGAACTATCATGTATTTAGGAAACACTTAAAGACCTGTGTTATAAATGGGATTCCTGGTTAGCAAAGGTATGCACTAAGGCCAGGCACGAACCACCAATCTAGTCAGTGCACGCTAGATACACATTAAAATATAACCTGTGCTTATCCTCTGGTAGCTTGGCACAAAGCAGTCAGGCTTATTTAAAGAGGCCATGTGTAAAGTATTTGTGCAAAACACACAGTGACCCAATGAATACACCACAAAAAATGCCACACAGGTTTAGAAAAATTGATTATTAATTTGTGAACAGAACAAGACCAAAACAACAAAAATCCAACGTTTAGAAGTTGAGATATGGAATTTTAAAGAAATAAATGTAGTAAAGCGCATGGGAGGAAGTAGCGCTAAGGTTACTTTAGGTCACAATGGACCGGGGTGAAGTCAAATTTCGGGCTGACCGCGATTGAGCGTGAGCCGGCTGCAGGACCTGCACAGGCCCCAGTGAACAAAGTACCTTTCCTCGTCGCAAACAGCAAGATGCGTCGATATTGAGGCCCGCAGGTGCTTCATTTGTTGATCTTCTCCACGCATTGAAGGCAAAGCGCCTGTTCCGAAGATGGGTGCCGGAGTCAAGAGGCATTGAGCGATGCACTGGAGTCTGCCACGCAGTCGTGGGGATGCGTCGATTTCATCATGGTACAATGGCGGCGATACGCTGGATGGCACATCCAGTCGATCTCTGAAGCACAGTGCTGATTCTGAGGCGATGTGCTGATTTTACTCTCGCAAAACAGGGTCGATGCTCTGGTTATGATACACACCCACAGGAGATGCATCAAAATCCATGTTGCAAGTATCTGGGCCACTTCCAGTGAGCCAGGCACAGGAGCAGAGGTAGAGACTTTGATATCCCTGAGTCTCAAGCAACAGGAGATCACTTGGAGTGAACGCAGAGTCCAGCTCTCCTTCAGCAGTAAAAGAGCAGCAGGCTGCAGGCCAACAAACAGAAAAGCAGTCCTTCAAGATCAGCAGTCCAGTTGAGTCCCTTAAGCAGCACAGAAGTTCTTCTTGCAGAGCTTCAGTTACAAGTCCAGTAGTGTCTGATTTCAGGAGGTCAGAGACCCAGTACTTATACCCAAAAGTGCCTTTTTAATGTGGAGGTTACATCAAAGTAGCTCTCTGAAGTGCACACATTTCCCTTACAACTCTGACATTCTATCTGTGGGGCGTAATCAGTCCTTTGTGTGGGGACACTGCCTATTCAAATGAAGTGTTAGCCACTCCCTTCCATCCTGCCCATCAGAATGTAGATAAATGTAGATGGGTACTTAGAGACCAATCCTTCCACTGTTGTGGCTGTCTAGAAGGAATGTACCAAGTGAGGCTGTCACCCATCCCAGACATGTTTTGGAGACAGGCTGTCAGGCACACAGAGTAGTAAGTGCAAAAGAAATTCCTCATTCTAAAAGTGGCATTTCTAAAACAGTAATGTTAAATTGAACTTCACCAGTGAGGAGGATTTATGATTAACATTCCAAAGATGTAAAACATGAAAAATGCATTGCTCTCTGATCAGGAATTACAGCTTAAAAGTATACTAAGGAATTCCCAATGCTAGCCTATGAGAGGGGTAGGCCTCACAGTAGTGAAAAAATGAATTTGGGGGTTTGTCACTACTAGCACATGTAAAGATTAAACACACATGTCCTTTTTACTTACATAGCACCCTGCCCTTAAGTCTGCTTGGGGCCTACTTTAGGGGTGACTTACACGTAATAAAAGGGGAGTTTGAGGCTTGGCAAGTAGTTTTAAATGCCAAGTCAAAGTGGCAGTAAACTGCACACACAGGTCATGCAATGGCAGGCCTGACACAGGTTTGAGAGTCTAGTTATATGGGTGCCACAATCAGTGCTGCAGACCCTCTAGTAGCATTTGACTTACAGACCCTGGGTACATGTTGTACCACTTTACAAACTAGAAAATCAAATATGCAATCAGGTATACACCAATGTCACCATGTTTAGGGGAGAAGCACATGCACTTTAGCACTGGTTAGCAGTGCTAAGAATCAGCAAAAACAGGAGGTAACAGGCCCAAAATCTGGGGGAAGACCACCCTAACGATGACAGGTCAGACAACCTGGCTTTTCCGAAATTAACAGTGCTCTTTGTTTTAGTATTGGCTTAATGCACAAACCTAGTTCTGGGACACACTTTGGGTAATCATCACACTCCACACACGTATTAAAATGAACATATACAGTTACTTTATCCTTTTTTTAAACCCCCACAATGTTATAAAATCTTTTATACTGGGCAAATTGTTACAATTTATTTATTAAGTCACTGTTCAGTTTGGTGATGTATCAATTTGTTTGTTTTTTAGGTTGGGTGTACTATTAGTGGTTTGTAGGTGCACGTTAGATTCATGTGTAAGTTATCGATTCTACATAATTGAGGCGGTGAAATTTTGCAAAAAGTTTGAATGAAGATGTGATGCATTTGATTGATTTGTTGAGCTATTTTAGGGCAAGAGATTCTGTCTGTCTGAGGTACTGGTAGTTATGTTCCTTTTGAAATGTCTCTATACATTAGTACAGGCTGATGAAGTGTCAACCTAGTGTAGCATAAAAGCATTTATGCTACACTTTTGTTGAGTTGTTTCTTTTAGCTTCTTTGCTAAGGGTATTTTCAAAAGCAGAAGGAACAAATGATGGATGGAATGCTGAATAATGCAAACATTCACCCCCAGTCACAAAGATCAGGGTTTAATCCATTGTTCTTTTGCTCACCACGACACCCCAGTTTGCACCCAGCCATATTAAAATCAGTCTTGACCCTGCTCCTCATGGAAACAGTCCAGTCCAAACTACCAAGCCAGGTCCTCCCTGGACCGGAAACAAACATCCTGGGACCAGTTTTGGGGCATCACCCCACATCAGCCAGGTTCGCCTGATTCCAGTGGCAAAGTGAGCATGGGACTCACGTCTGGGAATACCCTTCCGACTTAGGGCGACAAAAGCCAAAGGAACAAATGATGGACGGAATCTTGAACTATGCAAACTTTACCCCCCCAGTCACAAAGATCTGGGCTTAATCCATTGTTCCTTTGCTCACCATGCCACCCCAGTTTGGACCCAGCCATATGCTAATCAGTCTTGACTCTGCTCCTCATGGGAACAAAACAGGCCGAACTGCCAAGCCAGGTCCTCCCTGGACCAGAAACAAGCATCCTGGGACTGGTTTCGGAGCATCAACCCTCATCATCCAGGCTAGCTTGAATCCAGTGGCGCAGTGAGCATGGGACCCATGTCTGGGCATGCCCTTTGCACTTAGGGCAACAAAAGCAAAAGGAACAAATGATGGACGGAATACTGAACAATGCAAACATTCACGCCCAGTAACAAAGATCTGAGTTTAATCCATAGTTCTTTTGCTCACCACGCCACGCAAGTTTGGACCCTGCCAAATGCAAATCAGTCTTGAACCTGGTCCTCATAGGATCAGTCCTGCCTGAACTGCCAAGCCAGGTCCTCCCTGGACCGGAGATATGCATCCTGCGACCGGTTTTGGGGCATCACCCCTCGTCAGCTAGGCTAGCTTGAATCCAGTGGTGCAGTGAGCACGGGACCCACGTCTGGGCATACCCTTCCCACTTAGGGCAACAAAAGCAAAAGGAACAAATGATGGAGAGAAGGCTGAACAATGCAAACATTCACCCCCAGTCACAAAGATCTGGGATTAATCCACGTTCTTTTGCTCACCACGGCCACCCCAGTTTTGACCCAGCCATATGCTAATCAGTCTTGACCCTGCTCCTCATGGAAACAGTCCAGCCCGAACTGCCAAGCCAGGTCCTCCATGGACCAGAAACAAGCATCCTGGGACCAGTTTTGGGCATTACCCCTCATCGTCCAGGCTAACTTGAAACCAGTGGTGCAGTGAGCATGGGACCCACATCGGAACATACCCTTCCCACTTAGGGAGACAAAAGCAAAAGGAGCAAACGATGGACGGAATGCTGAACAATTCAAACATTCACCCCCAGTCACAAAAATCTGGGTTTAATCCATTGTTCTTTTGGTCACCACGTCTCCCCATGTTTGGACCCAGCAATGTGTAAATCAGTCTTGACCCTGCTCAGCATGGGAACAGTCCGGTATGAACTGCCAAGCCAGGTCCTCCCTGGACCGGAAACAAGCATCCTGGGGCCGGTTTCGGGGCATCACACCTCATCAGGCAGGCTAGCTTGAATGCAGTGGCGCAGTGAGCACCGGACTCACGTTTGGGCATACCCTTCCCACTTAGGGCGACAAAAGCAAAAGGAACACATGATTCATGGAATGCTGAACAATCCAAACATTCACCCCCAGTCACAAAGATCTGGGTTTAATCCATTGTTCTTTTCCTCACCACGTCACCCAAGTTTGGACCCAGCCATATGCAAACCAGTCTTGATCCTGCTCCTCATGGGAGCAGTCCAGCCTAAACTGCCAAGCCAGGTCCTCCCTGGACTGGAAACAAGCATCCTGGGACCGGTTTCAGAGAATCACCCCTCATCAGGCAGTCTAGCTTAAATCCAGTGGTGTAGTGAGCACCGGACCCACGTCTGGGCATACCCTTCCTGCTTAGGGTGACAAAAGCAAAAGGAACAAATGATGGACGGAATACTGAACAATGAAAACATTCACACCAGTCACAAATATCTAGGTTTAATACATCGTTCTTTTGTTCACCACACCACCCCAGTTTGGAGCCTGCCATATGCAAATCAGGCTTGACCCTGCTCCTCATGGGAACAGTCCAGCCCGAACTGCAAAGCCAGGTCCTCCCCGGACCGGAAACAAGCATCCTGGGACCGGTTTTGGGGCATCACACCTCATCAGCCAGGGTAGCTTGAATCCACTGGCACAGTGAGCAGTGAGGGTATTTTCAAAGACATTTTACCATGTTACGTGGAACCTGGGTTGATGTCTATGCCCTGACTGAAGCATGCGTCTGATCTAGGTGTCTTTGTAGAAATCAAGAAAAGGAATCAACTCTATCATTAGTTTTACAATATGGTGAGGCAATTAATAAATCATAATGTTGAACATCTTCATTTGCAGGTACAGAGGCTAGGATAATTCGCTTTTTTTTTTAATTCAAAGGTGCATTGGCTGTTAGTGACGTAATCTACACTTAGATTAGATTTTTGCAAGTGTCGTCATCTTGCTTGGTGAAAATACAAGTAACACCCGTGTATCTGAGTTTCTAGAGCAATTTTTAGGATTATGTGTATCATGACATGTTCAAAACCCATTATTATTTTAGTTGGGGCATTTTTGTTAGCTCATTTATTGTAGGCGTTTGTTTGGGAGGATGTCATATACTAAAGTAAGGGCATTGTTGTGGGACTTTCCAAAGGATGGGGTCGTGATTTAAACGTTGCATCCATAAGTTGAATGTATGAGTGATTCAAGGTTAGTAGATTGTTAGTAGCAAAGAATAGAAAGATTCTTTTTTCATAATTTTTATTGTCATAAAGGATGAATTCCTTTTTGATGTGTCGCAATATGCTGTCTCAGCATTTCTACTTCAGAGATGGTCTATCGCAGTGAAAAGTGCTATCGAAGCTTGCACACCTTCTTGCCAGTACAGCCTTTCAGAATGCATCCCAGGCTCAATTTCTGCACTCACTATGTCTGGGCAGACTTAAACATTTATACTGCAGGTCACTCTGATTCCTTTCAGGAAGGACCCACTCCAGATTCCCAGCTTGTGGCCTCAGTGACCCACCAATGCATTCATCAGAGTCCTGGGGGAAATGCAATACACATCTGAGCAGAACTACACAGCTCACACTAGTTCAATGAGTAGTACATCCATTATGCCCACCTGATCTGTGTCTAGGTTATATGAGCAGCTGATGCGTAACTAAGATCTTGGGCACGAAATGTATCTAAAATATTGTTTTTGATTTTAACTTGAATTTATGTTTTTGGGACTTTTAACTTTATTATCGTTATATTTCAAGACGATTGAATCAAATAGTATCATAGGGAATTTTATGGGAATTTTATGTAAGATTTTAATTAATCAAACATAATAGATTTGCTTACTTACTCAATGAGTAGATAGCTAATGCCCCTTCTCCAGAGGAAACCCAAGCATACCTTTCGCAATTCTATGACACAATGTTTAACTTCAGACCCTTTGTAAACACCAACAAGTCATTGTACCCCCATCGTGGTCCAGATTCTGATCCACAAGCATTGATATTTTTGCCTTCAAGGGAACAAATTTACGTACTGATGGTCATTGTTTATACTTATAACACAGGTACACCTCACTGACTTGGTGTTTTGAGTTTTTTATGTGATTCCTTGCACCAATATCACCATGAGAGAAAGAGATTTTCAGATCCTTCACAGCAACCACAGTTTGTGACTCACAAAATGAACTCTTGCACCTAGATCTATCTTGCCTTCCATTGCTGATTGGCAGGGCCTCAGACTCCTGGAGCCTGAGAGCTGTATTGCAGTTGACTTAATCAAGATTTACACCCTATGGTTTCTAGAGGTTGCTCATCAGCATAGCATCTTTTTGACTCGGATGGCTATTTTTCAAGGAATAATGTGTTCTATGTTTTTTGTCAGCTGTCCATCAAATGTTAGTACTGAGTGACAAACTGTATCTACAATGAAAGGTGTATCATGTGCTTTTAGATGATAGTTGCTACAAACGTTTTGCTGTTTTAAAGTGCTGTAAATGAAGGTGTTACTCTAATCCCATCAATGGTATTCGGCAAGCAGGCTAGCATTTCTTCTTCGCTGGCACACAAATAATGGCTGCCATGGACCAACGCAGGCATCCTTGCACCATGGTGCAAGGGTATCTGTGTTTTAGGTGTGATTGTTTTTGTGCAGGAAGGGACACTTTCCTGCATAAAAACAATCAATGGAGGTGATTTCCTCATTCTATGTGTGCTGCAGAATGCAGCACACATAGAAAGAGGAAAAAAGGAGGAGAAATAATTGTATTTCTCCTCGTTGTGCCTCCCCTACACCGCCCCTCGGGAGGTGTAGGCTTTTGACACCTTCCCAGGTTTACGAAATCTCGTAAATCTGGAAATGTGTCAAATGCCATGGGTGTTACGTGGAAACCCCCACAGTAACGCTCATGGCATGCCTCCCTATTGCAGGGTGTTGCAACACAGCAACTTGTGATGCGTTGCCTCAGTCCATACCTACAAGACCATGAAAAGCCACGCAGGGTGGGTTTATGTGGCCTTGTAGATATGGCCCTGCAGTGCGCACCGCCGGACAGCCACGAAAAGTGACGTTCTGGCAGTGCAGGGGCCTTTGTAAATGAGGCCCTTAGAGTTTTGCGAAAGGGTTACTCAATTACAAACATCCGCTTTATTACGAGGTCATTATATCCTGTGGCACTTGCGATAAGGCAGATGGGAAATCCGTTAATTTATGACAAAGAACCTATCCCCCCCAACTCTAAACCAGGCCCTTAGTTGTTACTGGCTATATGGTGGTTAATGCAAGCCCATCTGTGCAAAGTAGCATCCAGCTATGCTGTGCAGAACTGACTGATTTGATTCTTAACAAATATTAAATTATCACTCTTCATTATGAACGTGCATGCGCAGGACGCCTCATCTAACTTTATAGAGATCATTTTACTGTTGTAATGAATGCTCTCTTCTGTGTTACTCCTATGAAAATATTTTCAATAAAATATACTTTTCTGCAACATTACTATACAAATTTCTAGTGCAGCACAGACCTCACATATCGAGCATTTCTTTTTTAAATTCTTCAACAGACACATCAGCTAATTTCACCACTGAAACCACTCATTTTTCCATGCCGATGGGCATGTTTGGGTTGATCAACCTACTCTTGCATCAACAACAGAGGTGGTTGATGTATTTTCAACAACCAAACCAAACTCTTGATAAAGAATAATGCGTGTCAGAAAGGCAACTAAATATAAAATTCAAAAATAAAAATTGTGGGCCCTAAGAAAGTACATTGCCCATAGAGAGTGGGCAACTTTCTGTTTACATTTAGAATGTAAACAGATCTCCAAACAGAAAAGAAAGGAGAGGCGGAGGTCTCCGAACATAGGTTTAGGAACAGCATTTTGTAGTACGTAAGTTGTACTACCATATTGCTACTTCACATACTACAAAATCCAGCTTCTGAATAAGCCCCATTACGTTTGGTGAACAAAGCTCTCTTATAAACATAGCCAGTCAAATAGATTGTGGTAATTTGTTCCTGGTCACAGTCTATTTACCTCAAATGCTGCATTGCCATCAATTCTATCGTAAAAGAAACCTGTTTGGGAGGCAAATCCGTTTAAGATAGGGCCACATCCTTAATGAGTGGCCTACGATTCTATGTGCAAGAGCAGCATGGTCTTTTAGGAGTCTGGCATGCTTTGAAAACCTGATTATACCAGTATTAAACTATGCCTCAGGAATGACAGTGTCATGATATCTCTAGGTGAAAGTGTGATATATAAAAATACAACATAAAATAGAAATATTTAATAAATATTGTTAATTCTTCCTTTCCTGTTTAGAATTTGATCTGGGAAACATCATTCATTCAGTTAATGTGGTGAATGGAGAAGCAAATTAACTTAATTTTATGAATATCTGAATTTTTAGTATCAGTGTATGCTGAAGAGCAATCAGATTTCTGCAAGAATTGGTGTTCATACTAACCTTGCAGTGTGAAAGGGCATGATCTTATTAGGTGGTTACATAAAGCTATGTAGATGAAGGCTTTGAGGTTGATGAGTTAAGCAAAGTAAAGGAAAGTGCATGAGTATGAATGTGATACACATAGGGGCATATTTATGGGAATTGTGGTGCAGGGCAGCCCTGCATCACAGGGAAAGGGCAGGAATCCACCTTATTTATCCACTATGGTGCTTTCCTGTCCTTTCCCCTGTGCAGGCCCTGTTTCGGCAGACTAGTGCCAACGCAGGCACCCTTGCACCATGGTGCAAGGGTTCCTGTGTTGTAGGCAGGATTGTTTTTCTGCAGAAAGGGGCACCTTCCTGTACAAAAACAATCCTGAGAGGCTTTTTCCTCTTTCTATGTGTGCCGCAAAATGCAGTACACATAGAAAGAGGAAAAAGTGAGGAGAAATAAAGATATTTCTCCTAGTTACGCCTCACCTGGGGAGGAGTATCTTTTTGGTGCATTTCCAGGTTTTCATACAGAAAAAAGGAGCATCAGGGGGTTAACAATCAGGTTGCCTCCCACTCAGTAACTTGCAAACCCACAAAACCTAATTAATTATGAACATTTGTCTTTTGGAGAACGGGAGCAGTTTAGAACATGAACTCTGCTCGCAGGACGGACTCAATGCCATTCACCTCCCGGTCCAAATGTTCAATTTTCAATATTCGTCAATACACCACATTGCATTTCATCTTGTAAGTATCAAGACAAAAAATAAAAAAATGGAAAAAATTTAAAAAATGAGTGAAAGGTCAGAAAGTACCTCACGTAAGCGTCACCAAGGGAGCTGCTGGTTGGTACTCACCAGTTTGCCCACATTATCATCATCGGTGACTTTCATGACCATAAAGAAGGAAAAAGTGTCCAAATTTTAAAGATTTCTAAGAGGTGAAGAAAAGCAAAGAAAGAAAAGCAGTGATATGTGTACAGATGCACTACAAGTGCTTGTGTCATTCAGTACCCACTGGGCCCCATTGTGAAAAAAGTGAGATTCACTTCTCTGAATTAAGATGAAGTATAACTCACTTGCGAAAACATATTTTATTCGGTGCTGTGAGTACCCTGAAATTAGAAGAATGACATGTATTTGGCCATTTTAGAGGCAAAAGGCCAACATGTTTCGTTGCCAATTTATTTACGGCAACTTCATCAGGGCTAGGGGGACCAGTCTTCACCTCACTGGTACATCACTCCGAACCTGTGGTTATTGACGAAATAAAAAGAAGAGCGTGCCAACCATAAATAACAAATAGAAGAAGCAATAGCTTCCAAATATGCCCAAAAAATCAATGTATGCCATCTCCTTGAAATTGCATATTTACCAAGTGGTTGCTGTCATCTCTCGTACCTGCAACACACCATTATGAGGATCCGCACTTTTAGTCACGCATCCCACTGATGACGGCTGTCGTCATATATCAACCTGCAAACATGTATGTATACATTTAAGGAGAAGCAGTACCGCAATGTCCACCTCACGTGGACAAACTATTCACACCACCTAATAGCCGGTCACTCTCCTCTCACTCATACTCCCATTGTACTGATTATCAAAGGGTCTGAAGGGTCATTGTGCAGTGGATATGCTATTCACGCCATCTCATAGTTGGTCACCCTCCAATCACTCATACTCCCCTTCTGCTGAGTATCAAAGGTTCTAATGTACCAGTGTAACGCCACAACCCCAAATTAAATACCGGTTGTGTAAGATACTCTTGTTCCACTCGAACGGCCCCCAAGTCAGGGATTCCCGTTCACTAACGGACCTCCGTGCTCACTCTCTCACAGCCAGCACGACCCGCCCAAACATTCTGGCTCCCTCTTACTGCTCACGCGGACACCTCAGCTTTGTGCTCTGTCCCGATTGTGTTCGGAGTACACCCGGGCTTGGTGTTTTGAAACGAGGGGGAAGACACGTGACCCGGAAGTCTCTACCCGGGACCTGTCTAAAACCCACCTTGCACTGCCTGCAAAAACAGCAGCTATTTTGGAATGGTGTTTTATAACTGGGCTGCGTGATGAACCTATCGTTAACATCTGGTGAACTTTTCTGAGAAGGTACATTTAAAAGAAAAAGACAGGAATACTCACTATATTAAAACCATTATACAAAGACAGAAACTACTTTGGAAAAAATTATTCATGTAAGCTTTGCTAAATATGTCATGGTATATGAGCCCATACTACCAAGCATACAACCATATATACCCGGGGGCCATATTGGAACTATTCTGCAAACTTGCTGGTGGTAGAGCGAGATTCTGCAAGGGTACAATAGTACCTTCCACAACAGAAATCCACTTAACCAGACCATCAAGGGACTCAGTGTATGCAACTTAATGAAGGTCCTTATTGTTTACCCACTTTGTTCCATTCAATAGAATCATTCAGGCCAATTTGGTCCACCTTCTCTGTGTAAATCCACCGTGCTACCTTCCTTGCTAGAATATCGTCAATGTTATGTGTGTCACCAACTACCCTCTCAAGCACAGTCCATTTCAGATCCCTGAAATTATGTCTTTGTTCCTGATAGTGCTGAACAAGGCGTGTGGTCAATTTCCCCGCCTTGAGGGTGCTCATATGTTTTTGTATTTGCACCTTCACTTTACGTGATGTGAGACCAATGTAGTGCAATCCACATGCACAAGTCAACCTGTAAATTACATGCGTTGTATTGCAATTACTGAATTTGTTGAGATACCACACTATCCCACTTGTGAGTTGAATGCTTTTGGGTACCTCCGTGAGGTCACAAACCAAATAACAAACGCATGGATAATGCCCCGTTGGTATGCCTGACTCTTTTTTATGCTGAATTGGGCGAGTATGGACCAACCTATCTTTAAGGTTGGATGCCCTTTTGAAAGCAAACCTAGGGAGGGGCATCTTTTTATCCCCAAAGTCCAACATTGACCAGTGTTTTCTTATTATCTGCCTGATTTTAGTTGACCGAGGGTCAAAGGTGGTGACCACCGGTACACACTGCTCCTTCTGTTTCACGTTCCTCTCCAACAACGCCTCTCAGGGTGTATTCAAGGCACGCTTACGTGCCCTCTTGACCACCTTGGTGGGGTAGGCCCTGTTTTTTAGTTTCGTGACCAACTCCTCAGATTGATCCATATACATTTCTGTGGATAAACAGTTCCTGTGGTATCTGAAGAACTGGCCCAAAGGCAGGCTAACACGAAGTGCTTTAGGGTAGAAGGAACGATAGTGAAGCAAAGAGTTCCTGTCAGTGGGCTTTTGATGAACGGTCGTATGCAGTCTGTTGCCTGTTGCAGCTATGTCTAAATCCAGGTAGACAGCAGAGTGCTTATTGATGGTCCATGTGAACTGCAGACAACTGTCTGCCTCATTCAGCCATGCCAAAAATGCTTGCAACTGGTCCTCTGACCCAGTCCAAATGCACAGCACATCATCAATAACCCTTACGTGAGGTACTTTCTGACCTTTCACTCATTTTTTAATTTTTTTTCATTTTTCATTTTTTGTCTTGATACTTACAAGATAAAATGCAATGTGGTGTATTGACGAATATTGAAAATTGAACATTTGTACCGGGGGGTAAATGGCATTGAGTCCGTCCCGTGAGCAGAGTTAATGTTCTAAACTGCTCCCCTTCTACAAAAGACAAATGTTCATAATTAATCAGCATTTCCAGGTTTGTTTGTTTTTTAGGTTGGGTGTACTATTAGTGGTTTGTAGGTGCATGTTAGATTCATGTGTAAGTTATTGATTCTACATAATTGAGGCGGTGACATTTTGCAAAAAGTTTGAATTTGTTGGAGAAGATGTGATGCATTTGATTGATTTGTTGCGCTATTTTAGGGCAAGAGATTCTGTCTGTCTGAGGTACTGGTAGTTATGTTCCTTTTGAAATGTCTCTATACATTAGTACAGGCTGATGAAGTGTCAACCTAGTGTAGCATAAAAGCATTTATGCCACACTTTTGTTGAGTTGTTTCTTTTAGCTTCTTTGCTACGGGTATTTTCAAAAATAGAAGGAACAAATGATGGATGGAACGCTGAATAATGCAAACATTCACCCCCCGTCACAAAGATCAAGGTTTAATCCATTGTTCTTTTGCTCACAATGACACCCCAGTCTGCACCCAGCCATATTAAAATCAGTCTTGACCTTGCTCCTCATGGAAACAGTCCAGTCCAAACTACCAAGCCAGGTCCTCCCTGGACCGGAAACAAGCATCCGGGGACCAGTTTTGGGGTATCACCCCACATCAGCCAGGCTCGTCTGATTCCAGTGGCAAAGTGAGCATGAGACTCACGTCTGGGAATACCCTTCCGACTTAGGGCGACAAAAGCCAAAGGAACAAATGATGGACGGAATCCTGAACAATGCAAACTTTACCCCCCCAGTCACAAAGATCTGGGTTCCTTTGCTCACCATGCCACCCCAGTTTGGACCCACCATATGCTAATCAGTCTTGACCCTGCTCCTCATGGGAACAGTCAAGGCCGAACTGCCAAGCTAGGTCCTCCCTGGACCAGAAACAAGCATCCTGGGACTGGTTTCGGAGCATCAACCCTCATCACCCAGGCTAGCTTGAATCCAGTGGCGCAGTGAGCACGGGACCCATGTCTGGGCATACCCTTTCCACTTAGGGCAACAAAAGGAACAAATGATGGACGGAATACTGAACAATGCAAACATTCACGTCCAGTAACAAAGATCTGAGTTTAATCCATAGTTCTTTTGCTCACCACGCCACCCCAGTTTGGACCCTGCCATATGCAAATCAGTCTTGAACCTGGTCCTCATGGGATCAGTCCTGCCTGAACTGCCAAGCCAGGTCCTCCCTGGACCGGAGATAAGCATCCTGGGACCGGTTTTGGGGCATCACCCCTCGTCAGCTAGGCTAGCTTGAATCCAGTGGCACAGTGAGCATGGGACCCATGTCTGGGCATACCCTTTCCACTTAGGGCAACAAAAGCAAAAGGAACAAATGATGGTCAGAATGCTGAAGAATGCAAACATTCACCTCCAGTCACAAAGATCTGGGATTAATCCACGTTCTTTTGCTCACCACGGCCACCCCAGTTTTGACCCAGCCATATGCAAATCAGTCTTGACCCTGCTCCTCATGGAAACAGTCCAGCCCGAACTGCCAAGCCAGGTCCTTCATTGACCAGAAACAAGCATCCTGGGACCAGTTTCGGGGCATTACCCCTCATCGTCCAGGCTAACTTGAAACCAGTGGTGCAGTGCGCATGGGACCCTCATCGGAACATACCCTTCCCACTTAAGGAGACAAAAGCAAAAGGAGCAAACGATGGACGGAATGCTGAACAATTCAGACATTCACCCCCAGTCACAAAAAATCTGCGTTTAATCCATTGTTCTTTTGGTCACCACGCCTCCCCATGTTTGGACCCAGCCATGTGTAAATCAGTCTTGACCCTGCTCAGCATGGGAGCAGTCTGGTATGAACTGTTAAGCCAGGTCCTCCCTGGACCGGAAACAAGCATCCTGGGGCTGTTTTCGGGGCCTCACACCTCATCAGCCAGGCTAGCTTGCATGCAGTGGCGCAGTGAGCACCGGACTCACGTTTGGGCATACCCTTCCCACTTAGGGCGACAATAGCAACAGGAACAAATGATTCATGGAATGCTGAACAATCCAAATATTCACGACCAGTAACAAAGATCTGAGTTTAATCCATAGTTCTTTTGCTCACCACGCCACCCCAGTTTGGACCCTGCCATATGCAAATCAGTCTTGAACCTTGTCCTCCTGGGATCAGTCCTGCCTGAACTGCCAAGCCAGGTCCTTCCTGGACCGGAGATAAGCATCATGGGACCGGTTTTGGGGCATCACCCCTCGTCAGTTAGGCTAGCTTGAATCCAGAGGCGCAGTGAGCACGGGACCCATGTCTGGGCAAACGCTTTCCACTTAGGGCAACAAAGCAAAAGGAACAAATGATGGACAGAATGCTGAACAATGCAAACATTCACCCCCAATCACAAAGATCTGGGATTAATCCACGTTCTTTTGCTCACCACGGCCACCCCAGTTTTTACCCAGCCATATGCAAATCAGTCTTGACCCTGCTCCTCATGGAAACAGTCCAGCCCGAACTGCCAAGCCAGGTCCTCCATGGACCAGAAACAAGCATCCTGGGACCAGTTTCAGGGCATTACCCCTCATCGTCCAGGCTAACTTGAAACCAGTGGTGCAGTGAGCATGGGACCCACGTCGGAGCATACCCTTCCCACTTAAGGAGACAAAAGCAAAAGGAGCAAACAATGGACGGAATGCTGAACAATTCAGACATTCACCCCCAGTCACAAAAATCTTGGTTTAATCCATTGTTCTTTTGGTCACCACGCCTCCCCATGTTTGGACCCAGCCGTGTGTAAATCAGTCTTGCCCCTGCTCAGCATGGGAACAGTCCGGTATGAACTGCCAAGCCAGATCCTCCCTGGACCGAATCCAAGCATCCTAGAGCCGGTTTCGGGGCATCACACCTCATCAGCCAGGCTAGCTTGAATGCAGTGGCGCAGTGAGCACCGGACTCACGTTTGGGCATACCCTTCCCACTTAGGGCGACAAAAGCAAAAGGAACATATGATTCATGGAATGCTGAACAATCCAAACATTCACCCCCAGTCACAAAGATCTGGGTTTAATCCATTGTTCTTTTGCTCACCTCGTCACCCCAGTTTGGACCCAACCATATGCAAACCAGTCTTGATCCTGCTCCTCATTGGAGCAATCCAGCCCAAACTGCCAAGCCAGATCCTCCGTAGACTGGAAACAAGCATCCTGGGACCGGTTTTGGAGCATCATCCCTTATCAGCCAGTCTAGCTTAAATCCAGTGGTGCAGTGAGCACGGGACCCACGTCTGGGCATACCCTTCCTGCTTAGGGTGACAAAAGCAAAAGGAACAAATGATGGACGGAATACTGAACAATGAAAACATTCACCCCAGTCACAAATATCTGGGTTTAATCCATCGTTCTTTTGTTTACCACACCACCCCAGTTTGGAGCCAGCCATATGAAAATCAGTCTTGACCCTGCTCCTCATGGGAACAGTCCAGCCCGAACTGCAAAGCCAGGTCCTCCCCGGACCAGAAACAAGCATCTTGGTACCGGTTTTGGGGCGTCACATCTCATCAGCCAGGGTAGCTTGAATCCACTGGCACAGTGAGCTGTGAGGGTATTTTCAAAGACATTTTACCATGTTACGTGGGACCTGGGTTGATGTCTATGCCCTGACTGAAGCATGCGTCTGATCTAGGTGTCTTTGTTGAAGTCAAGAAAAGGAATCAACTCTATCATTAGTTTTACAATATGGTGAGCCAATTAATAAATCATAATGTTGAACAACTTCATTTGCAGGTACAGAGGCTAGGATACATTGTTTCTTTTTTTTTTTTAATCAAAGGTGCATTGGCTGTTAGTGACGTAATCTACACTTAGATTAGATTTTTGCAAGTGCCGTCATCTTGCTTGGTGAAAATACAAGTAACACCCGTGTATCTGAGTGTCTAGAGAAATTTTTAGGATTATGTGTATCATGACATGTTCAAAACCCATTATTATTTTAGTTGGGTCATTTTTGTTAGCTCATTTATTGTAGGTGTTTGTTTGGGAGGATGTCATATACTAAAGTAAGGGTATTGTTGTGGGACTTTCCAAAGGATGGGGTCGTGATTTAAACGTTGCATCCATAAGTTAAATGTATGAGTGATATAAGGTTAGCAGTTTGTTAGTAGCAAAGAATAGAAAGATTCTTTTTTCATAATTTTTATTGTCATAGATGATGAATTTCTTTTTGATATGTCGCAATATGCTGTCTCAGCATTTCTACTTCAGAGATGGTTTATCGCAGTGAAAAGTGCTATCAAAGCTTGCACACCTTCTTGCCAGTACAGCCTTTCAGAATGCATCCCAGGCTCAATTACTGCACTCACTATGTCTGGGCAGACTTAAACATTTATATTGCAGGTTACTCTGATTCCTTTCAGGAAGGACCCACTCCAGATTCCCAGCTTGTGGCCTCAATGACCCACCAATGCATTCATCAGAGTCATGGGGGAAATGCAATACACATCTGAGCAGAACTACACAGCTCACACTAGTTCAATGAGTAGTGCATCCTTTATGCCCACCTGATATGTGACTAGGTTATATGAGCAGCTGATGCGTAACTAAGATCTTGGGCACGAAATGTATCTAAAATATTGTTTGTGATTTTAACTTGAATTTATGTTTTCTGGGACTTTTAACTTTATTATCGTTATATTTCAAGTCAATTGAATCAAATAGTATCATATGGAATTTTATGGGAATTTTATGTAAGATTTTAATGAATCAAACATAATAGATTTGCTTACTTACTTACTTACTCAATGAGTAGATAGCTAATGCCCCTTCTCCAGAGGAAACCCAAGCATACCGTTCACAATTCTATGACACAATGTTTAACTTCAGACCCTTTGTAAACACCAACAAGTCATTGGCCCCCATTGTGGTCCAGATTCTGATCCACAAGCATTGATATTTTTACCTTCAAGGGAACACATTTACGTACTGATGGTCATTGTTTTTACTTATAACACAGGTACACCTCACTGACTTGGTGTTTTGAATTTTTTATGTGATTCCTTGCACCGATATCACCATGAGAGAAAGAGATTTTCAGCACCTTCACAGCAACCACAGTTTGTGACTCACAAAATGAACTCCTGCACATAGAGCTATCTTGCCTTCCATTGCTGATTGGCAGGGCCTCAGACTCCTGGAGCCTGTGAAGTGTATTGCAGTTGACTTCAACAAGATTTACACCCTATGGCTTCTATAGGTTGCTCATCAGCATAGCATCTTTTTGATGGCTATTTTTCAAGGAATAATGTGTTCTATGTTTTTTGTCAACTGTCCATCAAATGTTAGTACTGAGTGACAAACTGTATCTACAATGCAAGGCGTATCATGTGCTTTTAGATGATAGCTGCTACAAACGTTTTGCTGTTTTAAAGTGCTGTAAATGAAGGTGTTACTCTAATCACATCAATGGTATTCGGCAAGCAGGCTAGCATTTCCTCTGCATCTGAAGATTTCTTCTTACAGACAAGTTTACAAGAGAATTGTCAGCCTAATACTTTATTTTATATTGGGCCTACAGTTCCAGACCTTTACTCATGCCTTGCTCTTGGCAGCCTCAAGGGTCTACAGAATTCCAGAGTTCTCAGTATTGGACCACGTCAAGGCTTAGTGCCTGAGTTAGAGTTAGGGCCTCATTTACAATCTTTTGACGTAGGGCAGCCTACCTGCGCTGCGCTGCCCTACGTCAAAAGAAAAGGGCAGGAATGCGCTGTTTCATATTGTTCCTGTATTTTCCCCCTGTGCTGGCACACAAATGGCTGCCATGCGCTAATGTAGGCACCCTTGCACCATATCTGTGTTTTAGGTGTGATTGTTTTTGTGCAGGAAGGGACACCTTCCTGCATAAAAACAATCAATGGAGGTGATTTCCTCATTCTATATGTGCTGCAGAATGCAGCACACATAGAAAGAGGAAAAAATGAGGAGAAATAATTGTACTTCTCCTCGTTGTGCCTTCCCGACACTGCCTCTCGGGAGGTGTAGGCTGTTGACGCCTTCCCAGGTTTACGAAATCTCGTAAATCTGGAAATGTGTCAAATGCCGTGGGTGTTACGTGGGAACCCCCACAGTAACGCTCATGGCATGCCTCCCTATCGCAGGGTGTTGCAACATAGCAACTTGAGATGTGTTGCCTCAGTCCATATCTACAAGGCCATGAAAAGCCACGCAGGGTGGGTTTATGTGGCCTTGTAGATATGGCCCTGCAGTGCGCGCCACCGGACAGCCACTAAAAGTGACGTTCTGGCAGTGCAGGGGCCTTTGTAAATGAGGCCCTTAGAGTTTTGCGAAAGGGTTACTCAATTACAAACATCCGCTTTATTACGAGGTCATTATATCCTGTGGCACTTGCGATAAGGCAGATGGGAAATCCGTTAATTTATGACAAAGAACCTATCCCCCCAACTCTAAATCAGGCCCTTAGTTGTTACTGGCTATAAGGTGGTTAATGCAAGCCCATCTGTGCAAAGAAGCATCCAGCTATGCTGTGCAGAACTGACTGATTTGATTCTTAACAAATATTAAATTATCACTCTTCATTATGAACGTGCATGCGCAGGACGCCTCATCTAACTTTATAGAGATCATTTTACTTTGTAATGACTGCTCTCTTCTGTGTTACTCCTATGAAAATAATGTCAATAAAATATACTTTTCTGCAACATTACTATACAAATTTCTAGTGCACCACAGACCTCACATATCGAGCATTTCTTTTTTAAATTCTTCAACAGACACATCAGCTTATTTCACCACTGAAACCACTCATTTTTCCATGCCGATGGGCATGTTTGGGTTGATCAACCTACTCTTGCATCAACAACAGAGGTGGTTGATGTATTTTCAACAACCAAACCAAACTTTTGATAAAGAATAATGCCTGTCAGAAAGGCAACTAAATATAAAATTCAAAAATAAAAATTGTGGGCCCTAAGAAAGTACATTGCCCATAGAGAGTGGGCAACTTTCTGTTTACATTTAGAATGTAAACAGATCTCCAAACAGAAAAGAAAGGAGAAGCAGAGGTTTCCGAACATAGGTTTAGGAACAGCATTTTGTAGTACGTAAGTAGTACTACCATATTGCTACTTCACATGCTACAAAATTAAGCTTCTGAATAAGCCCCATTACGCTTGGTGAACAAAGTTCTCTTATGAGCATAGCCAGTTGTACTAATTAAAGAAATCCAAATGTAGACAGGTGGTAGGTTCCAAGATGTAGTTTATTGTAATAAGTTCCAGGTAAGTAGATAGATGGTATATTGTAGTAAGATGGTAATAGCAGCCCCACCAGGAGCAGCCTCCCTCTGCTCAGCCTCTCATCTTCAACTGACACTCTGACCAAGCCCACACACCAACATTCCATGACATCATACAGCATTCCCCATTCATGCAGGCTGAACAGAAGGGAGAGCATTGGTGTAAAGAAAGAAGACAGGAAATCACCATATAAAATATCCCCTTTCTTTACATCAACAAAAGAAAGCAACAAAATATGAAACAGAGTAAAGATAGCAAGAAATACTATCTAGACGTAATAATAATAAACGTTAAGAACATTAAATAATGCAATAACATAAAACTGCAATGCAATAATATAACAGCATAACAATGCATAATAACATAGAATAAAATACAATGCAATAATAAACAGCATATAATGCAATAATATAATAACAAGAAAATTGAAGCAAATCAATGGCACGCACACCATCCCATTTTCTCACAAAGGAAAGGCAACACTGAAAAACAAAAACAAAAAAATACCAAGAAACGCGCACACCTGAAGGGACATAAAGTCTCAGGCAAAGCAATAAAGCAAGAAAAGCAAATCACGTATAACACTTGTACGCCTGACGTCTAGGCACCCCTACATTCCGAAGATCCATAAACGGCAACTCAAGAATAGATGGAGAAGCAAGAGCCGTGAAGTAAACAGTGAACCAGCACTGAAAAAAACAAATAGGACCCAAATACGGAACAAAGAAACGTACATACGTGACAAATGGTATTAAACCAAACAACGCAAGAAATGTATAAGGATGCACACACCCGTGAAACAGAGAAAAATGTAAAGGGATACACTCACCCATGAAACATAATACCATGAACAGGGATACACTCACCCATAAGAACAGCATAAAATAAGGTGGGATGCACTCACCCACAAAACAGAATGAAGAAAACTGGGATGCACTCACCCAAGATAGCATAATGAGAAGTAATGGGATACACTCACCCATGAAAACCAGAAGATAGACTCTCCCATGAATCAGGATAGCAAGTAATGGGATACACTCACCCAAGTTACAAATAAATATACTGTAAAGGCACAAATGTATAGGGTGTAAAACCCTTTGCACACGAAACACGATGTGCATCATCAAGAAAGTAAGAACACCTCTGTAAAGCGGTCTTCCAAACATCGCACAAAACACAATGTGCATCATCAAGAAAGTAAAAACAACTTTGTGAAACGCCCTTCCAAACATCACACGTGGAAAACCAACAACTGCATAAATAACTCATATTGTAAGCATCAACACACAACCCGGACAATAAAGCAGAGAACACATGGCGAATCAAAAATGCTAAGAAACATACTAGAGAAGGCATGAATATAAACTACACCAAAACAGTAAGCAGCTCCTAACTGCAAATACAAACTTGTGAGGAATAGTAAATAAAATAAAAAAACGTTACAAAGTTCCTCAATTCTATTCCAGAGATGACCAAATGCTTCACTCCGACACCCACTTGCAATTGACAGCAAAGAATAGTAGCTCCAATTAAACGGGTCCGTAGATAGAGCTGCACTGCTTAAGTTCCACACGTCAGTCTGACTGCCAATGTCGAATTCCAGGATGAGGCTGGGTTGATAAAGGATGCCGCCAGGAGATGACAAGAGCACAAAAATTCACGTAGAAGAGCCACGAAGCCAAGGGTGTAGCGAGAAGACACCAGTCAAATTAACTTTATTGAAAAGTAAAAAAAAAAAAACATGGTTGGCAACAAACGTACTGTGCAGGGAAATTGCAGGAAACGATGGAGCGCACTATGCTGGAAACACCAAACACAAAATGGCAGCACGCACTAGTGACGCCGCGCCGGATGGCTCCCGGCATCACCGTGATCCCAAAACGACCAGAACAGCGAGGAGCCTCGAGGGAACAAACGTCACGGAGAATTCCCAGGAAGCATAGTTGGAAACAGGTAAGGCAGCGCGTGTGGACAGCTCGAGACAAATTTTGAATGTCGGAGAGAGGTTGAATCAGCAACAGTTAAAAGGTAGTACTGACGCATGTAAAAACGAAAATAGCTCACCTATCCTTGCACAAAAGGTGGACATTCTCATTCAAACCACCAGCCGATCCCGTAGTAAGCACTCCCTGCCGATCCACGAAGTGCTCACATGAAAATACAGAAACAGTCTAAATAGTAGAAGCTGGCGCTGTCACTCGCTGTCTATACAACACAAAACACACAGCTTGTCTCCGCGGTTGTTGATAATGTTGATTGCACACCTAGGTAGATAAGTGCAATAATAGACACAGCTGGGTGCCCTTACTGTAGGGAGTGAACGCGTTGGTCTGGAAGCAGGCAGGCTCCTCAGCAATGGTGACAGCAGGCTCCAAGTAATGAAATGACAACCACTAAGGCTGCAGGTTGTCAAGAAGTGCAAGACACTGTAGTTGAAGGTTAGGCACCCAAAATTAGACTTAGTAGCAGGAAACTCACGATGCTTGAAAGAAGGAGAATCTGGCACACCCGAATTGGAGGCTGACCGGTGTCAAGGTCACTGGTGGGGCTGGGGCTGCCAGATCCTTTAAGAATATTCACGTAGAAGCTTGAAACAGGATTTCCATATGTTGCAGTTGCTTTGGTTGCAGTTTCAATGTTCCTTGTAGAAGAAAATTCAAAATTTGTAGGTACAAGAGTCCAATCGTCGCCAAAATGTACTAATTAAAGAAATCCAAAAGTAGACAGGTGGTAGGTTCCAAGATGTAGTTTATTGTAATAAGTTCCAGGTAAGTAGATAGATGGTAGATTGTAGTAAGATGGTAATAGCAGCCCCACCAGGAGCAGCCTTCCTCTGCTCAGCCTCTCATCTTCAACTGACACTCTGACCGAGCCCACACACCAACATTCCATGACATCATACAGCATCCCCAGTCATGCAGGCTGAACAGAAGGGAGAGCATTGGTGTAAAGAAAGAAGACAGGAAATCACCATATAACACCAGTCAAATAGATTGTGGTAATTTGTTCCTGGTCACAGTCTATTTACCCCAAATGCTGCATTGCTATCAATTCCACCGTAAAAGAAACCTGTTTGGGAGGCAAATCTGTTGAAGATAGGGTCACATCCTTAATGTGTGGCCTACGATTCTATGTGCAAGAGCAGTATGGTCTTTTAGGAATCTGGCATGCTTTGAAAACCTGATTATACCAATATTAAACTATGCCTCAGGAATGACAGTGTCATGATAGCTTTGTCTGAAAGTCTGATATATAAAAATACAACATAAAATAGAAATATTTAATGAGTATTGTTGATTCTTCCTTTCCTGGTTAGAATTTGATCTGGGAAAACATCATTCATTCAGTTAATGTGGTGAATGTCGAAGCAAATTAACTTAATTTTATGAATATCTGCATTTTTAGTATTAGTGTATGCTGAAGAGCAATCAGATTTCTGCAAGAATTGGTGTTCATAATAACCTTGCAGTGTGAAAGGGCATGATCTTATTAGGTGGTTACATAAAGCTATGTAGATGAAGGCTTTGAGGTTGATGAGTTAAGCAAAGTAAAGGAAAGTGCATGAGTATGAATGTGATACACATAGGGGCATATTTATGGGAATTGTGGTGCTGGGCAGTCCTGCGTCACAGGGAAAGGGCAGGAATCCACCTTATTTATCCACTATGGTGCTTTCCTGTCCTTTCCCCTGTGCAGGCCCTGTTTCGGCAGCCTAGTGCCAAAGGAGGCACCCTTGCACCATGGTGCAAGGGTTCCTGTGTTGTAGGCAGGATTGTTTTTCAGCAGAAAGGGGCACCTTCCTGTACAAAAACAATCCTGAGAGGCTTTTCCTCTTTCTATGTGTGCCCCAAAATGCAGTACACATAGAAAGAGGAAAAAGTGAGGAGAAATAAAGATATTTCTCCTAGTTACGCCTCACCTGGGGAGGAGTATCTTTTTGGTGCATTTCCAGGTTTTCATACAGAAAAAAGGAGCATCAGGGGGTTAATAATCAGGTTGCCCCCCACTCAGTAACTTATAAACCCACACAACCTAATTAATTATGAACATTTGTCTTTTGGAGAACGGGAGCAGTTTAGACCATGAACTCTGCTCACAGGACGGACTCAATGCCATTCACCTCCCGGTCCAAATGTTCAATTTTCAATATTCGTCAATACACCACATTGCATTTCATCTTGTAAGTATCAAGACAAAAAATAAAAAAATGAAAAAAATGAGTGAAAGGTCAGAAAGTACCTCACGTAAGCGTCACCAAGGGAGCTGCTGGTTGGTACTCACCAGTTTGCCTGCGTTATCATCATCGGTGACTTTCATGACCATAAAGAAGGAAAAAGTGTCCAAATTTTTAAGATTTTTAATAGGTGAAGAAAAGCAAAGAAAGAAAAGCAGTGATATGTGTACAGATGCACTACAAGTGCTTGTGTCATTCAGTACCCACTGGGCCCCATTGTGAAAAAAGAGAGATTCACTTCTCTGAATTAAGAAGAGGTATAACTAACTTGCGAAAACATATTTTATTCTGTGCCGTGAGTACCCTCAAATTAGAAGAATGACATGTATTTGGCCATTTCAGAAGCGAAAGGCCAACATGTTTCGTTGCCAATTTATTTATGGCAACTTCATCAGGGCTAGGGGGACCAGTCTTCACCTCACTGGTACATCACTCCGAACATGTGGTTATTGACGAAATAAAAAGAAGAGCGTGCCAACCATAAATAACAAATAGAAGAAGCAATAGCTTCCAAATATGCCCAAAAAATCAATGTATGCCATCTCCTTGAAATTGCATATTTACCAAGTGGTTGCTGTCATCTCTCATACCTGCTCAATGCAAAATATCAAGGACCCCCTGTAACTTTTCTACAGCTCCTAGGATAGGGTAATAATACAGTATAAGGCAAAGTTCCTAGGCAGTCAGATGGTTTAAACTGGTTTAAACACTCATCAACAAAAACAAAATGATAAAGAGAACTCAGTGTGAATATAATAAAGCTACATCAAGATATGCTTAAAAATTGTTTTATTCATGATTATAATGTTTTTATAAAAAGATAAACATTCATTCAATTAATATTATAGACAATACATAATTCTGATGCAATTGTAATTTTGAATAAACTACAAAATCGTACTGATATTATCCAGCCAAACAATTGGTCTAAAATGGACAAAACATTAATGCATATACATAAACATAATAAAAGACAATATGACACGAACAACAACAAATGATGTGAGGTGGCTAACAGATGGTTCTTCTCAACGCGCGTTTCGGCACTAACAGAGCCTTCATCAGGAGGGCCATACCTCTTTCTGTCTGTGAATGTGGTATCAGCTTCAACTCACAATGTATAGATGTGTGGGTCATACCAGGCCTGGATAATAGGTTCTAAGGTACCAATGTGGAAATCGGTAATCGAAAAATGTGTTGCACAGGAATTGATGTCCGTGATCAATGTAAATAATTCAAGATAGATCAGGATTGCTAAAGGGCCGTCACGCTGCTCTGGTCTGGGCTAGTGTATTATGATGTCCATGAATTCAGGATGTCAGGTGAGGAGGCCGGTCATCCGTACATACGGAATTATATCTGACAAAGGAGATTGGTTGTCCCCCTCTAACTTGAACAGGATCGCTCAAAAACAGTCACTCTGCTCTGGTCTAGGTTCGTGTGTTAAGATGTCCGTGAATTCGGGCTGTTAAACAGAGTAGCCAGTCGTACGTTGATGCGAAAATGCGGAAATACAACAAGGCAGACCAAGGCCGGGTCAATAAACGTGTCCGTCTCGTGCTGAGGTGGATAAAATTACGAAATGGAAAAGTACCTGCAACACACCATTATGAGGATCCGCACTTTTAGTCACGCATCCCACTGATGACCGCGGTCGTCATATATCAACCTGCAAACATGTATGTATACATTTAAGGAGTAGCAGGACCGCAATGTCCACCTCACGTGGACAAACTATTCACACCACCTAATAACCGGTCACCCTCCTCTCACTCATACTCCCCTTGTACTGATTATCAAAGGGTCTGAAGGGTCATTGTGCAGTGGATATGCTATTCACGCCATCTCATAGTTGGTCACCCTCCACTCACTCATACTCCCCTTCTGCTGAGTATCAAAGGTTCTAATGGACCATTGTAACGCCACAACCCCAAATTAAATACCGGTTGTGTAAGATACTCTTGTTCCACTCGAACGGCCCCAAGTCAGGAATTCCCGTTCACTAACGGGCCTCCGTGCTCACTCTCTCACAGCCAGCACGACCCGCCCAAACATTCTGGCTCCCTCTTACTGCTCCCGCGGACACCTCAGCTTCGTGCTCCGTCCTGATTGTATTCAGAGTACACCCGGGCTTGGCGTTTTGAAACGAGGGGGAAGACACGTGAACC
This sequence comes from Calotriton arnoldi, assembly GCA_963921515.1. NCBI lineage: Eukaryota > Metazoa > Chordata > Amphibia > Caudata > Salamandridae > Calotriton > Calotriton arnoldi. The sequence continues at coordinate 508,525 of CAWUFW010008829.1, read as the reverse complement.
GGAAGTCTCTACCTGGGACCTGTCTAAAACCCACCTTGCACTGCCTGCAAAAACAGCAGCCATTTTGGAATGGTGTTTTATAACTGGGCTGAGTGATGCACCTATCGTTAACATCTGGTGAACTTTTCTGAGAAGGTACATTTAAAAGAAAAAGACAGGAATACTCACTATATTAAAACCATTATGCAAAGACAGAAACTACTTTGGAAAAAATTATTCATGTAAGCTTTGCTAAATATGTCATGGTATATGAGCCCATACTACCAAGCATACAACCATATATACCCGGGGGCCATATTGGAACTATTCTGCAAACTTGCTGGTGGTAGAGCGAGATTCTGCAAGGGTACCATAGTACCTTCCAGAACAGAAATCCACTTAACCAGACCATCAAGGGACTCAGTGTATGCAACTTAATGAAGGTCCCTATTCTTTACCCACTTTGTTCCATTCAATAGAATCGTTCAGGCCAATTTGGTCCACCTTCTCTGTGTAAATCCACCGTGCCTCCTTCCTTGCTAGAATATCGTCAATGTTATGTGTGTCACCAACTAACCTCTCAAGCACAGTCCATTTCAGATCCCTGAAATTATGTCTTTGTTCCTGATAGTGTTGAACAAGGCGTGTGGTCAATTTCCCCACCTTGAGGGTGCTCATATGTTCTTGTATTTGCACCTTCACTTTACGTGATGTGAGACCAATGTAGTGCAATCCACATGCACAAGTCAACCTGTAAATTACATGCGTTGCATTGCAATTACTAAATTTGTTGAGATACCACACTATTCCACTTGTGAGTTGAATGCTTTTGGTTACCTCCGTGAGGTCACAAACCAAACAACAAACGCATGGATAATGCCCCGTTGGTATCCCTGACTCTTTTTCATGCTGAATTGGGCAAGTATGGACCAACCTATCTTTAAGGTTGGATGCCCTTTTGAAAGCAAACCTAGGGAGGGGCATCTTTTTATCCCCAATGTCCAACAGTGACCAGTGTTTTCTTATTATCTGCCTGATTTTAGTTGACCGAGGGTCAAAGGTGGTGACCACCGGTACACACTGCTCCTTCTGTTTCATGTTCCTTTCCAACTACACCTCTCGGGGTGTATTCAAGGCCTGCTTACGTGCCCTCTTGACCATCTTGGTGGGGTAGGTCCTGTTTTTTAGTTTTGTGACCAACTCCTCAGATTGTTCCATATACATTTCTGTGGATGAACAGTTCCTGTGGTATCTCAAGAACTGGCCCAAAGGCAGGTTATCACGCAGTGCTCTAGGGTGGAAGGAACGATAATGAAGCAAAGAGCTCCTGTCGGTGGGCTTTTGATGAACGGTCGTATGCAGTCTGTTGCCTGTTGCAGCTATGTCTAAATCCAGGTAGACAGCATAGTGCCTATTGATGGTCCATGTGAACCGCAGACAACTGTCTGCCTCATTCAGCCATGCCAAAAATGCTTGCAACTGGTCCTCTGACCCAGTCCAAATGCACAGCACATCATCAATAACCCTTACGTGAGGTACTTTCTGACCTTTCACTCATTTTTTCCATTTTTTCATTTTTTGTCTTGATACTTACAAGATAAAATGCAATGTGGTGTATTGACGAATATTGAAAATTGAACATTTGTACCGGGGGGTGAATGGCATTGAGTCCGTCCCGTGAGCAGAGTTAATGTTCTAAACTGCTCCCCTTCTCCAAAAGACAAATGTTCATAATTAATCAGCATTTCCAGATTTACCAGGTGTGATAAATCTGGGAATGCATCAAAATCTATGGGATTTGCATGGTAACACCCACTGCAACGCCTCCCATGCGCAGAGTATTGCAATGCAGCAATTTGCGCTGAGTTGCATTACTCCATATTTATGAAGTGATTCAAAGCCATGCAAAGTGGCTTAGCGTGGCTTCATAAATATGACTTGGAGCTTTGCGTCGTGCATGTACCACATTGCAAGGTGCAAGCATGATGCAAGGCCTTCATAAATATGCCCCATAGTACATTAACCGGATGGGTATATGAGGAGGTGGGATGGAAGGAATGGAAATCCCTTGAACACCTATGATGAAAAACATGGGTGGTCAAAAGGATTGATCTGGCTAGTCCCACTTGGTCTTGCTTCAGTGAGGTGTTGGCTTTGTTAGTAGTTTGAAGGAGTAGATTGTGACTTGTCATGTCTTAGATGCTTGTATATCATGGAAACATCTTATGTATGGATAGTTTGGATTTACTGCAAATTGTTGGCTACTTTGGATTTTAGTTTTTTACAATTTAAAACTTTTGAAACAAGTATTTGCTATGGATACTTATAGATCTCACATCGTTGGCATGGTTTCGTCCTAACTTTTTGCCTTTCAACCTCCTCTTTTTGCAGACTTTGTTTTTGTAGGCCTTAAGATCCTGCTCACTTTACCACTGCCACTGCTAACCAGCGTTAAAGTGTTTGTCTTATACCCAATTGGTATATTTAATTTACTTATGAGTCCCTCGTAAAGTGCACTACATGTGCCCAGGGCCTGTCAATTAAATGCTTGTAGTGGGCCTGTAGCACTGATTGTGCAACCCACGTAAGTAGCCCTTTAAACATGTCTCAGGCCTGCTACTGCAGAGCCTGTATGTGTAATTTTAACCTGTTATGTCTACCTGGAAAAATAAACCTCTTGCCAGGCTCAGACTTTACTTTTTAATTAATAAAAGTCACCCCTGCGGTAGACAGGGTGCAGTGTAATAAAAAAGTTGGACATGTACTTTTAGGTTTTACATGTCCTGATAGTTAAAAACTCTTACATTTGTTTTTTACTGATGCAGTGCCTATCTTCCTCATAATATAATAGTGGTGTTACCTTATTATATCTTATAAGTGTAATTTCCAAGTGGGAAGAGATAACCCCTTTAAGTTTGGTGTCTCTGGAATCACAATTTAAAAGCGTAACTTATGGTGAAGTCGGATTTTATTTTGCAATTCTGAAAATGCCATTTTTAGAAGAAAGTTGCCAATCTTCTTGCCTTATCCATTTGGTGCCTGCAGCTTGTCAATTGGGCTTTGTTTACTCCTCCTTGACAGCCACACACAATAGGGAGCTTTGGTGTGACTAAATGGGCCCTCACTGGCAGGATGGAAGGCAGGAGCAGGGCATAGGCCCAATTACACTTGAATAGGCTATGTCCTTTCTCTACACAAAGGGCCTAATGACCCTGCATTGTCACTTCAGCCAGCTTCAGCCAGGGCAGAGAAGGTAGGAAATTCCATGCACTTCAAACACACTGTCTAGAAGCTTCTCCCACCTTTTCAGAACCAGGGCACAAGTGTATAAAAGAAGGACCTCAGACACCAACTCTTCAATACACTTCTGGACCTGTTGATACTCTGCCAGGAAGAAGGACTGCTGTACTGCTGAAAGGACTGTCACTCTGCTAAACTGCCACTCTGTAGGAGCTTCTGCCTTGTTGTGCTGACCTGTTCTCTATTGATCTTCTTGCCCAGAGAGGAAGAACTGTACCTGCAACCCATCTTAAACATAAGACCCCGGAGTGACTCCAGGGATGAGTCTGCTGGCCTGCTGGTAGGAGCCTCAGGTACATAAAAGGCTCCCCAGCAGGTCATGGACCCGTCTTCAGTAAGTTCTGGACCCCAAGTGGTGCTTCTCAGGTCCTGGACATTTAGTGTGGCTCTCAAGCTCTTAAATGTAAGCTTTTGGGCTCTTCAGAATCAGCGTGAGCCACCGCCAGCCCATCTCTTTGTACAGCAAGCATCAATTGCCGTGGAGGACCGCCACCATCTGCAATGCCCGGTCTGTACCTTGTGCCATACCAATGACCATGGACCAGAAACAAGCATCCTGGGACCAGTTTCGGGGCATTACCCCTCATCGTCCAGGCTAACTTGAAACCAGTGGTGCAGTGAGCATGGGACCCACGTCGGAACATACCCTTCCCACTTAAGGAGACAAAAGGAGCAAACGATGGACGGAATGCTGAACAATTCAAACATTCACCCCCAGTCACAAAAATCTGAGTTTAATCCATTGTTCTTTTGGTCACCACGCCTCCCCATGTTTGGACCCAGCCATGTGTAAATCAGTCTTGACCCTGCTCAGCATAAGAACAGTACGGTATGAACTGCCAAGCCAGGTCCTCCCTGGACCGGAAACAAGCATCCTGGGGCCAGTTTCGGGCATCACACCTCATCAGCCAGGCTAGCTTGAATGCAGTGGCGCAGTGAGCACCGGACTCACGTTTGGGCATACCCTTCCCACTTAGGTCGACAAAAGCAAAAGGAACAAATGATTCATGGAATGCTGAACAATCCAAACATTCACTCCCAGTCACAAAGATCTGGGTTTAATCTATTGTTCTTTTGCTCACCACGTCACCCCAGTTTGGACCCAGCCATATGCAAACCAGTCTTGATCCTACTCCTCATGGGAGCAGTACAGCCCAAACTGCCAAGCCAGATCCTCCCTGGACTGGAAACAAGCATCCTGGGACCGGTTTCGGAGCATCACCCCTCATCAGCCAGTCAAGCTTAAATCCAGTGGTGCAGTGAGCACGGGACCCACGTCTGGGCATACCCTTCCTGCTTAGGGTGACAAAAGCAAAAGGAACAAATGATGGACGGAATACTGAACAATGAAAACATTCACCCCAGTCACAAATATCTGGGTTTAATCCATCGTTCTTTTGTTTACCACACCACCCCAGTTTGAAGCCAGCCATATGCAAATCAGGCTTGACCCTGCTCCTCATGGGAACAGTCCAGCCCGAACTGCAAAGCCAGGTCCTCCCGGACCGGAAACAAGCATCCTGGGACCGGTTTTGGGGCATCACACCTCATCAGCCAGGGTAGCTTGAATCCACTGGCACAGTGAGCAGTGAGGGTATTTTCAAAGACATTTTACCATGTTACGTGGAACCTGGGTTGATGTCTATGCCCTGACCGAAGCATGCGTCTGATCTAGGTGTCTTTGTAGAAGTAAAGAATAGGAATCAACTCTATCATTAGTTTTACAATATGGTGAGCCAATTAATAAATCATAATGTTGAACAACTTCATTTGCAGGTACAGAGGCTAGGATAATTCGTTTTTTTTTTTTAAATCAAAGGTGCATTGGCTGTTAGTGCTGTAATCTACACTTAGATTAGATTTTTGCAAGTACTGTCATCATGCTTGGTGAAAATACAAGTAACACCTGTGTTTCTGAGTTTCTAGAGAACTTTTTAGGATTATGTGTATCATGACATGTTCAAAACCCATTATTATTTTAGTTGGGTCATTTTTGTTAGCTCATTTATTGTAGGTGTTTGTTTGGGAGGATGTCATATACTAAAGTAAGGGTATTGTTGTGGGACTTTCCAAAGGATGGGGTCGTGATTTAAACGTTGCATCCATAAGTTAAATGTGTGAGTGATTCAAGGTTAGTAGATTGTTGGTAGCAAAGAATAGAAAGATTCTTTTTTCATAATTTTAATTTCATAGAGGATGGGGCATATTCTCAAGGACTTATCGCCAATTCATAGGCACTTTAGCTCTGCAAAAGTGGCGATAGACTTATCGCACTATTCTCAAGCTGGTGCAAACTGCCGATATCGCCAGTTTCCCAGCAATATCCTCCGCAAAAAACATCGCCACAGATGAGAGCGACAACTAACACTAATGATATGCAGAGTAGGCGTTCCCGCGCGAAAACACACGAAAACACCACTTCGCGATATTCTCAATGACCAGCCAGATCCGCGATGCGACCCAAAAACAGGCGATAAGGCGCATTAGCAGCAGGGATTTAACACCTGCCTTTTACTGGTGTAAAGCAGGATGACAACCTGCAGCATGAAAGGGAGCCCAGCCCAGAGCCACATCTGAAGACCAACACATGTCATGGAGCTACTGACCATGCAGCTCGGAGACCCAAGAGGGCCACAACAGCCACCGCCACCACCCCCAGGAGCCCCCCCCGGACTACCACCGAGGCAGCGCAGAACAAGACAGCTGACCTTCCCAAAACGGCATGGCCCCTCAGCCACACAATTGCAGAATGTGGGGAGAGGTGGGAACCAAGTATGTGTGAAGGCAAGTCACCCATGAATAAGAATGTACACAATGCCAAGTGTGGCGGTGATGTGCTGGACAGACTACAGTATGCAGAGCACAGACATCTCCATGTGGACATATACTGCTGGTGTTTGTAGTGTTGTGGACAGTGGATGCAACCATGTTACCTCAGGCAGTGGGGAAGACCCCTGTCATGTATCCGTGTCGTCCCCCCCTGTAAGCGTAAGCGGAGTGGACTGTGCCGGCGTACGCCAGGCCAGCGTAGGAATGTGAATAAATAGGCCGGGGCTCTGGGCGTGGTTCACTACCCGGATGTCCAACGCGTCTGCCAGGGAGGCATCCCTTACCCCTCCACGAGTCCGCCGCCATTACCGACAGCCTCCTCAGCCGATAGCTGGTGTCCACGACACAGGCCCTCAGTGCACCCAGCAGCACAGCACCGCGGAGTTATGTGTGTGCTGACTACTGTCTGCAGCCTACACTGCGGTCAGCAGGGCCCTCAAATCAAATCCAATCCTGACCTGCGAGGACACGCCATCATCTCTGGCTGCACACCCGCTGAGCGCTTCAGGTGCCACCAACTCAGTGCACCACAAGTCATCGCCACGTGGCTGTGGGCCCTTTCTGACTGCTGCCTCCGGCCTACACTGTGGTCAGCAGGGCTCACAATTCAAATTGAGTCTTGATTTATTAATGGCGCAGTCCAGTAGGCAACAGACATTGCTATCAGTGCGGGCCGCCCTGACGACGCATCATCGCAGGCTGTGCACCCGCTGAGCGCTTCAGGTGCCACCGACTCAGTGCACCACAACACATGTACCCTTTATGATTGAGTTTTGTGCTGTGGACAGCTGACGCGACAATGTCGCCTCAGGCAGTGGGGAAGACCTGGGACGATGATGATGAAGATGAGGCAGGTGTACAACACCCCACTGCAGCTGCAGCAGGAATATCCCGAAGGGACACAATGATTAACAATCACTTCACATGAGCACGCTCATCTCTTGTGCCCCTACCTCGGTGCACCACAAGTCATGGACCCTTTATGTTTGAATCTTTTGTGTGTGATTCCAGATCTGTTGCCCCTACCTCAGTGCACTGCAATTCATGGACCCTTTATGATTGAATCTGTGTGTGTAATACGAAGATCACTGTTCTAGTTGTTGCCAGCACCAACCACTCCCTGAGTGCTGGCTTACACTCACCCCACACCCATCCAGCACAGGCGTCACTGGACATGTGACCCTGGCAATAAAAAGTGGCCGGGCGCACGTGCCCGTAGCCAGTTCCACTATCTATCTAAGTGTGTCCTTGAGGTCATTATGTATGCATGATGAGCCTGGGCCCTACCACCTTACCTTGTGCTGTGGACTGCGTACGCAACCATGTCACCTCAGGCAGTGTCTAAGACCTTGGACAAGTAGCTCTGTCGTCCCCCCTGTAAGCGTAAGTGGAGTGGGCTGGGTCAGCGTACGCCAGGCCAGCGTAGGGGTGTGAAGGATTTGCCCAGGGCCCTGGGCGTGGTTCAGTTCTGGCCTGGACAAGGAAGTAACTAATGCGTGTGTCTCTGTTGTAGTGTCGGCGCCACCCTGCCCGCAATCGACAATGTTGCAATGTAGCATGCACCCTGAGGGCGGGCTCACGCGAACGGAGAAATGAAGGAGCGCAAGGCCGCTCGGGGTCTTGGCTCATACATGCCAAGTGTTGTGTGTATCTGTAATGCCGCAGCAAGAGCCAAATGCCTAGACCTACTCGCAGCGCAAGTTCAGCCACGCATGGACTCTACATCTGTGTCCGCCCTAACCTTACCATAGGCCTACACTCACGTGGCCGCCCACCTTCAACGGACAACATCACAGTGTGGTTGTCAGGCTTGTGGACATGCGCAGACAGGCATGACAATGGTGTGCCGTAGGAGTGCAAGTGATGCAACTGCGCTGCGCGCACAAGTAAATAGATTCGGGGGAGGGAGGAGCAGCTGTGAGGCAATGTAACACACAGTGATGCCGCACATTTGCCACATGCAAGACATGTCAAACATGAATCCCAAAGTCGCACACATCCCACCCCACCCCCAACAAGCCACTTCACATTTCCTGAATGCAAGCAGATGAGAGACTAACAAAAGGGATGAAAGCTCCTTTGTCTGAACTATCAGGCGGACGCACATCTGCACCTCCGACCTCGGAATTGCATGTTCCCGGCACCCCCTGACAGATACTATAGCAGCTGATGTCGACTCCCATACTACGCACAGCCCGACGAAAGACCAACGTATACACACCCCACACACAGAAGTCCTTCCTCGAAGTTATCTTGCATGGAATGGCCTTCACACTTACTCCCACACCATCCCAGGCATACAACCGTTGCACACTAAAACAACTCATTGATCCGAGCTGTGGCATTTCATCCACAGAACTGGCGCAGGTCAGAACAGTGCCACTTCAACCAGAGCCACTAACGCAATGGCAGAACATCCCGGACACATGCACAACCCCTAACACGTGGAACTGTACCGTGCACGTCTGCTGCATTTACTGGTGGTACTGCCATTGGCAGTGCTGCGGATCAGTTACCGGCTAAGCTTCCGCCTTGCCAACGTCACCTGCATTCAGCCTGTGTTGCATTGTCGATCGTGCATATTCGAGTGGTCCATGGATGTCTGCCTATCCAACAGGATGGTAGCTGAACTGGATTTTGACATGTGTGTGCGCCCCCTGTTGGCCCACAACCAGGAGTGTCACTGTGATACCCGTTTATGGGATGCCTTGATACTTGGCATATATGCTGGTAGCTGGACCTGGGAGATTGCACAACTCCTCGTGTGCATTGACCACATTGAACCGCTCCCCTGTTGGGCTGTAGTGCTAATTGGTGAAAGGGGGTGGACGCAGCACATTTGTCCGGACCTGCTAATGGATGGACTCGCCGTCCTGTTTGATGAAGTCGACAACGAGCTCATGTTGGAAATGATAGCTAACGAAGCTGCAATCGCTTTTATGGACGAGTAACTACGTATCTGCAGCCACAACAGATTGGAACCCATTGCACATGTCCCAACACCTTGTTGCATCTTGGAGATCTGGTCACATATCCCACGACAACAGTGGACATGGCTGCATTCGCCTGGACTCCGAATACATGAGCGGGCAACAACGCCGAACAACACACACCTGTGAAAGGTGAGGCACTCCCCCGGAGTGCTCAGCGGCGCTTGGCAACGTTCCTCATTCTGACATACTGCTGCATTGGTCTGCATGTTGTGGCACTAATCTTGCCCATACTGACACGCATATGCTCATAAAGTCTACGCACCTTCACTTGTATTCAACTGTGATGAGTGTTGGTTTGAATGACAATGTGTGTGTCACTGCCTATCTGGGTCACGGCCATACATGCGCACTGATAGCATTACCCGGGGAGTACCTTTTTGTGGAATCACTGTCCCTACATTCATCCATACTTTCATACTTGATTGAGCATAGCCATGACACATCTGTGTGAATTAGAATGTTTTATTCACCTTCAGTGGAGTGTTGAAGCTGGACCAGTACAGGGCCATGCAAACCCCACTTTGCAATGTTGCCCCGTGGAGGGCCAGCCGGAGTCCTTTAGGGATTGACAAGTTCATCGGGAGTAGAAGACTTCAGTCCGCAGTGTGCTTGCTGTGTCTTTGGTAACCAAACCAAATATGGCAGTCCATGTCGAGGTCCAAGGTGAGTGTCGCCGAGTGTATCAGGGGACAGTGGAAGGTGTTATTCCAGGGCATGATGCAGAGGGCAGAACCAAGCTGACACAGGCCATATGGCGGAGATAAATGCTACCACTTCATTCTTACCACAAAGCCCGATTCATCATCATCTCCGTCCTCTGATGTGTCCGGTGCCTCACATGCGGGTGGTGGTGTTTTGTCTGCATCCCTGTGTGGCAGTGACACATCAGGGGCCGGAGGTGGAAATTCTGCCGCAGTGTGTGGCACTGACACTTCAGGGGGCGGAGATGTGGTTGGAGTAGTAGCAGCAGCATTCATCCGCGCCAGGCCTTGTGGTGGCAATGCCATGACGTGGATCTGCAGGGCATGGAGGATCACAGCTACATCTGACTGGTGTGCAGCCGTGGCAAACATTCTTTCGGCCTGCATCCGCTCCAAGCTCTCCATCATTCTCCTTATGTGTCCCAACTCCCGGCTGACATCGCTGGAGCCACTCTGACTAGACAGTTGTTCTTGGCTCAGAGTCATGACTCCAGTAATGTCAGCCATGGATTGTTGGAGAGCATGGAGCGGACAGTGGGTGTCCGTTAGGGACTGTAAGTTGTCCCTGATGGGACTTAGACACCCACGTATGGCATCTAGTTTGGCTGACATGAGTTCGGACCTCACCCGCAGCTGGTCAGCCATCTTCTCCTGGAACCCATACACACGGTGTTGGAATGCCATGTGTTGGTCGTGGGGGTCCTGGGAGACAGCCGTAGTGGTGGGTGCTTCCTGCTGTGTGGTCTGTGCAGGGGGTGGGGTCTCATCGATGCAGCTGGGCTGCCCTGCTGCTGGAGGTGGGGTGCCGGAGCTGTCCATGAGCTGTTGGAGGGCATCAGTGTAGATGTTGGTGTGGTCCTCTTCATCATCAGTGCTGTGTTGTTGGGTCTGCTCTGCAGGAGGTGTTGATTCTCCCTCTGCAATGTTTAGGGGAGATGCAGATTGACTTTGTGTTCACATCTATGTTCACGCATTGTACAAGTTTACATACAGACTGCATGGCAATGTACATTGTGACTGTTTGTGAGGAGATGCCAATTTGATGCAGGACAGTTGACATTTCTGCACCATCAGGGATGTGAGGGTGTACTTGTACATTATCATCTCACAGTTTCCTCCTATGCCACATGCGAATGGCCATTTTCTACATACAAGCGGCAGCAGTTGTGTCCTCTGTTCTGTTGTGTGAATGTTGCAGTTTGTACCACATTGTTGTCAATGTTGAGGTGCTCTGATTCTTATGTGTGTGATGCATTGTGGGAGAGTCACCCCTGCAGCTCAGACTTTGCTTGGCCTTCTCCCTTTCAGGTGGTGTGCCTTTGACTTCTGTGCTTATGCAGTGCTGAGATATTGCATACTTGGGTAAATTGGGCTTTTGGTGGGAGTTGGGACTCTTGGGCATGGTTTGTCCGCAGATGTCTTGTTGCCGTCAGGGGTTGTTTGTGCACGTGGATGTGTCAGTGTGTGACCTGCTCCTTTCCGGATGTGGACCACACTCAGCCACCTCGGTGTCGTGGTGTGCAACATGTCATGATGAGTGGCCTGCAGACATGCTCATCGTCATGCAGTGTCACTTGCATTGTCAGTGTGGCTCAAGGATCCGCAGCTTTGCTGGGTTCAGCACATGTGCATGGGTTTGTTGTGAGATTGGTGATGTGTGGGGAGGGTCCCCTCTGGGCACATTGTGGACGGGGGACTACTTGCTGTTTCTATGTGTGCTGCAGTATGGCAAGGAGATCAGGGACATGATCCAGAGTCATTGTCGTTTTGCAGTGTGCTATACTTCATTGTGCATGTGTGCCATTGTGCCCATCTCCCCCATCCCCCCAGTCCCTAGTGGTTACGCACCCTGTTGCTGTTGTGTCAGGTCATGTTGAGCAGTGTCCGGTCCCCCGACTCCTGCCACCGTCTCCACACTGATGACTGTGGACACCATTTCCCCCATCTCATCCAGCTCCTCCTGTGGCGCAGGACTCCCACCCCCAGTCTGCATTGCTGCTTTGCGGTTGTTTGCGAGTTTCAGCTTGGTTTTGCACTTCACATCATTCCAGCTCCTCTTGAGCTCTTCCATTGTCCTCCTCAGCACTACAACTGCATTCACCTTGTCCAGGATGGACTGCCATATTGTATTTTTAGTTGCCAATGACACAGTGGAGGTGACGAACAGTTGTTGATGGTGTTCTACCACCTCCGTTATCAGGATCCTGCTTTCCTGCGGACTGAACCGCGTCTTCCTCTTCTTCTTCTCCTTGCCCTTCCCTGACCCCGAGGTCCCAGGCTGGTCCTCCGTGGGGCTTGTGGGGTTCGGGTTGTCCTCTGTACTTGCTCCGGCTACCTCCATTGTGCTTCGCAGTTGTTATGTTTTTTTTTTTGTTTTTTTTTGCAGCTTTTATGGGGATTTTTCCCGCCTGACATGGGAATTGCAAGCCTGGCGCTGCTTGTTGCCGATTTTTCTATTGCGGTTGGGCCCATCGCAACTTTTTTCACGTTTGGGTTTCCTTTTTTATTGCCGTCACGGTAGTTGTATCGCGGACATTTGAGGCGATATCGGGAAACTATCGCATGTTACCGCCGTGTTGGGAATACGACGTTGACACTGAGTTATTTTCCCGCGATAGACGGCGATATGAAAAATTGCGTTAGCCTATTTTGGCGATGTTTATTGCACGTTCTTGAGTATATCCCCCGATGAATTCCTTTTTGATGTGTCGCAATATGCTGTCTCAGCATTTCTACTTCAGAGATGGTTTATCGCAGTGAAAAGTGCTATCGAAGCTTGCACACCTTCTTGCCAGTACAGCCTTTCAGAATGCATTCCAGGCTCCATTTCTGCACTCACTATGTCTGGGCAGACTTAAACTTTTATACTGCAGGTTACTCTGATTCCTTTCAGGAAGGACCCACTCCAGATTTCCAGCTTGTGGCCTCAGTGACCCACCAATGCATTTATCGGAGTCATGGCTGAAATGCAAAACACATCTGAGCAGAACTACATAGCTCACACTAGTTCAATGAGTAGTACATCCATTATGCCCACCTGATTTGTGACTATGAGTAAGTTTATTTTTTTTGTAAATTTCTGTGACTAGGTTATATGAGCAGCTGATGCGTAACTAAGATCTTGGGCACGAAATGTATCTAAAATATTGTTTGTGATTTTAACTTGAATTTATGTTTTCTGGGACTTTTAACTTTATTATCGTTATATTTCAAGAAAATTGAATCAAATAGTATCATATGGAATTTTATGTGAATTTTATGTAAGATTTTAATTAACCAAACATAATAGATTTGCTTACTTACTTACTTACTTACTTACTCAATGAGTAGATAGCTAATGCCCCTTCTCCAGAGGAAACCCAAGCATACCTTTCACAATTCTATGACACAATGTTGAACTTCAGACCCTTTGTAAACACCAACAAGTCATTGGCCCCCATTGTGGTCCAGATTCTGATCCACAAGCATTGATATTTTTGCCTTCAAGGGAACACATTTATGTACTGATGGTCATTGTTTTTACTTATAACACAGGTACACCTCACTGACTTGGTGTTTTGAATTTTTTATGTGATTCCTTGCACCAATATCACCATGATAGAAAGAGATTTTCAGCTCCTTCACAGCAACCACAGTTTGTGACTCATAAAATGAACTCCTGCACGTAGATCTATCTTGTCTTCCATTGCTGATTGGCAGGGCCTCAGACTCCTGGAGCCTGAGAGCTGTATTGCAGTTGACTTCATCAAGATTTACACCCTATGGCTTCTAAAGGTTGCTCATCAGCATAGCATCTTTTTGATGGCTATTTTTCAAGGAGTAATGTGTTCTATGTTTGTTTGTCAGCTGTACATCAAATGTTAGTACTGAGTGACAAACTGTATCTACAATGCAAGGCGTATCATGTGCTTTTAGATGATAGTTGCTACATACGTTTTGCTGTTTTAAAGTGCTGTAAATGAAGGTGTTACTCTAATCCCATCAATGGTATTCAGCAAGCAGGCTAGCATTTCTTTTGCATCTGAAGATTTCTTCCTACAGACAAGTTTACAAGAGAATTGTCAGCCTAATACTTTATTTTATATTAGGCCTACAGTTCCAGACCTTTACTCATGCCTTGCTCTTGGCAGCCTCAAGGGTCTACAGAGTTCCAGAGTTCTCAGTATTGGACCATGTCAAGGCTTAGGGCCTGAGTTAGAGTTAGGGCCTCATTTACAATCTTTTGACGTAGGGCAGCGCCGCAAGCCTTCCTGCTGCGCTGCCCTACGTCAAAAGAAAAGGGCAGGAATGCGCTGTTTCATATTGTTCATGTCATTTCCCCTGTGCTAGCACACAAATGGCTGCCATGAGCCAATGCAGGCATCCTTGCACCATGGTGCAAGGGTGTCTGTGTTTTAGGTGTGATCGTTTTTGTGCAGGAAGGGACACCTTCCTGCATAAAAACAATCAATGGAGGTGATTTCCTCATTCTATGTGTGCTGCAGAAATAATTGTATTTCTCCTCGTTGTGCCTCCCCTACACCGCCCCTCGGGAGGTGTAGGCTTTTGACGCCTTCCCAGGTTTACGAAATCTCGTAAATGTGGAAATGTGTCAAATGCCGTGGGTGTTACGTGCGAACCCCCACAGTAACGCTTATGGCATGCCTCCCTATCGCAGGGTGTTGCAACACAGCAATTTGTGATGTGTTGCCTCAGTCCATATCTACAAGGCCATGAAAAGCCACGCAGGGTGGGTTTATGTGGCCTTGTAGATATGGCCCTGCAGTGCGCGCCACCGGACAGCCACTAAAGGTGACGTTCTGGCAGTGCAGGTGCCTTTGTAAATGAGGCCCTTAGAGTTTTGCAAAAGGGTTTCTCAATTACAAACGTCCGCTTTATTACGAGGTCATTATATCCTGTGGCACTTGCGATAAGGCAGATGGGAAATCTGTTAATTTATGACAAAGAACCTATCCCCCCAACTCTAAATCAGGCCCTTAGTTGTTACTGGCTATAAGGTGGTTAATGCAAGCCCATCTGTGCAAAGTAGCATCCAGCTATGCTGTGCAGAACTGACTGATTTGATTCTTAACAAGTATTTAAGTATCACTCTTCATTTTGAACGTGCATGCGGAGGACACCTCACCTAACTTTATAGAGATCATTTTACTACTGTAATGAATGCTCTCTTCTGTGTTACTCATGAAAATAATGTCAATAAAATATACTTTTCTGCAACATTACTATACAAATTTCTAGTGCAGCACAGATCTCACATATCGAGCATTTCTTTTTTAAATTCTTCAACAGACACATCAGCTTATTTCACCACTGAAACCACTCATTTTTCCATGCCGATGGGCATGTTTGGGTTGATCAACCTACTCTTGCATCAACAACAGAGGTGGTTGATGTATTTTCAACAACCAAACCAAACTCTTGATAAAGAATAATGCCTGTCAGAAAGGCAACTAAATATAAAATTCAAAAATAAATATTGTTGGCCCTAAGAAAGTACATTGCCCATAGAGAGTGGGCAACTTTCTGTTTACATTTAGAATGTAAACAGATCTCCAAACAGAAAAGAAAGTAGAAGCAGAGGTTTCCGAACATAGGTTTAGGAACAGCATTTTGTAGTACGTAAGTAGTACTACCATATTGCTACTTCACATGCTACAAAATTAAGCTTCTGAATAAGCCCCATTACGCTTGGTGAACAAAGTTCTCTTATGAGCATAGCCAGTTGTACTAATTAAAGAAATCCAAATGTAGACAGGTGGTAGGTTCCAAGATGTAGTTTATTGTAATAAGTTCCAGGTAAGTAGATAGATGGTATATTGTAGTAAGATGGTAATAGCAGCCCCACGAGGAGCAGCCTCCCTCTGCTCAGCCTCTCATCTTCAACTGACACTCTGACCAAGCCCACACACCAACATTCCAAGACATCATACAGCATTCCCCATTCATGCAGGCTGAACAGAAGGGAGAGCATTGGTGTAAAGAAAGAAGACAGGAAATCACCATATAACATATCCCCTTTCTTTACATCAACAAAAGAAAGCAACAAAATATGAAACCGAGTAAAGATAGCAAGAAATACTATCTAGACGTAATAATAATAAACGTTAAGAACATTAAATAATGCAATAACATAAAACTGCAATGCAATAATATAACAGCATAAAAATGCATAATAACATAGAATAAAATACAATGCAATAATAAACAGCATATAATGCAATAATATAATAACAAGAAAATTGAAGCAAATCAATGGCACGCACACCATCCCATTTTCTCACAAAGGAAAGGCAACACTGAAAAACAAAAACAAAAAAATACCAAGAAATGCGCACACCTGAAGGGACATAAAGTCTCAGGCAGAGCAATAAAGCAAGAAAAGCAAATCACGTATAACACTCGTACGCCTGACGTCTAGGCACCCCTACATTCCGAAGATCCATAAACGGCAACTCAAGAATAGATGGAGAAGCAAGAGCTGTGAAGTAAACAGTGAACCAGCACTGAAAAAAACAAATAGGACCCAAATACGGAACATAGAAACGTACATACCTGACAAATGGTATTAAACCAAACAACGCAAGAAATGTATAAGGATGCACACACCCATGAAACAGAGAAAAATGTAAAGGGATACACTCACCCATGAAACATAATACCATGAACAGGGATACACTCACCCATAAGAACAGCATAAAATAAGGTGGGATGCACTCACCCACAAAACAGAATGAAGAAAACTGGGATGCACTCACCCAAGATAGCATAATGAGAAGTAATGGGATACACTCACCCATGAAAACCAGAAGATACACTCACCCATGAATCAGGATAGAAAGTAATGGGATACACTCACCCAAGTTACAAATAAATATACTGTAAAGGCACAAATGTATAGGGTGTAAAACCCTTTGCACACGAAACACGATGTGCATCATCAAGAAAGTAAGAACACCTCTGTAAAACGGTCTTCCAAACATCGCACGAAACACAATGTGCATCATCAAGAAAGTAAAAACAACTTTGTGAAACGCCCTTCCAAACATCACACGTGGAAAACCAACAACTGCATAAATAACTCATATTGTAAGCATCAACACACAACCCGGACAATAAAGCAGAGAACACATGGCGAATCAAAAATGCTAAGAAACATACTAGAGAAGGCATGAATATAAACTACACCAAAACAGTAAGCAGCTCCTAACTGCAAATACAAACTTGTGAGGAATAGTAAATAAAATAAAAAAAACGTTACAAAGTTCCTCAATTCTATTCCAGAGATGACCAAATGCTTCACTCCGACACCCACTTGCAATTGACAGCAAAGAATAGTAGCTCCAATTAAACGGGTCCGTAGATAGAGCTGCACTGCTTAAGTTCCACACGTCAGTCTGACTGCCAATGTCGAATTCCAGGATGAGGCTGGGTTGATAAAGGATGCCGCCAGGAGATGACAAGAGCACAAAAATTTACGTAGAAGAGCCACGAAGCCAAGGGTGTAGCGAGAAGACACCAGTCAAATTAACTTTATTGAAAAGTAAAAAAAAAAAAACATGGTTGGCAACAAACGTACTGTGCAGGGAAATTGCAGGAAACGATGGAGCGCACTATGCTGGAAACACCAAACACAAAATGGCAGCACGCACTAGTGACGCCGCGCCGGATGGCTCCCGGCATCACCGTGATCCCAAAATGACCAGAACAGCGAGGAGCCTCGAGGAAGAACAAACGTCACGGAGAATTCCCAGGAAGCATAGTTGGAAACAGGTAAGGCAGCGCGTGTGGACAGCTCGAGACAAATTTTGAATGTCGGAGAGAGGTTGAATCAGCAACAGTTAAAAGGTAGTACTGACGCATGTAAAAACGAAAATAGCTCACCTATCCTTGCACAAAAGGTGGACCTTTTCGTTCAAACCACCAGCCGATCCCGTAGTAAGCACTCCCTGCCGATCCACGAAGTGCTCACATGAAAATACAGAAACAGTCTAAATAGTAGAAGCTGGCGCTGTCACTCGCTGTCTATACAACACAAAACACACAGCTTGTCTCCGCGGTTGTTGATAATGTTTATTGCACACCTAGGTAGATAAGTGCAATAATAGACACAGCTGGGTGCCCTTACTGTAGGGAGTGAACGCGTTGGTCTGGAAGCAGGCAGGCTCCTCAGCAATGGTGACAGCAGGCTCCAAGTAATGAAATGACAACCACTAAGGCTGCAGGTTGTCAAGAAGTGCAAGACACTGTAGTTGAAGGTTAGGCACCCAAAATTAGACTTAGTAGCAGGAAACTCACGATGCTGAAAGAAGGAGAATCTGGCACACCCGAATTGGAGGCTGACCGGTGTCAAGGTCACTGGTGGGGCTGGGGCTGCCAGATCCTTTAAGAATATTCACGTAGAAGCTTGAAACAGGATTTCCATATGTTGCAGTTGCGTTGGTTGCAGTTTCAATGTTCCTTGTAGAAGAAAATTCAAAATTTGTAGGTACAAGAGTCCAATCGTCGCCAAAATGTACTAATTAAAGAAATCCAAAAGTAGACAGGTGGTAGGTTCCAAGATGTAGTTTATTGTAATAAGTTCCAGGTAAGTAGATAGATGGTAGATTGTAGTAAGATGGTAATAGCAGCCCCACCAGGAGCAGCCTCCCTCTGCTCAGCCTCTCATCTTCAACTGACACTCTGACCGAGCCCACACACCAACATTCCATGACATCATACAGCATTCCCCATTCATGCAGGCTGAACAGAAGGGAGAGCATTGGTGTAAAGAAAGAAGACAGGAAATCACCATATAACACCAGTCAAATAGATTTTGGTAATTTGTTCCTGGTCACAGTCTATTTACCCCAAATGCTGCATTGCTATCAATTCCACCGTAAAAGAAACCTGTTTGGGAGGCAAATCTGTTGAAGATAGGGTCACATCCTTAATGAGTGGCCTACGATTCTATGTGCAAGAGCAGCATGGTCTTTTAGGAATCTGGCATGCTTTGAAAACCTGATTATACCAATATTAAACTATGCCTCAGGAATGACAGTGTCATGATAGCTTTGTCTGAAAGTCTGATATATAAAAATACAACATAAAATAGAAATATTTAATGAGTATTGTTGATTCTTCCTTTCCTGGTTAGAATTTGATCTGGGAAACATCATTCATTCAGTTAATGTGGTGAATGTCGAAGCAAATTAACTTAATTTTATGAATATCTGCATTTTTAGTATTAGTGTATGCTGAAGAGCAATCAGATTTCTGCAAGAATTGGTGTTCATACTAACCTTGCAGTGTGAAAGGGCATGATCTTATTAGGTGATTACATAAAACTATGTAGATGAAGGCATTGAGGTTGATGAGTTAAGCAAAGTAAAGGAAAGTGAATGAGTATGAATGTGATACACAAACGGGCATATTTATGGGAATTGTGGTGCTGGGCAGCCCTGCATCACAGGGAAAGGGCAGGAATCCACCTTATTTATCCACTATGGTGCTTTCCTGTCTTTTCCCCTGTGCAGGCCCTGTTTCGGCAGCCTAGTGCCAACGGAGGCACCCTTGCACCATGGTGCAAGGGTTCCTGTGTTGTAGGCAGGATTGTTTTTCAGCAGAAAGGGGCACCTTCCTGTACAAAAACAATCCTGAGAGGCTTTTTCCTCTTTCTTTGTGTGCCGCAAAATGCAGTACACATAAAAAGAGGAAAAAGTGAGGAGAAATAAAGATATTTCTCCTAGTTACGCCTCACCTAGGGAGGAGTATCTTTTTAGTGCATTTCCAGGTTTTCATACAGAAAAAAGGAGCATCAGGGGGTTAATAATCATGTTGCCCCCCACTCAGTAACTTATAAACCCACACAACCTAATTAATTATGAACATTTGTCTTTTGGAGAACAGCAGTTTAGAACATGAACTCTGCTCACAGGACGGACTCAATGCCATTCACCTCCCGGTCCAAATGTTCAATTTTCAATATTCGTCAATACACCACATTGCATTTCATCTTGTAAGTATCAAGACAAAAAATAAAAAAATGAATAAAATGTAAAAAATGTAAAAAATGAGTGAAAGGTCAGAAAGTACCTCACGTAAGCGTCACCAAGGGAGCTGCTGGTTGGTACTCACCAGTTTGCCCGCGTTCTCATCATCGGTGACTTTCATGACCATAAAGAAGGAAAAAGTGTCCAAGTTTTTAAGATTTTTAATAGGTGAAGAAAAGCAAAGAAAGAAAAGCAGTGATATGTGTACAGATGCACTACAAGTGCTTGTGTCATTCAGTACCCACTGGGCCCCATTGTGAAAAAAGAGAGATTCACTTCTCTGAATTAAGAAGAGGTATAACTCACTTGCGAAAACATATTTTATTCTGTGCCGTGAGTACCCTCAAATTAGAAGAATGACATGTATTTGGCCATTTCAGAAGCGAAAGGCCAACATGTTTCGTTGCCAATTTATTTACGGCAACTTCATCAGGGCTAGGGGGACCAGTCTTCACCTCACTGGTACATCACTCCGAACATGTGGTTATTGACGAAATAAAAAGAAGAGCGTGCCAACCATAAATAACAAATAGAAGAAGCAATAGCTTCCAAATATGCCCAAAAAATCAATGTATGCCATCTCCTTGAAATTGCATATTTACCAAGTGGTTGCTGTCATCTCTCGTACCTGCTCAATGCAAAATATCAAGGAGCCCCTGTAACTTTTCTACAGCTCCTAGGATAGGGTAATAATACAGTATAAGGCAAAGTTCCTAGGCAGTCAGATGGTTTAAACTGGTTTAAACACTCATCAACAAAAACAAAATGATAAAGAGAACTCAGTGTGAATATAATAAAGCTACATCAAGATATGCTTAAAAATTGTTTTATTCATGATTATAATGTTTTTTATAAAAAGATAAACATTCATTCAATTAATATTATAGACAATACATAATTCTGATGCAATTGTAATTTTGAATAAACTACAAAATCGTACTGATATTATCCAGCCAAACAATTGGTCTAAAATGGACAAAACATTAATGCATATACATAAACATAATAAAAGACAATATGACATGAACAACAACAAATGATGTGAGGTGGCTAACAGATGGTTCTTCTCAACGCGCGTTTTGGCACTAACAGCGCCTTCATCAGGAGGGCCATACCTCTTTCTGTCTATGAATGTGGTATCAGCTTCAACTCACAATGTATAGATGTGTGGGTCATACCAGGCCTGGATAATAGGTTCTAAGGTACCAATGTGGAAATCGGTAATCGAAAAAGGTGTTGCACAGGAATTGATGTCCGTGATCAACGTAAAAAATTCAAGATAGATCAGGATCGCTAAAGGGCCGTCACGCTGCTCTGGGCTAGTGTATTATGATGTCCGTGATTCAGGATGTTAGGTGAGGAGGCCGGTCATCCGTACATACGGAATTATATCTGACAAAGGAGATTGGTTGTCCCCCTCTAACTTGAACAGGATCGCTCAAAAACAGTCACTCTGCTCTGGTCTAGGTTCGTGTGTTAAGATGTCCGTGAAATCGGGCTGTTAAACAGAGTAGCCGGTCATACGTTGATGCGAAAATGCGGAAATACAACAAGGCAGACCAAGGGCGGGTCAATAAACGTGTCCGTCTCGTGCTGAGGTGGATAAAATTACGAAATGGAAAAGTACCTGCAACACACCATTATGAGGATCCGCACTTTTAGTCACGCATCCCACTGATGACCGCGGTCGTCATATATCAACCTGCAAACATGTATGTATACATTTAAGGAGAAGCAGGCCCGCAATGTCCACCTCATGTGGACAAACTATTCACACCACCTAATAACCGGTCACCCTCCTCTCACTCATACTCCCCTTGTACTGATTATCAAAGGGTCTGAAGGGTCATTGTGCAGTGGATATGCTATTCACGCCATCTCATAGTTGGTCACCCTCCACTCACTCATACTCCCCTTCTGCCGAGTATCAAAGGTTCTAATGGACCATTGTAACTCCACAACCCCAAATTAAATACAGGTTGTGTAAGATACTCTTGTTCCACTCGAACGGCCCCCAAGTCAGGGATTCCCGTTCACTAACGGACCTCCGTGCTCACTCTCTCACAGCGAGCACGACCCGCCCAAACATTCTGGCTCCCTCTTACTGCTCACGCGGACACCTCAGCTTCGTGCTCCGTCCTGATTGTATTCGGAGTACACCCGGGCTTGGCGTTTTGAAACGAGGGGGAAGACACGTGAACCGGAAGTCTCTACCTGGGACCTGTCTAAAACCCACCTTGCACTGCCTGCAAAAACAGCAGCCATTTTGGAATGGTGTTTTTATATTGGGCTGAGTGATGAACCTATCGTTAACATCTGGTGAACTTTTCTGAGAAGGTACATTTAAAAGAAAAAGACAGGAATACTCACTATATTAAAACCATTATGCAAAGACAGAAACTACTTTGGAAAAAATTATTCATGTAAGCTTTGCTAAATATGTCATGGTATATGAGCCCATACTACCAAGCATACAACCATATATACCCGGGGGCCATATTGGAACTATTCTGCAAACTTGCTGGTGGTAGAGCGAGATTCTGCAAGGGTACCATAGTACCTTCCAGAACAGAAATCCACTTAACCAGACCATCAAGGGACTCAGTGTATGCAACTTAATGAAGGTCCCTATTGTTTACCCACTTTGTTCCATTCAATAGAATCATTCAGGCCAATTTGGTCCACCTTCTCTGTGTAAATCCACTGTGCCTCCATCCTTGCTAGAATATCATCAATGTTATGTGTGTCACCAACTAACCTCTCAAGCACAGTCCATTTCAGATCCCTGAAATTATGTCTTTGTTCCTGATAGTGTTGAACAAGGCGTGTGGTTTCCCCACCTTGAGGGTGCTCATATGTTCTTGTATTTTCACCTTCACTTTACGTGATGTGAGACCAATGTAGTGCAATCCACATGCACAAGTCAACCTGTAAATTACATGCGTTGCATTGCAATTACTAAATTTGTTGAGATACCACACTATTCCACTTGTGAGTTGAATGCTTTTGGTTACCTCCGTGAGGTCACAAACCAAACAACAAACGCATGGATAATGCCCCGTTGGTATGCCTGACTCTTTTTCATGCTGAATTGGGCGAGTATGGACCAACCTATCTTTAAGGTTGGATGCCCTTTTGAAAGCAAACCTAGGGAGGGGCATCTTTTTATCCCCAATGTCCAACAGTGACCAGTGTTTTCTTATTATCTGCCTGATTTTAGTTGACCGAGGGTCAAAGGTGGTGACCACCGGTACACACTGCTCCTTCTGTTTCATGTTCCTTTCCAACAACACCTCTCGGGGTGTATTCAAGGCCCGCTTACGTGCCCTCTTGACCATCTTGGTGGGGTAGGCCCTGTTTGTTAGTTTTGTGACCAACTCCTCAGATTGTTCCATATACATTTCTGTGGATGAACAGTTCCTGTGGTATCTCAAGAACTGGCCCAAAGGCAGGTTATCACGCAGTGCTCTAGGGTGGAAGGAACGATAGTGAAGCAAAGAGCTCCTGTCGGTGGGCTTTTGATGAACGGTCGTATGCAGTCTGTTGCCTGTTGCAGCTATGTCTAAATCCAGGTAGACAGCATAGTGCCTATTGATGGTCCATGTGAACCGCAGACAACTGTCTGCCTCATTCAGCCATGCCAAAAATGCTTGCAACTGGTCCTCTGACCCAGTCCAAATGCACAGCACATCATCAATAACCCCTTACATGAGGTACTTTCTGACCTTTCACTCATTTTTTCAATTTTTTCATTTTTTGTCTTGATACTTATAAGATGAAATGCAATGTGGTGTATTGACGAATATTGAAAATTGAACATTTGTACCGGGGGGTAAATGGCATTGAGTCCGTCCCGTGAGCAGAGTTAATGTTCTAAACTGCTCCCCTTCTCCAAAAGACAAATGTTCATAATTAATCAGCATTTCCAGGTTTGTTTGTTTTTTAGGTTGGGTGTACTATTAGTGGTTTGTAGGTGCATGTTAGATTCATGTGTAAGTTATTGATTCTACATAATTGAGGCGGTGAAATTTTGCAAAAAGTTTGAATTTGTTGGAGAAGATGTGATGCATTTGATTGATTTGTTGCGCTATTTTAGGGCAAGAGATTCTGTCTGTCTGAGGTACTGGTAGTTATGTTCCTTTTGAAATGTCTCTATACATTAGTACAGGCTGATGAAGTGTCAACCTAGTGTAGCATAAAAGCATTTATGCCACACTTTTGTTGAGTTGTTTCTTTTAGCTTCTTTGCTACGGGTATTTTCAAAAGTAGAAGGAACAAATGATGGATGGAATGCTGAATAATGCAAACATTCACCCCCAGTCACAAAGATCAGGGTTTAATCCATTGTTCTTTTGCTCACCACGACACCCCAGTTTGCACCCAGCCATATTAAAATCAGTCTTGACCCTGCTCCTCATGGAAACAGTCCAGTCCAAACTACCAAGCCAGGTCCTCCCTGGACCGGAAACAAGCATCCTGGGACCAGTTTTGGGGCATCACCCCACATCAGCCAGGCTCGTCTGATTCCAGTGGCAAAGTGAGCATGGGACTCACGTCTGGGAATACCCTTCCGACTTAGGGGACAACTGTCTGCCTCATTCAGCCATGCCAAAAATGCTTGCAACTGGTCCTCTGACCCAGTCCAAATGCACAGCACATCATCAATAACCCTTACGTGAGGTACTTTCTGACCTTTCACTCATTTTTTCCATTTTTTGTCTTGATACTTACAAGATGAAATGCAATGTGGTGTATTGACGAATATTGAAAATTGAACATTTGTACCGGGGGGTGAATGGCATTGAGTCCGTCCCGTGAGCAGACTTAATGTTCTAAACTGCTCCCCTTCTCCAAAAGACAAATGTTCATAATTAATCAGCATTTCCAGGTTTACTAGGTGTGATAAATCTGGGAATGCATCAAAATCTATGGGATTTGCATGGGAACACCCACTGCAACGCCTCCCATGCGCAGAGTAATGCAATGCAGCAATTTGCGCTGAGTTGCATTACTCCATATTTGTGAAGTGATTCAAAGCCATGCAAAGTGGCTTAGCGTGGCTTCATAAATATGACTTGGAGCTTTGCGTCGTGCATGTACCACATTGCAAGGTGCAAGCATGATGCAAGGCCTTCATAAATATGCCCCATAGTACATTAACCGGATAGGTATATGAGGAGGTGGGATGGAAGGAATGGAAATCCCTTGAACACCTATGATGAAAAACATGGGTGGTCAAAAGGATTGATCTGGCTAGTCCCACTTGATCTTGCTTCAGTGAGGTGTTGGCTTTGTTAGTAGTTTGAAGGAGTAGATTGTGACTTGTCATGTCTTAGATGCTTGTATATCATGGAAACATCTTATGTATGGATAGTTTGGATTTACTGCAAATTGTTGGCTACTTTGGATTTTAGTTTTTTACAATTTAAAACTTTTGAAACAAGTATTTGCTATGGATACTTATAGATCTCACATCGTTGGCATGGTTTCGTCCTAACTTTTTGCCTTTCAACCTCCTCTTTTTGCAGACTTTGTTTTTGTAGGCCTTAAGATCCTGCTCACTTTACCACTGCCTTAAGATCCTGCTCACTTTACCACTGCCACTGCTAACCAGCGTTAAAGTGTTTGTCTTATACCCAATTGGTATATTTAATTTACTTATGAGTCCCTCGTAAAGTGCACTACATGTGCCCAGGGCCTGTCAATTAAATGCTTGTAGTGGGCCTGTAGCACTGATTGTGCCACCCACGTAAGTAGCCCTTTAAACATGTCTCAGGCCTGCCACTGCAGAGCCTGTATGTGTAATTTTAACCTGTTATGTCTACCTGGAAAAATAAACCTCTTGCCAGGCTCAGACTTTACTTTTTAATTAATAAAAGTCACCCCTGCGGTAGACAGGGTGCAGTGTAATAAAAAAGTTGGACATGTACTTTTAGGTTTTACATGTCCTGATAGTTAAAAACTCTTACATTTGTTTTTACTGATGCAGTGCCTATCTTCCTCATAATATAATAGTGGTGTTACCTTATTATATCTTATAAGTGTCATTTCCAAGTGGGAAGAGATAACCCCTTTAAGTTTGGTGTCTCTGGAATCACAATTTAAAAGCGTAACTTATGGTGAAGTCGGATTTTATTTAGCAATTCTGAAAATGCAATTTTTAGAAGAAAGTTGCCAATCTTCTTGCCTTATCCATTTGGTGCCTGCAGCTTGTCAATTGGGCTTTGTTTACTCCTCCTTGACAGCCACACACAATAGGGAGCTTTGGTGTGACTAAATGGGCCCTCACTGGCAGGATGGAAGGGAGGAGCAGGGCATAGGCCCAATTACACTTGAATAGGCTATGTCCTTTCTCTACACAAAGGGCCTAATGACCCTGCATTGTCACTTCAGCCAGCTTCAGCCAGGGCAGAGAAGGTAGGAAATTCCATGCACTTCAAACACACTGTCTAGAAGCTTCTCCCACCTTTTCAGAACCAGGGCACAAGTGTATAAAAGAAGGACCTCAGACACCAACTCTTCAATACACTTCTGGACCTGTTGATACTCTGCCAGGAAGAAGGACTGCTGTGCTGCTGAAAGGACTGTCACTCTGCTAAACTGCCACTCTGTAGGAGCTTCTGCCTTGTTGTGCTGACCTGTTCTCTACTGATCTTCTTGCCCAGAGAGGAAGAACTGTACCTGCAACCCATCTTAAACATAAGACCCCGGAGTGACTCCAGGGATGAGTCTGCTGGCCTGCTGGTAGGAGCCTCAGGTACATAAAAGGCTCCCCAGCAGGTCATGGACCCGTCTTCAGTAAGTTCTGGACCCCAAGTGGTGCTTCTCAGGTCCTGGACATTTAGTGTGGCTCTCAAGCTCTTAAATGTAAGCTTTTGGGCTCTTCAGAATCAGCGTGAGCCACCGCCAGCCCATCTCTTTGTACAGCAAGCATCAATTGCCGTGGAGGACCGCCACCATCTTCAATGCCCGGTCTGTACCTTGTGCCATACCAATGACCATGGACCAGAAACAAGCATCCTGGGACCAGTTTCGGGGCATTACCCCTCATCGTCCAGGCTAACTTGAAACCAGTGGTGCAGTGAGCATGGGACCCACGTCGGAACATACCCTTCCCACTTAAGGAGACAAAAGGAGCAAACGATGGACGGAATGCTGAACAATTCAAACATTCACCCCCAGTCACAAAAATCTGAGTTTAATCCATTGTTCTTTTGGTCACCACGCCTCCCCATGTTTGGACCCAGCCATGTGTAAATCAGTCTTGACCCTGCTCAGCATAAGAACAGTACGGTATGAACTGCCAAGCCAGGTCCTCCCTGGACCGGAAACAAGCATCCTGGGGCCAGTTTCGGGCATCACACCTCATCAGCCAGGCTAGCTTGAATGCAGTGGCGCAGTGAGCACCGGACTCACGTTTGGGCATACCCTTCCCACTTAGGTCGACAAAAGCAAAAGGAACAAATGATTCATGGAATGCTGAACAATCCAAACATTCACTTCCAGTCACAAAAGATCTGGGTTTAATCTATTGTTCTTTTGCTCACCACGTCACCCCAGTTTGGACCCAGCCATATGCAAACCAGTCTTGATCCTGCTCCTCATGGGAGCAGTACAGCCCAAACTGCCAAGCCAGATCCTCCCTGGACTGGAAACAAGCATCCTGGGACCGGTTTCGGAGCATCACCCCTCATCAGCCAGTCAAGCTTAAATCCAGTGGTGCAGTGAGCACGGGACCCACGTCTGGGCATACCCTTCCTGCTTAGGGTGACAAAAGCAAAAGGAACAAATGATGGACGGAATACTGAACAATGAAAACATTCACCCCAGTCACAAATATCTGGGTTTAATCCATCGTTCTTTTGTTTACCACACCACCCCAGTTTGGAGCCAGCCATATGCAAATCAGGCTTGACCCTGCTCCTCATGGGAACAGTCCAGCCCGAACTGCAAAGCCAGGTCCTCCCCGGACCGGAAACAAGCATCCTGGGACCGGTTTTGGGGCATCACACCTCATCAGCCAGGGTAGCTTGAATCCACTGGCACAGTGAGCAGTGAGGGTATTTTCAAAGACATTTTACCATGTTACGTGGAACCTGGGTTGATGTCTATGCCCTGACCGAAGCATGCGTCTGATCTAGGTGTCTTTGTAGAAGTAAAGAATAGGAATCAACTCTATCATTAGTTTTACAATATGGTGAGCCAATTAATAAATCATAATGTTGAACAACTTCATTTGCAGGTACAGAGGCTAGGATAATTCGTTTTTTTTTTTTTAAATCAAAGGTGCATTGGCTGTTAGTGACGTAATCTACACTTAGATTAGATTTTTGCAAGTACTGTCATCATGCTTGGTGAAAATACAAGTAACACCTGTGTTTCTGAGTTTCTAGAGAACTTTTTAGGATTATGTGTATCATGACATGTTCAAAACCCATTATTATTTTAGTTGGGTCATTTTTGTTAGCTCATTTATTGTAGGTGTTTGTTTGGGAGGATGTCATATACTAAAGTAAGGGTATTGTTGTGGGACTTTCCAAAGGATGGGGTCGTGATTTAAACGTTGCATCCATAAGTTAAATGTGTGAGTGATTCAAGGTTAGTAGATTGTTGGTAGCAAAGAATAGAAAGATTCTTTTTTCATAATTTTAATTTCATAGAGGATGGGGCATATTCTCAAGGACTTATCGCCGATTCATCGGCACTTTAGCTCCGCAAAAGTGGCGATAGACTTATCGCACTATTCTCAAGCTGGTGCAAACTGCCAATATTGCCAGTTTCCCAGCGATATCCTCCGCAAAAAACATCGCCACAGATGAGAGCGACAACTAACACTAATGATATGCAGAGTAGGCGTTCCTGTGCGAAAACACACGAAAACACCACTTCGCCGTATATCCTCAATGACCAGCCGGATCCACGATGCGACCCAAAAACAGGCGATAAGGCGCATTAGCAGCAGGGATTTAACACCTGCCTTTTACTGGTGTAAAGCAGGACGACAACCTGCAGCATGAAAGGGAGCCCAGCCCAGAGCCACATCTGAAGACCAACACATGTCATGGAGCTACTGACCATGCAGCTTGGAGACCCAAGAGGGCCACAACACCCACCGCCACCACCCCCAGGACCCCCCCCCGGACTACCACCGAGGCAGCGCAGAACAAGATAGCTGACCTTCCCAAAACGGCATGGCCCCTCAGCCACACAATTGCAGAATGTGGGGAGAGGTGGGAACCAAGTATGTGTGAAGGCAAGTCACCCATGAATAAGAATGTACACAATGCCAAGTGTGGCGGTGATGTGCTGGACAGACTACAGTATGCAGAGCACAGACATGTCCATGTGGACATATACTGCTGGTGTTTGTAGTGTTGTGGACAGTGGACGCAACGATGTTACCTCAGGCAGTGGGGAAGACCCCGGTCATGTATCCGTGTCGTCCCCCCCTGTAAGCGTAAGCGGAGTGGGCTGTGCCGGCGTATGCCAGGCCAGCGTAGGAGTGTGAATAAATAGGCCGGGGCTCTGGGCGTGGTTCACTACCCGGATGTCCAACGCGTCTGCCAGGGAGGCACCCCTTACCCCTCCACGAGTCCGCCGCCATTACCGCCAGCCTCCTCAGCCGATAGCTGGCGTCCACGAAACAGGCCCCAGCGCACCCAGCAGCACAGCACCGCGGAGTTATGTGTGTGCTGACTACTGTCTGCAGCCTACACTGCGGTCAGCAGGGCCCTCAAATCAAATCCAATCCTGACCTGCGAGGACACGCCATCATCTCTGGCTGCACACCCGCTGAGCGCTTCAGGTGCCACCAACTCAGTGCACCACAAGTCATCGCCACGTGGCTGTGGGCCCTTTCTGACTGCTGCCTCTGGCCTACACTGTGGTCAGCAGGGCTCACAATTCAAATTGAGTCTTGATTTATTAATGGCGCAGTCCAGTAGGCAACAGACATTGCTATCAGTGCGGCCCACCCTGACTACGCATCATCGCAGGCTGTGCACCCGCTGAGCGCTTCAGGTGCCACCGACTCAGTGCACCACAACACATGTACCCTTTATGATTGAGTTTTGTGCTGTGGACAGCTGACGCGACAATGTCGCCTCAGGCAGTGGGGATGACCTGGGACGATGATGATGAAGATGAGGCAGGTGTACAACACCCCACTGCAGCTGCAGCAGGAATATCCCGAAGGGACACAATGATTAACAATCACTTCACATGAGCACGCTCATCTCTTGTGCCCCTACCTCAGTGCACCACAAGTCATGGACCCTTTATGTTTGAATCTTTTGTGTGTGATTCCAGATTTGTTGCCCCTACCTCAGTGCACTGCAAGTCATGGACCCTTTATGATTGAATCTGTGTGTGTAATACGAAGATCATTGTTCCGGTTGTTGCCAGCACCAACCACTCCCCGAGTGCTGGCTTACACTCACCCCACACCCATCCAGCACAGGCGTCACTGAACATGTGACCCTGGCAATAAAAAGTGTCCGGTCGCATGTGCCCGTAGCCAGTTTCACTATCTGTCTAAGTGTGTCCTTGAGGTCATTATGTATGCATGATGGGCCTGGGCCCTACCACCTTACCTTGTGCTGTGGACTGCGTACTCAACCATGTCACCTCAGGCAGTGTCTAAGACCTTGGACACGTAGCTCTGTCGTCCCCCCTGTAAGTGTAAGCGGAGTGGGCTGGGCCGGCGTACGCCAGGCCAGCGTAGGGGTGTGAAGGATTTGCCCGGGGCCCTGGGCGTGGTTCGGTTCTGTCCTGGACAAGGAAGTAACTAATGCGTGTGTCTCTGTTGTAGTGTCGGCGCCCCCCTGCCCGCAATCGACAATGTTGCAATGTAGCATGCACCCTGAGGGCGGGCTCACGCGAATGGAGAAATGAAGGAGCGCAAGGCCGCTCGGGGTCTTGGCTCATACATGCCAAGGGTTGTGTGTATCTGTAATGCCGCAGCAAGAGCCAAATGCCTAGACCTACTCGCAGCGCAAGTTCAGCCACGCATGGACTCTACATCTGTGTCCGCCCTATCCTTACCATAGGCCTACACTCACGTGGCCGCCCACCTTCAACGGACAACATCACAGTGTGGTTGTCAGGCTTGTGGACATGCGCAGACAGGCATGACAATGGTGTGCCGTAGGAGTGCAAGTGATGCAACCGCGCTGCGCGCACAAGTAAATAGATTCGGGGAGGGAGGAGCAGCTGTGAGGCAATGTAACACACAGTGATGCCGCACATTTGCCACATGCAAGACATGTCAAACATGAATCCCAAAGTCGCACACATCCCACCCCACCCCCAACAAGCCACTTCACATTTCCTGAATGCAAGCAGATGAGAGACTAACAAAAGGGATGAAAGCTCCTTTGTCTGAACTATCAGGCGGACGCACATCTGCACCTCCGCCCTCGGAATTGCATGTTCCCGGCACCCCCTGACAGATACTATAGCAGCTGATGTCGACTCCCATACTACACACAGCCAGACGAAAGACCAACGTATACACACCCCACACACAGAAGTCCTTCCTCGAAGTTATCTTGCATGGAATGGCCTTCACACTTACTCCCACACCATCCCAGGCATACAACCGTTGCACACTAAATCAACTCATTGATCCGAGCTGTGGCATTTCATCCACAGAACTGGCGCAGGTCAGAACAGTGCTACTTCAACCAGAGCCACTAACGCAATGGCAGAACATCCCGGACACATGCACAACCCCTATCACATGGAACTGTACCGTGCACGTATGCTGCATTTACTGGGGGTACTGCCAATGGCAGTGCTGCGGATCAGTTACCGGCTAAACTTCCGCCTTGCCAATGTCACCTGCGTTCAGCCTGTGTTGCATTGTCGATCGTGCATATTCGAGTGGTCCATGGATGTCTGCCTATCCAACAGGATGGTAGCTGAACTGGATTTTGACATGTGTGTGCGCCCCCTGTTGGCCCACGACCAGGAGTGTCACTGTGATACCCGTTTATGGGATGCCTTGATACTTGGCATATATGCTGGTAGCTGGACCTGGGAGATTGCACAACTCCTCGTGTGCATTGACCACATTGAACCGCTCCCCTGTTGGGCTGTAGTGCTAATTGGTGAAAGGGGGTGGACGCAGCACATTTGTCCGGACCTGCTAATGGATGGACTCGCCGTCCTGTTTGATGAAGTTGACAACGAGCTCATGTTGGAAATGATAGCTAACGAAGCTGCAATCGCTTTTATGGGCGAGTAACTACGTATCTGCAGCCACAACAGATTGGAACCCATTGCACATGTCCCAACACCTTGTTGCATCTTGGAGATCTGGTCACATATCCCACGACAACAGTGGACATGGCTGCATTCGCCTGGATTCCGAATACATGAGCGGACAACAACGCCGAACAACACACACCTGTGAAAGGTGAGGCACTCCCCCGGAGTGCTCAGCGGCGCTTGGCAACGTTCCTCATTCTGACATACTGCTGCATTGGTCTGCATGTTGTGGCACTAATCTTGCCCGTACTGACACGCATATGCTCATAAAGTCTACGCACCTTCACTTGTATTCAACTGTGATGAGTGTTGGTTTGAATGACAATGTGTGTGTCACTGCCTATCTGGGTCCCGGCCATACATGCGCACTGATAGCATTACCCAGGGAGTACCTTTTTGTGGAATCACTGTCCCTACATTCTTCCATACTTTCATACTTGATTGAGCATAGCCATGACACATCTGTGTGAATTAGAATGTTTTATTCACCTTCAGTGGAGTGTTGAAGCTGGACCAGTACAGGGCCATGCAAACCCCACTTTGCAATGTTGCCTCGTGGAGGGCCAGCCGGAGTCCTTTAGGGATTGACAAGTTCATCGGGAGTAGAAGACTTCAGTCCGCAGTGTGCTTGCTGTGTCTTTGGTAACCAAACCAAATATGGCAGTCCATGTCGAGGTCCAAGGTGAGTGTCGCTGAGTGTATCAGGGGACAGTGGAAGGTGTTATTCCAGGGCATGATGCAGAGGGCAGAACCAAGCTGACACAGGCCATATGGCGGAGATGAATGCTACCACTTCATTCTTACCACAAAGCCCGATTCATCATCATCTCCGTCCTCTGATGTGTCCGGTGCCTCACATGCGGGTGGTGGTGTTTTGTCTGCATCCCTGTGTGGCAGTGACACATCAGGGGCCGGAGGTGGAATGTCTGCCGCAGTGTGTGGCACTGACACTTCAGGGGGCGGAGATGTGGATGGAGTAGTAGCAGCATTCATCCGCGCCAGGCCTTGTGGTGGCAATGCCATGACGTGGATCTGCAGGGCATGGAGGATCACAGCTACATCTGACTGGTGTGCAGCCGTGGCAAACATTCTTTCCGCCTGCATCCGCTCCAAGCTCTCCATCATTCTCCTTATGTGTCCCAACTCCCGGCTGACATCGCTGGAGCCACTCTGACTAGACAGTTGTTCTTGGCTCAGAGTCATGACTCCAGTAATGTCAGCCATGGATTGTTGGAGAGCATGGAGCGGACAGTGGGTGTCCGTTAGGGACTGTAAGTTGTCCCTGATGGGACTTAGACACCCACGTATGGCATCTAGTTTGGGTGACATGAGTTCGGACCTCACCCGCAGCTGGTCAGCCAACTTCTCCTGGCACCCATACACATGGTGTTGGAATGCCATGTGTTGGTCGTGGGGGTCCTGGGAGACAGCCGTAGTGGTGGGTGCTTCCTGCTGTGTGGTCTGTGCAGGGGGTGGGGTCTCATCGATGCAGCTGGGCTGCCCTGCTGCTGGAGGTGGGGTGCCGGAGCTGTCCATGAGCTGTTGGAGGGCATCGGTGTAGATGTTGGTGTGGTCCTCTTCATCATCAGTGCTGTGTTGTTGGGTCTGCTCTGCAAGAGGTGTTGATTCTCCCTCTGCAATGTTTAGGGGAGATGCAGATTGACTTTGTGTTCACATGTATGTTCACGCATTGTACAAGTTTACATACAGACTGCATGACAATGTACATTGTGACTGTTTGTGAGGAGATGCCAATTTGATGCAGGACAGTTGACATTTCTGCACCATCAGGGATGTGAGGGTGTACTTGTACATTATCATCTCACAGTTTCCTGCTATGCCACATGCGAATGGCCATTTTCTACACACAAGCGGCAGCAGTTGTGTCCTCTGTTCTGTTGTGTGAATGTTGCAGTTTGTACCACATTGTTGTCAATGTTGAGGTGCTCTGATTCTTATGTGTGTGATGCATTGTGGGAGAGTCACCCCTGCAGCTCAGACTTTGCTTGGCCTTCTCCCTTTCAGGTGGTGTGCCTTTGACTTCTGTGCTTATGCAGTGCTGAGATATTGCATACTTGGGTAAATTGGGCTTTTGGTGGGAGTTGGGACTCTTGGGCATGGTTTGTCCGCAGATGTCCTGTTGCCGTCAGGGGTTGTTTGTGCACGTGGATGTGTCAGTGTGTGACCTGCTCCTTTCCGGATGTGGACCACACTCAGCCACCTCGGTGTCGTGGTGTGCAACATGTCATGAAGAGTGGCCTGCAGACATGCTCATCGTCATGCAGTTTCACTTGCATTGTCAGTGTGGCTCAAGGATCCGCAGCTTTGCTGGGTTCAGCACATGTGCATGGGTTTGTTGTGAGATTGGTGATGTGTGGGGAGGGCCCCCTCTGGGCACATTGTGGACGGGGGACTACTTGCTGTTTCTATGTGTGCTGCAGTATGGCAAGGAGATCAGGGACATGATCCAGAGTCATTGTGGTTTTGCAGTGTGCTATACTTCATTGTGCATGTGTGCCATTGTGCCCATCTCCCCCATCCCCCCAGTCCCTAGTGGTTACGCACACTGTTGCTGTTGTGTCAGGTCATGTTGAGCAGTGTCCGGTCCCCCGACTCCTGCCACCGTCTGCACACTGATGACTGTGGACACCATTTCCTCCATCTCATCCAGCTCCTCCTGTGGCGCAGGACTCCCACCCCCAGTCTGCATTGCTGCTTTGCGGTTGTTTGCGAGTTTCAGCTTGGTTTTGCACTTCACATCATTCCAGCTCCTCTTGAGCTCTTCCATTGTCCTCCTCAGCACTACGACTGCATTCACCTTGTCCAGGATGGACTGCCATATTGTATTTTTAGTTGCCAATGACTCAGTGGAGGTGACGAACAGTTGTTGATGGTGTTCTACCACCTCCGTTATCAGGATCCTGCTTTCCTGCGGACTGAACCGCGTCTTCCTCTTCTTCTTCTCCTTGCCCTTCCCTGACCCCGAGGTCCCAGGCTGGTCCTCCGTGGGGCTTGTGGGGTTCGGGTTGTCCTCTGTACTTGCTCCGGCTACCTCCATTGTGCTTCGCAGTTGTTATGTTTTTTTGTTTTTTTTAATTTGCAGCTTTTATGGTGATTTTTCCCGCCTGACATGGGAATTGCAAGCCTGGCGCTGCTTGTCGCCGATTTTTCTATTGCGGTTGGGCCCATCGCAACTTTTTTCACGTTTGGGTTTCCTTTTTTATCGCCGTCACGGTAGTTGTATCGCGGACATTTGAGGCGATATCGGGAAACTATCGCATGTTACCGCCGTGTTGGGAATACGACGTTGACACTGAGTTATTTTCCCGCGATAGATGGCGATATGAAAAATTGCGTTAGCCTATTTTGGCGATGTTTATTGCACGTTCTTGAGAATATCCCCCGATGAATTCCTTTTTGATGTGTCGCAATATGCTGTCTCAGCATTTCTACTTCAGAGATGGTTTATCGCAGTGAAAAGTGCTATCGAAGCTTGCACACCTTCTTGCCAGTACAGCCTTTCAGAATGCATTCCAGGCTCCATTTCTGCACTCACTATGTCTGGGCAGACTTAAACTTTTATACTGCAGGTTACTCTGATTCCTTTCAGGAAGGACCCACTCCAGATTTCCAGCTTGTGGCCTCAGTGACCCACCAATGCATTTATCGGAGTCATGGCTGAAATGCAATACACATCTGAGCAGAACTACATAGCTCACCCTAGTTCAATGAGTAGTACATCCATTATGCCCACCTGATCTGTGACTATGAGTAAGTCTATTTTAAAAAAAAATTTCTGTGACTAGGTTATATGAGCAGCTGATGCGTAACTAAGATCTTGGGCACGAAATGTATCTAAAATATTGTTTGTGATTTTAACTTGAATTTATGTTTTCTGGGACTTTTAACTTTATTATCGTTATATTTCAAGAAAATTGAATCAAATAGTATCATATGGAATTTTATGTGAATTTTATGTAAGATTTTAATTAATCAAACATAATAGATTTGCTTACTTACTTACTTACTTACTTACTCAATGAGTAGATAGCTAATGCCCCTTCTCCAGAGGAAACCCAAGCATACCTTTCACAATTCTATGACACAATGTTGAACTTCAGACCCTTTGTAAACACCAACAAGTCATTGGCCCCCATTGTGGTCCAGATTCTGATCCACAAGCATTGTTATTTTTGCCTTCAAGGGAACACATTTACGTACTGATGGTCATTGTTTTTACTTATAACACAGGTACACCTCACTGACTTGGTGTTTTGAATTTTTTATGTGATTCCTTGCACCAATATCACCATGAAAGAAAGAGATTTTCAGCTCCTTCACAGCAACCACAGTTTGTGACTCATAAAATGAACTCTTGCACGTAGATCTATCTTGCCTTCCATTGCTGATTGGCAGGGCCTCAGACTCCTGGAGCCTGAGAGCTGTATTGTAGTTGACTTCATCAAGATTTACACCCTATGGCTTCTAGAGGTTGCTCATCAGCATAGCATCTTTTTGACTCGGATGGCTATTTTTCAAGGAGTAATGTGTTCTATGTTTGTTTGTCAGCTGTACATCAAATGTTAGTACTGAGTGACAAACTGTATCTACAATGCAAGGTGTATCATGTGCTTTTAGATGATAGTTGCTACATACGGTTTGCTGTTTTAAAGTGCTGTAAATGAAGGTGTTACTCTAATCCCATCAATGGTATTCAGCAAGCAGGCTAGCATTTCTTTTGCATCTGAAGATTTCTTCCTACAGACAAGTTTACAAGAGAATTGTCAGCCTAATACTTTATTTTATATTAGGCCTACAGTTCCAGACCTTTACTCATGCCTTGCTCTTGGCAGCCTCAAGGGTCTACAGAGTTCCAGAGTTCTCAGTATTGGACCATGTCAAGGCTTAAAACCTGAGTTAGAGTTAGGGCCTCATTTACAATCTTTTGACGTAGGGCAGCGCCGCAAGCCTTCCTGCTGCGCTGTCCTACGTCAAAAGAAAAGGGCAGGAATGCGCTGTTTCATATTGTTCATGTCATTTCCCCTGTGCTAGCACACAAATGGCTGCCATGAGCCAATGCAGGCATCCTTGCACCATGGTGCAAGGGTGTCTGTGTTTTAGGTGTGATCGTTTTTGTGCAGGAAGGGACACCTTCCTGCATAAAAACAATCAATGGAGGTGATTTCCTCATTCTATGTGTGCTGCAGAAATAATTGTATTTCTCCTCGTTGTGCCTCCCCTACACCGCCCCTCGGGAGGTGTAGGCTTTTGACGCCTTCCCAGGTTTACGAAATCTCGTAAATGTGGAAATGTGTCAAATGCAGAGGGTGTTACGTGCGAACCCCCACAGTAACGCTTATGTCATGCCTCCCTATCGCAGGGTGTTGCAACACAGCAATTTGTGATGTGTTGCCTCAGTCCATATCTACAAGGCCATGAAAAGCCACGCAGGGTGGGTTTATGTGGCCTTGTAGATATGGCCCTGCAGTGCGCGCCACCGGACAGCCATTAAAAGTGACGTTCTGGCAGTGCAGGTGCCTTTGTAAATGAGGCCCTTAGAGTTTTGCAAAAGGGTTTCTCAATTACAAACATCCGCTTTATTACGAGGTCATTATATCCTGTGGCACTTGCGATAAGGCAGATGGGAAATCTGTTAATTTATGACAAAGAACCTATCCCCCCAACTCTAAATCAGGCCCTTAGTTGTTACTGGATATAAGGTGGTTAATGCAAGCCCATCTGTGCAAAGTAGCATCCAGCTATGCTGTGCAGAACTGACTGATTTGATTCTTAACAAATATTAAAGTATCACTCTTCATTTTGAACGTGCATGCGGAGGACGCCTCACCTAACTTTATAGAGATCATTTTACTACTGTAATGAATGCTCTCTTCTGTGTTACTCCTATGAAAATAATGTCAATAAAATATACTTTTCTGCAACATTACTATACAAATTTCTAGTGCAGCTCAGATCTCACATATCGAGCATTTCTTTTTTAAATTCTTCAACAGACACATCAGCTTATTTCACCACTGAAACTATTCATTTTTCCATGCCGATGGGCATGTTTGGGTTGATCAACCTACTCTTGCATCAACAACAGAGGTGGTTGATGTATTTTCAACAACCAAACCAAACTCTTGATAAAGAATAATGCCTGTCAGAAAGGCAACTAAATATAAAATTCAAAAATAAAAATTGTGGGCCCTAAGAAAGTACATTCCCCATAGAGAGTGGGCAACTTTCTGTTTACATTTAGAATGTAAACAGATCTCCAAACAGAAAAGAAAGGAGAGGCAGAGGTCTCCGAACATATGTTTAGGAACAGCATTTTGTAGTACGTAAATAGTACTACCATATTGCTACTTCACATACTACAAAATCCAGCTTTTGAATAAGCCCCATTACGTTTGGTGAACAAAGCTCTCTTATGAACATAGCCAGTCAAATAGATTGTGGTAATTTGTTCCTGGTCACAGTCTATTTACCCCAAATGCTGCATTGCTATCAATTCCATCGTAATAGAAACCTGTTTGGGAGGCAAATCCGTTGAAGATAGGGTCACATCCTTAATGAGTGGCCTATGATTCTATGTGCAAGAGCAGTGTAGGACTTGGCCTTTTTGGCTAAAGTTCCCTAAACCTTTTGCTTTCCCCCTAGACCGTTTTCCTGACATAGAGTTGCCAATTTAGATGCTTTGGGTACTTTGCCACTGCTGATCAGTGTCAAAGTACAAGGGTTCCCTGTATAAAGTACAATGGTCATTGTTGGCCATGATTGGTATGTTTGCCTTACTAGTAAAAGTCCCTAGTGATGTGCACTGTGTGTGCAAGGGCTAGTAATGCAAAGGCGCGCAGAGAAGGGAACTCAGGCCTTCAGTGTAGGGCCTGCGTGCAGTTTGCTAAGGTAGCATGTTGTCCTGACAAGTGCAACCACTTGTCAGGCCTTACTTTCCCTTTTGCGTACACTGTGGGCACCCCTGTGGTAGGTCCCGGGTAACCCCTGGGCAGGGTGCAGTGTAGGTAAAAGGCAGGACATATACTGAGGTGTGTGCTATGTCCTGACAGTGAAAAAACACTCCATTTCGTTTTCACTGGTGAAAGGCCATTCTGCCCATAGGACAGAATGGGGAGGCTGGGTATGGTGTTTTGTTAGCCTAGTTTTCCATAAGTTTAAAATCAAGAGGTGAAGTTTAGTATGTATGAACTCACAGTGTCATAACACATCTTTCTATGAAAGTGGTTTTGTCACTGTGTGTTCAGAAACCACTCTTTTAGAAAGTGGCTGAGTTTTGTGCTTTAAGCATTTCTGTGTGTCTCTGCTGAATGTGGTTTGACTGTCTGGATCTGAGATGGAAGGGGGTGAGATGGCACCTGGCTGACCTGCATCTGGAGAGTATGCGAGGAGAAACCCCGGGAGGTGAAGTGGCCTGGGTTGCAGCTATAAAACAATTGACCTATCTCCTGCTGAGTGATTAAGGGTCGTCCAGACCCCCAGTATCAAAGGGAGAAAGGTGACACTGGGAGGGAGACACCCAGAACTGATTTAGGCAGGGGTCAGGGACCCCTGAGCACAACCAACTTCAAAGATATGAAGGGGTATAACTAAGAGAACTGAAACCCCAAGAATTTGGTGTAATTTTGAATGGCGAAATGGACAGGTTGAGTCTGCAAAGGCTTTGACCTCTTTCGTGGTCAAGAAGAACCTCTGCCAAGGAAGAAGTTGCTAAAGAGACTGCTGGATAGGACTGACCCTTGCTTCGTGATCTGGGGTTGGCCTGCAGTTTGTAGCTTTTACTAAGGAAGAGACTGAAGGGACATTGCAGTGGGTGGTGTCCCCCCCCCCTTCTTGAACAGGACTGTGCTTTGTGCTGTGTCCTGAACCCCAAGGGCCCGAGGTGAGCTGGCTCCCTGTTTGGAAACACAGGAACATAAAAGTTCCC
Source organism: Calotriton arnoldi (assembly GCA_963921515.1). Classification (NCBI taxonomy): domain Eukaryota; kingdom Metazoa; phylum Chordata; class Amphibia; order Caudata; family Salamandridae; genus Calotriton; species Calotriton arnoldi. The sequence continues at coordinate 468,480 of CAWUFW010008829.1, read as the reverse complement.
GGAGAAGTCCCAAGCAACACGGTGTGCGTGTGCTTTTGCAGCTTGAGACCCTCGGAAGTTGTGCCTTGTGATCGTGGACACACAGGAGTAAACTGAGTCTCTGGTGAGGAGTACCTGGGTAGCATGTGCACCGAAATCGAAGTAAGTCTCCACAAGTGCTGAGGGCGGGTCTCAGTGTCCACTGAGACCGCCGGAAGGAGGGCCAGGTCATTGGGCCCTCGGAGTGCAACAGTAGCGGCCCGGACCGGCAGTCCCTGAGGAGCAGAGTCGCCGGCCTGAGTTCGCCGTGCTGAGTTCTGGATCAAGGCCCAAGTCGCTGAAGGAGGGGAGAAGAGTGGGGTCGAGCCCCCCCAGGTAACGTGGAACACCACCTGGGGTGGGGTGCAGGCTCGGAGGGACACTCTCTCGGCCTCTCGCTCCTGGCAGCTGCGTGAGCCTGTTGCTTCGGCTCGGATCGAGGCCCTTGCTGGCCCAAGGAGGGGCAGTACTGGGGCCGGAGTGAGAAGCGGTACTTTTGTGTCATCATTGATCCATGTCGGGGGCAACTGTTAACGGAGCACCTAGACTGTCGTATTACACTTTGCATTATTGCTGCTAACGAACTATCGAACTGTCGTATGACGCCTGACTCTATTTGTGCCTGACGAACTACATGCTGGGTGCGCTACGCACTGCGTTATTTTCCCTTGCAGAGTACATGATTGTAAGCGTGGCGCATTGCATTATTTCTTCATCGCACAGTACCTGATTATAACGTGGCGCATTGCATTATTTCTTCAGTGCACAGTACATGATTGTAGCATGACACATTGCTTTGTTTCTTCCTTGCACAGGGCATGCTGGTGTTGATACGCATTGCATTATTCCTTCTATTGTAAAGTACATGACTGTGGCGCTACGTATGGCATTGTTTCTCTATTGCACAGTTCAGGAGTATATCGTTACGCATTGCAGTATTTCGTTTCTTTTGCGACGTGTGTGATTCTAGCAATACGACTTACCTAACCTGTTGGAAACGGTTAGAAGTCAGCTTAACTGTTGGTTAGAAGCGGTGGTTGGGATTAGAACCTACCAATCCACCGGAAGAAGTACTACCCATTATTATATGTTGGCTTTGTATCGTGTGGTCATATCGTATATCTTCTTGTATAAAGATTATACTCGTTTTATAAAAACTCGTGTAGAGTCTATTGTGGTGACATCATTGGGTTGCTGTGAGTGTGGTTGCACATACTGTACACTCGTGCCTTGGAGATAAGCCTGGCTGCTCGTGCCAAGCTACTAAGGGGGTGAGCAGGGCTATCTCAGACGGTGTCCTTACTTAGCCTAACGTTGAAACGAGGGGTCCGGATCTCGCACCTGGCAACAGCGGTGTGGGACGGGGACCCCCGCCTCCAGCATTTGGTGGCGGCGGTGAGGGATAAAGACCCCCACTTCCAACAAGCAGCATGGTCTTTTAGGAATCTGGCATGCTTTGAAAACCTGATTATACCAGTATTAAACTATGCCTCAGGAATGACAGTGTCATGATATCTCTAGGTGAAAGTGTGATATATAAAAATACAACATAAAATAGAAATATTTAATTAGTATTGTTGATTCTTCCTTTCCTGGTTAGAATTTGATCTGGGAAACATCATTCATTCAGTTAATGTGGTGAATGTCGAAGCAAATTAACTTAATTTTATGAATATCTGCATTTTTAGTATCAGTGCAGGCTGAAGAGCAATCAGATTTCTGCAAGAATTGGTGTTCATAATAACCTTGCAGTGTGAAAGGGCATGATCTTATTAGGTGGTTACATAAAGCTATGTAGATGAAGGCATTGAGGTTGATGAGTTAAGCAAAGTAAAGGAAAGTGCATGAGTATGAATGTGATACACATAGGGGCATATTTATGGGAATTGTGGTGCAGGGCAGCCCTGCATCACAGGGAAAGGGCAGGAATCCACCTTATTTATCCACTATGGTGCTTTCCTATCCTTTCCCCTGTGCTGGCCCTGTTTCGGCAGCCTAGTGCCAACGCAGGCACCCTTGCACCATGGTGCAAGGGTTCCTGTGTTGTAGGCAGGATTGTTTTTCTGCAGAAAGGGGCACCTTCCTGTACAAAAACAATCCTGAGAGGCTTTTTCCTCTTTCTAGTGTGCCGCAAAATGCAGAACACATAAAAGAGGAAAAAGTGAGGAGAAATAAAGATATTTCTCCTAGTTACGCCTCACCTGGGGAGGAGTATCTTTTTGGTGCATTTCCAGGTTTACCAGGTGTGATAAATCTGGGAATGCATCAAAATCTATGGGATTTGCATGGTAACACCCACTGCAACGCCTCCCATGTGCAGAGTAATGCAATGCAGCAATCTGCACTGAGTTGCATTACTCCATATTTATTAAGTGATTCAAAGCCATGCAAAGTGGCTTAGCGTGGCTTCATAAATATGACTTGGAGCTTTGCGTCGTGCATGTACCACATTGCAAGGTGCAAGCATGATGCAAGGCCTTCATAAATATGCCCCATAGTGCATTAACCGGATGGGTATATGAGGAGGTGGGATGGAAGGATTGGAAATCCCTTGAACACCAATGATGAAAAACATGGGTGGTCAAAAGGATTGATCTGGCTAGTCCCACTTGGTCTTGCTTCAGTGAGGTGTTGGCTTTGTTAGTAGTTTGAAGGAGTAGATTGTGACTTGTCATGTCTTAGATGCTTGTATATCATGGAAACATCTTATGTATGGATAGTTTGTATTTACCACAAATTGTTGGCTACTTTGGATTTTAGTTTTTTACAATTTAAATCTTTTGAAACAAGTATTTGCTATGGATACTATTAGATCCCACATCGTTGGCATGGTTTCGTCCTAACTTTTTGCCTTTCAACCTCCTCTTTTTGCAGACTTTGTTTTTGTAGGCCTTAAGACCCTGCTCACTTTACCACTGCTAACTAGCGTTAAAGTGTTTGTGCTCTTTCCCTAAAACATGGTAACATTGTCTTATACCCAATTGGTATATTTAATTTACTTATGAGTCCCTCGTAAAGTGCACTACATGTGCCCAGGGCCTGTCAATTAAATGCTAGTAGTGGGCCTGTAGCACTGATTGTGCCACCCACGTAAGTAGCCCTTTAAACATGTCTCAGGCCTGCCACTGCAGAGCCTGTATGTGTAATTTTAACCTGTTATGTCTACCTGGAAAACTAAACCTCTTGCCAGGCTCAGACTTTACTTTTTAATTAATAAAAGTCACCCCTGCGGTAGACAGGGTGCAGTGTAATAAAAGTTGGACATGTACTTTTAGGTTTTACATGTCCTGGTAGTTAAAAACTCCTAAAATTGATTTTTTACTGATGCAGTGCCTATCTTCCTCATAAGATAATATTGGTGTTACCTTATTATATCTTATAAGTGTAATTTCCAAGTGGGAAGAGATAACCCCTTTAAGTTTGGTGTCTCTGGAGTCACAATTTAAAAGCGTAACTTATGGTGAAGTCGGATTTTATATTGCAATTCTGAAAATGCAATTTTTAGAAGAAAGTTGCCAATCTTCTTGCTTTATCCATTTGGTGCCTGCAGCTTGTCTCTGATAACGGCTGGGTGTAGTTGGCAATTGGGCTTTGTTTACTCCTCCAAGACAGCCACACACACTGGGAAGCTTAGGTGTGACTAAATAGGCCATCACTGCCAGGATGGAAGGGAGGAGCAGGGCATAGCCCCAATTACACTTGAATAGGCTATGTAATGTCTCTACACAAAGGGCCTAATGACCCTGCATTGTCACTTCAGCCAGCCTGGAGCCAGGGCAGAGAAGGTAGGGAACTCCAAGCACTTCAAACACACTGCCTAGAAGCTTCTCCCACCTTTTCAGAACCAGGGCACAAGTGTATAAAAGAAGGACCTAAGACACCAACTCTTCAGTGCACTTCTGGACCTGTTGATACTCAGCCAGGAGAAGAACTGCTGTACTGCTGAAAGGACTGTCACTCTGCTAAACTGCCACTCTGTAGGAGCTTCTGCCTTGCTGTGCTGACCTGTTCTTTGCAGATCTTCTTGCCCAGAGAGGAAGAACTGGACCTGCAACCCATCTTGAATATAAGACCCCGGAGTGACTCCAGGGATGAGTCTGCTGGCCTGCTGGTAGGAGCCTCCGGTACATAAAAGGCTCCCCAGCAGGTCATGGATCCATCTTCAGTGAGTTCCTGACCCCAAGTGGTGCTGCTTCTCAGGTCCTGGACACTTATGGGCCGATTCCGATCTCGGCCGGTAGGGCTCTGAATCGGATTCGGATTTACCGGATCCGATTCGGAGCCCTGTTTCCCGACCGAATTGTACGCGGGTCCGGCCGAGCGAGTACGATGCATGCTCCCGCGAAATCGCCGACCGACTCGTACGCGGCTTCAACACGCTCCGACCGACTCGCACGGACACGACTCGCACCGCGCTATGGAGACGTTTCCCGGCCGGGTAAGTACGATGCGCGCCGCAAGCAGTCCGACCGACTCGCGCCGTCCGGCTCGAAAGAGCTGTCGGAGCCGGACTTTGGAGGTCCGCGTCGGACCCCCCTGAACGCGTAGGAGCGCGAGTCGCACACAGGGGGGACCCATGGGTCCCCCCTACCTGTGCATGTACGCCGCGATGCGCATGGACGCGTACCCACTGTAGGGGGCGCCCTTGTTTGCCTCGCACCCACTGAGTCAATGGGAGCCCGCGTACGCATCGTACGACCGGCTCCCATTGACTTCAATGGGAGTCCGACCGAATCGAGTCGGGCAGCATACGGCCGCATCGTACTCGCTCGGTCGGACTGCTGGGGTCCGATTCGGTCGGAATTCTCTCCGGGTCCGGCTCGGTCGGAGAGATTTCCGTCCCGAATCGGAATCGGCCCCTTAGTGTGGCTCTCAAGCTCTTAAATGTAAGCTTTTGGGCTCTTCAGAATCAGCGTGAGCCACCGCCAGCCCATCTCTTTGCACAGTAAGCATCAATTGCCGTGGAGGACCGCCACCATCTGCAATGCCGGGTCTGCACCTTGTGCCATGCCGACGACCACCAGCGACACTCTCCTTGCTCCCTGTTGCCCTCTCCAAAGCGAAAGGGAATCTTGGCACAAAACTTGAGATGGTAAACCTTCTACAGGACTAATCTGGGACTGTATCTGACCCACGCTCCATTGCGATTGGCCTGAACTTTTGACTTTGACCCAGTTCATCACGGCCAGGTAGTCATGGTTGGCGCTTCAGGCTTTTTGGTGCGTTATTGCAGTTTATTCTTTAAAAATTCATAACTCCGGTTCTCTGGACTGGATTTTTGACGTCCTGGTCTTGTGTTATTTATTAAATAAAGCTCTACTTTTCTAACCTGATATGGGATCTTTTTGTGCAATGTTTTCACTGTTTTATTGTTTGAATTTTTGCAAAAATACTTTACACATTGTCTCTAATTTAAGCCGGATTGCTCTGTGACAAGCTACCAGGGGGTAAGCAGACGTTGGTTTGGGGTTTGCTTGCGCCTCACCCTGAGAATTGTGGTTGCTGCTTGACCAGGGACCACACCCCAGTCAACCAGTATTCCAATTTCTAATAGATACCAATTGTACTGTTCTAATTCAAAAATACTAAATTAAGAGAGCACCAGGAGCGGTCCGTGCAGGTAAGAGCAGTGGGGCGGGGTGGGGGGTATTCGACAGACAACGACGAGGGAAAATTAATTACTTATTTAATGTTCCCTCGTCATCGTTTGTCGAATCCCCCCCACCCCACCCCACCACTCTTACCTGCACGAGCCGCTCCTGGAGAGCACTACTGTAAATCGATTAATAATTTAAATACATGCTCATACAATCAAAGTCTTCAGTAATACACATACCTTTAAAAAGGGAGATTTTGGTGTTTATTCCTCAGCAGTTCACAATAAACACACATTATCAACTTCAAACTTGAAGGCCACTGCTGTTCAAAGGTTGTATGTCAGAATATTGTATGTAGATGTATCGCCTACCATAAATATCATGTTTAAAATTGGGCTGACTGGGGCAATATCTTTGTAGACCGTGTTTAGGACACAATATTTAAATTATACAATATTTGGGTACCACAATTTGTGCAACGTTAGTATGTGCAGAAAGCTCATCTTTTCTATGATTAAATGTTTCTGTTGATGATAAGGTCTTCTAAACTGCATCACAACACGTGGATTAGTAAATTCCAGGTTGTTTGTTTATCATGTCCTTATGGGCTAATTTGAGTTGGTGGGTTTGTGCTCCTGCAATTAAACTGATTGTCCCTAACTGTATAGGAAATAAAAACCGTGAATCCTCTTTCACCTTCTTCCCATCTCCCGATTTCTATCTATTGCCCTCATAGTGTCTGCTACCCCTTTGACTTCTCCACTTACTAGCATGTCTAATCCTATTGCTCACCTTATAAACAATAACCTTGCTTTCTCTATGCTCACACTGCTAGGAGCAAATTCCATTGGCATGCTTGGCTAACACCTGGGCCAATAACAGAAAGAAAGTGTGCTGCCCTGGTCTGCACATTGGCCCCCCTTTAACTCGGTGCGCCAGGGGCAGACCAGGTGAGCCTGCACTGTGACACTGAATGAGGTGCCCTCAGTACAGCCCCAAACTTGTGCTTGCATTAGCGAAAGGCAGAACGGTTGTTTGACGTCACTGCACCACCTTTCCCTGTACAACCCTGCTTGCACTTTAAAGGGTAACTGAGACCCCCCTCCAGGCGGGTGCAATGAGTGACTGCACCCGCCTACAGCGTGATGTCTGGAGGTCAACAAGACTCCCTTAATCCCCTCCTAATGTCCACGCTCATGGGACACTCCGACTGTGTGCCACAAGTGCACAGACACCGCTTTTTCATCTTCCATGGGTAACTCTCCAGGGAAGCACCGAATGTGTGCCACCCTGAGAGCTCCTTTACCTCTGCACCTGCGTCAATAATATAGCACTGGTGCAGAGGCAAGAAGCCTCATTTGTGTGGGCCACATCTCCATGCAAATTAGTGTACAACCTGTTAAGATCACATCAGCAGTACATGAGCACCCCTGGGGCACTTTTGATAATATATGCCCAGGCTGCCCTTCTGACCTCCCCCGCTGGTGATGGAGCAGGGTAAACAAAATATTTTGTACCCCTTGGAAATTAATGACCTCTTAATAATCAATAATACTAACCGTTTGAAATTGCATGAATTAACCAACAAACGCACCTTTTTAGTAAACACTACACGTGGGTAATATGCTGATTTGTGCAAAATCTAATCTACTTACAATTGTGAGGTTAATTAACCTTAGTATTGTGATTTGCGTATTAATTAGAGTGAAATTGCATGATTTGCGTTGTGTAGTAAAATTGTATTGTGGCAAAAAATGCAGATGGTAAGTAAAATGGCTTTAAATGTCGCTTCTGCTAGGTAACACCTAACACGGGTCTTTAGAATGGCGGGTGGTAACCAGAAAGGCTTATTTTCTTTGTTTTAATTTCGGTTGTGTTTGTTCTTATGATAGTTTGTTCGGGCCTGCTAGGCCATGCTTCGAAAATGGCTGCCGGAGAGGATGAGATCACGTGAGATGACTAAGATGGACTCTGCACAGAAGCAATACAGAAGTTCTAGTCACGTGAATGCGGCATGTGCCCGGAGTGAGAGATGTCAAGGTCGATCTGACCTACAATGAAGAATGTGCCAAGAGATTCAGCATGTATTCGTGGGAATGGATGGGAAAGAACCGAGTGACAATGGATGAACTAAAATGTGACCATCAAAGATCGCTACAAAATGAATGGACAAGTTGAATTACTTTTGACCCCAGAGTCATGAGACTTATTGTGTGTTTTATTGACCCCAAACCAGTTTGAACAAGGAGGGCGATGAGGTGACCATCACCACCCCTCCAATGGACCAATTAGCGTGATTCTTGCCCCTAAGGATTGCAACTTTTATGTGTAGTAAGACAGCGAATAGGGTATAAGAGAGTCTGCTCTTACGTGGGTTGGTTGCTGTTGGTGTTATTGCCATGCCGTTTCTTTATTTTTCATTTTTCCACCTTGATGCTGCAAAAGACTCTATCATTTTGGACTTTGAACTTTGACTGGGGAAGGAACGAGATCGTTGCGGGAAATTCTGCCCGGGAGGTGCGTCCGAGGAGGTTAGCGGGACAGTCAGTCAGTTTGGGAGTCCTATTCTGTGATCTGCGGTTTATTTTCCTTTGATGAACCATTCTTGACATCGCCCCCCGGCTGAGGGTAATGCATCATTTTCATTTTTCCTAAACCTTTGTTAAATGTTTATTGATATATTAAATGTGTTTTGTTTAATAAAGAATTTCACTTATTTGATTGAAGAATTTAGATAAAATTATATTCTAACTTTAAATTGAGTCCGTGGTTCTTTAATAAATGTATGATTTATAAATGTCAAAGGTTTTACTTGTGATTGAGCTGGTCTTAATCACCATCAACTTATTCTACTAGTTGGTCCATCGACCGAATAGCGGAGTACCTTGATGTTTAGAACCGACAGGATCCAAAGTTAATGCATATAATGTATAGATTATTATTCTGTCGAATTTAACAAGGTATCCCGTTCGTCCAGCAGCACATTTTCCTTAGCGTGTAATCCAGAGATTGAATGAATGTATGTATGCGGTGTCATGGGCCCCACCGACACAAGTTGTAAATAACAATAGGTTGCGTAAGAGTTTTACCTGGATTGGTGTCCTAAGGAGCAATTTATATTAGCCGCGCTGGATCAGATTTCTTGGTAGCAGAGTTATGGTTTCTATAGATTAGTTTGGTGATTTTCGATTATTGATTTTTCATGTCTAACACTCTATGTTGCATTTGTGTTATGTTATGTATAAGTCGAAATTTTGAAGCTTCCGGAAAGAAGGAAGTGGACACGTGTGGCAAGAGAAGTCACATGGAATTGTGCATTGTCTGATTTCAAATTGGTGATAACACAGGATTGTGTTATGTTAGGGACATTTCATGTATGAAATTGCGTTTGAGTAAAATAGCAACAGGTTTTCTTGTGAAACTCTGGCCTTAATTCTCAGGAGCGGTGTAGTCTCCACATGTGTTTTATCCCCAGAGAAATGGGTTTACCTCTTGCTTAAGAGAAGGGTAAGGTAGAGAGAAGTGCTACACTTATCGAACAAAACAGTATTCTTGTAAGTTAGAACAAACTATTTCTTTTGTTTAGCGAAACAGACAATGGTAATGTGTTTTACATTGTAACTAATCAATTTTTGTCAAGAAGAAAAGTTAAGAAAAACTGCCGATAATTTTTGTAAAGGAGGGGTCAGTAGAGACAGGAGTAGAACTGACGTCAACAAAGACCGCACTGGTATTGGCCAGTTGTGGAAGAGCGAAAAGCTTCCTGATTGGTGCATTAGTGTGAAGACGTGCTGGTATTGGTTAGTGTGAGAGTGACGTAAAACCTTCGGATTGGTGCGTTGGTGTGAGACGCGCTGGGATAGGTCCGAATAGCCGAGCAGTAGAAAGAACAGAGTGGTGAAGATTTTCGTGTATTTGTTTTGCGAAAAAGAACAGTGAAATATGGCTTATTATGAGTATGGTAGAGAGAAACCGTCATGGTTTACAAAGATTAAAAACTTTTTCAAGAAAGACAAGAAGGTTGTGACTAGGGAAGGAGAAGTACTTCCTCCGCCGAAAACTCCAGCTTCTCATATGATGTTGAAATATGGCTATCATACCTGTATTTCGTTGGAAAATTGGGCGAAATATACCCAAGGTGATGGAGTATTGGCATTTCCAGAAAATGGTTCGTTTAGCACAGCTGTACTTCGAAATTTGAGAGAAAAGATGATGAAACTTGAACCGAGACCTAGACCAACACAGTTTGAAGCTTTAGGTGAATGGGAAGATGAGATGTATGAAAGGGAAAGACACAGAGGTGCAAAGAATTATAGTTTAGTCCATGGAAGAGTATGGGGATTGAATCATGAAGACAGGATGAGACGATGGCGGTATGCTAACATGACGGATGGTTTGTTTCCTGTCAGAACAGTTGAAGAGATTACAGGGAGAAAGTGTATGGAGAAAAAGAAGCATGCAGTAACAGAAAGGTATGGGTATGGAGTTAGCGACACAGAGGATGAGTTGCTGGAGGACATTTTAAATAAAAGACCCCCTCCATATCAACAGAATTCTGCGGTGGTGACTCCAAATGCACCGCCAATGGAAACTGTAAGAAATCAAAGCCCTGAACGAAATTATGAAATAAATAGGTCATTTGATAAATTAGAAACACCACAGAATGTGAAGCATGACAATGGTAATACAACTGAATTAGCTAGAACCATAAGAGAGTTGACTGAAAAGATAAGAGAACTAACAAAGAATATGGAAGCTGTGACTGTGCCAGTAACGATAGGACCAGTAATTCCGGTATTTGAAAATCAAAGAATAGATGAGCATTCCCTGACAATTCCATTGAACTCTAGTATGCAAAAAGTAAGAAAAGGGATAATTCCAGAAAATAGAGAGGCAAGAGATTCTGTTGGTTCATGTAGGTCGAGTCCACCTACAAATTTGACAATTAATGAGAGTCAGATAAATAAGATTCCTATGGGAACCGAGTCAGCAACTGAGACCCCAGAGAGAAGTACAAGTTGGGCAGAAATAAATAAAACCCCTGTGGGTCCGACTGCAGAAGAATTAAATGAATGGGTGAGGAACTTACAGAAGAAAGATGCTGAACCACAACCTTTGGACGTGATTAGATTAAAAATAGATATGGAGGAATTGATTCTAGGGACTATTGATACAGATCGGTTGAAGTCCTACCAAGATGATGAGTTAATGTTTATGTGTAAAAGTGTTACTTGGAGAGCTAGGAACTTGCATGAGAAATTGGAAGAAACAGCGAACGAACTAGGAGTACAATTTGGAAAAATCTGAGGATTGCAGAAACCATACAGGGTAGATTTTAGTGAAAAGGATATAGAAAATCTGAACACTTCAGGACGGTTAACACAGATAAAGGAACTGATTGTATTATTGAGAAAATGGGGAGATGTGGACAGGTGGAGAAGCAGGTGGATAAGAAGAAAGGAGGGAACGACTGATAAAGCTTCATTGGCTTTTCCGGTGAAAGAGAAAGAACCGATAGTAATGGAGTATCCAATGAGGGAAACTCCAGGAGGAAGCTATGTACATGTCCCATGGTCCAGACAAGATATATTGTCATTTACAAATGACTTTCCAAGATTGAGAGAGAAACCTGTAGAATGGTATAGACAGGTAGAAAGGTTTGTAAAAGTTTCAAAGGTGTTGTGGGTAGATTTGGATGGATTGTTTGAAATTGTTGTCCCAGCAGATTTATGGACAGAATGTAAAATTACAATTGACTGGCCGAAGGAAGAATATCCTAGAGATGCAAAAACAGGAGCCCCAGGTTCAGAAGTAATGAGAAAATATGAACAGGCAATCATGTTTCTGAAAAATAAAATCCCACCAAAAGAAACGGACTGGGTAAAGATTGATAGAACAACTCAGGAGAGTAAGGAATCTGTACATGCTTACTATGAGAGACTGCTTTTGGTCTTTAAACAGTATAGTGGATACGAGAACTTGAGTGAAAAAGATATGAGTCATTTTGTGTATAGATTTGTGTATGGCTTGAGACCTGAGGTAAGTGAAATGATTAAGCAGCACATGTTGTGTTGGCAGAATAGCACAGTAGATGAAGTATTAAGGTATGCAAAATATTTTAGTGACGATATTGAAAGTAGACAGCGTAAACTCAAGGAAAAGGCAATGTGGGCACAAGTAAAGGTTGCAGAAAAGCAAGAAGCTCAATGAATAATCAGTCTAGTGATGCAGGGCAGAATAAATCCAAACCGAATATTGGTAAGGGAAAAGGCCAAATGAGTATAGAAGAGGTTAAAAAGAAATGGCCATGTCACAATTGCAGAAAATTAGGACACTGGAGAAACAAGTGTAAATTTCCTCCAAAAGCTAATACAGAAAATCAACCATTAAATCCACAGGTGCAGAATGAGGTGAGTTACCAACAGCTCCAACAACCGCAGGTAGTTACTCAACAGTGTCAGGTGCAGCAACCACCTCTTCCAAAGAGTGTAAATCCCCAGAGATACAGTACAGAGGCAGGATTCTACGGAGGAGAGCAGGTAACAAAATTGCCGCGCGCAGCTGCAGTTTCGCAGTATTGGTTACGGCAGGATGGAGATGAATCGGATGAAAGCTTATGGCGGTGCCTAGGAGAGGAAAACGAGTGCGTGCTTGGCGCAACTCTAGAGGTAGATCAGTCAGGTCCATTTGTGGATGGAAAAGTGAATGGTGTAAATGTTACATTCCTTGTGGACACTGGAGCTACCCGTTCTACTGTTAGATCAGTGGAAATTCCAAACCTTCCTCTCTCAGGAGAATATATCCAAGTTGTAGGTGTTTCGAAAAGGCAGATTAAAACCCCTCTTACAAAACCAGTAGAGGTAAAAGTTGGACCATTCAAAGAGATGCATCGCTTTGTGGTGTGTGATTGCAGTCCTGTAAATTTATTAGGACGCGATCTACTTTGCAAAATGAATTGTACCATCTACTGTACCCCAGATGGTATTGCTTTCCAGACACCAGATGAGGATGTCCTGTATAAAATGACAATGGCAGAACTAGAACCAGGAGTAAATGACATGTTTCCTGTGTTTGATGCAGAGAAAATCCCTATTGAATTGAAAGGATTAGTCAGGTCTGATGTATGGGATTTCACAGGCGAAGATATTGGACTAATGAGAGGAGTTGATCCTGTCAAAAATTACTGTAAGGGAAGGAACAAATTACCCAAATACCCCGCAGTACAAATTAACGCCAGAAATTATTGAAGGAATAACACCTGTAGTTAATAAGATGATTGAACAAGGAATTTTGAGAGAAATAATGAGTAGCCCATGTAATTCTCCTATAATGGGATTGAAGAAGCCGAATGGAACATATAGGATAGTACAAGACTTGAGAAAGGTAAATAAGATTGTTATTCCTTGTTGCCCAATTGTGCCAAACCCGCTGTAATACTGTATCAGATTCCACATGATGCAGAATGGTACACAGTTATTGATTTGTGCCATGCATTCTTTTCTATTCCATTGCACCCTGACAGCCAGCCATTATTTGCGTTCCGGTTCAGAGAGCGTATTTTGGCATGGTGCCGAATTCCTCAAGGGTATACTGAAAGTCCTTCAATCTTTAATCAGATTCTGAAGAAATCATTAGAAGATTTAAAAATGCCTGAAAAATCTGTGATGGTCAAATATATTGATGACCTATTAGTGGCATCAAGGACCAGAGAAGCACGTGTTACGGACACAATTGATTTATTGAATCATTTGGCAGAAGGAGCACATAAGGTGTCTCCATCAAAACTGCAATTTTGTCAACAGGAGGTACAGTACCTAGGCCATAAGATTGAGAAAGGGATGCGAAAGGTGACGACAGAAAGAATAAGGATTATGAGTGCCCCAATGACGCAGAGAGAGGTGAGAATGTTCCTTGGAATGGTTGGTTATTGTCGACAGTGGATAGGTGGATTTTCATTAATTGCGAAACCTTTACATCGATTGACAAAGAGGGATGTCAAAGATCCGATTGAATTGGATGAGGAGGAAATTAAGGCTTTTAAAGAACTGAAAACAAGTTTGTGTGAAGCACCAGCATTGGGAATGCCTGATTATGAAAAAGAATTTGAGCTGTATTGTAGCAAGAGAGACGGATGTGCACTTTCAGTATTAGTGCAAATTTATTTATTTTATTTATTTAAGCAATTTGTAGAGCACGCAAATACCCTTGGGTGTCTCGGCGCTACGAACGGCTGGGCGGAGGAAGGACTGGGAGTGGGTAATTTATTGGTTAAAAAGCCAGGTTTTTAATTGTTTCCGGAAGGAAAACAGAGTGGGAATGGTCTTGATGTGAAGGGGGAGTGTGTTCCATAGTCTCGCAGTGGCGACAGTGAATCTTCTGTCGCCCCAAGAAGCTTTCTTGGTTCTGGGGATAGTCAGCAGGTTTGCTGCTGATGAGCGCATGGGTCTACTTGGCATGTAGGAACAGAGGGTTTTCTTCAGGAACTCAGGTCCTGTGTTGTGAATTGCCTTGTAGGCAATGCATAGGGCCTTGAACTTTGTTCTGCTCCTGATAGGTAACCAGTGAAACTGTCGTACCACCTTGGATATTGGTTTGGACTTGGGGGTGCCTGACAGACTCCTTGCCGCAAAGGCATGGAAAAATGAAAAGACCATTCGCCTATTTTTCAGCTGTTTTAAACCCGGTAGCAAAGGCGTTGCCTGGATGTCTGAAAGCAGTAGCTGCTACTTGTGTGAGTCTGGAACAGAGTGAAGGCATTGTGATGGGATATCCTTTGAGAGTATATGTCCCACACTCCGTTGAAATCCTTCTGACCCGAACAAAAACCCAATTCATGACACATAGTCGGCTGACTAGGAATGAAAAAGTGATTTTGGGTGCAGACAATGTAACCATTGTAAGATGCACGAGTGTGAATCCTTCAACTTCATTGCCAGATGAAGTAAATGTAGAAGTCAAAGATGATGTTGATCATAAGTGTTTGGATGTGCTTGAATTTTGCACAAAGCCTCTACCTGATATCAGAGATGAACCCTTAAAAGAATCAGATTATGTGATGTTTGTGGACGGATCATGCCTGAGAACAAGTGAAGGAGTTTTAAGTGCTGCGTATGCTGTATGTACGGTGGCAACCATAATGGAAGCATCCTGTTTGAGAGGAATACGTTCAGCCCAAGTTGCTGAACTGATTGCTCTGATTCGAGCATGCAAACTGGGAAAGAACTTCCGAATTATGGGGATCACGGATAGCCAGTATGGCTTCCGAGTGGTCCACGATTTTGGACAGATCTGGTCCCAGAGGGGATTCCTGACTTCTGCAGGATCTCCTATTAGGAATGGTGAGTTTGTGAAGAAGTTGCTTGAGGCGAAACAGCTACCTAAACAGATTGCAGTGGTAAAATGCGCTGCACACAAAAACGGAACCGATTATATTGCAGTGGGTAACAATTTCGCTGACGAATTAGCTCAATATTGTGCCAGAAACATGACTTCAATGAATCGGAGAAGGGAAAAAGAGAATGTTTCATGTCCCTTGCTGTTTACTAACACAGTTGAAACCTGGGATGAGGTAAAACAATTGCAGGAAGAAGCAGATGATGAGGAGAAAGATGGTTGGATAAAAGCAGGTTGCAGACAAAGAGAGGAAGATGAAGTCTGGGTTTATAGAGATGAAAGACCAGTTATGCCTGATAGCATGATCTCTAATATGGCACGGATGTACCATGGGCAGGCACACATTGGTAGGGATGCCATGATCAGACTTTTCAGACAGACCTGGTATAACCCAAAATTTAGGGCTCTAGCTGAAAGCCTTTGTCAAAGATGTCTTACATGCCAACAAATAAATCCTGGAAGGAAGACAGTAGTGAGTTTGGGAACAATAGGACGCGAAGGAGGTCCTTTTACCAGAATGCAACTAGATTTTATTGAAATGCCCCCAAGCAATAGATTGAGGTATGTCCTGGTGGTCGTCTGTTTGTTTTCTCGTTGGGTGGAAGCCTATCCAACAAGAAGGAATGATGGAGTTACTGTGGCTAAGCTCCTGCTGAGAGAATTCATTCCTAGATATGGCTTTCCAGTAACGATTTAAACAGATAGAGGAACACATTTCCAGAATGAAATAATCCAACTGATATGTGAAGCACTTGACATTCAAGAAAAGCTGCACTGTGCTTACCGACCAGAGGCTTCTGGAGTGGTAGAGCAAGTAAATGCAACAATAAAGAATAGGTTAGGGAAAATGTGTCAAGCCACAGGGCTTAAATGGCCCGATGCCCTGCCATTGGTGCTGATGAGCATCAGAAGCATACCTGACAGAAAAACAGGTCTGAGTCCTCATGAAATAATCATGGGATGAGCAATGAGACAAGCACATGTACCTGTCAGCAAACTGCTGACTATAACTGATGATCTCGTATTGGACTATTGCAAAGGATTGGCTGATGTGGTGCATTCTGTATTTCATCAGGTTGGACCGGATGCGACCACTCTTGAAAGAAAACCAGCTCATGATTTGAGTCCAGGAGACTGGGTCCGCATTAAAGTCCACAGAAGAAGAAACTGCTTGGTTCCTCGCTGGGATAAGCCACGTCAAGTGATCCTGGTGACAACAACTGCTGTAAAGTGTGCAGGTGTGAAAAATTGGGTTCATGCCAGTCATACCATCAGAGTTCCAGATCCTGAAGCTCGACCTGTAAGTCGACATCTGGAAATATCAGATACCAGCTCAGCATCTGAAGCAGAAACTGAAACGATCAGAGTTCCAGATCTTGAAACTCGACCTGTAAGTCGACATCTGGAAGAATCAGGTACCAGTTTGACAACTGAAGAAGAAACTGAAACGATTAGAGTCCCAGATCTTGAAGCTCGACCTGTAAGTCGACATCTGGAGATATCGGATACCAGTTCGGCATCTGAAACAGACCAACCTAAATCCAGTGAAAGACAAAAGGAAAAATCAGGAAACAAAAGAACTATTGAAACTGGAGAAACAGAACGAAGAAACAGCGACAGTGAACAACCAAGTACAAGTTTTGGGAAAATTCATCCAGAGATCGTTGAGGTAACTGAAGAAAATTTAGATTCAGATAGAGAGATTGGGGAAAGTGCGGAAGAAATACGAGGAGTAGTAGGGTCAGAACTACAAGCAGAAGAAACACAGGGAAATTTAGATTCAGATAGAGAGATTGGGGAAATTGCGGAAGAAAAACGAGGAGGGTTAGAATCGAATTTTCAAATAGAAGAATCACAAGAAGATTCGGATTCAGACAAAGAGACTGAGATCATAAAGTTCAAAGTTAGAGGAAGTGAAGTGAGGTCTGAGACAGAATCTGAAGAAAGTGAAGAGAAGAGAAAGCAAAGAATAGGACCAAGAAAGAGAACTTGGAGAGCAGAACGAGAAGAAAAAGAAAGTGAACTGAAAAGGCCAAGAAAAGGAGACAATTGGCCCAACGAAATTAAAAGACTGAGATATAAAATAATAAATTTGAACAAAGATAATGCGGAACAAGTAAATGAAATAACAAGTCAAAAAGGACAAAGAAAACCAAGTGAAAGACAGTTGCAGAGACCAAAAAGAGTGAAAAGACCTAACCTGAAATATAAGTCACCTGAATGGCTATACATAGCACTGACCGACATTAAAGAAGTGGATAGCAGTCACGAAATCCCAGACAAAGTCTGTGAACAAGAGGGTGAGAGTGAATTACACCAAACCTGAAAGACAAAGAAAGAAAACCGGACTGGACACATAAACTGGAAAAGACAAGAAAAGTTCTAAAAAGAACTAAAAAGAGCACCAAAAGAGACTGATTAAAGGATAGAGCGGCTGAAAAGTCATTCTGAAGTGTGGAAACACATTTTCTGTACATATATATAGTTAGATTATATTTTAAACATGGGAGAATCTGAGAATAGAAGAGTTAGATGTGAATCTTTCCGTAGATGGTGTAGGATGTGTTTTTATTGTTCAGGTTTGCTAATGCTTATCTGGTTTATTTTAGCAATAATAATTCCACTTAGGTTAGTTGTAGAAAATACATCTGTAATAGTGAATGTCACGAATAATGACAAGAAAGTTAACATAAAGAACACTGCAACATTAGCGGATAGTACTGATTTTCATAGGGATAAGTCAATAACTAATTTCTCCAAGAATGTCTTCACGAAACTTTTATACGAATATGTGGAGACAATGGATGTGAGAGATTGTTATGTCTGTATGCAGTTACCCGCGTCTGTAACAGAAGGTGTGACATATCATCACCTTCCTTTGACGTATGGAATAACTTGTAGAGTTTTAGCTAGCTTATTTTATAAAACAGGTAAATTAGAGTATTACTATACTGACATAGATGCTGTTTTTGCTAAAATTCCCGTAATCCCTGAGTTAAATAAGGTAAAAGTTGCAAAGGTTTTTGGAGAGTTTTTCTTAGAGACAAAAGAGTTAACACTAGAATATACATTTAGACATAATCATACTTGTGAGTTAAGAAAAGAAGAAAAGATTTTCTTAGACATGGTAGAAGACAGAAGAGTTAAGTTTCAAAGAAAGGTAGCAGGAGAAAAGACAAAAACCCCACCTTGGGCGTTTGAAGAGAGAAGTTATGACAAAGGTGAAACAAATGCAGCTATGGTTCTAGATTGGCCCCAACAGGGAAAATTGTCTATTAGTAGAGATAACACTATGGGGCATATTAGCAAGGGCTTTATCGCCGCTTTAGCAGCGATTTTTTTATCGCCCTATCAGCAAGCTGTCGCTAACAGGCGTTAGCGACAGCTTTCTGGCGATAGCGGCCGGTTTTCCCATCGCCTTGCATGCCAGCGATAATTATCGCTAATGACATGCAAGGTAGGCGTTCCCAACTAAAAGCGACTGAAAACAGTCGCTAACACAACTTCCCCCTATTAGCAACGCAGGCGAAGCAATAAAAAAACTAGCGCTAAGCGCGATTATCGCTAGAATTTAACACCTGCTAAAAACATGACTTACCTGTTTGTTCAATGGGAGGTGGATTGTCAGGCTAAGTCCCCCATGGCGTTAATGCGTGAATATCGCTGGATTTCCAGCGATATTCACGCATTTTGCCGCTATCGCTGGATATTTTATCGCATTGGAGATAAACGTTGCTAATAGCGTGTTATCTCCGTGATAAAATCCAGCGATACGCGGCGATTAAAAAAAACGCGTTAAGCGCGGTTTGCGATAATTATCGCAAGTTGTTGCTAATATCCCCCTATGTATGATAACTATTTTGTGGGTTCTAGTGAATGCCGAGATACATACAAAATTCTAGGGGGATGGGGATTTAAAGGAGGAAAAGATCCAGTATTTCCAGGGATCTATTATATTTGCGGAAATAGAGCTTATTATAGGTTGCCGGACCATTGGTATGGAACATGCTATCTAGGCCTGGTCTTTCCAAAGATTTTTCACGTGGAAAGAGGAACGAAAGGAATTCACGAGATAGGAAAACCATTAACCCGTAGGAGGAGGGAAAGCTTCTCAGAAATAGTAGGTGACATTTTTGGAGCATTGATACCAGCAGTGGGTATATCTTTGAATGCATACAAAATTCGGAAATTGTCAACAGTAGTGGATCGTTTATCAACGAATACTGCTGGAGGGTTCTTGATGGTAAATACCGAAATGGTTGCCATGAGAGCTATGGTAATGCAAAATCGACTTGCCCTTGACATTCTTTTGGCAAAAGAGGGTGGAGTCTGTGGAATGCTGAAGGTACAGAATTGTTGCACTTACATTCCAGACAAAAGTGAGAATATACAGAAGTATATAAAGAACATTACTGATTTGCACAAAGAAATTGCCCCACTGGAGGTTGAAGGTGTTTGGGAGAGACTTGGTAAGAGTTTTTCCGCAATGAAGAAATGGTTCACAGAAATAGGTAGTTCTCTTATTGGGAAAATACTAATACCAGTCACAGTAGTAATAATAATAATGCTATTATTGAGATTAGCATATGTGTGTATTAAAAGAAGAAAAAGACAAAATAGAGTAAAAAGAGAAAATGAGAAAAATAAAGAAAGATAACGGGAAATGGGAGAGATAGAAATGGAAGAGTTAAAAGAGAACATGTACAAAAGGTCTAAAAGACAAGATGAAAAGAACACGGTTGTTTAAACTAACAAATGCAAGTGGACAAGAAATATTTATCTGATAAATTTTGTAGGGATAGGTTTTTGTGGCGATGTTAAAAATCACCAAAGGGGGGAATTGATGGAGCAGGGTAAACAAAATAATTTTGTACCCCTTGGAAATTAATGACCTCTTAATAATCAATAATACAAACCATTTGAAATTGCATGAATTAACCAACAAACGCACCTTTTTAGTAAACACTACACGTGGGTAATATGCTGATTTGTGCAAAATCTAATCTACTTACAATTGTGAGGTTAATTAACCTTAGTATTGTTATTTGCGTATTAATTAGAGTGAAATTGCATGATTTGCGTTGTGTAGTAAAATTGTATTGTGGCAAAGAATGCAGATGGTAAGTAAAATGGCTTTAAATGTCGCTTCTGCTAGGTAACACCTAACACGGGTCTTTAGAATGGCGGGTGGTCAACAGAAAGTCTTATTTTCTTTGTTTTAATTTCGGTTGTGTTTGTTCTTATGATAGTTCGTTCGGGCCTGCTAGGCCATGCTTCGAAAATGGCTGCCGGAGAGGATGAGATCACGTGAGATGACTAAGATGGACTCTGCGCAGAAGCAATACAGAAGTTCTAGTCACGTGAATGCGGCCTGTGCCCGGAGTGAGAGATGTCAAGGTCGATCTGACCTACAATGAAGAATGTGCCAAGAGATTCAGCATGTATTCGTGGAAATGGATGGGAAAGAACCGAGTGACAATGGATGAACTAAAATGTGACCATCAAAGATCGCTACAAAATGAATGGACAAGTTGAATTACTTTTGACCCCAGAGTCATGAGACTTATTGTGTGTTTTATTGTCCCCAAACCAGTTTGAACAAGGAGGGCGATGAGGTGACCAACAACACCCCTCCAATGGACCAATTAGCGTGATTCTTGCCCCTAAGGATTGCAACTTTTATGTGTAGTAAGCCAGAGAATAGGGTATAAGACAGTCTGCTCTTACGTGGGTTGGTTGCTGTTGGTGTTATTGCCATGCCGTTTCTTTATTTTTCATTTTTCCACCTTGATGCTGCAAAAGACTCTATCATTTTGGACTTTGAAGTTTGACTGGGGAAGGAACAAGATCGTTGCGGGAAATTCTGCCCAGGAGGTGCGTCCGAGGAGGTTAGCGGGACAGTCAGTCAGTTTGGGAGTCCTATTCTGTGATCTGCGGTTTATTTTCCTTTGATGAACCATTCTTGTTATCGCCCCCCGGCCGAGGGTAATGCATAATTTTCATTTTTCCTAAACCTTTCTTAAATGTTTATTGATATATTAAATGGGTTTTGTTTAATAAAGAATTTCACTTATTTGATTGAAGAATTTAGATAAAATTATATTCTAACTTTAAATTGAGTCTGTGGTTCTTTAATAAATGTATGATTTATAAATGTCAAAGGTTTTAATTGTGATTGAGCTGGTCTTAATCACCATCAACTTATTCTACTAGTTGGTCCATCGACCGAATAGCGGAGTACCTTGATGTTTAGAACCGACAGGATCCAAAGTTAATGCATATAATGTATAGATTATTATTCTGTCGAATTTAACAAGGTATCCCGTTCGTCCAGCAGCACATTCTCCTTAGCGTGTAATCCAGAGATTGAATGAATGTATGTATGCGGTGTCATGGGCCCCACCGACATAAGTTGTAAATAACAATAGGTTGCGTAAGAGTTTTACCTGTATTGGTGTCCTAAGGAGCAATTTATATTAGCCGCGCTGGATCACTGGCATCTCCCATCGTTATTTTAGCACATGAGTTCTAAAATGCAGCTGTCAATATAATGCCCCTTTCTTTCTCAAAATGCCCACAAAAGCATTTCTCGTTTCTCATCTCTAGTCATACATGGAGAAATTAAGTTGATAAATCTCTTTCACTTGTGTGTGTTATTTTTTGGGTGTATAAACAGGGTTCTATCCTCATTGATGAATTGCCGCTATGAACATGACGTCAGGGATTTAGATGATGACCCATAACTGTAGCACGTACACAGTAAGGGACGTCTTGCACCTTGTATGAAATTTTGGGCCAAATAGTGCCTATTTTAAAATACTTTCCATTAGTAGTAATAATATGCCTTTCGTATATACCCGACACTAACACTTTACACTTTACTAGGCTTCTGTAGTGGAGATGAGTATTACGAATTCAAAAGGTGTAAAGGTAACTGCCGGAGAAGATATGGATTTTTACTTATCATTAAGGATTTTTAATTGCTTTTAATTATTATATATAAATCAATTGCAATTTGTATGACGTGTTTTATCTGTGGTAATGGGACATTCTGAATAAAGTTGAAATGATTGAATGACATTTAAATTGGGGATTTGTTTTACAAAAAAATTAAATAGCTCATGGAAAGCCTATTTAGACACATATTTATTTTACTGCATATCTCGTACTAATGTTTCAGGTTGGCATCAGTAGATTATGGGACTCTGGATAAAATTGATGAGCAAAACTCAGGCCAGACAGAGAAAACAGGAGAATTAGAATTCATTGTCATGTTGATGAATTGGGAAAATACACCAGACTCTAAATCATGGGTACTCACAAACGTTTTCCCGAGAGCCACGAAGTTTGGTCTATGGTGTGACCGAGGGCTGCACTGATGCCAGCGGGGGGTGTAAAGTGGGTGTAGGGGAAGGAAAGCATGTATATCTAGTGTCTGTCTTTATAAATGAAGGTGTTCCTAAAGTTAAGGGCCTAGTTACTTCCTTTTTCCTAACTGCAATTAACCTTTAAATAAGTGTTTGCTGTATATTTAACATTTTTCCCATGTTAGTGCTGAGTCGAGTAAACAGCAGCCTAGTGCTGCTGCTGCCCAGGGTGCTGCATGTAAAGGTCTGGGCTGTACTTTGAGTATCACTGCTCTAAATGGAGCAAAAGGAGGCTACATAACCATTTACTGGACTATTTATAAGGGCCATCTTTGAGCAGGGGATTCTATGTTCTGCTATATTTCAAAACATTGTAATTAGGTTCAGATGGAAATTTTGCAGTGCAAAATGTGGTGTGCCCAGGGCAGTCAAGACATGTAAAAAAAAGTCATCATGACCATGGCAATGTCCGGGCAGGCCTAGAAGCAGATCAAATGAACTAACCTATAAAAACCCATTGCCTCCAAAAAACACATGGCATCGTGAGATTTTATGGCAAGTCACTGAGGCTCTTATTATGTCTTTCTTAACAAGCTTTATTTAAACAGCAGCAGTCAAGACAATGGAAAAAACTTCTAGTCCCATGAGGCTTATCAACAAAAGACAATGGGAACAGAGCTGTGGTCCAACTGAATGACCAATCAGGGCTCAAGACCCCCTTTAATACCTATCTTGACTACAAACAGTTCTCTTTTCTAGCTGCTTGCATTCAAAATAAGTATATATACTTCTCTCTAATTATAATATCTTTTCTGCTTTTATATTGTTATTCCCCACGCACGACCACGTCAGGGACCTCTCCTGGGGTCGACAGTTGGTTCGGCCAAACCGTTCCTTCGGAGTGCACTTTCCCCTTGCTCTTCCTTTGGCCCATGAATTTTGCCTCTGTGCCCACTTCTCTTCAGGCCCTTTCTCCTCAACTCCGATTGTGACTCTGTTCGGCCTAACAGCTTTGGAGCTTTTGGTGACACCCGGGGCGCGGCCTCGCACTCTGCCACTCTCAGCACTACATCACCTCCGGCAAAGGCCCCACCCTATGGGGTGGGGGATTTGCTCCTCTCAGCATTATTAACCCTTTCTCCACAGTGAATCCTGGTTCAGGTATATTTTCTACTGACATATATTATCAGCGCTTATTTACTACAATGGAACCAGGTGGTTATTCTGCATTTTATGCACAAGATGACGGCAAATGAGAGGAATTTCGCCAGATATTTGATGACTTTGTCCCGAATCTCGCATTGAACTTCAATGGTGGATCAACCATTTTGATGCCTGGAATGACAGAACAATCTTTGCCTCGGCCCCAGATCTTGTCTTAGAAACAGATGCAAGCCGGACAGGCTGAGGCACCAGGTGTGGTCAAATTTCGACTGGAGGTACATGGTCCGTTAGGGAGTCAAAACTGCACATAAATTGTTTAGAGATGCTGGCAGAGACCTTTGCAATCTAGAGTTTTACAATATCACTTCAACCTGATAGATCTAGACCTTTACAACTTTCCTAATCTCAAAGTCAGCTCATCTAAGATAAAGCCCCCAGCTGGAGATCCCTCCCTCCTCAAAACCATACTGACCTTCAACAAATCTGGCCACCAATCTTCTAAGTTCTATCACTTCTTAAAACAAAAATCTACTAATTTGGTCACAAACTCCAAACAAAATGGGACCCCTCTGAGACTATTTCCCTGGACTCTTGGCATCTAATCTAGAAGTCAGTTGTCTCCCACAAAATCTCTCCCTCCCTCTCTCAGATGAAACTCTGGCTCCTTCACAGGACATTCTGGACTCCGGCCCGACTCCATAAACTGTCCCTCAGGGAGAGCCCATCTTGCTGGAACTGCAACTGAGTGACATGAGGCCTTCCCCACCTAATATTCCATTGCAGTGCAGTCTCCCCATTTTGGAATTCCATGTTTGATTTTATCTGCATTCTATTTGGGGTACAGCTAAAAAGAAATTTCCTTTCCCTTATTTGAGGTTTGCTAGACCCACATATCAAATCACTTAACAATAGCCTTCTGGTAGATATTCTTCTAACTGCAGCCTGTAAATCAGTGCTTGCTAACTAGAAAAACACAGCGGCTACCTCATTTCATTCCCGGTTAAACTGGGTTGCTTACCTGAAAGGGGCAGATAGTGTTTCCCTCCAAAATTCCCCATGTAGAGCGTGTAGCACCTCTGTATGGAAGACTCTATAAAACCCTCTGTATATGTTGTGTGGTCTGCAAATTACGTGTCTGATTAATCATATTTGCAAATGCCTCACTATGAACTCTAAAAGTGCTTTATTGGCAACTGGTACCAGGTCTCTATATTCACCGAATGATCTGCAAATTATATGTCTGTAGTAATATATCTGTAGCTGTGTCACTGTGTATGCTAAAAGAGCTGTATTGACAACTCGTTCAAGTTCCTAGGTCCATAGCGCTATATGATGAGTATTCATGAGCACATTTCCTGATCATTTACTATGTCTTTTGTCTTCTGTTTATTTATTTATTAATTATTATAATTAATTATTTATTTTTTACCGAGTCCTGAATTGATGTGGTCCGACTTGATTTGTTATCTGATTCGTACTTCTTAGCCTCCTTCAACCAAACTCGTACATGTATACGACTGCTCCGCTTTTCACTATATATAAGTCGTATTGTTTTTCCTTTATTCCTTTTGCTAAAAATGTCAATAAAATTCTTTGAAATTAAAATACAATCAATTATGGGACGTGAATTTGATTTTACAAATGTCCATAAATTGTCAGAAAATGCTTCTCTCTCTCTTAAAATGTTATCCACTATATTTGTTTTTAATATGTTTTTTATTGGCATATAATAATAATGTTACATTAATATACATAAGAGCAAAGTTTTGCACATTGTAGAACAGATTTGTACGTCCATCTTACATTCAGCCGTTGTATCAGTTCAAGGGATAGATTATGCTGTATATAGGCACTCTACGTCACATGAGGCAATGTTAATCATATCGTAGCCCAAACATCAACTAGGTA
This sequence comes from Calotriton arnoldi, assembly GCA_963921515.1. Classification (NCBI taxonomy): domain Eukaryota; kingdom Metazoa; phylum Chordata; class Amphibia; order Caudata; family Salamandridae; genus Calotriton; species Calotriton arnoldi. Next base: position 443,033 of record CAWUFW010008829.1, on the reverse strand, counting down.
ACATATTTGTCATTATCACTCGGGCTCAGGCTGACTGTATTTATCTCACACTTCTGGACAGTAAGTTAGATAGTTAAAGTTTGTGTCTAATCACCTATTCGTTATTAGCTGTGTCCTCCTGAGGCTTGAGCGGGGAGAGACCTTTACGAAATTTTGCTGATTTGCACATGAAATTAAATATTCTGCTTTTTGGTGTCTAATTCCTTTTTAAACCTCTTTTTACTTTTGCATTTTAAATATTTAAATAGTGTTCTTACCGCGTCTTTGCACTAGGGTCTGAATTGTTATTTCCGGGGGGTTGAATAGTGGGCCGCCATTTCTACGGAAGGACGGTTAGCGGGCTAGTGTTTCCGCCCCTAATCCTTTAAATGCAGAGTCTGGCGCGAGCGCGCATAGCTGCGTCCTCCTGAGGCTTGAGCCGGGAGAGACCTTTACGAAATTTTGCTGATTTGCACATGAAATTGAATATTCTGCTTTTTGGTGTCTAATTCCTTTTTAAAGCTCTTTTTACTTTTGCATTTTGAATATTTAAATAGTGTTCTTACCGCGTCTTTGCACTAGCGTCTGAGTTGTTATTTCCAGGGGGTTGAATAGTGGGGCCGCCATTTCTACGGAAGGACAGTTAGCGGGCTAGTGTTTCAGCCCCTAATCCTTTAATTGCAGAGGCTGGCGCGAGTGCGCAGAGGACGCGTGCAGCGGGCGCGCCTAACTCAAGCCCGTCTGCGCCCGTCCGCGCTCGGCACGCGCTCAGCGCCAGAACCCCTGTTTGTTTGAGTGCAGGTAGACCGAGCTTCCTGCAATATTCCAGCATGTTGTTGCGGAGTTTAAATGTCACGGGTAAAACTATGGGATGCTTATGTCTTGCGTTCAATCTAACGCCCCCCTCTGACCCAATGACCTGTCCTAAGTGTAATACCACTCTCCCAGACTTAGTATATGTGTCCATTGAACCACGAAAACAGGGAAAGTCACCTAAAATTGGGCAAGGGATACCAACATTAAAGTACACACACTGCTGAATTCAAGATCTTTGGTAAAACATAGCATTGAGTGTGCAACACTCATCGAGGAAGAGGATATAAAGGTGGCATTCATCACTGAAACTTGGACAGATGAGGCCTCTGGCCCAGATTTAGTAAAAGCCACACCCCCAGGATATCTTTATCATACCGTGAATAGGCCAGTCAGGAAAGGTGGGGGACTAGCGATAATTTACCATGACTCAATTAACGCAGCTTTTCACACAGCCTCAACTACAGCGTATGAGGCAGTGGATTTTAATCTCACCTTTTCCTCGCACCACACGCTCAAAGGCACCCTAGTGTATAGACCTCCGGGGCCCAGGAATACCTTTGTAACATCCTTGGGAACTCTTTTGGAAGAGGGGATGAGCGCCAACTCCTATACTATATTGGGAGATTTTAATTTCATCTTGAGGTGCCTAAGGACCCAAATACGGTCATCCTCAGAGACCTTATGAACACTGCCGAGCTTGGGCAAAAAGTAATCAGACCCACACATGTGGCAGGCCATACGTTGGATGGCATTTTCTCTAGCCATCCATCTCTCTCAGTTACGGGCCTGCTGCCCTTAGAGTGGTCAGACCACGTGGCAGTATTGTTCGAGCGGGCCGTCCCTGACCATCACGTAGCGGGTAGACCCCCCAAGAGACAGAGGGAATCCAGAGCGTGGAATAAAGTGGATGGGTCAGAGTTATTAGAATTACTCGTCACCTCAGAACATCTTATGCCGCCAGATGTGGAGGAAGCCACCATGCTATACACCAACTGGCTGGAGGCAGTATGTAACAAACTAGCCCCTTAGAAAATACTATCTCTTAATAGGGCTCAACCCTCCGCCCCTTGGTATACACAGAGACTCAAAGACCAGAAAGTGTGTTGCAAACGGCTGGAGAGAAACTGGAGGAAAGGGTACAAAGAGTTAGAAAAAGGCATTTACACTCAAAGTCTCAGGATATACAAACAACTTCTCTTTAAGATGAAGCAGGAGTTCTTTGCTAAAAATTCGGCCAAATAGCTGTTTAAAACAGTAACTAGTCTGGCCCACCCTCGCCGTGCAAACATCTTAATGAGCCAGGGACTTTGTGACGAAATTGCCACATTTTTCTTGGCAAAAGTCGAGTCCATCTTTTCTACTTTCAAAGGGCCAATCACAAAGAATACCGTGGTTCAAAAAAAGGGTCGTAAGCAAGTGTCCGAGTTACAGCCCACTCTTGATACGTTTGCTCCATTATCCACCTTGGACACTTATAATCTGCTTATGTCTACAAAATCAGGATCCCCTTATGACCTGTGTCCGGTCGCAGTGTTAAAAATGGCCCCGGAACCAATTGCACTGACACTCACCTCTCTGCTGTTCAATGCAATGTTCTCTGAGGGTCATTTTCCTAGAGCCTGGAAGAAGGCTTCAATACTACCACTCCTTAAAAAGCCTAGTCTGGACCCTAATGATCTAAATAATTTCCACCCCATATCACATCTCCCTGTTTCGGCAAAAATGGTAGAGAAAAGATTGAATGCCCAATTGAGTACCCATCTGCGAAAAACTCATGCTCTGGATCCAACCCAATATGGATTTAGAGAGGATCATAGCACGGAGTCCGCACTTATCAAATCTACGGATGAGATCAGGGCGGCCCTAGACCGGGGTGGTAAGGCCGCCTTGATCATGCTGGACCTTTCGGCAGCCTTCGATACGGTCCATCACGATTTGTTGATGGACCGGTTGCAGGATTGCGGAGTGCAGGGTAAAGCCTGGAAATTATTGAATTCTTTTCTCTCCAATAGATCGCAAATCGTCTCATTGGGTGAATTCTACTCCACCCCGTTTTGCCTGCCTTGCGGAGTCCCACAGGGGTCATCTTTGAGTCCTACACTTTTAAACCTGTATGTGTCCTCTTTGGCCCCCTCATCAACTCTTTTGGCTTCTGCCTCACCTCTTACGCTGACGACACACAAATGGTGGTGTCTCTCATGCCCGGGCAGGAGCTGGGAATAGGTAAACGGTTCCAAGCTTGCATGGAATCAGTGGGAAAGTGGATGTCCCAAAACTGTCTTAAACTCAACTCAAGCAAGACGGTGGTTGTCTTGTTTGGGAATGATCCCAGCTACTGGAATTTAGGTTGGTGGCCAGATTCTATGGGGTCTCTCCCGACTCCCACTGGCAAAATAAAAAACCTGGGAGTTCTAATTGATGACAGACTCAACTTTGGGTCCCAAGTCAATGCAGTAGCCGCGGCCACGTCTTATGTCCTAAGGACATGCAAGAAAATACTGCCTCTTCTGCCAAGGGACAGTCAGCGTCTGGTAATTACTTCACTGATCACTGCAAGGCTAGACTACTGTAACAGTTTATATCTGAACATCCAGGAGCGTTTTTTGCATAAACTCCAACTCTTGCAGAATGCAGAGGCTAGACTGCTCTCAGATATACCCAAATTCTCATCTGTTTCCAGTGAAATCCGCAGACTCCACTGGATACCTGACAAGAAACGAGTGCAGTTTAAATCACTCTGCATGGTTTTTAAGGCTTTACATGGCACAGGACCTGACCATCTGAAGCGGCAATTTCAGTGGTATGTGCCAAATAGACCACTGCGCTCTTTAGGAGCGAAATTGGTGACTGTACCACCTACAAAAAAAGTCAGGTGGGGAGGTAAAAGTTTCAGTGTTTGTGCGGCTAAGGCTTGGAATGACCTTCCTTTCCACCTGAGAAATAGCTCAGACTTACTGGGATTCAGGAAGGCCTTAAAAACCTGGCTTTTTTACTAATTTGCTCACCTTGGTTTCTCTCATTAATGCCTTCTGGAAGATAGTAGCTAGCGCCAGGACACCTTAGGGTAACTGTCACGCTTTATAAGTCTCCTAACATAACATAACATTTGTATGTATTTCCTAGCGAGAGCTGTAGCGCTAAACCCAACAACGCCATAGTGCCAAAAAGTATTAACAATATGATCTCGGTTTAAGCAAAAAACATAATACAGAATATAAAATCATCCTGAGGGTTGGAACACCAGCGAAATATATGGTGACCCACCGTAGATCACACATCTCAGTGGGTCGCAGGACTTGTAGTCTACTATGTCGGGGAGGGAAGGGGGTCTGCAGTGTAACCCATCTATCAGAATGACCCAACAATCCTTCAGAGAGGTCAACAGGACACAGTCGCCCCGGGGGTGGGGGGTTAATCATTGTAATTAATTCTGGGTTTCTACACCCTACACTGGGGAGGGGCTACACGCAAAGCCCCAGGGTGCCACCCTCTACTTCTCTCAGCCAAAAGTGCCTACTGTTCTCCAAACAATCACAACGTGAGTCCTCAGTTCCTCCTCATGGCATGGGGTCACCTCCAACCCCCTCCCCGCAGCCGTCCTCTCTGCTATCCCAGGCCTCGAGCACCTCTGTCCAGAGGCCCACCTATGGGTGCCGTCTTATCCCTCATGCATCATCCCTAAACAATGCCCGATCCTCTGCCCTGACACACATGTCTAAATCTTTTGCCCACAACGCAACCATCAGGCTCACCCCAGCACGCCATTGTATTGCTATCCGTCTTCTGGCCAACACCAAGGCCAAGTACACAAATCTGGAGCTAATCTTACATGTTTTAGGTCTGGAGAACACTCCCAAGATGTATACTTCAGTAGTACAAGGGAGCGAATGGGCCAACACTCAATTGAGTGTAGTGACCACCATGTCCCAGAATGATTGCAATCCGGGACAGCTCTACGTCATATGCCCAAAGTCCGCCCCCAGGATTCCACACCTGGGGAAAGACTTCAGCCCTCCCCTGTATATAACCTGCAATCTATGGGGGGGTCAAGTAGTTCATATGAATATAATTAAGTTGGAATACTTGAATCTCGTATTTCTGGAAATGTGTCTGGGGCTTGCCACAATCTTACCCCACTCTGGGTCCAGTAGAGCTCTACCCAACAGCACTCCCCACCTCTCTCGTGCTCTTGCCAGTGGTTTCATGGCCATCTCCAGTCGTGCCCGGTAGAGCCACTTCACCAGATGACACACCACAGGTTCCCAAACTTTCGTACAAATGCGTGGTATATCAAGAATTGGCCGGGTGTAACTCACTCTGTGCCATCAAGTCCTCCAGTGGGATAAGTGCCCCCAGTTGGTAGCAATCATCAACCATGATCAGGCCCACCATAGTCCAGTCGGCACTGTCAGAGAGTCTCTATTCCCATATCAGTTCTTGGAGCAATGTGTCCAGTTGATTAAACCAGGAGCGTGTTCTCTTAACGGGGAGGTTAACAAGGAAATATAACAATCTATGCAACATAATAATCTTGGATAAAGAAATGTTCGCCATTACTGGCAATTTCAGAGAACACCAAAACTGAAAACAAGACTTGAGAGAGCGAATCGTAGGCCCCAGATTCCTCTCTTTAAGGTCAGTTAAAGCATGAAACACCTGCATTCCCAGATATCTGAAGGACAGTAGTGACCATATCAACCCCAGGGGCACACCAGTCGGTCCCATTGCTCCCGCTGTCAAAGGGAACAAGTGTGTTTTATTTTTAATTACCCGGAACCCGGCAAGGACATCAAAATCGACTAGTAGAGTGAGTGTGTTCTCAAGTCCCCATTGGCCATCTGACGCTTGGAGGCAGAGCCCATTCCCCTAACATTCCAAGACATCAATGTCATATGATAATGAGAATCTCCCATAGTGTAAGAAGAGATATTTCATCTGCACAACAATCACCCATCTCCCCCGACCCCTCCCAGCAACATCAGGACAATCCTTGACCCCCAGGACATGGAAACAAAACCCCAACTACAAACTCCCTCACCAAGGGAAGCTCTGCAATGGCTGACCGCCCAAACCTGTAAGAAAACAATATCGTTAAGAGAAAGCCACCTCCAGTCGCCTAGTGGGTGCAATGTAGTTGGGGGCGGGTACAATAAGACTAGATTCGTAAGTGCCGCACCAGCCCAGTTGCCATCATATCAACCAGGTATTGCCCTCCGGAGACCATGGGTCATCAGCCTGCCCCAGGTCTAGGGGTACTATACTTGTCACAGTGGTGTCTCCTGTTGCTAGCAACAGAGCCAGTTTAATGTTCCCAAGTGGCACAGTGGAGCCCCACATCTGTAGTTGGGAGTCTTGTGGAAACCGAAGGTCATAGGAACCCTTCAAATTAACTTGTCAGCAGATCGTGGAGTCACAACAGGAAGGTCCATCATGCTCGCGGTCGAACCTCCAGAGTCAGAAATCAATGACTTATGAGCAGAAGAAATCTCCTTGCCCTCCCTGTCTTCTGCGTCAACGCTATCTCTGCTACAGCGAGCAATGCCTCTGCTCTCTCTCGTTCTGTCTGAGAAAGAGGGGGCCTCCTCAAAGAAGCCTTCTGAGGTAGTCCTCTGGAACTTTTCTTAGGTTTCTGTTCAGCCACATCAGACTGGGTTCGGAATTTTGGAAGTGGTGCCCCTGCTTTGTAAGCCTCCAACCAGGACCATACTGCTTGTGGGTGTCACAGAAATGGGTACTGCCATCTAGTATGATCCGAAGTTTAGCAGGAAATATCAATGAATATTGTATACCTTCCTCGCGGAAGGCTTTTTTTGGCTTCCATGAATGACGCACGTTGTGCTTGAACTTTGCCAGTAAAATCAGGGAATGTTTGCACCTTACTATTGGTTATTGTGAACAGACCATTGGTACGGGCTCTCTGGAGGATAATGTCCCGGTCTCTATAGTGTAACAGACGTACCACCACTGGGTGGGGAGGTCGCCCTGGCGCCAGTGGGCGGGCTGGCATTCAATATGCCCACTCCAGGGCAAAAAACAGCGTGAAGCCATCAGGCACTAACTCAGTGCGAAGCCAGTTCTCTGGAAGACACCATGTCCGTTCCCTTAACTCCCTCCAGAAGTCCCGCCACTCTAATGTTATTGCGGTGGTTATGCATATGTAGATAACAAGGACCCCCTGTATATATAGATATACTATTCCTAGGACAGGGTAAACAGCCGAGAGAAAATGTATCGTTCCTAGGTAATAGAGAAACAAGTCACAATAATTGTGCTGAACGATAGAAGGACAATGAGGACAGACAATAACAGCATAAATAAAAACCTGTGATTATTTATTTAATTAATATTCATATATATAGAAAACACATCACAGAGATATTTTCAATAAAAAACAAATTATAAATAACATATGCATTCATGTACTCTGATACACTCATAAAACATACATCAAATTTAATAAAATACAGAGTACATATATAAAAAATTCCAAAGTGGCAACAGGTAAATTTTTCGACGCGCGTTTCGGCGCACGTAGCGCCTTCGTCAGGAAAAGAAACAACCACCTGTAAATTAATGAATAAAAACATGACTGAACCTTCATTGTCATACTTTCTACAACATTTACAATAATCATAATAGTGATACATTTATATGTGCCTTCAAATATAACTACAAAGAAAAGACCAAAATGCCCCTATAGATAGAGTTAATTAAAAAACAGAATGAGAAAAAAATTATAGATAAAGTGCAAGAAAGAAAATGGAAAAATTGAAAAATAATAAATAAAGTGTAAAAAAGCTACTCCCAAAAACCAATTTCCAATAAACCTGAATATGGGCTTACTTGAAGAATGATGCGGCTCAACAAGGATATCCGAGGCTTGGTCACTCGTAATTATGTTATGCGATGGAACATCTGCAATAACATTTATAATACTGATTACTGAGAACATTTCCCAATATGTCGATATATATGCAGGAACCGCATTATATATCGTATTTCGTATCTACTTCTAGATGGAACAATTTTGTGCTCTAAACGAATATCTAGTGCTTACCGATAAATAAAACATGTAGAAACCGATGTCACCAGTCAGATGGAAACGTACACGACGGTACTGTTAGAGTATTAATTCGCATGTAAATAGAACCAATTTCATGCGGTAAACGAATAGAACCAATTTCATGCGGTGAAAGAAGTGGAGCCAACCTTATTTTCTCTTATTACTGACCAAGGTCACGTCCTGAGAAAAACATAGAAGTAATGTCATAAATCTAAACATGCCGACTACCAACAAGAATGTGAGTCCCAATGAATGACATGATACTGGTCAGAAAAAAAATATATATATATATATACGTAGCACCTACTTGTATGTACAGTGATCCTATGGTTTGGCAGTATCTAAAAGAAAAAGGAAGCGGGTAATTGAATATTAAGAAAAAAGGGAAAGAGGGGGCAACCCTATATCCTAAAGGCGATGAGAAAAATTAAATTTCACCGGAAAAACTACCATCTAAAGAACAACTTACTTGTTTTAGGATGCCGCCGCGTATAAAACATCTGGCGTTCTGTCGAGCGAGATTCGCTTCTAAAGAGCGCTCGTGGGAAATCGACAATTTAAACACGGAAATCCAATAGCTATTCCGGTCATGTGATATAGGGATAGCGAATACCAGGAGGGCTTGCTGGTATCGGTTCATACCGTAGGTTAACCAATGCAGAAAGCGGTCTCTCTCTCAGGTTAAAACACTATGAACAGCCGGAGGTGGCTGAAACGCTAACCTCTATTGTAATCGGAAGTTTAATTGGGTAGTTATTTACAGGTTGCAGGGAACCAGTTCCGGTCATATGATGTCGAGCTATGAAGTAAAAAGGTAGTTCCTAATTACCCTTATTAACATGGCCTATCTACAGAGAAAACATTCTTTGTTTGATGTTGTAAAGATATGTGACGGTAGCGTCGATGATCATGAATAAAGATAGAAATACGACCACAACTAACTTCTGACACTCTTAAAACTAGCAGTGGTAATATAACACGATAAACTCTGCTGATTATATGATGGAAAACTGAACCTAAATGCATTAAGCATTGGGAAAACCCATATAGAATATAGACCATGTTGTGATACTCAAAGAGTATTACGCAATGGTAATGACAATAAGACCTTACCTATATTCTAAATCGTTTACATAGACGTTACAGTTCAGATGAAATAGGTCATACTGGAGGGCTGAATTCGATATAGTATATGGGGATTAAACAATAGCGTTCTCCCAGGGTATATCGCTATTTAGTCCACATTTATAAGTATTAAGAGAGAATATCCAATAAACCTCTCTTTTTTTGCGAATTGCCAAACCACCTTTCTCGTCCGGTAATCTGATCTTCTCTAAAATTCTCCACTGCATTTCCTCTGGTTTGTGGTTAAACTCTATATAATGTTTAACTAAAGGTGCTATCAGTTTCTTAGTTCTGATAGCTGAACGATGTTCTGTAAGTCTAGTTTGGATAGCTCTGGAGGTTTCACCTACGTAACCCAATTGACAGGGGCACAAAATCAGATATATAACATTTTGGGTCTTACAGTTCCATAGCTGATGAGCTTGAATAACAAACCCATTATGTTCCAAAGTGTCGCCTGTCATCACGGTGGAACATGATTTACAGGTAGAACATTTAATGGTACCTCTAATGGGTATTGTACCATGAATAGTTTTTTGAATAAAACTGGGAGTGGGATTCATAGATTTAAAACGTGAATGTACAATCTTATCTTTGATGTTTTTATTGCGACGATGCGCAAATAAGGGTTTTGCAATCTTTTGTTTTTGTTCAGGGTCGCTATTTAAAATATGCCAATTAGTGTTTATAATTTGTTTTAATTTATTATTCAAAGTGGAATGTTTAGTGACACAGACCAGTTGGGACTTTTTGGCATTGTTAGTGTTTCTGAGAAGGTGATCCCTATCGTAAAATCTGGCACGTTTAAATGATTGCCTCACCAACCGGTGAGGGTAGCCTCTTTCCAGAAACTTAGCTTTCATTGTAGTTGCTTGGGCATCATAGTCTGCTATATTGGTGCAGTTACGCCGCACTCTCAAAAATTGTGAGAATGGTATGCTGTCTTTTTGTGCACGCGGATGGTAGCTTTTATAGTGTAATAGGGTGTTTCTTGCTGTAGGTTTAATAAATAAGTCAACCTCCAATTTGCCCAAATGATGTCTAATTAAAATGTCCAAAAATTCAACCTGCTGTGTACTGGAATGTGCCACAAATTTAAGATTGGTGTCTGCCAGATTAAGCCACTGTAGAAACTCCAAGAGACTATCTTCCCCATTGGTCCAGATAAAGAAAATGTCATCTATGTATCTGGACCAATGGGAGACGGATTCATAAAAAGGGGCCACTTCGTTAAAGATGTGTTTTGTCTCAAATAAAGCCATGTATATATTGGCTATTGAAGGTGCTACCGAAGCACCCATACTTATGCCTTTTGTTTGGCGAAATAATTGAGTTCCGAATTCAAAAACGTTCTCAGTCAAAACTATATACAAACATTGCAGTAAAAAGAATTTAGAACAGGGAATCTGATATTCATCAATAAACCATTCAGTGGCTTCAAAAGCCTCTTGCTGTGAGTATATTACTATATAGTGACTCTACATCGAGAGTCACTAAGATGTCAGTATGAGGATTAAATAGTACATTTTCTACTTTATTTATCATCTCTCCTGTATCTTTAATATAGGATCTAATTTTAGGTATAAACGGTCTTAATATCTTATCTATAAATTTTGATAAAGGTTCTGTAACTGTTCCAATTGTTGAAACTATTGGACGATATGGAGGATCTTTCTCATTTTTATGTATCTTTGGGATACCATAGATACATGATGTTTTATTGTTTGAGAAATTTAAATACTCATATTCTTTTTTCGTAATACTACCAGCATTCAGAGCCTGATTGGTGACGGATAAGATTTTTTCAGATATCTTATTTATAGGATTAGATGTAATTTTAGAGTAAAATGTCTGATCAGCTAACATAACAGACATCTTTTTTCATAGTCATCGGTATCGATGACTACAATACCACCGCCTTTGTCGGCACTTTTGATGGTTAACTTGTTATTTTGAGATAAAGATTGCAATGACAAGAATTCTTCTTTATTTAAATTATATATAGGTTTTGGAATAAATCGAAGTGCTTCTTCTAATCGCTTAAGAACAACATGTTCGAAAACAGACACTTCAGGGCCTACTTGATCCAATGAGGGTGTAAAAGTTGATGGCAAAGTTAAAATATGAGAAGTGGATGATGCAATATTTGTGTCTTCGGTGTTGGAAAAATATTTATGTAATCTAATTTTTCTAAAAAAAGAAAAAATATCTTGATGTACTTCAAAAATATTGGCAGATGTGTGAGGTACATATGATAAACCTTTAGAGAGAACACTTATACTGGCCGAATTTAATGTTTGTGAGGATAAGTTGAAAATGGGGATTATATCCCGTGTTTCCAATACTGTTTGTTTCGTGTTTCCAATAGGTGTTGAGGATCCAGTTGGTATTGATGGGCCTGGTAATTGTCTCTGTGTTGAGATTGAAATCTTACTTCTCTGTCGGCCCCTGCGGGTCCCTCGCTGACCTAAAAAGGCTGGCGTGTATTTTTATTTGCATTAAATGAGCCATATCCTCCTTCTGGTTCATAATAATGTGAGCTTCCTTCTCCTTCAGAATCTGAAGTATCGGAGAAGGTAGTTACTCTCTGCTGTTTAGAGGTATATTCATTCATGTACTGATTTTGTTTATAAAAGTTCTCTCTAAGGTATGGATAAGTCTTTTCTAAGGTATAAAATCTTTTATCTGTAGCCAATTTCTCAGATTTCCTTTTATCCAGATATTCTGTGAATGATGCAAGTTCTCTATTAGATTCTTCTAATTTTTTAACAGCTTCCTCTACGCTATTGGATTTCTTAATTTTTTCTTCTAAATCAGTTAATTCAGTTTTTAGGGAGGCTGCCAATTCTTTAGCTGTCTCAATAATGAGTATCATTAAATCACGTGAGCACCTACTGGCTATCATACTCCACTTCTCTAAAAACACTTTATAATGTACAAATAATCCAGGTATATTACGGACACGCAGCCCTTGGGGTATTATACCAGCTTTGAGATATGCTAGCATATATTCTGGCTTCCATGAATGACGCACGTTGTGCTTGAACTTTGCCAGTAAAATCAGGGAATGTTTGCACCTTACTATTGGTTATTGTGAACAGACCATTGGTACGGGCTCTCTGGAGGATAATGTCCCGGTCTCTATAGTGTAACAGACGTACCACCACTGGGTGGGGAGGTCGCCCTGGCGCCAGTGGGCGGGCTGGCATTCAATATGCCCACTCCAGGGCAAAAAACAGCGTGAAGCCATCAGGCACTAACTCAGTGCGAAGCCAGTTCTCTGGAAGACACCATGTCCGTTCCCTTAACTCCCTCCAGAAGTCCCACCACTCTAATGTTATTGCGGTGGTTATGACCTTCCACATTCTCTGCCCACCTTTCCAGGAGGCATACCTTGGCGGTTAGGTCATCCACATCCACATCACTTGTTGGGTAGGTATGACTGTACCAACGGACTGTTCCACCTCCTTGACTCAGTACACTAATTTGTGGTGTTCTGCTTGTAGAAGGCCCAGTACCACGGACACTGCCACGATGTCTTGCTGCAGTGTCTAGTTAGTGTCTGCAATGGTGGCCAGCACTTTATCCAAGTGTGAGTGGGTCGAGTCATCAGAGGCATCTCTACGGTTCGTGGTTCCCGGGGGGATTGGAGAGGTCTCCTTCATCCCCATCTGTGTGGCCCCCTGTTTATTTCTTGGTTTACCCATGTTGGCAGCCATCACAGTGCAAAGTTTAGACCAAAACTGATTGTAGTGGGTCAGTGGAGGTCACTGGCAATGCAGCTACAGAATTAAACTTTCCTTTAGAGGGCAGGCATCTGAATCTCAACCCACCAGGTACCCAGCGCAGGTTATCGGGCACGCCCTATCCCCTGTCCCATCTAGGGAACAAGATGACATCCAATAGAAAAGACCCCATGCAGTTGATTGTTCCAGCCCTCCGGGCAGGGGCCGCCACTCAAGGGCCCTCTAATACTGAGGGGCCTATGCAGTTCCAGTTTTCGAAGGGCAAACTGCAGGAGTGATTGCACACAGTGACTCCCAGGGGCCCTCGCCCGTGCTGCACTCCACCCACGAATACCAGGAGTCACCTCATTCAAAAGCTAGCCACCCCAGACCACTGGCAGTATGGTCAGGAGATATGGCCTTGCAGTACACCACTTTACATTAGCAGTTATGGCGTCAGCTAGCTCACAAATCAGCATCGGATGTCACCCAGCAGCAGTCCCATTCCACTAGGGGTCCCAGCCTTGGAGGCGACCCCATGCCCAAGTCCTGATTGCAGGTCTCAATTAGGCCCCACACCGGGACTCCAGCGGGGCTGAGCGTGCCTCCAATAACACCTGCAGCATCTGGCCCAGGACCAGCTGTGTGCCACCCTACAACTCGGCACACCGGGCCCCAACATGGGCCCAGACTCCCCACGTGCTCGAATCAGACAGCGCCCATCGCCTCCGGGCCAAGGACCAGTCGCACACCGCCCTTCAAATCTGGCCCTGATCTAGGCACCGAATCTCCAACGTCGCCTCACACACCTCACCTCTGAGCATGTAGTGTCTGATGCAGCCCCAGCCTCTCTGCTCTTGGTGTCACTCAGCTGGACACGCCACAGGAGCTCGCTCTCCCTGTGGTAGCTTCAGCCCTCTGTCTCTCACCGCAGCTCGCACGATTATGTCTGAGCCTCCCTATGTCATCTACATCTTCTGGCATACCTATGCATGGGGGCCAGCAACGGCAGCATAAAGGGGGGGGGTTCTCAATTTATCGTTATGCCCCCGTCCCATTGGGACACTGTTGCAGCCCCAGACACCAACGAGCACCATAACCGCATCCCGTCCGGGGTTCTTTCCTCAGATACGCTCCATCGCTGCCATGTGACAGATATGCGGCGGCCGTCAGACCTCACTGAAAACTCCTGCCTGCTCCCTCAGCCAGTGGCAACTGACACCCTGGCTAGGGTGGCAGGAGTAATTATGTCAAGATAAGACCTCCAGTGTTCTACCACAGCCACGCCGCTGGCCAGATGAGGAAGGATTTTTGCTGGGCTGGTGCGGAGCAACAGGCTCACACAACCACCATCTTCGGCTTTGAAGCCACATCCCCATCCGCTAGAGTAACAATTTTGTTATGCCTCATTTCTATCAAATGTCTTTCTGACGTCAAAGCACTGGACATTTCTTCCCGTCATGCTACTCCTTTGGATGTGGTTTTTAACATAAGGAAACACACAAAAACAAATTTAACTTCTGTGTTTTAACCTTTCTTTCCTGATCATCCTCAACTGTGTGTGGGTAACTGTTTCAAGATTTATGAACAGCAAACTAACCATCTCAGAATGTCCTCTGACACTCAACTCCTCATTTCCTACAATAAAACTCCTAAACCAGTTTCTTCCCTAACCTTTCCAGTTGGGTTAGGTGAGTTATGTCCTTAGCTGGGATTGATACCACATATTTGGAGCTCATTCCTCCGGGGGGGGGGGGGGGCATGGCATCCAAAGCCTTTTCAGCGGGTTCCAATTAGGAGGACATTCTGAGATCAGCTGATTGGTCAAATAATAACACATTTCACACTTTATTGCAAACCTGTTCATACTGCTACTTTGGTGATGATAAATATGCTGTAAACAAGCATAATAAGAGCCTCCATGGCTTGCCATGAAAGCTAGATTTTCCTAGTTTCATGGAGGAAAGTCTTAACTTTTATCAAAGACACGGATGCGAGTATTATCCCACCTCAACATATGTATTAACAATGTTTTTTCCCAGCCTGCAGTGCCTGTCTCTACAACAAGTACAACTGCATAAGTCTCCAACTGCATCTTTCGACTGCAACAAACCGGCCTGCTCTTTCCCAGGAAGCCTTCCCAACCATGTATTCATCTCTTCGAGGATCTTCGGGTTCCAGATTGATTGACTTTACTCAGGACATGTTCACATTTGTTTTCTTGTTTTTCTAATTTTACCTTGTGTTTCTAATTTTACCTCTACATGACTTTTCGCTTAAGAAAAGAGGACTGTTCGCAGTCAAGGTAGGTATTATAGGGGGTCTTGAGCCCTGGTTGGTCATTCAGTTGGACTACAGTTCTGTTCCCATTGGCTTTTGTTGCTAAGCCTTATGGGACTAGTAGTTTTTTTCCATTGTCTTGACTGCTGAGGTTTAAATAAAGCAAGTTAAGAAAGGCATAATACTCGCCTCCATGTCTTTAATAAGATTAAGACTTTCCTTCCTGAAACTAGGAAAATCTAGACTATACGCTTCTTTTCCTTCCCCAAATATGTATCAAAAAATCAAGCGACTTATTAGAGGACCTACCTTCCTGATTACAGCTGTAATATCTTTGGTAGAATAACATTGTCAGTTAGCCACTCACTTTACTGACTCACTCAATCAACTGGCATGCACGTTTGACTACAAATCACGCTTTCCTGATGCGTTTGTACATGTTCATGATATGTGTTGCATATATTGGAACGCACACAGCGCTTCGAGGCCACCTACTAGACAGATATGCCTCATAGAAATATCAATAGCAAGTACAAGTTTAAATGTCTAACTTCCAAGCACTGTAACATTTACCTCATTTGATGCTCAGCTCATCTACAGCAGTACGGACATTGTAGTATCTAATTAACGTACATGTCCACGTTACCTGTCATTTGTGAGTAATATCGCACGCAATATTACTTTTCAGCACGAAAATTACCACCAGCAATAGGGTAATGGCGAGCAAGGACAAGAAAATGGTGTAACGTACTGAAGCAGCGAGTGCGCGGCATGTTTCCCGATTTTATGCCCCTTCAATACAGCTACCAAATGACGTGTCTTTTTAATTATCCCAGAATTCACCGCGTGCATCAAGATGAGCGCTGACTTAAGCAGGCACACAAAGCTTAAGTTTTTGTTGTATGTAATATCTTTGCAAAGAGGAACGGGTGTACCAATCTATGGGTATCAGCACACTCTTATATTTTATTAAGAAACCTACTGCCCACCAATATTCAGGCTAAGGATAGATGTCATCGCAAGACCATTGTAGCATAACATTCTTGTTAGTGCAGCATATTTCCCTTCTTTTTATAGCTACATTTTAGTGGTTCCCTGCGGAATGAATTCAGTTCAAAAGGCAATTTTGAAAAGTACTTTGCAGAAGACTATTATCTGCTAATTATTAGAAATTGCTTGCTGCCGTTAATTGCATAAATAAATAGTTTTACCTGAAAGCTATTACAGTTTGTCTAATTTCCATGTTCTAGTACAGACATTTAGCCATTTTGCTGTTACAAAAATCTGTTAAATCTAATTTCCTGGACTAATTAATGATAGAAAAAGAGATGATAAAATAGGATATGCATTTTTATGATAGAATAGGCCAATAGACGAGGCTTTATTGCAGAAATGGACTGGGAATACAAAATTCCTGCAGAAAATAAACGCTTCGGTTGTATATTATACTAATATACACTGAGAAAATTATCTAGCGACTTTGAGACTTTGCTCAATTATACCATTCTGAATATTCCATCTTTCATTGCTTGTGCTCACTGTTATCGATAAATTACACGATATTTGGCTGCTGTTTATAATAAAGCACAATGCAGTTTGCCGTGGCGATTCTTAAAATCCCTTCAAATATCAAACAGCAAAGGAAAAGCTCTAAAATGCTTAGCTGTTGGCTTTGACAATGTTTTTTGCCCAATTTCTCAGGTATGCATGCATCAAGATGCATGTGCATGCAGGAATGGCAATCTTGGAAGTTTTTTTTTATTAAAGACAACCCCTTGCAAATGGCCTCAGATGGTAATGCATTTGTTGTGACACATGCATGTGTGTATGTCATGACGTGTGAGTAGTGACATGTGCATGTGCATTAGTCGTGACGCCGCTAGCCATTTTTAGGTCGAGCCTCGAGTAGCGCGCAAGCGTTGCTCTACGAGACTTTATGTGAAGGGCTTTTGAAAGCTGACCAGACGCTCGTGCGTCATGGCCTTTTCCCTGCGGTTACCCGCACGGCAGACATCTGTTTCCAATTATCGTGCCCAGATGCGGGCGCGATAATTGAAACCACATGTCTCGCTTTGGCGCGCGCGCGCCCACCACTCGCAGGCTTGTTGTCTTTGTTGCCGATCTTGCCTGTCCTCGGATTTAGGGATTTTCCAATGAGGCAACAGTCTGAGCCGGCTGTAAGAAATTGAAAACTAAAGTATTCATACAGCAGTTCAGCATCTCCTGGTGCCATGCATGCATGACAAGTTCTATTCTTCCTTCAATTGTATAACTCCTGCTTAAAATGACCCGTTTACGGCATTGCCTGATTTTGCTCAGAGTAAGTATTCACTTTGACACTTTGTATTTTACAAACGTTTACTCCTATCACCGGTCATACGAAGTGCATGTCGTAAATGCATCCTAATGGTGTGTGTTTATGTTTAAAATTCAAGGATTCCATTGCTCGTTGATTGTTTATAAAGCAGCTGGGCACCCCGGGCTTCATTTTTATTTCCCCCTTTGTCCGTGCCTTCTCCCGCCCTCCCTCCTGTTGGCGCGTGCTAGGCTTGGGTTTGGAGCTGAGGAAGGAGGAGCAGGCTCGGAGCTCTTCTTTCACCCCTGCGAGCACCCTCAAGTACAGGGCCCTCATCCTCTCTCAGCACCAGAGGCCAGCAATTGGAGGGGCCGACGAGATAGAGCGCTGCATCGAGAACAATCTTGAGCTCATAACAAACAGGGGTCTGTGGAGCACAGACACGTATGCTAGCCTGTGTATGGCATCTGCAAAAATGAATCCGGTGGAAGTGTGCAAACGTGAAACTAATACTACTAAATCGCTTCCTTGGCATGCACAATAGCTTTGGAATTGTGGTTTAATACTTACAGTGCAGCTAGGTGGGCACCTTTTCAGCGCTGGTATCATGATTTTGATAAAGCATTACTTTGATTTGATTTTAAAATCAGGAATGTCAGGTCAGATTTCATATACGCTGGATTTATTTTACCAGCTGCTTTTGCTATTAGCAAGAGTGCAGACACACTCCTGTTGAGGACTTTATAGAAATTCGCAGATTAACACCAGGAGGAGGTGTTCACACTGTTTCACACAAATGTTGACATTTTCTGTGCAAGGGGGTGGGGGTATTTAACATACAGTTCACACGCCTGAAATGCCTTTCTTTGTAAAGATGGGTGTATTGCGGCGGTTTTTAATAGTGTGGGTTATTTTAAAACTGTAAATAGCTGCAATGTTTTTAGTATCACACCATTAAATAAGCGCTCGTTGATTTTCTACAGTATATGGTTATTAAATACCGCGTGAGCGTTGGTATGTAGATTTAAAGCTGCAGAGCTGTTTATAGTTTTGTAATTCCAGGTGGTATCATGATTACATCATCAAGGCCCCCCCATCTCCAGCACCCTCGCCCCACCCCCGCTATTCACAAGCACCATCCACCTGCAAGAGTGAAGATGGTTTTGAAACTGAAGTTTTTTTAAAAGGTGATATTTTTTCCAAAAGTGTTTTGGGATTCTCCAGAAAGGCTCAGGGCTGCAGCTTGCCTGTCTCCAGCTGTGCATATCCAATAGGTCTCGCCTTTGGGACCTTATAAGTGTTTAGCCATGCAACACTTGATGTTGTTGCACCAAGGATATTGTGCTGGATAACTTCAGCACAATATCCTTGGTGCAACAACATCAACTGTTGCATGGCTAAACACTTATAAGGTACAAGGCTTAGCCATGCAACAGCTGATGTTGTTGCACCAAGGATATTGTGCTGCAAAACTAAATACTTATAAGGTCCCAAAGCGAGACCTATTGGCTATGCCAATGCTTGTTAACTTACTGTTGTAACATGGCAGCACTTTGCAGCTTTTGGGCTCTCTTGAAATAGATATATACATTGGTTGCTTCTTGATCAAATGCCATACATTAAATAAATTCCTATTTGAGAGTTGGGTTGTGAAGAAAAAGGTTCTGATCTCAGCTTTCTTCACCAGAATCATCTCCAAAATATTGCTCTTCCTGAAGAGTTTATTTCATCAGAAGATTCTAAAGCAGAGAAGAATCCTCCAGTGGAGGGTTTAACAGTTTCTCAACAAGATATACGGATTTTCTATTACCACGCAACTGCATTTGTGGCCCTAAGTTGCATTTGGACAACACTTATGAGTTCATGTAGGAAAGTTGGAGAATGTATGGAAATCTGGTATTTGTGTCAATTTCAGTGCATTCTTCTTTTGATTATTGGGACAGCCCTTAATGTGGATAATGTAAGCGTGCTATTGGAGGAAACCTACAAAGAACGGATTTGTGACTTTCTCATGATTCTTGTGGCTTTTTTTTCCCTTAATTGTTTTTTAAAGCGCCCAAACCAGGAGGGATCGAACTGATGAATTTAATGAAGTGACACACAAGGTCCTGACATATGAGATTAATTGGCAGAATATGAAGATCTTCTGTTTCTCCCTAAATGTGAATCGACTTTTCCCATTGCAGAAAGCAGCTTCTATTTTCGTGTCCTTTGATAAAATGATATTCATTGGTCTTTCTTAAACTCGGGTACAGTAATCGTATAACTGGACAATTATAGTGTAGAGTTAGGTATATGGTATGATGTCTTCTTTCTTATCGGGGGGAGTTTTGACAAAAGAGATCTTACGGATAAAAATTGAGACTTTGCATGAAACTCCCAAAGTACTGGGATCCACTGTAGGTTCTTTCGAGTGAAAGACATATGCTTTTGTGGTGGTCTTGACGACGACTCTGGTAGTAATAATTAAAACAGTTGGGAAATTACTGAATTGTCATACTGGAAAGAGGTTAGAAAGGATGTTCTTATGGCTCCTTTTGATACCTATAATTGGCAGATTTTCAAGGCTGTGGCATGGAGAGGAGTTGGCCTAAGGGCTAGGGCGGGCGACCTCAAATCTAGGGAACCGGGTTCGAGTTTTGGCAAGGACGCGTAACATCCTGTGATTCTCGGCAAATCTCTTAATCTCCCCGTGCCTAACAAAAATGAATGTGTTCTCATGTAATGCAACTTGTGCTCATGTAAAGCGCTCTGATACCCGATACCTTCGGGTGAAGTTCGCGCTATATAAAACTCTGTAAAAAAAAAAGCGCTTAATAAAACAATGGTACACACTAAGTCCTATTTATCAGTTTTCTACAAGAGACACATCAAAGCAAGAAGATAGTGTTTAACCTGGTTGAATAATTGCCATTGGTTTTCTTAGTAGCACAAGGGAATGAGCTTGAATGTGATTGATGTAGGTTCCAGGACTTTCAATGGTAAGTTCTACATGGTGATGTTAAAACCTATCCAGATGTCTATCATTCAACTTGTTTGGTTTAAGTTGAGGTGTCATTAATGGTTGGCGGAGACCTTGTGAAAAATCTCAGTGTTGTCAGGGTATATGTGGAAATCCACTGCCAGCACAATAAGTTATGAAGTGATTGCTGTACACTTGAATTACCTCTGGGGTCAACAAAAGTCTAGGCTGGACAGCTAATGTCACCAGGGAGCAGCTAAAGGTTATGCCATCATGAGCTATTTCATATACTCATGAACCTTACTTGAATGGCTGTAGCTACTACAGCAAGATATCAGACCTGGGCTTCCTGTTGTGTTTAAAAGTTGCAATTTTTAGTAGGGTTTGCGACTAATATTTATGCATAGGTTTGATGATCAATTGCATGGCCTGTTAGCACAGTCCTTGATATGTTGTGGGATTTCAGAGGACCTTATTAATATATTAGCAGTAAATGTCAGAACCCCGTACAGAGGGCCACGGGGCAAGCAGGGGTTACTGGGCACTACTATGGGGGTTGTGGCCTTTTACTCTTGATATCTCAGGGCCGAACCTACTATAGAGCCTGAGCAACTGGGCCAAGCACCCCTTCAGCATTTGCCTCCCAGAGGCAGTGCAAGTCAAGCATTCTAAGTCTCCCCGGGGGAGGCAGACACGGGGTGTGAACACAGGCTCAAAACTCAAAATATGCGCTGCAGCAGGAATAAATGATTGTTCGATCAAATATTTGCTTTTATAATAAAAGGAGTATTTATCTATGACCTTAATTAAAACACGATATTCACAAACAATACACACAGTCCCCTTAGGTGAGTGCTCTAGAGTTTTATAGGCGAGTCCCTGAGTCTACTTGCCTCCAGCTAGCGGTAGTGGTTATTCCCCATTCATTATAGGCGACATTGATGTTGAATCCCACTAGCGGTTTGAGTCTCAGGAGTCCCACTCTGACTCTTAATTAAAGCCAAAAGTGTTTCAGCACTGAAGCTCAGTTTGGCAAGCAAGTTCCCCTGGGACAGTCCAGCCAGAAATCAGTCTTAACCGCCCAAGCAGGATCGGACCAACCAGAGTCTCTGAGTGCCCTCCTTCATGGGCACTGAAGCTACAGTGGCTGTCTCCAGTAAGTCTTTCACACACATCCCAGGCGGGCTGCAGTCGTCTGTCTTCGAGTTTCAAACACGCGGTCCTGCAACTGCAGTGCAGCGGCATGAGGGCTCTATATGCTGCTCCGATGATGGATGAGTTCTTAAGTTCCTCCCACAGGGAGAGGGGGATGCGACAATCCTAATACTGGTCCTCAGTTATAGACTAGGCCCGCTTGGGTCACCACAGCAGCCTTGTTCCTCCGTCAACGTTCTTGACCAGACGTCTTGGAGGCCCCCTCTGGCATACAGAGTAAATGTTCTTCCCTGCTAAGGGCTACGACCCAGTCGGTACAGCAGCAGTCTTCACAATGGCCCTACCTGGCATATGGGTTTGCTGACTTAACAAGGCACACCGGCGATAATCCGTTTGATGTAGTAGTGGTCACAGCTCAGTTCATGGCAGTCCTCCTCTAGCATACTGAGGGTCACTGACTTTTCCTTGCTCATGGACAACAACCTGATTGGTGCATCAGCTATCTCCTCACACCTTACTTCGGGGATCCACCTGCCAGGATTCCCCCACTGGGCCTCGCTCACTCATATGCTCTCCTCTTCCTCACGGGGCACATTGGGTTTGGCAAGCAGACAGGTGCTGGTGCTCTAGGCTCCAGGGCAAGTGGTCTTGGATTCCCTGGGTGATGCTCCCTCACCCAGCTGAAAGGCTAGCAGGCCTTGGCCATAGGCAGTAGTCATGCAGAGCTTCTCCTCCTCGCACAGCCTGACAGGCTGTTTGCCCTTTGACAGGTTTTGTGGTCCCAGGCTCCCCTTCTTATAGTCCATTTCCTGACCCCAAATGTGATTTAGAATTATTGAAGTTTATGTCAGGGGTCTGCTTCCTTTTGAAGTGCCCTCTTCTCTGTTCTCCGTTCCTCCCGAAAGCAGTCTGTCTCAGCAGGAGTGACTCCTAATCTGATAGTCCCATAACACAGGCCATGGGAGTGACTAGAGTTTCATACCTGGATGTCAGACACAGTAATATGTGTATCAAAAGGTTACCCAAGAGCCTCAGCCCTACTCTTTATGATTCTCTTATCAGCCCCATCTCCTTCTTGTAATGTGCCCAAGCCCGTTCACAGTGACTTGTATTGTATTGTATTGTAAGCACATTTATAAAGCGCGCTGTAACCCTACGGGCATCCTGGCTTCTCTCTCAATCAAAGAGCACCCTTTGAAGTGTACGAAGAGCCTGGCTCTCCCTTCCTCCAGTGTGTCCCACCCACCTAACAAGAATGCAGTGATACACAAATCTGTCTGGGGAGAATTCCTCTACCTCCCCGCCTCATATTCAACCAGTCAGCCATGGGTCTCCCAAGGCACACATGCACATGCATATAATATACCACACACACTCTGCACAGCACTACACATGAAACCAATTGCGGCCAAGGGTGAGTTCAGCACACAGCAGCAGAACTTTAAATGAGTGAGCCTGTAGGCCTCACTCCAGTGACACAGGAAAAAAGGACCTGTTGACTCCTACTGATCACTACACGGTATGTTGCCACCACCGTGCTCGTGCTGCTTAAGTCCTGGCAAAGGCAGAGCCTTTCACTTCTATGAGGGTAGTGCATTAGGCACTCTTCATGGTCCAAAAAGGCTGCAATCTGTGAGACAGGCCTATGTCATGGTGCACACGCATGATCCGTGTTTGCCCATGACAACAAAAATCAGCATTAGGGATCCAAACATCATTACAGTTGTGGCACCAGGGCAGGGGTGCATGTCCATCACCATGCAAAGGACTTTTCCGTCCCAACAGTAAGGTTGCCATCTTCAGATATTTCTAGAAATTAAGCTTGTCATGCAGAGTCATGTGATGGGGATTGAAGGCTTTTTTTCAATTGTAGGCAAACCTTTTACTTTTTCTCAGTCCACTTTGGAGTATACTTTGATGTGCGATAATGAAAATATGCAGTATTTTTCTTTAACAAAGGCACAAAGTATTCACATTCATGATATTTTAGAAAGAAATGGTGAGTGGGAGTGGTCACAGAGATGATTTGCATTTCCCCAAATAATATGAATAATTAATTCTTTAGTTTGTGTATTGTTAATTTTGAGTGAAGTTCTTGTTATTGTCTTGTATTGGTGTTAGATATGCAAGCCAAACTCATAAGTGAATCCATATAGTTAGTCAATGCTGAGGTTGTTCCTTGGTTTAGTACGTTGATCAGATCCATCATTGATTGCGAATTTTGAACCTTCAGAGGAGTTCATAGTGGTTGAGTTCATAGTGGTTGAATTAAAATCCCTTGAGCCTGTGATAAGATCCATCCACTACGATGACCAGGGTCAGACTGGAAACGCAAACCAGCGCTGGCAATTATGTCTAATTGGCCCTGGGGGGAGGGTGGGGAGGGTTTCTGGTGGGAAACACTGCTGCTGTGTTTTTGTTACAGAGAGCCGATATTGCAGCACTGCTGCAAAACTGACCCCCAGTAACAAAAAAGGCCTCCATCGGTTCCAAAGTGGAGCCCACCCTTCCGGCCCACTGGGAAAACGCCTGGTGCCCGCTACGGCCAGTACGGCCCTTATGATGACTTAGAATGGAGGTGGATATGTTCTAATTTCTCAAGTACAATAGATTTCTCTTTGCGGTCTTGATCTCAGATTCCCGCCGTTAATGAGGCATCATCAGGAGAAATTGTAATCTCAGATCATGCATCTGCTTAAGAAGAATATGTTGAAGGACACTCCAACATTTTGACAAACTTATTTCAAAAGAAATAGAAGGCAACTGCCTATAAACCATCTTGATTACATTTCTACAGTGTGTGGTACTCATAAGGCATTTATTAGAGGGAAGAAAATAAGCTTCTCAAGCAAAAAAAAATAGAAAACAAAGCTAACGACCAGAGAGCTCTTGAAAAATGGCGAATGGTTTGAAAGTAAGTATGCTCATTCTAAAAAAGAATGACCTTATAAGCCTATCAAAATTTAGATTTAAATAAAAAATATCGCTAACCATAAAGCTCAATTAGCACTGAAAGGCGTAAAATATTGTTTGTTTGGAAAAAAGAGACGCAAACTAACATTTGGCTGGTGCATAACAATGGCTTTGTTGGTTTGTGCCAGATAGTTGACATAGGTGATAAAACAGGACATTTAAAAGGGCTGAACACCCTTTAAGTAGTGGTACATTTGGGATGGCCAGCCTTCTCAACAGCTCCTGAAAATGTACTTATGGGCATATTTACGAGGGCCTTGCGTCATGCTTGCACCATGCAACCTGGTACATGCACGATGTGAAGCCCAAAGTCATTTTTATGAAGCCACGAAAAGCCACTTTGCGTTGTTTTGAATGGCTTCATAAATATGTAGTAATGCAACACAGTGAAAATTGCTGCGTTTCATTACTCTGCACCAGGGTGGCATTCCATTGGCGTTGTGGTGGGTGTTCAGATGCAAATCTCATGGTTTGTGAAGCATTCTCAGATTTACCAACCCTAGTAGACCTGGAAATGTGCCAAAAAGGTACTCCTTCCCAGGTGAGGCATAACGAAGAGAAATATCTTTATTTCTGCTTGTTTTTCTTCCTATGTGTGCACAGCACACATAGAAAGAGGAAAACGCTTTTATGGATTGATTTTGTGCCGGAAGGTGCCCCTTCCTGCACAAATAGAATTCTGCCTCCAACACAGGAACTCTTGCACCATGGTGCACGGGTGTCTGCATAGGGACTAGGCTGCCGAAATGGCACCAGCGCAGGGGGAAAGGGCATGAATGCATTGTATTGGATATATACAGCGCATTCCTGCCCTTTGCCTTTGACGCAGGGCAGCGCAGCAAATTAACTTGCTGCTCTTCCCTGCGCCACAATTCTGGTTAATATGCCTCTTAGTGTCACACACACACACACATTGGCAGTTGCAATTTTACAGGTGATTCCCTACACATTTAATGCCCTGTCCTAGGTGCATCACATCATATAGAATCAGGATTGACAAAGATGAGCACTGACCACCTCCCCCACACAACCACCTTCCTGCAGATTGTAAAAAGTGCATGATAGGCAGACTGGGGACACTCCTGTTTGGAGTAACCAGGCGCTGTACAAATTACCTAACTGTGCGGATAGCTGTGACAAACCCACACTGCATAACACCATCTCAGCAAACTGCAGACCAGCCAGTCCTCTGCCTGTGAAAATTCAATGATTGCATCTGTCATATCAGCATCAGTACCAGCAGCTAGTTTGTACCTCACTACCTTGCCCTCTTTGGGGATATGTAAGTTGTCAGGTGGAGTTTCTGACCTCTGTATCATATGCTCTGCCCTACGCTTTAGGCCATCGGCATTTATTAGTGGAGGGAACGGAGTGGGGTGTGCGAATATACACAGGCGGTCCAAGTCTGGGGCTCATATGCTTGTAAAACTCGCAGAATTAATGAGGCTTCCCTCCCTGATGATTGCTTTTTTGATTTTTGGCATCTACCCTCTGTTTCTCTATCTGCGTTCCCATACCCATGAGCAGATGTCATTGACATTTACAGGTTCTTCATGCCACTAATCTTAGACATCTTTGAAAACAATCCATTTGTAGGGCACCTCTGTGTTCAGGTCTTTATAAATATCAACTTTTACAGTGAAGTCTGCCTTTTTCATAACAAATGCAAATTCTTAATTCATTTTGGGGTAAGTGGAGGTGTAAGCGGTAGTGAAGTCCACCAACCTCAGAGATGACGTGGAGGGTAAACGAAGTCAGCTTTCTACATTAAATCATACCAAGGAGCCCTTCACACCCATACTCCTTTTTTTAATCCCATTGCTAGAGGGGAAGAGTGATTTATCTTTGTGTCCTCTTTAAAAATAATTGTTTCTCCCTTGGGACTCATGTTGATGATAAACCCCCATGATATTACCACTTATGTCCTCATTAAGAGTGGTTCGGAGTAACCCCTGCCATTTCCCAACCTTGGAGTTATGGTGTCCCTGTTATTACAGACGGGTGGATAACAAGAATACAAGATTTTGGGAAATAACATGCGGGCATGGGTTATACTCTGCTGCTTTCCACATTTTATCCCCTGTATTCCACCCAGATACTTTTCTTGCTTGCAGCAGGTGAAATCTGCAGGTGGAATACCACTCACCTGTGGTTTTTCTGCTCTACTTATAATTATGATGGGCCATGTGTATTTGGTGATGCTTAGCAGGCAGTTGAAATCTTCTTGCCAAAAATTACAATTTATAATTCAAATGGGCATGGTAACTCCAGTTACTGGGGCACATCACAATGTAAGGGTCACTCATATCCCAGGCCTTAATGCACAAGTATTACATTCACCTTTGTAATTGTCCTTTTGATTCATGGATGTGGGAGATTAAATCCTTCTTTTATGTTTTATGAGATAACAAATTGGGCCTGATCGTAAGGATTTTGCCATGAGGAAAATGACTTGCCCTTGTGGTATTTTTGCCATTAGTATGTAGCAAAGGCAAACGAAAATAATTGCAAATGTGTCCTTTTTTTGTTCACCTAATAAGGGATTATTTCTTGCGAAATATCAAGATTAATAAATGCTATTGAGCCCCTGGGTAGAACCGAAATTTTGATTTTAAGCACTAGATGCTACTTAGCAAGGACAAAAACGGTAATTTAGATATTTAGTGGCTGTCTCCAGTCTTCCAGGACTGCTAGGCCGTTGCCTCCACCACTGTCCACCCTATTTAGAGGCCCCAGCCTGCCTGGTGGGGATCTCTGTGCAATTAAGGAAACTGACACGGCCGCAGCTCCGGTCACAGCATGGAACATTTACAGACAATTTTGTTCAAAGCAACCAAACTCTGAAAGCAGAAGTACATTTCTCTAAATAAAAAAACAAATGGATCTGATGCATAGGGACATTTTCCCCTGTACTTGGGGGCCATTCTACATTTTTCCTTTCTATGTATATCATGCATCGCATAATGGATATGGGCAGGGAATTGAGTGATGCTTGGCCCACCCTCAATAGGACGGAGCCATCATTATGGCCCCTTGGGAGGCAGTTTACAGTGGCAGAGGCAGCAGAAGCTCCTCCGGTGTAAGCCTGGCTCGTCCACAACCCTAAATGTACTATGTAATAACAAGTGATGGGGCCAGATTCCGTGTGCTAAATTTAATTTGGAACCCCTGGCCGATGGTCTTTATTGCCTTTTAAAGAAGTGTAAAGGGGAAAAATACAAATTAACAATATACATTTTCTCTTCTCTATGACTAAAAGACCACTAACTCTAAAATTGTATATCTAGGATTTATTACAATGCCAAAAATAACAGGATATAGACACACCTCAATATCAGAGTATAGAGGTATAGGAATATAATTACAGAACCAAATCTACGAAGATAGTTCATTCGGCACAAAAGACACAAAATAATGAATTCCAAAATAAGAACACAACTGAGTATAGGCGCTGTGTCCAGTTCTTTCTTCATTTGTAGTTCAGAGATTTAAAAGAATAATCTGTCCATAACCTATCCTTAAAGTGACATCACTACCTAACTCTCCGATCAGAATCCCCTGTAAAGGTGTCAGTACGTGTTGACTACCTAAGAAGTGCGCTCACGTTAAATGGGTCAAGTAGCATAAATCTACGGAGCTCGCTCTAAGATGCTCCCCTTCCACAGTCAAAAGCAGAAGTCCTACCAAACTGTCCCTGCACCTAATACAAAAAGACACAAGTTACACCCCTAACAGATCACGTGTTGTTATTTCAAGAACGTCTCCTTTGAGTTACTTTCCACAAATTCCAATTAATTGAGCTCTTCTCCAATGACCTTGGCTCCCAAGTTCCACCAGGCACGGAAGGTGTCCTTCCTTCTCGCTTGTTCAGACTCTTCAAAGAAATTCCTTTCCTCCCCAAGTGTCGTCCTAAATCTGAAATAACGAGATCAAATTCCAGGACCTGTAGTACGGGTGAAAAGAAACCTTCTATACACACATAAATTCTCTTTACCTTACAACTGAGGAGCAAACAAGGAGAATCGAAACTTACGAAAAGCGAAAGTTAGGCCTACAAGGTTAGCCAACATAAGAACACTTTTCAATGCCTAATCACTGCACAAAACGCTATACATGTCGTTTACATAGTCTAATACATTTATATTACTTAATGTTCATGCTACGCATATATGTTTACATAATGCCTCTAAATAAATGCACAATACTAATTCAGTTCTGCATTATAACATTACAAATCTCGT
Source organism: Calotriton arnoldi (assembly GCA_963921515.1). Lineage (NCBI taxonomy): Eukaryota > Metazoa > Chordata > Amphibia > Caudata > Salamandridae > Calotriton > Calotriton arnoldi. Next base: position 414,418 of record CAWUFW010008829.1, on the reverse strand, counting down.
TTATATGTCTGGATACATTGATATAAATTTGTTCTAATAATACAATTTATAACATAATCTATGATACATATATGAGTGCAGATTATTCATGAGTATAATGCAGCCCTACAAAATTAAGAGCCTGGAGCGCTCTATCAACTCCCTCCTCTGATGACCCATGTCATCAAACACAGCACTCCACCCTTTTAATTTTCTCCTTGCAGAAAAGACCGACCTAAACAGAAGTTGTTGCCTGTCTTCCTCGTCTGAACTTCTCCAGATTCTTAAGATTTTGATAGTGACTATCCTGCAGTTTTTCCATATGCCTTTCTTGTTTCTTAAGGGAATTTTCAGTCTGTTTTGCCTTTTGCCATTTATATGCTCTGAAGGCACCCAACAATACAATGATACAGATTACAACTATTATGATGGGCTTTAGGATATAACCAACAATCCCATGTCCCAAACTGCCAATCCAATTTCCAATTTTTCCAAAACCTTGTCCAATTTTATCCCAGATTCCCCCAGTAGCTAAATCATGAATCTCTTGATGTATGTCAGTTATATTCTTGATACATTTCCTCAAGTCCTTGCTGTTATCCAGAATATAACTACAGCACTGTTGAACCCTCAATAATTTACAGATTCCTCCCTCTTTTGCCAATAATACGTCTAATGCAAGACGATTCTGGAGTACCATGGCCCTTATAGACACCATCTCTCCATCCGCTAATAACAGTGATTGAGCTGTATTTATTGATAACGTATCCACCAAAGTGGATATCTGTCTAATCTTTACATCATTCAGAACCACTCCTATACTTGGTATCATTGCACCAAACACATCACCAATAATTTCTCCTGCATTTGTGCCACGTTTCTCCCTTCGGGATCGTTTTCTTTCAACGGCCACAAGTCTTTTACATGAACTATTTTAGGAAATACTACAGCCAAATAACAAGTTCCATACCAATTCAGGGGCAGTCGAACATATGCATTCCTTCCACACACAAAATATCCATTGGGCACTATGGTCAATTTATCCAACAGCGCCTTCTTTATGGAATCTTCAATTAGAAAAATGTGTTCACATTCAGTTTCTCCAACAAACACCTTATCATAATAATTCTGGGGTTGTCTAATGCAAAGTTTCCCTTTTTGTTGCATATCCAAAGCCATTGGGCCAGAGCTTCCTTGTGCCTTATGATCTAACTCCTCTTGTGTCCATGGAATTACCTCATGTTTAGGATCAGGCCTAAATAATGCCTGCCTATGTCTATCCTCGAGTTGGTCCACAAATTTCTTTTCTATATCAGATAATAAGCAAGTCAGATTATGTCGATGAGTGTATGCTGTGTCTAAATTCGCTATGGGAACAAAATATTCTGACATCCTTTCTACCTTCTTATAATAATCATATTTATTCAAATATTTAAGAACTGGAACTTCCGGGAGTACTACGTCATAATTGGAGAAGTAATACTCAAAATGGGCCTTACCATAAAACATACTCAACAATACACTACAAGTGATTAGGCCTGGGCGGAAAACTACGATACGCTCGCGTAGTTTGTGTAGTTTGCGCAACTACGCGCTACGCGAATTGCACGTAGCACAGTGCAAAAACGCGTAGCGGGCATTTTTTGCTTGCTCGTGGTCCTCAACGTCAAGTTGGCGACCGCGAGCGAGCAAAATGACATCCCGGCAAGACTTTTTCCACGTTCGCGATCAGCAACATCAAGTTGCCGATCGCGAGCGTGGAAAATAAACCTCCCGGCGAGATTCTCAACACGTGGAGGTCAGGTTTCTCATTGCGAGTGGTCACGTATGCTCGCGACCGCTCGCGATGAGAAACTACCAGTCCGCGTTGAGAAAACTGCCGCTCGAGTACAAATCTACTCGAGCGGCAGAAAACGACCGCTTGCACTGTGCAAGATGCCGTTTGCAATGATTGCACAGTGCGGACAAGCATCCAGCACTGTGCAATCATTGCGAACAGCATTTCCTACCGCACAACGCAGTTCGCGTAGTGCTACGCGTAGCTCGCGTAGTGCGAAGTGCACTTCGCGTAGCTACGCGTAGCGCTACTACGCAAACTACGCCCAGGGTTACGAAGTGATGCCATATGTAAGGGGTAAATTATGATACCTAATACCCACTTCCACTGATGCTGGCAATTGCATACATACATAGCAATCTTTCGAATCCATAGTAGCCACATATTCATACAATAATCTTGCATATGCATTCAACGTGAAATCACCCTTGGATAAATCAACATGCAATAAGCGACTTGTTTCTTTAATCATATCCCTATCCGATTCTATGGCACCCTCTCTTATGTCTGCTGTAGAAAGTGTAAGTGTCCCTAGCTCCCCTTCCTCTACAGCGATACTTGACTCGACAATGGAGGTAATGATCACTACAGCAATAGCTATAATCACTCCCACTATAAGTGTGATCACTATACATTTCTGTCTTCGGTTCGAATTTCCAGACTCCATCTTGAATCAGGGTTCTCAACAAGAGGTATGCGCAAAAGCAGCAAAGTCTTTTCTTTTCAATTAATAGTCAGTACACAAAGTTCTTGCAGTAATCTTTCTTTTGTTCAGCAATAAGTATTTACAGTTCATTAACAGACATCCCTAGCCCTCTTTCTTCTTCTACTGAAAGTCCCTAAATTTATTCTTCTCCCTCTTGGGCCTAGGTTATCTTCTTTAAGACACTGATTACGTTTTCTTTATATAGTCAGTTCAATTTTCATCATAAATCAAATTTGGGCTGATTGTATCAATAATAAGTTCCAAAATTTCTATACGAAAAGCTTCCAATTCCTGAGCTGAAGGTTGTTGACCAAATGATGGGAACGAAAGTTGGGTCAAGATCAAAAGTCGTAATGCACTCAGCCTCGGAGGATCGGGTACTGTGAGAGTCAAGAGCCCAAGGGCCTCAACTCCAGGAACCAACAATTCAATGTCAATTATCAGTGAGTTCACTCCGCGTCTCACTCTTCCAGAGCCCAGCCTCCCGGACCTCTCCTGTCTCTGCATCAGTGACCAGATACGTCCACTCTGGAGCAGCGTACTTCCGAGACGGCACTCGTTCTCTCTTTGATCTCCTTAAGCCTTCTTGCCCTCGATCTGTGTCACTTTGATCAGATTCAGACGTCTCAGAGATGGGAACAAGATCCTTTTCTGATGTGAGCCTCAAATTCAGCCTTTCTTTTCTCATAGGCCATGTTTCGCTTCCGGACTCTGCTCGCTTCCTCTCTTGTGTCCGTGTCTGCCCCGCACCAACTCGCTCAACTGGGTCTAGTTCTGCATCTTCTCCAATGATACCATCTATTTCAGAGTCTGTACCTGAATCTTGTACTGCTTGGTCTCTTTCAGCACGATCCGACAGACCATCAGTCTCAACAGAAACCCTTACAGCTTGGCTCGTCCCCTCCTCTGACCTTCTACCTTCTGTTGGGGTTCTCTGGGCGAGGGGAGCTGCATCTTCCAAGGGTTCTGGAACTCTGCGGGTGTGGGAAGCATGAATCCAATTTGGTAACCCTCCGCACTTCACAGCTGTGCTCGCAACCAGGATCACCTGATATGGGCCACGCCACCCCACATCAAGGCAGTTCTTCCTCACGTGCTTCCGGACCAGGACCCAGTCCCCCAGACTTAGATCATATAGGAGATCTTTCGAGGTGGGTGCAGTTGCAGCCACGACCTGGTGAGACATAGAATTAACCACATCAGCAAGTCCCTTGCAATAATCAAAAACCAAATCATCGGTGATGTTTATCAACGCTGCAGCTGGCACCGCAGGTAAACGCATCGCCCTCCCCATCAAGATTTCATGGGGTGAAAGTCCTGTCCTCCTATCAGGGGTGCTACGCAAGCTCATCAGCACCAAGGGCAGCGCATCCAGCCATTTCAAAGACGTCGATGAACAAACCTTTGCCACTCTCATTTTGATAGTCCCATTTATTTGTTCCACCAGACCAGACGCCTCCGGCCTGTAGCTACAGTGCAGTCTTTGATCCACTTGCAAAGCAGCACACAACAATTTCATGATCTCACTATGAAAGTGAGTTCCTCTGTTCGATTCCAATGAGGTCGGAAATCCGAACCGTGGGATAACTTCCCTAAGTAACAACTTTGCCACCGTGAGACTGTCACACCTCCTAGTTGGATATGCCTCAACCCAACACGAAAAGACACAAACCACCACCAAAAGATATCTCAATCTGTTGCACCTAGGCATCTCTATGAAATCCAACTGTATCCTATTAAAAGGACCTCCTGGCTTCCCAATATGACTGAAAGCAACCACCGTTTTCTTTCCTGCATTCATTTGTTGACAAGTAACACACCTATGACACACTGCTTCAGCATACACGCGAAATCATGGGTTGTACCAAGTCTGTTGAAACACCCTCACCATAGCATCTCTCCCAAGATGTACGGCTCCATGAATATGTCTTGCCACATGACTCAATAAACTGTTAGGTAAAGCTGTCCTCTCATCTGTAGACACCCAGATGCCGTCCCCCCTTTTCTCACAACCTGCCCTAATCCATGCTGCTTCTTCTTCTTCTTCAGGGACTTCTTCTTGGAGACGCTTGACCTCATCCCATGTATCAGCTGCAGCCAACATCATGCTGAGCTCAGTCTTTTCTGTACTCTCTCCTACATATTCTCCATTGAATATACAAGCATGCATGGCACAAAAACGAGCGACTTCATCCGCATAGCGGTTTCCCTTAGTTACAAAATCCTCTCCTCTTCCATGGCCTGCACACTTGACCACTGCTATTTCTTTAGGTTTTTGTAAAGCCTCCAACAATTGCCGCACGTATTCTCCATTTCTAATGGGAGATCCTGATGACTTTAAGAATCCCCTCTGTGACCACAACTGCCCAAAATCATGAACAACACCAAACCCATATTGACTATCGGTGAAAATAGTCACTCGGAGTCAATCAGAAATGAAACATGCACGTATCAGGGCTATGATTTCAGCCACTTGAGCGGAATATACTCCTTGTAAACAAGCAGCCTCCACAACTCCAGAAATAGTACAAACAGCAAAAGCTGCTCTTAAGCAACCCCATTGTTTCTTAAGCATGAACCATCTACAAAGAGGGTTAGATCAGATTCAGACAAAGGTTCATCAACAATGTAGGGTCTGGGTTTGGTTGAAAGCTGAGTCACATCTAGGCAGTCGTACTCCTCACAATCTTCCCCTCCACTGGTGGAAATGGCAACAGTGTAGCTGGGTTTAACATCGTACATCTTTTCAGGTTTAAAGTTTCTGATGCTAATATAACCTGCTCATACTTAGTAAGCCTATTATTGGTAAGATGCTGGGTCTTTGTTCTCGTCATCAGGAGTTCCACAGAGTGCAGTACATAGACAGTGAGCGGATGACCCATCACAATGGTTTCACATCTCTCAATACTGACACCTGTTGCAGCTACGGATCTGAGACATCCGGGCAACGCTGAAGCTACCGGATCGAGGGTAGCTGAAAAGTATGCCACTGGTCTACGGGCACCCCCATGTGTCTGAGTAAGGACGGCTAATGCGCACCCTTCCCTCTCGTAGCAAAAGAGCGAAAACGCTTTGTTGTAATCTGGCATTCCCAGAGCTGGAGCTCGACATAGGCTCTCTCTCAACTCTTGGAAGACAACCAAACAATCATCATCCCATGGTACCGGATCACTGATATCCTTCCGGGTCAACATTAACAAAGGTTTGGCTTTAAGTGAAAAGTTTGGGATCCACTGTCGACAATAGCCGAACATCCCCAAAAACATCCAGACTTCTTTTTGCGTCTTTGGAGTACCCATTTGTAAGATCGCTCCTATACGATCTGGTGACACCTTTCTCTTACCTTTCTCAATTCGATGACCTAGATACTGAACCTCAGACAGACAATACTGTAACTTGTTCGGGGACACTTTGTGTCCATTCTCTGCCAGATGATTCAACAAGGTCACAGTATCTATTCTACAAGCGTCCTCTGTCTCTGAGGCGACTATAAGATCATCAATGTACTGGCAAGAACCGAGTTCTGTATCAGTACAAGGCTTTCAAGATTCTTTTTCAATAATTGATTAAAAATAGATGGACTCTCAGTATACCCTTGTGGGATACGACACCATGTTAACACACAATCCTCCAGCCGGAAAGCGAATAAAAATTGGCTCTCCTCATCGAGCGGTATCAAAAAGAATGCTTGGCACAGATCAATGACTGTGAACCACTCTGCCTCGCACGGTATTTGAAACAAGATCACTGCTGGATTCGGTACCACAGGACAACATGGAATTACGATCTCATTTACCCTCCTCAAATCCTGTACTATTCTGTACTTGTCACTAGTCTTTTGCAATCCCATTATAGGTGAATTACAGGGACTTCCCCTTATTTCTCTCAGAACGCCTTGTGCAATCATAGACTCTATTACAGGTCTTATTCCCGCCACTGTCTCAGGGGTCAATTTATACTGTGGTGTCCTAGGGAACTCAGCATTGGGTTTGACTTGTATCTTAACTGGTTCCACTCCCCGAATCAAACCTATCTCTTTACCAGTAAAGTCCCATACCACAGGAGAGACTGAGTCTCTCAGATCAGGTGGCAATTCTTCTGCTGTCAGAACAATGAACACTTCCGCACATAGATTCTGACTAACCACCTTAAAAGCAGCATTGTCATCATATGTTTGCAGCTCTACTCCTCTGGGAGTGCAATAAATGGTACAATTTAACTTGCACAACAGATCCTGTCCTAATAAGCAAACAGGACTCGAGTCACATATGACAAACTGATGTCGATCCTGAAATGTTCCTATTTTCACAGGTAACTCATCTGTCAATGGATTTGTCATCTTTTGATTGGAAACTCCTACTACCTGAATCGTTCGTCCAGAAAGGGACAAATTGGGAATCACCGCTGACCTTACAGTAGAACGGGCAGCGCCAGTGTCAATCAGGAAAGTGATGGGGTGACCATTAACCTCCGCCTCCACATACGGTCCCCTCTGGTCTACTTCCAAGACTGCCCCGAGAGTACAGCCTTGGTCCCCTTCCAAACCCTGTCCTCCCAAAGGGTCCAAATCAGAATAGTCTAATATTTCAATAAAAGGCATCTGTTGGTACATCTGATTGCCTTGAGGAATCCTCTGGGGTTGAGGCACCTGCACCAACTGGTCAGAACCTCCCCCGTACATTGACCTAGGTCTAGTCACAATATTCACCCCTTCGGATACTTGGACAATTTCCCCATACTGCACCTGATTTGCTGGATTTGAACGACACTCGTGCTTCCAATGCCTGATCTTGTGACAATAATGACATGCAGTATTCCTCCTTGGGTTAACTCATTCACTTCCTGTCCCAGGTACCATTCCTCTCCCTCTCCCTTGTCCTGGAGAGCCTGCTATATTCAGATTCGCGCCTCGTCCACTCCCTGGTCTCCTTCCCATTGTACCTCCATTCCCTTGGAAAAAATCTGGTCTCTGCATTTCTCAACTGCACCAACATCAACTTATCCTTCATCTTCTTATGGGTGGATTCTACTTGATCGCTACAATATTTAGCATAACGCAAAATCTCATCCACCGACTTGTTCTGCCAACAAATTAAATGTTGTTGGATCATTAAACTAATCTCAGGTCTCAATCCTAACACAAATTTCGAGACAAACTGTCCCATATCCTTCTGTTCCAGGGTATCAATCCCACTATGCTGTTTAAAAGCTAATAGGAGCTTCTCATAATAATCATGTACTGATTCCTTAGGTTCCTGGGTGGTACGATCAATCTTAAGCCAATCAATACTTTGAGGGGCAATTTTAGATTGGAGCCATGTGATCGCCTGTTCATACTTTCTCATCACCTGAGGTGACGGCCCATTCGTTACTGCAACTCTTTCTGGTTCTGCGACAGGCCATTCAATTGCTATTTTGCATGCCGTCCACAAATCTCCTGGGACCACAATTTCAAACAAGGTGTTTAATTCTATCCACAATACTTTGGATATTTTCACAAACCGATCAACTTGTTTGTACCATTCTGCAGGTTTTTCCCTCAGCCGAGGAAAATTATTCGTAAAAGCTGCCAATTCACCCCTGCTCCAGGGCACATGCACATACCCTCTGTTCGGTACCTCTCGCAATGGGTAATTCTGTACATTCTCCGTTTCCCCTCCGGGAGGCGGAGTGTCTCCTATCCCTTTCTTAGCATCCTTCTTCTTAGACCACCTCGCTACCCAGGCTCCCAACTCTCTCCATGGTCGAATTCCTATAATTAGTTCTCGCATGTGAGTTTTCAACCCTGCTGTCCTCCTTTCTTCCAGTTCCTGATCAGTGTACTCTAACCTATGAGTCCCCTGTATCAACTTTGTTTTTGTCAAATCCACATTATATTTTCGTGCCAACTGGGCTATCCCTTCGTACGCCTCTTTTGCCTTCCTAGTAACATCCTTGGCCACAAACAACAACTCGTCTGGTTCATATAACTCTATCCTCTCTATCTGCAAATTCCCTATAATCATCTCATCCAATTCTGCCTTTAAATTCAACACGTCCAACAACTTTGCCTTCATTGCCACTCTGAGCGTTCCTTGATTCTTCACATCACACTGTCCTTCTCTGTCACAACTCTGACTTCTCCTTTGATCCTCTTTCCCTTCAATTTGGAACATAGGGTGGGTTTCCCTCTCACAACTCTGGCTCTTCCACCGTCTCTCCGATCCTTCATTCGGAAACCCAGGTGGTGTTCTAGCCCCCTCCTGTCCCATTCCTTCCTCCCTTGGCCTCCTCATAGAATCCCTCACTGGTGGGACCCACATTCTTACTTCTGACCTATAATTCCTCATTGCACCTGTCCTTCTTGATTCTGTCCCACTGCACACCCTTGAAGGATCTGCCGTTGCGGGCATTGGAGTGCTAGTTTCCACAGGCACCAAAGATACAGCCGTGCCTCCCATCGTAATGGTTCCTCCAGGGATAGTTTCTTCCTCCACTCCTGTTTGTTGTTGACTCCTATCTATTCCTCTGCTTGGATCATATATTGAAAGCACGGGTCCGATAGTAACCGGGACCCAAGGACTTCAGGCAACCGTATATCACAATTAGCCCTTCTGGTCTCTGTATTTCCAATTGTTGTCCATCCTGCCTCATCTGTTCCCACCACAATCTTTCCTACTACTATTGCATCTAAGCCTATTGGTGTCATCCCCCCTCCTTCCATACTTCTCTCTGTCTGTCCTCTTCTCCCCTCTTCAAGTCATGGTATCAGAGGTGGGGGATGCTCCGATAACATTCTGTCCAACAGACTATCCTCTGTCTCGCTGTCATCCTCTGTATCTCCTGTCCGTGCACCAGCCCCTTGAATCAACAGTGGGTATAATCGTTCTCCCTCAATGGTATCAACCCTCCACTTTTTCAACTCTGCATCCCACTGAGCATCCTGATATGACTTAATTGCTCTTTTCATCCTTCCCTGTGAGTTTTCTCTTTTCCTAGCTTGTGCTGCCCTCATCCATGCATCTAATGCCTCAAATTGTGAAGGTCTAGGTGGAGGTTTTAGTGAAGACATCACTCCCCTTAATTGAAACAACAAATCCATTCGAAATGACCCATAACGTGGGAACGCCAATTCTCCCTCCTTCTCTGTAATCTTATGCCAATTTTGGAGCCACACTATTGTATGTAGTCCTACATTTGTTGCCATATAATGTGCCAGAGTATCCTCTGGCGGGGCTTCTTCCCCTACCCGAGTCACCACACCTGTATCTCCTCTACATAAATCTCGCAACACTTTAAAACACTTCCTTTCTATATTCAATTGTCACACTACAATCTCCTTTTTCAATTTTGCCAAAAACCCTCCAATCTCAGCGCGGCCTTACACCGACCAACCTATCACAGTGCGGCGCACCCTGACATCACTTTCACTCTCTACAGCGACTCACCCTCCTTTACAATTTCACCATACTCATACAACCAAGTAACTGTTTATCCAAAGCTACTAAACCAAGTAACTGCCTATCAGGCAGCCACAGTAACATGCAGTTACAGTAAGCCAAGTAATTGTCTGTCCTTTAAAGATCAATAATATACACCCTCTCAAGAACATTCACATCCCGTGACCCACGTCCTGCGTCGGTCACTCGAATCGTCGTAGTCCACCCCTAGTACTCGAGGATTTCTACCCACGACTGTATTAGATCCACTCACACAAAGTTCCCTATCCCAAGTGAGCCGTCGATAGCGCTCCACGACACCCACATCAATGATCAGACAATTACAGCCAAGTGGTGCCTTTTACACCGCAAACCTATCCCGGAATCTTGGACTACTCTTGATTCCATTTTCCGAAAACCTCCTGATCCGCACGTGTTTGGACCGGTAAACCGATAAACCCACGTTCACTCGACTCTCATCACAACTCCGCAAGACATCACACAATCAAATCATCACACAATCTAACACTCACAACACGTTTCATATTCACGCTACCGCCAGATGTCCGCTGCATCGTCAACCTCCACCAACCTCCGTCCTCGCCTGCCATTTTCTGCTCTCGGTCATGGGCTCTGTTTTGGGCCTGATTCTATTCTAGATTTCCCTGAGTTCCCCCTCAATTCTAGAGGCAACCATCCATTTCTGCTACCAATTGATGGGGCCAGCTTCTGTGTGCTGAATTTAATTAGGAACCCCTGGCGGATGGTCTTTATTGCCTGCTAAAGAAGTGTAAAGGGGAAAAATACAAATTAACAATATACATTTTCTCTTCTCTATGACTAAAAGACCACAAACTCTCAAATTGTATATCTAGGATTTATTACAATGCCAAAAATAACAGGATATAGACACACCTCAATATCAGAGTATAGAGGTATAGGAATATGATTACAGAACCAAATCTACGAAGATAGTTCATTCGGCACAAAAGACACAAAATAATGAATTCCAAAATAAGAACACAACTGAGTATAGACGCTGTGTCCAGTTCTTTCTTCATTTGTAGTTCAGAGATTTAAAAGAATAATCTGTCCCTAACCTATCCTTTAAGTGACATCCCTACCTAACTCTCCGATCAGAATCCCCTGTAAAGGTGTCAGTACGTGTTGACTTCCTAAGAAGTGCACTTGCGTTAAATGGGTCAAGTAGCATAAAGCTACGGAGCTCGCTCTAAGATGCTCCCCTTCCTCAGTCAAAAGCAGAAGTCCTACCAAACTGTCCCTGTACCTAATACAAAAAGACGCAAGTTACACCCCTAACAGATCATGTGTTGTTATTTCAAGAACGTCTCCTTTGAGTTACTTTCCACAAATTCCAATTAATTGAGCTCTTCTCCAATGACCTTGGCTCCCAAGTTCCACAGAGGCACGGAAGGTGTCCTCCCTTCTCGCTTGTTCAGACTCTTCAAAGACATTCCTTTCCTCCCCAAGTGTCGTTCTAAATCTGAAATAACGAGGTCAAATTCCAGGACCTGTAGTAGGGGTGAAAAGAAACCTTCTATACACACATAAATTCTCTTTACCTTACAACTGAGGAGCAAACAAGGAGAATCAAAACTTACGAAAAGCAAAAGTTAGGCCTACAAGGTTAGCCAACATAAGAACACTTTTCAATGCCTAATCACTGCACAAAACGCTATACATCTCATTTACATAGTCTAATACATTTATATTACTTAATGTTCATGCTACGCATATATGTTTACATAATGCCTCTAAATAAATGCACAATACTAATTCAGTTCTGCATTATAACATTACAAATCTCGTTTATATGTCTGGATACATTGATATAAATTTGTTCTAATAATACAATTTATAACATAATCACATGATACATATATGAGTGCAGATTATTCATGAGTATAATGCACCCCTACAAAATTAAGAGCATGGAGCGCTCTATCACAAGTGTATCGGTATAGGAGGGCCACGAATGTAGAGCGGTGCCCCCACACCACCAAATCTAAATTAGGCCCATAGCATTCAGTGTAAGGTTGGTTCTCCACAAGCTCACATAAGAGGTATTATTGCGAGTAGAATAAGAGCTGGTTTGTTTTCAAAATACTGCTCAAGGGAATCTTTAACCTGAAGGAGGGAATTATCTAAACTGTTTTCACAATATTAAAAGCTGGAGGATTGTTAGAAATCAATCGTGTCTTCATGTTAGCAGACATGTTTCTGCCCTCAAAAAAACTAACTGGCCTCAGGTATTCTTCAGGTCCCGTGGGTTATTTTTTCCGTTTTCTAACCTATAGGTAGTATGAGGCGTGTGTAAAAAGAAAATGTAAAATACACCTGCTACCAGTACTACAGGTATATTCTTTCGGGCTTGGATTCTTCACAAACTCAATTGAAAAACAGGCCACCAGGTAGGGTGGATTTGCCTAGCTTCCTAGTTCAAGCCTGTATAATCAAGCTTGAAAGCGGAAACACAAGTAAGATTGTCGATCAGCAAAATAAATATATAATCCAGGAATTTTGTAAGTTTTAGTTATTGACTTGACACAACCTGGGATGTCAAAATGTTAAAATATGGCTCTATCTTGCCATCTATGGATATTTTACAAAAATTCAGCTATACAGTGCCTCACGATTATTACTGATACACTTAAATATTGGAAAATGTTGTTAAATATTTGTTCATAAAACGTGATCCATTCTTGCATATCTTAAACTTTCAAACTTCGTGCAAATAGGCTTTGTTGAGCCTTTTGAACTTTATGCCATCATTTCTACCCTTAATTAACTCTAGAACAATGGTTTCCTGGTCTGTGTTGTTCTCTTGGATCCTGGTTCATAACGGTACACCTAATTTCAATTTTGATGTAGAAAACACCCATCTATGACTGTGGCTCTCAAATTATAGTTATCAGAAACCGAGCCTCTTGGGATATAGACCACCAGATTTAAATTTCGCCAGCTGAAAGTACAGGTTTAGGCTCCTGAAAAGGGACCGTTTGCATGTATTATCATTTCCACCTAGAAAAAGTTGTGAAATTACTTCAGCACAAACCACTTTCCAGGAACTACTGGTTCAATGAGGCAGCTTGCCTCGAGCTGGCCCAACTGAAAATGGGGGCGGAGCAAAGGACCTGCTCTATAAAGTGTCAAACAGGACCCAGCTGTGCTGGACGCGTGTGGGCTGCAATCAGGCAAAGCTCGTCCCAAGGGCGGGTCTGTCATCACCCAGAAAAGGCTGGGCTGGGCCACCCCTCTTGAGCGTGTGCTTTCAGAATGTCTATACTATTGGTTGGGGACACTATACTTTTTCACTTCAAAATGATGTTGCACTGTTACTCGTTGCATGAAATGCCTCTGTAAGATCTTTTTGTTTTGTGTGCTTGGTCACTTATACATCTTGCGAGTAAACCCCGCAAGTACTAGTATATTAAGCAAATGTAGAAACGTAAGGCAGTGTAACTTCTTAAGGGAACAACCAAGCAAAAAACTCACCACAAAATGTTATGCTTTAACCATCTAACCCATATACAGACAACTTGATAATGTGGAAGAGGTATATTGACGACATTCTGATTTTTTGGAAAGGGGACAGAGGTAGGTGTGGGGACTTCTGCCTGTGGATCAATACTTTGAATCCATATCTTAAGTTCACTCATACTATCTCTGAGTCCACGATACCCTTCCTGGACCTCAACATCAATCTGGCAGCAGGTTGTTTGAATACGACACTGTATAGGAAACCCACAGATTGCAATAGCCTCCTACTCTTCAGTAGTTATCATCCGAGGGCTCTTAAAATTAACTTACCATTCGGGCAATTTCTCCGGATCAGGAGGAATTGTTCATCTATTGAGAATTACAAAGTAGAAGCAGGCAGATTAGCATCTGATTTACGAAAAAGAGAATACCCACAGCAGACAGTCTGCATGGCCATGAAAAGAGCAAGAAACAACAATAGAGAGGCACTACTGGAAAAGAAAGTCAGAAATCCTTCAGAGGCCATCACTTGTGTGACTTCCTACACACCAGCTTCAAGCCAAATCAGAAACATCATACTCAAACATTGGGATATTCTAAACACTGGTGACCTGGCACTGCCAGCCCCTAGATTTGCATTTAAACGCACAAGTAATCTGAAAGATCTATTGATACATACCAGACCCAAGTTTAAAACAGGTCTTACCCAAAGATGTTTATGGGATTTACCGCCAGTGGTTGGACATTACCCGTGCGGAACCTGTGCAGTGTGCCCTCAAACTAGACTCACCAAGATGATAACTTTTCCTAACAACTTTACTTGGAAGATGAAAAGACACACTAACTGTAACACCACTAATTGCATTTATTTACTATCCTGTCCATGCAACCTTGTATATGTGGGTATGACTACGAGACCAGTCAAAATCCGCATAACAGAGCACAAAAGCAACATTAGATGTCATAAGACCACCACACGCCTCTATACCCACTTCTTAACGAACGAACATACTTGCGATACATTAGGGTGGGTGGTCCTGGAGGCGCATGCCTCTATTACCTCGGAGGCGTTGTTCAGGATTGAACAACGTTGGGTACATCGCTTATGCTCAGACAGAATTGGTCTGAATGAGGACATTCCCTGGGTGACCTTAAATAATCACTAATCTGTCATTCATCCTAGTGGTCATTTCACACATTCACCTATCTGGGGGTATCTAAGTTTGACCTGCTATCTAGTTCTGCACCAGCCTGGAGTAACCTCACCTTGTCTCTCCTCCCCTTTTCTAACACATTTGACCGTAAGCCTGGTATACACTTGAGTACTGTACCAGTAAGAGGCCAGTAGAGAGTACACTGATACAAAAGCACGGCTGCTTTACCATGTGCAGTAATTCTACCTCTTCTCTGCATATCGCGATCTCACACCCCTTTGGGGCACTTGACCTATGGGGCTGCGTTACTGGCATTATCAATTATTAACTGCCATAGTCGCAGTAGCAATATCCACCTTCACCGGATGGAGTCGTGCCATAACTTAAGGAATTGTCACTATTGACATTACCACCGACACTCTTTACAGAGCACGCCTGAATATCCTTTCAAAATGGCCACCTTGGTTTCCACTGTTCTTTAGCCAATTTCCGCACCAGCCTCCGTTCACCACGCGGCGGCCCCGGTGTGCGCGCCGCTTCTGACAGGATAACTGGAGCCAGAACCGGGCAGGCAGTTACCTTCCCGGAACCGGCATTGCAGGTTAGGTCCTCCGCTGAGTGGGCGCGAGCTGTTGTGAGTATTGCATTGCTGCCCTTCCTTTTTCCTGATCCTTCAGTATCAAGGTAAGACGCGACGTTGGTTTGGGACCTTTAGTGGTTGATACCGCTGGGTCTGTTGATCTGTTCCCCATGTTTGATGGGGACCGGTAACAAGCTACCACTTGGATTCGGGCTCCTAAGGTCCCACATTTCTTCACGGCAGGGGACTGTGATCCGTGGTTTATTGCGGGGTCCCACAATAGGGGATCTAGCGATGCTCGGTCTGGTTTCCTGGTTTTGTGTTGTCATTATCATGACCTGGGGATAACGACCCTCAGGCTTTGGATTGCTTGTTTATCACCGACCCTAGAGGTGGTTTTCCGCTTTATGTTTCTAAACAGACGGGGTGTGCACCCTTTGATACTTTCCCCCAAAAATTTCCTTGGCATATCCACTGGTTTTACTTATCTCAATTTCCCCATCATGCAGGACACATGTTGAATCAACGTGTCCATTCCTTGCCGGTATCTGATGGGGCTGGCTTTTAACTAATTTTCGGTGAGTTTTTACATCTGCAATACACTGGGATGTTGTTGCTAATTCACCGTGATTTTATATTGTATATGCATTTTTAGTTTTCTTTCATTTCTCACGTTGTACCTCTGCTGCATTGTGACCTCACATGATTTATGACTTATCACGAGTGCGGTACCTTGTGCGCACAAAGGTTAAACTGATGCCCTATATTAGATGGGACGCTTTTATTATTTAGCGATGACGATACGAGTATGTGCTTACAGCATGCTACTATATGGCTTTGGTGGAATCGATATGTTGTAAACAGATGGTTTGTTTTTATTTATCCCATCTTTTAGACTGGCTACAGCACCCATGAACATTGCACGTCACCGATGTGACAAGACTGGTAATATCTAGGTTAACATACCCCATTACCAATGGTTTAGTGTAGATTTCCAACCCAGATTTAGGTCCTGATGAATTGCCGCTTGATCCATTGGGGACTACTAGGGCAAGAAACATGTTGACCGTATGATTTAAAGTGCAACTGCCTTTCACATTACTTGAGACAGTTGCCACATTTCTAGTTTTAATCAGGTGGGGAGTCAGGAATATTAAATTAGTTGCCCTGGTTTCTCCCAGACCTGTTTTAATTCACTTTGTCTCCATTGAGCACTATACACTTCACTGCACTTCTACACTATAGGGCCCCTCACACGCACCTCACCAAACGGCAGGAATAAAAGATCTCCGCCAAAGAGCCCCCACTGAGGGTGCCCGTCGGGTATTGCAGCGCCGACCCGACGAGGAGCATGCCCAATGATGAAGCATGACACCCAGCGGGCTGGGTGTGTGAGGGCACTATTTCCGAAAGGAAGGATTCCCCATCCTTCCTTTTTGTTAGCCAGTTATTGATACTTCCATCGCTATTTTCCCGCCTTTCACTTCAGGAACTGCATACCCTCTTTATTGCTATTGATGCTAGGGCCCGTATGCTGGACCTTTATTGCCCTTTTGGTCTCTCTTTGTTGTTGACATGCTTTAAGAGATTGACACACTCATCGAGGAAGAGGAAACAATGATGAACAGTGATAAGATACTCTGCACTCACCCTTCTAAATCGCTCCACAAAGTCTTGGATATATTCAAGAAAATGTTTGTGCATACAATAGCAACCAAACAGAAGCAAGGACTAATAATCATCATGTGATTATACCCGAACTAGGGTCAACAGTAAACAAAACCACTCATCCTACCCCTGTATGGAAGGTATTCCCCTTGATCACACAATCATTTTTAAAAACAAATTTGCTCCCCTAGAACAGGAAGTGGTTAAACTAAGGGAAAACATGGATAATAGTCAAAAGGGAGCAGGATTAAACAAGTTGCCTCAGACAAGTATGGACAAGGTAGCAGGTTTTTGCTCCACAGAACAGGGTTTACAGGAGGAGGTTATCAAACTGAAAGAGATGGTGGCTAAACTGACATGCACAGTTAACAAACTCTTGAGTCTAATGAGGATCTAAGCCAGTACGACGCACAATCTTTGTACATAACTATGAGAAAATTCTTTTGAGCTCAGAATTGGTGGATAGTCTAGTGGGGAATTCACCATTATTACAGCATCTACCCTCAAAATATAAAAAAGTTATTATCCTACAGATGAAGAAGTTGCATCAGTCTGATACTACTGTGGGTACCAACAATACTGATGAGACGAGGCTAAAAATAATCTGATTCCTCGAACCATAAGATTCTAAAGTACTCCGAGATGGAGGATCAGGGATTGCAGAACACGGAGCACACCTATGTTAGACACCAACAGTCCCATATGGTTTGGGGTAGGGGGGGTTCAATGGAGCAAAATTATGTTGAGTCTCTTTCTGTATTTATGGTAAATGTAGCCAAAATTTCTTCCCACTCCAGTGAGGATAAACATTCTTTGATAAATAAATGTATTAATTGGATAAGATCAGTTGGTAACATGCGGGCATGACGGTGGACGCTCTCTGCACGCGTCGCCGTTAGTGCACTCACCCCTGGCCACACCCAGGGAAGTTGCTGGTTCGCAGCCGTCCGTGGACGCGGGGTTTCGGATGGCGTCCTCGCTCCAAGCGGAGTGATAGATAGTGGTTTTGTGGCAGCATGTGTAATGGCTGAAGGACTCATGGAGCCGCTGAGTCTTGAGCAGCTGGGTGCAGCAAGGAGAGACATGGGCTGATGGACGTGTATCACTGGAAATTCAGGTGGCAAGAAAATATGGGTGGTGAGACGGGGGATTCAGAGTCACAGGTGAGATCGTGCATATGAAGGGGCGTGTGCCAGTTGAATGTCAAAACCACTTCGGGCCCCCGCTCGCATGTTTGTGCCTTTCTGGTGTGCCGGTGTTTGTGGCAAGCCAGCTGGAGAGATAATATTTAATTGACTGGGCTGCTTTAAAAAAAAAAGAACTACTTATGCCAGACAGCCGTTTCAGCCGTTTCAGCCATTTCAGTGGTTTCAGAATAAAGAGCGCTTAAAAAAAAAAAATAACTGGAAAGAAAGACAAAACCCAATTATCAGGTCTGGCAACAGCATGCGCACATTTAAGCGCAAACCTCCAAGTGTTAATTCAGTCCTCTCAACTCAGTCCACCCCCGTCCAGAGATTGAGTCAAAAGGGCACTTTAGAGAAACCGCTTACTAATATACGTACACTGAGGAATGCACAGCAAACGATGAACTTGAAAGTGCAACAGTTGTTAGAAGCTGGAAGCTTAGAGGCCGCTGACACCCAGATGGATAGTGAAAGGGGGACGGAGACGGACAGCAGTGCGGATGCTCAGGAGATTCATAAGTCCAACCCCATCCTGAAAAAACAATGTCCCCTCTTTTCAAAACCGCATATAGCTCTCGCAGCTATGAGGACAGATAACCAGTTGCAAATTTTCCTGCCATTCCAGCCAGCTCTACCTTCTGCCCGGCAACAGGCTCTGCATGCAGAGGCTGAACTTCCAGACGGTGGACCCCGTATGTGGGCACCACTGGGACGTAAGACATCCCTTTAGGATGTACAACAGCATCTGGAACTTGGACAGACGGTCAAAAGAGAGGAGTTGGCCTAACGGCTAGGGCGGTCAAGCTCAAATCTGGGGGAACCTGTTCGAGTCTCGGCAAGGATGCTAACATCCTGTGATTCTGGGCAAATCACTTAATCTCCCCGTGCCTAACAAAAATGAATGTGTCCTCATGTAAACGCAACTGGTGCTCCTGTAAAGCACTCTGATACCCGATACCTTCGTGTCAAGTTTATATAAAACTCCGTAAAAAGAAAAAAAGTATGTTTGAGCTCATTCTTTTGGAGATAAAGGAGTTACGCATGACGCAATCCCAAGAAATTGCGTCTCTTCATGCAAGATTGTCAAAAATCGAGGAAACAATGGGCAAACTGCCGGAGTGGATGTCAGAGGCTGAGGAGTGGGTTTCCAGCTTGGAGGATAAGATAGGGTTCTTTGAACAGGAAATCACACAGATTAAGCAAAGCAAAGAAGCTCTCGAGTCTAAACTTCAAGACATGGAGAACTGTAACAGACGTTCGAATCTGCGTTTAGTTGGGATTCCAGAATCAGTTGAAGGACCCCAAGTATGAGACTGGGTAGAATCCCTACTGAGAAAAGCCATTCCAGAGCTAACAGGAGACCTAAAGATTCAAGTGCTCATAGGGTACCCTCTCAACGCCCCATCTGCAAAGTACCCCGTACGATTTTATTTAATTTTGCTGATTTTTGAGTAAGAGAGTACATATTGACTAGAGCCATTAAAAAAAGAGCTTTACGACACAAGAAGTCCCACAATTCAAGATTTTCTTGGACATGACTGCACTAGCTGCAAAGAGGCGAAGGGATTTTGTACGGATGATTGATTCTTTTAAAACAAAGGGGGCACAAGCAACCATCGTGCAGCAATCCAAACTTAAAGTCCTTGCAAATGGCAAATTCTATTTTTTGGATGATGTAGGGAAAGCACAGGGGTTACTACAGCAACTGTCTGGTTTATCTTAAGATGGGTATATGTTGTATGTTAAATATTGATTGTGGTCTTAGATATTAAATGGTAATTTACACTGAATAAGCTCTATTTTGCTATATCCACGGGTTGGGGGGCCAGGGGCCAGAGGACCTAGTGCTCCTTCGGAAATTGTGAGCTCACAATTTCGGTGCAAGGTCATGGCACCCAGGGTGCTGAGTGGGTTTTAGGGAGGAGGTATGGGCTATCCTCCTACTGGGTGCAAAGGGGGTGACTCGGGGTTCAGGTTGAGAAGGGAAGGGGTGTAGCACAGGGTGATTGCAGGGGAGAAAAATGGTATAGTTCATTTATATCTCTACACAACCACATTTTGTTGGGTAAATGCATAAGGCAACATAATGCAGGAGACATTAATTTGTTAAAAAAATTATTTCTTCTTTTAAATGTACGAAGTAATGCTGCTATTAATATTAGTATGCACTTTACATGGTACTTTATTTGCACTGACACTTTAAGAAATTGTTAGGTATGTACTATATTCAAATTATCAATGTTAATAAGCACTTTACATGGCACTCTACTTGCACTGACACTTTAAGAAATCATTATGTACTCCAGTAAAAAGATTATTGTTGAGGAATGTAAGGAGAAAAGTGATGGTCCCTGAAAGATTGTGGAGGAGTTTTAAATCAGCCTTTAGTCATTTCACTAGTAAGGTTTCGGTTTGTTCTCTTGTATATACACTAATTATTTTTGTCTTGCACAAGCACTTTAAAACAGTTTAGCTACTTAAATGAATTTATGTACTGTATAGTAATCAGAAGTAGGCACTTTAGAATGTATGAATATTGCACTTTGAACTATATATCTTTTAATGACAGCTCCTCACACACAGGCATATAAAGATTTAGTATGTATCCTGTCCTTAAACCCCAATGGCCTTAATAATAAAATAAAATCTCAGGCCATTGAAGAATGGGTAAGAGGATATGTCTCTAACATCATATTGATCCAGGAATTTCACATAATATGTTTAGGCAGTGGACAGATGGTTGATATTTTTCATCAGCAAGTGCTGCTCATAGAGGGATAGCAATTTTCGTTAATAGATTGTTACCTTATCAGATTAACTCCTCGCAGGTTGATAAAGAAGGTAGGTGGGGCTTGATCAGCGGATTGATCAATAATAATAGGTTAACTATAGCCACAATATAAGCACAAATTGAAGACAATACTACACCTCTATTGGATCTCTATCATGCATTACTGCATATCCCTGGAACAGTGATAATGGGGGGCGATTTTAACTTTTTGCAAAATTCGGAATTGGACTCATCCTCTGGTACATGGAACCAGAATAAGCCTCACATGAAAAAGATATTAGGGGAATGTATGCAAGGATTGGACTTGATAGACATATGGCGGCCAAAAATTCATAATAAGAGAGAATATTCATGTTTTTCAAATAAATATAAAACAGTGGCAAGATTAGATTATTTTCTTACTTCACGTAATCTAAAATTAATCAATTGCACGTATATTCAAAACGGATTTTCCGATCACGCGCTGGTAAAGTTAGAAGTAGCAGGGCTTAGGGCATGTAAGCTATTATCAAAATGGTCCTTTGATAAAGTTCAGCTCGTGGATGAAGACTGGTGCACGGAAACTCAGAATGAAATAAAAAAGCTTCTTTCAATTGAATAGGAATATCCAGGGTAGAAAGTGTTTGGGAGGCTTTTAAAACTACTATTCATAGATACATAACTACTAAAGATATAGCATCTAAACACCTCCGAAACGCACACAGAGCACAATTAGAATTAGATGTCAGACGAGCAAATGAACAATATATAAGGGATAAAAACATAAAAAATAAATCAACATTAGCGCATGTACAAAAAACTATGCAAGATTATTATTACACTAAAGGATACTTGGCTAATTCTGCATATCTCTAAAAAGTGTACGAGGAGAGTGAGTTCTCTGGTAAATTTTTAGCTTGGCAAACAAGAGAGAGACAGGCATACAATAGAATTACTGCTTTGGTAGACAAGGATACAAAAATTTGCATCACAAATGAAGTACAGATACAGGAGAAGTTCTTAAAACATTATGAAACAATGTATTTGGTTAGGCAAGAGGTTACTATGTTAAAACTAAAGGGTTTTCCTAGGAAACTCTCCATTCCAAGACTACAGGCAAGTCAAATTGAGAATATGTTGGCAGATGTTACATAAAAAGAAATAGAAGATGTAGTGCAATCTCTGGCTAACGGAAAAGCATGTAGAGAAGATGGATTGCCTGCTGAACTATATAAAAATTTAATTCAATATTAAATCCTGAATTAGTAATGCTAACCAGTTATATTTTGAAGGGAGGCGAGATACCATCCTCT
Organism: Calotriton arnoldi; assembly: GCA_963921515.1. Classification (NCBI taxonomy): domain Eukaryota; kingdom Metazoa; phylum Chordata; class Amphibia; order Caudata; family Salamandridae; genus Calotriton; species Calotriton arnoldi. The sequence continues at coordinate 392,305 of CAWUFW010008829.1, read as the reverse complement.
TTCCGTATGGCAGTAGTAGTTAGTTTTCTAAAAAAAGAATAAAGATAAGGAGGAAGTAAATTCTTACAGGCCTATAAGCCTCTTAAACACCAATTATGAAATTATAGCCAAATTATTGGCAAACAGAATGAATAAATGCATGGGGTCAGTTATACATTTAGACTAGTGCAGATTCGTGTCAGGGAGACAAATATATTTTAATACCAATTTTTTAGTTGAAGCTATAGATCATTTTAGTTAAAACAAAATTCTGGCACAGATTATGTTATTAGATGCCGAGAAGGCTTTTGATTTGGTCTGCTGGTAGAGCCTTTTTTATATCTTAACTCAGTTTGGATTTCCTGATGAATTTATTAAAATGGAAATCTGAGTTTTATAAAGGGGCTTCAGCACAAATAATTATGAATTCTAGCAAGATTGGCATTTGTAAAGTTAACAGAGGAACAAGACAAGGTTGCCCTCTGTCACCACTACTTTTCGCTCTTTCCATAGAGTCGTTAGCCAAAGCCATTTAGTCAATTAGCAATTTTACATCTCCAATTCCAGAAATGACAAACATAAAGCTCCATGCTGATGATACAGCTTTGTTTCTCAGACCCGACTTAGAAGTGCAAAAAAATATATTCGGATTCTTCCAGGAATACCAGCTAATTGGAGGGTATAAAATAAATAAATTAAAGACGGAGATTCTGCTTTGCAATACGGCACCTGACACTTTATTAACAGAACTTGGCTCACTGATCAATACCAGACCTAAGAGGTACCTTGGTATACATAGCTCCGAAAATGTAAATGACCTGTATGTTTTAAACTATGTCACTTTAATTAATAAGATAAAAGGGTTGTTTTCAAAATGGAATAATTTGCCTCGTTCAATACTGGGTCAGCTACACTGATCCATATGCTGATTTTACCATTATGCAACTTTTTATTCTTAGCCATCCCTAAAGCAATACAAATGAAATTTTTTAAAGAAGTGCAAGGTATGTTTTCTACCTTGTTATGGGCAAACAAATCACCTAGATTAGCTTTGGATGTACTTTATAGACAAGTAAACGAAGGAGGTTTAGGCCTCCCTAATTTGAAAGAATAATATTTTGAGAACTTTGTACACACCACATATAGGTCAACGAAGGGCCCGATTCCGAAGTGGTTGGAAACGGCTCCAACCGTTGTCGGAGCCATTCCGACCGCATCGAAATTGCCCGTTCAGATTTCTTTTTGACCAACCCATTTTGATGGGGTCAGTCAGAAGGGAATCCGAATCGGTTTTCTGAACGGCCTTCGATGGGCTCGGAAAGCCCGTCCTCCATTCGGAAAGCCTGCAGTAATCCCTCGGCCGGCTCTTTCGGGCCAAGGGACTTCCCACTGCCTTTCAGTGCTGGTCTTTTTGACACAGAAAGGCATTGGTAATCTGTCTTTGAGGACCCCCAGCAGGGCCCCCAAGGGTGCAAGTCCACCGAATGGCGGCCTACGGGGCACCTATGGTGCCCCCCTGTTGATCCCTGCATCCGGTGGCAGGCATCTTGAGGCCCCTGCCACCGGGTGCAGGGATGAACTGCACCTCTACTCTATGCAATGAGAGAATGCAATCCATTCAGAATGCATGCTCCCATTGTAAAGAATAAGATTGCGACCAAACAGGGTTCGGTCGAATCCTACCTCCTGGGCTGGAACCGACGACAGGAGGTCGTTCGGTTCCAGTTCCAAACCAACATCAGAATCGGGCTCTAAGTCTGTAAATATTAAAAGATATGATAAAAAAATTTTAGATCTAATTTATCCAGAATATGATATTATTGATTTTATGATTTTAACAAAAAAAAAACAGAAAGTCAGATATAGGAAGCTATAGTGCAATGTTAAACGTAAGCAACAACTGTTTCGGCACTATGAGATTCCCATATTTAATGCAGTAACACTGCTATTATATATATATATATATTTCTCTTCAGTTGTAGGGTCAAGGGAGACCCGAGAAAATAAAGAATGCCATTTACCTTCAATCCTCTAGTGCGTGACTTCTTCTGATGGGAGCAGGATGGATCGTGGATATACATACATAAATATACATATATATTATCTACTGGCGGTCGCCAGTAGATAGTTATAGTTTGGACCTATTTTCCATAGGAAATCCACAACATTCTATTCCAAATAACTTTGGCGCCGGTTGACGAATCTTCACGAAATTCTCAAAACTCGTGGGGCGCTCCGGTCTGCTCCTATCCTGAAATTCTCTGGGTGATTCGTCAAGTGGGGGCCGAGAAAAAAGGGGGGTCCCAAAACGTGTTTTCCCCATGCAATTTTCCATAGAAACCTTTAGTCGCAGCTACAGCCCGAACTGCTGAACGGAATGACACCAAATTTGGCAAAAAGGTAGCCATTGGTTCAAAGTCGTGCCTTTTGGTTAAATGGTGTAAATCCGTTCTGTAGTTCCTGAGAAAATCAAAAGTAAAATCACATATACATCTATGGCCGCGGAGGGTCCGCGCACCCTCCCGATCACGAGCTGCATGCTAATTGGCTGTCAACTGGCTGTCAACACTCCAAATCAGGAAGTGTTGGCAGCCATTTTGTGCCTCGGTAGAACCAAGGCACAGAAACAAGTGCGCAAAACGCAAAAAGGGGGCAGGGTAGAAACACCCTGACCCCCTAGGCCTGCTCAGGGGGTCCCACAAGGACCCCCAGGGCCAAAAAAAGCATTTTTTAAAAAGAAAATCAGTGGGATGCGCTTAGGGTGCGCAAATCCCGCCGTGAAAAAAAAAACTTAGCGCGGGCTCCTGCACTTCGTTCTTATTTGGCCCCCGGGTGGGCCAAGTCCCGGGGCATGCGGGGGTTTGTAAAATTTATGTATGGGGGGGCCTCTAAGGCCCCCCCAAGCCCCGGGGACCGCCACCCCCCGGGGCTTCAACTAAATAAGGGTGGCGGGGGGAGGCACACGGCCCCCCCGCAGCCCCGGGGACCGCCACCCCCCGGGGCTTCTTTTTTTTAATAAATAAATGACTTGTGTGGGGGGGCTCCAGTTCCCCCACATGCCCCGGGGACTGCCACCTCCCCGGGGCACTAACAAAAGAAATGTGGGGGTCCGTTTCGGACCTCGAAGCCCCGGGGACCACCACTTCCCGGGACTTTACTAATGAAGGGAGGGGGCCGTGCGGCCCCCACCTGGAGCCCTCCATGGCCGTGGGGACCGCCACCCCCCAGGGCCGGCTCCTGTAGTGTCCCGGGGTGCCTTCCCCCGGGACACTGCTGTTTGCAATGGCAGGGCGGGAGCCGCGTGGCTCCCGCCCTGTCATTGCAAACTTGCTTTGCTTCATTGAAGTGAGAGCAGGGAAACCTGCTCTCGCTTCAATGAAGCAAAGCAGATTGATTTTCCGTAAGGGGAGCTGCTGACATGCTTTTGGGGTGGGGGGATTGGGGACCCCCCCATGGTCCCCAACGAGTGGCCAGGCTCCGGGGGATGGGGTCCCCGGGGCCATTAGTGGCCCGGGAGGGGGGCCACGCAGCCCCCCTCCCCAAAAATGAATATTTAAAAAAAAAAGGACAGTAAGGCCGGCCCAAGGGGATGGGGTCCCCGGGGCATTAAATGGCCTGAGGAGGGGGGCCACGCAGCCCCCTCCAAATAAATAAAAAAAAAAAAACAGTGGGCATGCCCCGGGGTATTGGGGTCCCCAGGACCAATAGGGGCCCAGGGAAGGGGGGCCACGCGGCCCCCTTACCGTTTAAAAAAAAAAAAAAGCTCAGGCACCGGGGGATGGGGTCCCCGGGGCCAAAAGTGGCCGAGGGAAGGTGGGCCACGCAGCCCCCCTCCCATAAAAAAACTAAAAATGAAAAAAAAAAAAGACCGGCATCGTGCCGGAGGCCCGCCCGCCCCTCCCTGCAGCACTCTGAAAACGCGCCCCTGGCGCGTTGTAAAATGGGGAAGTAATTCCCCTTGAATACTGGGGGTCCCTAGGGCTAACTAGCCCACCAGGAACCTCCAGTATGCGCCAGGAGCTGCGTTGCAGAGAGGTGTTCAGAGGCCACGCCCTTTTACACCTCTCTGCAACGCAGCTCTGTGGGGCTTACTGGAGGTACCTGGTGGGCTAGTTGGACCACGGGGACCCTCATTATTCAAGGGGACTTAATCCCCCAACTTAAAACGCACCACAGGGCGCGTTTGCACAGTGGTGAAGGGAGGGGGAGGGGCCTGAGGTGATATGTGTGCAAACATGCCCTGTGGCGTGTTTGAAGTTGGGGAATTAATTCCTCTTCAATCCTGAGGGTCCCTGGGGGCCAACTAGCCCACCAAGTACGTCCAGTAAGCGCCACAGAGCTGCGTTGCAGAGAGGTGTAAAAAGGGGCGTGGCCTCTGAACACCTCTCTGCAACGCAGCTCCCTGGCGCATACTGGAGGTACATAGTGGGCTAGTTGGACCCCAGGGACCCTTAGGATTCAAGGGGACTTTATCCCCCAACTTAAAACGGCCAGAGGGCGTGTTTGCACACATGTAACCTCAGGCCCCCCCCTCCCTACACCAGTGTGCAAATGCGCCCCATGGCGCGTTTTAAGAGGTAGTTTTAATCCCCCTGCCCTATTATGTACTAGGGAGTTACAGAGGAGGTCATGCTAATCACAGGGGTACCCCAACGCATAGTGTTCCCTAGTGTATGTAGGTGTGTTAACTGTATTCTAAGTGTCTTTTACCATAGCACTGGCTCTAGGCCTAGTTAGTCAGAGTCAGTTACCACCAGTCCACGTCTGGAAAAGGTGTGGGCACAGGATGATTTTGCAACAAGGCCTCTTTCTGCTCCTCTGTTGGGTCTTTCTGCACATGTCTTGCTTCTTCCTGGATTTTTCTTCGTCTTTGTGGACTTCTGTTTCTTTCGACATTTCTTTTGCTTCTTTCTGTGCGTTTTTTCTTCTTTCTTCACATGTCCTACTTCTGTATGCATAGTTACAAACTAGCATTAGAAAAACCTTTGAAATTCACTGAAAAACCATAGGTTTCAGGCACGTTATAGTTAGAAATTAGCATTTAAAAAACCTTAGAAATTCACTGAAAAAACCATAGGTTTTAGGGAAAGTTATAGTTAGTTGGACATTGCACTCGTACAAAACCCGTGAAATTCCCCCATTATAGTTAGTTCAGCTAACTATAACTCGCGCCCCCGCAATGCACTGTTGATGACGTCACATATTACATCATTCATGACATGGTCAGTGACATCACTGATGACATCACTGATGACATCTCAAATGACATCACTGATGACATCATCCACGTGAAAATCTGATGCACCTCCTCACACTCTAATATAACCTTTGATACACCCACTGTAAAATACAGACTACCATTTTCGAAACCATCGACACACCAAAACCAGTTACTACATGCGCACTCACTGATTCCTAGGTCTACACACACATCCACTCATTCACCCATACAATCACTCATACATGCAGTCACTCATCAATACAACACTATCATATGCACTGATACACCTATACAGACACTCACACACCGCCACTCATCCATGGAGTTACTCACACACCTAGTCAGTCATGCAAATAATCAATCACACTCCCATTGACTCACCTATACAGATACTAACGCATACTTACTCTCTTATATAATCACTGATACAAGTACACACTCATCCATACAGCCACTCTCACAATCACTGACTCTCATGTATAGTCATTTATACTCCAACTGTCACATACAGCCTTTTCCCTATGTAGTTACTTGGACATGTACCACTGAGACATCCATTCACTCACCAACACACCCATACACACACTCACCCACCCATACAGCTGTTTTCACATGCACTCTTGAACCCATACACCCATACACCCAGTGAATCAACCACTCACACATCTATGCACAGAGTCACACACCTCACACCCACCCACACACACTCAGTCTCCCATACAAATTCTCAAGCAACCAATCAATAACCGATATACACACTCATGTAGCTACTCACCAACCCATGCATTCAGTAAGACACATTTAATCACTCACTTATACAGTCAGTCACGCACCTACTAAATCATCCATCCAGACACTTATACACCCACTCATTCTTCAATACACCTTGGAATATATATATAAAACATATTTAAACTTTATAGAAACACACAGTGACTGGATGATGTCATCAGTGATGTCATCAGTGATGTCACTGACCATGTCATGAATGATGTAATATGTGACGTCATCAGCAATGCATTGCGGGGGCGCGAGTTATAGTTAGCTGAACTAACTATAACGGGGGAATATATATATATATATCCACAAACAGAACCAACGCGTCACCTCCTCGCACCAGAACACAACACAGCAATCCAAGGTTTGATTCCTTAAAATTTTTATTGCAGACTTAGGGCTATGACGCATTTCGGCAGGGTCCCCTGCCTTGATCACATGTAGAGCCACACTCCCAACATAAATTTAAATGTTTTGTTACCATCACGTGGTACCAAAGACATAGACAAAACACTTCACACAAACTTCGAAGCTCATTATTACAAATTCAGTTTTTTAGTAGTAAAACAAGCGAGAGTGTATTAATACATTGCATTAGTAGTATTGCATTTTACCATATGGTATTTCATTATATTTACTTTTGCATATACAGTCGCTCTCCTGGCTTTTTTTCTTCGTATTTTATTCTTCTCAATGAACTTTATTGTGCCAGACAACCAAGCCCTTACTGAGTGTTTTACTGACAAGTGTCTTAACATTACACATATCACCCGGTATGCATTCTCAAGTGTGGTCTGTGAGTCCATTCCTAATTCTGTCCTAAAGACAAAGCGCGTCATACGGTTTCAGTACTCAGCTCAAGCTCGTCATTTTTGTTGTGACGGCGCGACAGAATGACGGCGGGTGTGAGCAAGACATAACTTTAGCCACACACTTCAAGATTACGCTGCGGTACGATCCCTTTCTAGCTTTTAACTATATATACAGGTTTCGTGTTTCTTTATACCACCCGCCCTTCCTGTGCAAGTATCCCATAGGGGTTACAATAGAATGGACTACACTATGCATATACTCCTAACAAGGCCATCTCTAATCCTAAATCATAAGTAGTCACTTGCGTTGACTATTCCGCACAATGGTGGTACATGGTCTAACTTAAATAACCATTTCCCTAAAAGTGCCAAATTGTAATTCCAGCTGCCAGAAGAATTAAAGTGCTAGTGCTATTAAACCATCAAATCTAGATGTTACTAAAGTGCAAATAACCAATTGTTTGGAATGTGTACAAAATTGCAATTACAGCTGCCATTGATGATAAAGTGCAAGTGCTCACTCCTTATACCCGCACTGACTATGTGCAAAAGCGCACATTTCTACTTATTAAAACACAATATTAAACGAGATGGGTCAATAAAATTATACCTTACTATACCCGGTTTTGTAATTCATAAAAAGATTCATTCTTTATATTATATAATTGATCAATTAAAACACTCCTAGGCTTTTCATCCCACTGATGATCACACAGATGTCTATATACAATTTACACACTCTAAAAAATCATAAAAAAGTGTTACACAGATTCATATTTCTCAATATGTACTTTCATGGGGCTTTGTAATGTAACTGTCACTACGTGGAGGATATAGGGTCTACGAGGCTCAACTCGGTGCTCCCATTTAAAGTAAATGAACATGTAATCCTTCATCTGAGTATATATATATATTTCCTACTGGCCAGTAGGTAGTTATAGTTAGGACCTTGTTTCTATTCAAAAAGCGTTTTTTCTTTTGCCAATATCTTTGGCGCCGTTTGACGAATCCTTGCGAAATTTTCCCAAAAAAAGGTACTTTGAGGTCAGCTCCAGTTTTGAAAGTTTCCAGGTGATTCGTCAAGCGAGGGCTGAGAAAAAAGGGGGGTCCCGAAACGCGTTTTCCCCATGTTAATGTCCGTAGGAAATTTTATTACCGGCTACAGCCCGAACTGCTGAACGGAATTACACCAAATTTGGAAAAAAGGTAGCTCTTGGTTCAGAAAGCGACCTTTTTTTTAAATGGTGTAAATCAGTCTAGTAGTTGCTGAGAAATTTTAAAAATAATAGTTTCGATATCTGAGCACCGAGGAGGGTTCGTGAACCCTCCCGAGCACGAGCTACACTCTTATTGGCTGCCAACACTCCAAACCAGAATGTGTTGGCAGCCATCTTGTGACTCGGTAACCGAGTCACAAGAAATCAGAAAAAAAGAAGATGAAAATGAAGAAAAGGGGGCAGGGTAGAAACACCCTGACCCCCGAGGCCTGCTCAGGGCCAAAAAAAGCATTTTTTTAAAAACAGCAGAATTCGCACTCGGGTCGCGAATCCTGCCAAGAAATTTAAAATAAAACGTTTTCAAAAAGCCCCCGGGTGGGCCAGGTCCTGGGGGCAATCAGTGATCAATTTGCAGGGGCCCGCGGGGGCCCCTGTAGCCCCGGGGACCGCCACCTCCCCGGGGCTTATTAATTTCAATGCAGGGGGGGCACATGGCCCCCCCGCAGCCCCAGAAACCACCACCTCCCTGGGGCTTTGTTTATAAATGTGTGGGGGGGTCCCAACCCCCCCACACTGCCCCATCCAGTGACTGTGTGTTTCTGTAAAGTTTAAATATGTTTTATATATATATATATATAGGCCAAGGTGGATTGAAGAATGAGTGGGTGTATGAGTGTCTGTATGGATGATTTAGTTGGTGTGTGACTGACTGTATAAGTGAGTGATTAAACGTGTCTTAGTGAATGCATGGGTTAGTGACTAAACTGTGTAAATGTCTGTATCAGTCTATCAGTTGGTGTGTAAGCGGTTGCATGGGTTGGTGAGTAGCTAAATGAGTGTCTATATGGGTTATTGATTGGTTGTCTGAGTATCTGTATGGGTGCCTCAGTGTCTGTGTGGGTGGGTGGGGGGTGTGTGACTCTGTGCATAGATATGTGAGTGGGTGATTCACTGGGTGTATGGGTTCAAGAGTGCATCTGTGATGGACTGTATGGGTGGGTGAGTGTGTGTATGGGTGTGTTGGTGAGTGAATGGATGTCTCAGTGGTACATGTGTGAGTAACTACATATGTGAAAGGCAGTATATGTGAGTGTTGGAGTATATAAATGACTATATGTGAGAGTGAGTGATTGTGAGAGTGGCTGTATGGATGTGTGTGTGCTTGTATCAGTGATTGTATAAGAGTGTAAGTATGTGTTAGTATCTGTATGAGTAAGTGAGGTGGTGTGTGTATAACTGTATAGGTGAGTAAATGGGAGTGTGATTAATTCTTTGCATGACTGACTAGTTGTGTGAGTAACACTATGGATGAGTGGCAGTGCATGAGTGTCTATATAGGTGTATGAGTGCATATGATAGTCCTGTACTGATGAGTGACCGAAAGTATGAGTGACTGTATCGGTGAGTGAGTGGATGGGTGTGTAGACCTAAGAATCAGTGAGTGGGTATGTAGTTATTGGTATTGGAGTGTCTATGGTTTTGAGAATGGCAGTCTGTAATTTAGAGAGGATGTATCAAAGGTTATATTAGGGTGTGAGAAGATGCATCAAATTATCACGTGGATGATGTCATCAGTGATGTCATTTGAGATGTCATCAGTGATGTCACTGACCATGTCATGAGTGATGTAATATGTGATGTCATCAGCAGTGCATTGCGGGGGCGCGAGTTATAGTTAGCTGAACTAACTATAACTGCCGAATTTCACTGGTTTTGTACAAGTGAAATGTCCAACTAACTATAACGTCCCTGAAACCTGTGGTTTTTTCAGTGAATTTCTAAGGTTTTTTAAATGCTAATTTCTAACTATAACGTCCCTGAAACCTGTGGTTTTTTCAGTGAATATATATATATATATATAGATATAGATATAGATATAGATATAGATTATCTATTGGCGGTCGCCAGTAGATAGTTATAGTTAGGACCTATTTTCCATAGGAAATCCGCAACATTCTATTTGCAATAACGTTGGCGCCGGTTGACGAATCTTCGCGAAAGCTTCCAACTTGTTGGGGTGCTCCGGTCCGCTCCTATCCTGAAAGTCTTGGGGTGATTCGTCAAGCGGGGGCCGAGAAAAAAGGGGGGTCCCAAAACGCGTTTTCCCCATTCATTTTTCCATAGGAACCTTTAGTTGCAGCTACAGCCCAAACTGCTGAACGGAATTACACCAAATTTGGCAAAGAGGTAGCCCTTGGTTCAGTGTCATGCCTTTTGCTTAAATGGTGTAAATCCGTTCAGTAGTTCCTGAGAAAATCAAAAGTAAAGTCACATATATATCTATGGCCGCGGTAGGGTCCGCGTACCCTCCCGATCACGAGCTGCATGCTAATTGGCTGTCAACACTCCAAATCAGGAAGTGTTGGCAGCCATTTTGTCCCTCGGTAGAACCGAGGGACAGAAACAAGCGCGCAAAGCGCAAAAAGTGGGCAGGGTAGAAACACCCTGACCCCCTAGGTCTGCTCAGGGGGTCCCACAAGGACCCCTGGGCAGAAAAAAAGCATTTTTTTTTTTTAAATCGGCGGGATGCGCTAAGGGTGCGCGGATCCCGCCGAAGAAAAAAGCAGCGCGGTCTCCCGCGCTTCGTTGTTAATTGGCCCCGGGTGGGCCAAGTCCTGGGGGCATGCGGGGGGTTATTTATAATATGTGGGGGCCTCTAAGGCCCCCAAGCCCGGGGACCACCACCCCCGGGGTTTTAAAAATAAATGGTGCGGGAGGGCTCTGAGCCCTCCCGCAGCCCTGGGGACCGCCACCCCCCGGGGCTTCTTTTTTTAAATTTAAATCACCTGTGTGGGGGGGCTCCATCCCCCCCACATGCCCCGTGGACCGCCACCTCCCCGGGGCACTAACAAATTTAAAATGGGGGTCCGTTTTGGACCCCTGAAGCCCCGGGAACCACCACCTCCCCGGGGCTTTGCAGATGTGGGGAGGGGGGCCGCGCGGCCCCCTCCTGGAGCCCTTGATGGCCCTGGGGACCACCACCCCCAGGGCCGGCTCCTGCAGTGTCCCGGGGTGCCTACCCCGGGACACTGTAGTTTGCTATGACAGGACGGGAGCGTCGCGGCTCCCGTCCTGTCATAGCAAACTGCTTTGGATTTTGGAAGAGAGGCAGGAAACCTGCTCTCTCTTCCAAAATTCAAAGACAATTGCTTTTCCACATGGGGAGCTGCATCTTAGCAGCTCCCCATGTGGAAAAGCAATGCCGGCTCACGAGGGAAGCGGGGAGCCGGCGGGACCGTGGGAGGATTGGGGAACCCCCACGGTCCCCTACGGAGAGGGCCAGCCCCGGGGGATGGGGTCCCCGGGGATAGTAGTGGCCCGGGAGGGGGGCCACGTGGCCCCCCTCCCCAAATGTGAATTAAAAAAAAAAAAAACACAAAGGCCGGCCTCGGGGATGGGGTCCCCGGGGCCATAAGTGGCCTAAGGAGGGCGGCAACACATCCCCCCTCCATAACATTTTTTAAAAAAAAGAAGGCCATGCCCCGGGGGATGGGGTCCCCGGGGCCGATTAAGGCTTGGGAAGGGGGGCCACGCGGCCCTTTCAATTTTATTTTTTTAAAACAAAATATTAGGGGGCAGGCCCTGGGGATGGGGTCCCCAGGGCCAAAAAATTAGAAAAAGAAGGGGGCCACACAGCCCCCTTCTTAAAAACAAATTTTAAAAAATACCGGCATCGCGCCGGAGGCCACGCCCCCTCCTTGGAGCACTCTGCAAGCGAGCCCCCTGGCGCGTTTGCAGATGAGGAACAATTCCCCTTGAAAACTGGGGTCCCTGGGGCCAACTAGCCCACCAGGAACCTCCAGTATGCACCAGGGGCTGCGTTGCACAGAGGTGTACAGAGGCCACGCCCCTTTTACACCTCTCTGCAACGCAGCTCTGTGGCGCTTTTGGAGGTACCTGGTGGGCTAGTTGGACCCCAGGGACCCTCAGGATTCAAGGGGACTTAATCCCCCAACTTAAAACGTGCCACGGGGCGCGTTTTCACAGTGGTGAAGGGAGGGGGCGGGGCTTCAGGTGACATGTGTGCAAACAGTCCCCGTGGCGCGTTTTAAGATGGGGAATTAAATCCCCTTCAATCCTGAGGGTCCCTGGGGGCCAACTAGCCCACCAGGTACATCCAGAAAGTGCCACAGAGCTGCGTTGCAGAGAGGTGCAAAAAGGGGCGTGGCCTCTGAACACCTCTCTGCAACGCAGATCCCTGGCGCATACTGGAGGTACAGGGTGGGCTAGTTGGACCCCAGGGACCCTCATGATTCAAGGGGACTTAATCCCCCAACTTAAAACGCGCCACGGGGCGCGTTTGCACAGATGTCACCTCAGGCCCCGCCCCCTCCCTTCACATTGTGCAAATATTCTAAAATCAGCCGAACTACGAATTCCGATTTACTCACCTGTTATCAGGAGAGACCTCAGTGCTGCATCTTTGAGCCCAGTACTGATCCTGAAAAGTAATTTTAACCGTACTTACCAGTAACTTGAATTTCCTTCCATAGGATATCATTGCTTGCTTTTTGATGAAAAAGTTTCTGTCGATTTTTGAAACTTACAAATCTTCCTCTAAAATCAGCCGAACTACGAATTCTGATTTACTCACCTGTTATCAGGAGAGACCTCAGTGCTGCATCTTTGAGCCCAGTACTGATCCTGAAAAGTAATTTTAACCGTACTTACCAGTAACTTGAATTTCCTTCCATAGGCTAACATTGACTGGTTTCACTTGGAAATTCTTCTAAGTGTGGAGTTTTTGAACTTTATAATATTCCTCTAAAATCAGCCGAAATACGAATTCCGATTTACTCACCTGTTATCAGGAGAGATCTCAGTGCTGCATCTTTGAGCCCAGTACTGATCCTGAAAAGTAATTTTAACCGTACTTACCAGTAACTTGAATTTCCTTCCATAGGATATCATTGCCTGATTTTTGCTGAAAAAGTTTCTAAGTGTCGATTTTGAAACTTACAAATATTCCTCTAAAATCAGCAGAACTACGAATTCCGATTTACTCACCTGTTATCAGGAGAGACCTCAGTGCTGCATCTTTGAGCCCAGTACTGATCCAGAAAAGTAATTCTAACCGTACTTACCAGTAACTTGAATTTCCTTGAATAGGCTAACATTGACTGGTTTCACTTGGAAATTCTTCTAAGTGTGGAGTTTTGGAACTTTATAATATTCCTCTAAAATCAGCCGAACTACGAATTCCGATTTACTCACCTGTTATCAGGAGAGAACCCAGGGCTGCATCTTTGAGCCCAGTACGAATCCTGAAAAGTAATTTTAACCGTACTTACCAGTAACTTGAATTTCCTTCCATAGGCTAACATTGACTGGTTTCACTTGGAAATTCTTCTAAGTGTGGAGTTTTGGAACTTTATAATATTCCTCTAAAATCAGCCAAACTACGAATTCCGATTTACTCACCTGTTATCAGGAGAGACCTCAGTGCTGCATCTTTGAGCCCAGTACTGATCCTGAAAAGTAATTTTAACCGTACTTACCAGTAACTTGAATTTCCTTCCATAGGCTAACATTGACTGGTTTCACTTGGAAATTCTTCTAAGTGTGGAGTTTTGGAACTTTATAATATTCCTCTAAAATCAGCCGAACTACGAATTCCGTTTTACTCACCTGTTATCAGGAGAAAACCCAGTGCTGCATCTTTTAGCCCAGCACTGACCCTGAAAAGTAATTCTAACCGTACTTACCAGTAACTTGTATTTCCTTCGATAGGAATTCATTGTCTGGTTTTCAGCAGAAAAGTTTCAAAGTGTCGATTTTCACAAACTACAAATATTCCTTAAAAATCGCCTGTATGACTTAAACGCATTCTTTCAACTGTTTACAGGAGATGCACCAGTGCTGGATCCAGGATCCACCACTGAGTAAGAAAAAGTAACGATAACACTACTTACCTGCTAAGTGAATTTCCTCCCATAGGATAACATTGGTGATTCTATGTGAAAAAGTTTCTGTCAACTTTTAAAATACAATAATATTCCTTAAAAATCACTACTGTAACCAAAACGCTTTTACTCAACTGTTTACAGGAGATGTCCCAGGACTGAATCTAGGATCCAGTCCTGTGGTTAGAAAAGTAATCCATAAAGTAACTAATTGCATTTAACTAGAAATTCACATTGAGCTCAATGTTGCATTGTGTTTGAAATTGTGTTGCCCATTGCAACAACTGTAACTACTGTACTTAAAAGTCTATTGCCTATTTGCAAAGTATTTAAACTAAAGTAATTCATTCTGAGAAAGTATATTTTGTAATGTAATGTATAATGTAATTACAATGTAATTTAAAAACTAAAATATCTAAAAATAAATAGTTTAAAAAAATGTAGTAAATCAGTATCAATAAAATAAAGATAACAATTAATACATTTAAAAATTGTCATTTACAAAACCTTTGAAATTCACTGAAAAAAACCATAGGTTTCAGACATGTTATAGTTAGGAATTAGCATTTAAAAAACCTTTGAAATTTACTGAAAAAACCATAGGTTTCAGGCACGTTATAGTTAGAAATTAGCATTTAAAAAACCTTTGAAATTCACTGAAAAAACCATAGGTTTCAGGCACGTTATAGTTAGAAATTAGCATTTAAAAAACGTTTGAAATTCACTGAAAAAACCATAGGTTTCAGACACGTTATAGTTAGAAATTTGCATTTAAAAAACCTTTGAAATTCACTGAAAAAACCATAGGTTTTAGGGACAGTTATAGTTAGTTGGACATTGCACTCGTACAAAACCCGTGAAATTCCCCGTTATAGTTAGTTCAGCTAACTATAACTCGCGCCCCGCAATGCACTGCTGATGACGTCACATATTACATCACTCCTGACATGGTCAGTGACATCACTGATGACATCACTGATGACATCTCAAATGACATCACTGATGACATCATCCATGTGATAATTTCATGCATCTTCTCACACCCTAATATAACTTTTGATACACCCACTCTAAATTACAGACTGCCATTCTCAAAACCATAGACACTCCAACACCAATAACTACATACCCACTCACTGATTCTTAGGTCTACACACACATCCACTCACTCACCTGTACAGTCACTCATACTTACGGTCACTCAGTACAGGACTATCATATGCACTCATACACCTACATAGACACTCACACACCGCCACTCATCCATAGAGGTACTCACACACCTAGTCAGTCATGCAAATAATTAATCACACTGCCATTTACTCACCTATACAGTTATACACACACCAGCTCACTTACTCATACAAATATTAGCACATTCTTATGCTCTTATACAATCACTAATACAAGTACACACTCATCCATACAGCCACTCTCACAATCACACACTCTCACTTATACCCATTTATATACTCCAACACACATATATACTGCCTTTCACATATGTAGTTACTCACACATGTACCACTGAGATATACATTCACTCACTAACACACCCATACACACACTCACCCACCCATACAGTCCATCACAGATGCGCTCTTGAAACCATGCACCCAGTGAAGCACCCACTGATACATCTATGTGCAGTCACACACACCCCATCCACACAAACACTCAGGCACCCATACAGATACTCAGACAACTAATCAATAACTCATATAGACACTCATGTAGCTATTTACAAACCCATGCAGCCACTTACACACCAACAGACAGACGGATAAAGACATTCACACAGTTTAGTCACTAACCCATGCATTTAGTAAGATACGTTTAATCACTCACTTATAGAGTCAGTCACGCACCTACTAAATCATCCATCCAGACACTTATACACCCACTCATTATTCAATACACCTTGGCATATATATTAAACATATTTAAACTTTATAGAAACACACAGTCACTGCATGATGTCATCAGTGATGTCATTTGAGATGTCATCAGTGATGTCATCAGTGATGTCACTGACCATGTCATGAGTGATGTAATATGTGACGTCATCAGCAGTGCATTGCGGGGCGCGAGTTATAGTTAGCTGAACTAACTATAACGGGGGAATTTCACGGGTTTTGTACGAGTGCAATGTCCAACTAACTATAACTGTCCCTAAAACCTATGGTTTTTTCAGTTAATTTCAAAGGTTTTTTAAATGCAAATTTCTAACTATAACGTGTCTGAAACCTATGGTTTTTTCAGTGAATTTCAAAGGTTTTTTAAATGCTAATTTCTAACTATAACGTGCCTGAAACCTATGGTTTTTTCAGTGAATATAGATATAGATAGGAATGCAATGTCTAAATGGATAAGCAACGGTTATGGAAAAATATGGGACTTTTGGGGGGGGGGGTTTGGAAAAACTGGAATGAAATAGAGCCCAGTATAAGATACTGTGAAAAAATTATGCAATTGTCCTATATTAAAATTAGGCATTTTTTACGGGAATTAAGGGCCATATGTATCAAAGTCCCCTTTTGCGATTCTCAAATAGCGATTTTTTGCGAATCGCTATTTGAGAAACGCAAAACCGTATGTAAACAAATAATCGCAAAACATTAGCGATTCGTTAAAATACGCTAAATGAATAGCGATGAGCCAAATAGCGATTACTTAGTATTGAACTTTCTATTTTGCGAATTCACACAATTGCGAAAATCGCAAAATTGCGAAGTTCGCGAACTACAATTCTGAGACTCAGGTGAAGCTTGATGACATCACAACCAGGAAGTGTGACTACCCATGCTGCACCTGAGTCTCAGAAGCAGAGTGAGAGAGCAGGAGTTGAGGCTGAGGCATCACTGCAGTGCTACACACATTGGAGAGAGTGGAGACATGGCCAGCAAGGACAAGCAGCAGGGGAGACACCCAGAATTAGAAAACCAAAGTTCACAGAAAGTGAGCAGGAGGCTCTGATACAGGAGATGGTTGTGAGCCATGAGCTCCTGTTTGACAAGAAGTCCCTGCGTGTGCCAGAGACACGCAAGAGAAGGATATGGGCAGACATCCAGCGCAAAGTCAACGCAATTGGCGTCACACATCGCAGCGTCAAAGACCTACAGAAGCGCTGGTATGATATGCGCGCGCGCTCAAAGGAGAAGGTTGCTGCCAGGTTGGAGGAGGCCAACAAGACCGGTGGGGGACCTCCACTGCCACCGCTTCAACACCACTCGAAGAAATGGTTGAGGGGACCCTGCTTCCGGAGAGTGCAGTGGGCGTGTCAGACCTGGACAGCTCCGACCACACACAACCAAGACAAGGTAAGAAGCATGCCATCACACCCCTGATACCTCCCTACTACCCCCACACACCCAGGAGAGTCCCAGGGGCACAACAAAACTACAATTCCAGTGCAGGTACACAAGCACACACAGCAATGCATTATGGGAGATGTAGTTACATGCACCTAACAGTGGAGCAATGACACCCAGCCAGGCTCAAACTGTATGTGTGCATCATGAAAGTCAAAATACAGATAGATAGGACCCATGTAACTCCAAACAGTGATATTTAATGCATGACAAATGCAAGGCAGGACAGTAAATTAATGTGTGCATTTATGTCCACAGCACCAGCAGAAACACAGGGAACAATCAGTGGAGGGGAGGATGAATCCCCCAGCCCAGAGGCAACAGGGCAAGAGGAGGAGGAGGAAGAGGAAGACGAGGGCAGCCCAGTCATCCCTCCAAAACGCCGCAGGCGGATTGCAGTGTCACCATTGCCACCACTGGAGGAGGAATCCCAGGACACCGATGTCAATGTCCAAACAGTCCAGGGACAGTCAGAGCCACAACCCCGTGCACGAGCACGTGCCGAACCAATACCACCAATCCCATCCAGGCGCAGGGCACCACGTGCATCCACTAGTGCAGCAGTCACAGGAGACGACACAGTCTTCCAAGGGCTGGAGGGCCACATGTTGGAGGTCCAGCGCCTGCAAGCAAAAAACATACAGTCAATCCAGAGGCAAATCAAGGTTGGCTTCATGGGCCTGACGGGTGCCCTGGAGGCACTCTGTGCTGAACTAAGGGCGGACCGTGCTGCTAGGCGCAGGGAGAGGCAGCGCCTCCACACCCGCCTAGACCTCTACACCAGGGCGGTAAACCGCCTTTCCTCAGCGACCTCTGTGCTGTCAAGGCGCAGCATCAGTATGCAGCACGAGGTGTCACACTGCAGCCAGGACGTGGCCAGGGGTCTGGTACAGGTGACATGTGCTGTGGATCAGCTGCGGGCAGCTGCCACTGCTGGCCCAGGAGTCCTCACTCCAACAGACGAGGACGCACAATCCAGCAGGAGCAGCATTACACCACCGCCCCCACTGGACAGGCGCCGTAGTGTGCGTCACGGCAGGGCTGCTGAGACAGGCGAAGAGGGCACAGTGCACCCACGGCGAGGGCCTACAGGCCGTCAGCGCCGCAGTTGAGGCGCTCAGACATGGGCATGGATATGGGTGCATCAACCCAGTGCACACAGACACTTGGTCAAGAGTCAATTTGCACTGTGAATCACACATGTGCGGTACTTTTAACAATACATTGTGTGCCACACAGGCTGTGTGCCGATATATATCCTGTACAAAGGGAAATTAAACACAGTCCTGTTTTAGATCTTTGGCATTGTGTCATCTTTTCTTACCTAGAAATAGTTCTGTGTGATCTCATCTCGCCTCTGGCGCCCAGCAGCTGCACCAATTACTCCGGCCGGCATGCGTCCAGGAGCTGGCCCCTCCTCATCTGATGATTCTGATTCAGTGAGCTCCACTGGTGTGCCCTTCCTGGTGGCGATGTTGTGCAGCATGGCACACACTACCACTATCTTGCAACAGGTCTGGGGGCTGTATTGAAGTGCCCCTCCACTCTTATGTAGGCATCGAAACCGGCTCTTGAGTATTCCAAAGGTCCGCTCGATGGTACATCTGGTTGCTATGTGGGCACTGTTGTACCTCTGCTCCCCAGCGTTGGCAGGATTAAGGTAAGGAGTGAGTATGTAGTCCCGGACCGCATACGCACTGTCACCTGTGGGGCGAGAAAAATATGGTTGAACACTGTCCTGCCACTGCTATGCATTACTAGTGTGTCCTTCTATCACATGCAATTACCTAGTAGGTATCCCTCACCAAACTCCCCACTTGTGAGTCGGCGGTGTATCCCACTGTGGCGGAAGATGAATGAGTCGTGGGTGCTGCCTGGGTATTTAGCGACGATGTCGGTGATGATGTGCCTGGCATTACACACCACCTGTATGTTCAGGGAATGGTAGGACTTGCGATTCCTGAACACATACTCGTTCTGGGAGGGGGGGGATATGGCGACATGGGTCCCATCTATGCATCCAATGATGTGGGGGAATTGTTCAATTTGATAGAACTCCTGCTTGGTCTGGTCTAGTGCCTGTGGTGTGCTGGGGAAGTGTATGTGGTTATGCAGCCTCTGTACCATGGCATCAAGGAACGCGTGGAAGAAGCGCGACAATGCACTGTGTGAGACCCCTCCTGCTGTGGCTATCACCCCCTGGAAGCTCCCTGACGCCAAGAGGTGGAGTGAGCACAGGACCTGTATGTGGGTGGGGATTGTGTGTGTCCTGCGTGTGGGGTGTTCAAGGATAGGTTTGAGCTCTGCTATTAATTCTAGGATGCTCTCTTCATCCAGCCTGTAGTTTGTATGGATCTCCTCCTCAGTCCGCTGGAACAGGGTTATGCGCGCTCTGAAGATCCTTTCCTGGCGTCTCCTTCTCTGTGCAGCAGCTCTGAGTCGCAGCCTCCTGGCTATCACGTACAGCCCTGACATTGTGGCAAACATCAGTTGCATTGTGGGTCTCTTTAAATAGGTTGCACCTGGTTACCACCTGCTCAGACTTGGTGGTAATTGCGATTCTCTATTTTGCGAATTTCGTGAATTCGCAAATTGAGAATTATTCATGCATTCCGTTTAGCGAATTCGCTAATTCTGAACACAACAATTGCGAATTTCGCTAGATTTTGTCACATTTTGCGAATTCGCAAATATTTTGCAAAATGGTAATATTCGCTATTTTGCTAATCGCTAATTATGCGATTCGCACATTGGCAGTCGGGATGTGTCTTATACATAGCGGGGCTCTGTTTTGCGATCGCAAACACCGTTTTTCTGCGATTCGCAGTGTTTGCGATCGCAAAACAGCTTCATAAATATGGCCCTAAATCCCTTGCACATAATTGCAACTATGAAACTTGTTAAGGAGCTGATGGAATCTAAAACCTGAAAGACAACTAGTAGCTGGGTTTCACTCCTACGCAGCCAAGGGGTGGATAAACTTCATGGGAAAGCCCCAAAAAATGGCAGTTGAAGGAAGGCCTCCAGATATCTATTGCAGCTTGTGATCAGATTAATGAGTTTAAATTCTCTGTATTGAAAGGGGCCAATCTACGACCTATGCAATTTTATACTAAATGGCTCAGATATAGAACCGCCGATTTTCTCCATAAAATAAATCCACAGATTTCTGCAAAATGTTTTTGCTGTAATATGGAAGGAGGGGAAATTGGACACATACTGTTGAAAGTGGAGGTCCCTGTCGCTTACCGCCGCCACCAAATGCTGTAGGCGTGCGCTCTCGACCCCTTGCTTCAACGTTAGGCTAAGTAAGGACACCGTCTGAGATAGCCCTGCTCACCCCCTTAGTAGCTTGGCACGAGCAGCCAGGTTTATCTCCAAGGCACGAGTGTTCAGTATGTGCAACCACGCTCACAATAACCCCATGATGTCATCACAAATAGACTCCACACGAGTAATGATAACAAGAGTATAATCTTTATATAAGAAGTTATACGATACGACCACACGATACAAAATCAACATATAAGAACGGGTAGTATTCTTTCCGGTGGGTTGGTAGGTTCTAATCCCAACCACCGCGTCTAACCAACAGTTAAGCTCTTCTCTAACCGTTTCCCAAAAGGTTAGACCAGGCGTATTGCTAGAAACACACACGTTGCATAAGGAAACAATACTGCAATGCGTAACGATATTCTCTTATACTGTGCAACAGAGAGATAATGCCATACATAGCGCCACAGTCATGTACTGTGCAATTGAAGGAATAATGCAATGCGTATCACCACCAGCATGCCCTGTACCAGGAAGAAACAAAGCAATGCGTCACGCTACAATCCTGTGCGGTGCAATAAAGAAATAATACACTGCGCCACGTCATACTCAGATCCGGTGCACTGACAAACTCATACAATGCGCTACATTACAATCACATAATATGCATGGGAGAAATAACGCAGTGCGTAGCGCACCAAGCATAAAGTTCGTTAGGCACAAATGAGGTCAGGCGTCATACAACAGTTCGATAGTTCCTTAGCAGCAATAATGCAATTGTGTAATACGACAGTTCTACGTGCTCCAGTAACAGTGCCCCCGATAAGGATCAAAAGATGACACACAAAGTACTGCTTCCCACTCCGGCCCCAGTACTGCCCCGTCCTGGGTCAGCATGGGCCGGGATCCGAGCCGAAGCAACGGCTCGCGCAGCTGACTGAGCGGGAGGCCGAGAGAGTGTCCCTCCAGGCCCGCACCCCACCCCAGGTGTTTATCCACGTTACCTGGGGAGGCGCGATCCCACTCTCCTCCCCGACGTCAGCGACTTAGGCCTTGATCTAGAACTCAGTCACGGGTTTTGGTGGACTCAGGCCGGCGGCTCAGCTCTTCTGTGGCTGCCGGTCCGGGCCGCTACTGTTGGACTCCGAGGGCCCCGATGACTTGGCCCTCACTCCGGCAGACTCGGTTCACACCGAGACCTGCCCTCAGCACTGTGGAGACTTTACTTCAGTTTGGTGCACAACCTCACCCGGCACTCCAAACCCGCACCTCAGGTTGCACTTCGACACGCACACCGCACGTCCGAGACTTGCCTCTTCTCTGGTGCTCACGACAATCCAGCGCTCTTCACCAACGCTCCGCTTGCACCTCAACACGCACCCTGCATGTTCGAGCCTCGCCTCTTCTCCCGGTGCACACGATGTCCAGGCGCTCTTCGTGACGCCCTGGCTGCACCACGACACGCACTCCTGCGCGTCCGAGTCTCACCGCTTCTCCCGGTGCACATGATGTCCAGGCGCTCTTCCTCACGCCCTGGCTGCACCACGACACGCACTCCTGCATGTCGGAGACTCACTTCTTCTTTTGGTGCCTACGAGGCCCAGGCGCTCCACACAAACACCCGGGCTGCACCACGACATGCACCCAGCGTGTCTGAGACTCACTTCTTCCGCTGGTGCACACGATGTCCAGGCGCTCCTCACCAATGCCCTGACTGCACCACGACACGCACACTGCGCGTCCGAGCCTCGCTGCTTCCTTTGGTGCACACGAGGCCCATGCACTCTTCACTAGCACCCGGACTGCACCACGACACGCACACTTGCGCGTCTGAGCCTCGCCTCGTCTCCCTGTGCACTCCACGACCAGACGCTCCTCACCAACGCCTTGGCCTACACCATGACACGCACTCTGCCTGTCTTAGACTTAGCTTACTCCTGCGTGCCCACGATCACACGGCACAACTTCTGAGGGTCTCAAGCGGCACAAAGCACACGCACACTGCGTTGCTTGGGACTTCTCCGGAAACTTTTATGATCCTGTATTTCCAAACAGGGAGCCAGCTCACCTTGGGCCCTTGGGGTTACAAGACACAGCACAAAGCACAGTCTTCTTCAAGCAGGGGGACCCAGCACCTCCAAGCACAGTCCCAACAGCCTCTTCCTTAGTTAGAACAGCAAACCGCAGACCAGCCCCAGATCACGAAGCAAGGATTGGTCTATCCACCACAGTCTCTTCAGTTGTTCCTTCTTTAGCAGAGGTTCCTCTTGACCACAGAATGGGTCCAAGCCTTTTCAGTCTCAATCCATATCTGTTTCATTCCAACGTTCAGGGGCTTCAGCTCTCATAGTTATACCCCTCACTGTCTTTGAAGTTTGTATGTGCTTAGGGGTCCCTGACCCCTCCCTAAATCAGTTCTGGGTGTCTCCCTCCCAGTGTCACCTCTCTCCCTTTGATACTGGGGGTCTGGATCCCTAATCACTCAGCAGGAGATGGGTCAATTGGTTTATAGCAGCAGCCCAGGCCTTTTCACCTCCCGGGCTTCTCCTCCCCTACTCTCCAGATGCAGGGCAGCCTGGTGCCATCTCAACCCCTCCCTGGGTCAAGACCTCTCCCAGCTCCTCTCACCTTTCAATTCCAGACAGACAATCCACATTTCAGAGACACACAGAAATGCTCAGAGCACAAAACTCAGCCACTTCTAAAAGAGTGGTTTATAAACACACAGTGACAAAACCACCTTTACAGAAAGATGCATTATGACACTGTGAGTTCATACATACCAAACTTCACCTCTCCATTATAAACTGACAGGAAACTAGGCTAACAAATACAACACCTAGCCTCCCCCATTCTGTCCTATGGGCAGAATGGCCTTTCAGCAGTGAAAAACGAAATGGAGAGTTTTTCACTGCCAGAACACCACACACACCTCAGTTTATGTTCTGCCTTTTACCTACACTGCACCCTGCCCAGGGGTTACCTGAGACCTACCCCAGGGGTGCCCCATGTGTATGTAAAAGGGAAAGTCAGGCCTGACAAGTGGTCGCACTTGTCAGGACAACATGCTAACTTAGCATTCTGCGCGCAGGCCCTACACTGAAGGCCTGAGTTCCCTTCTCTGCGCGCCCTTGTATTACTAGCCCTTGCACACACACTGCACATCACTAGGGACTTTTACTAGTAAGGCAAACATACCGATCATGGCCAACCAATCACCATACATTTTACACAGGGAACTCCTGTACTTTGACACTGATCAGCAGTGGCAAAGTACCCAAAGCATCTAAATAGGCATCTCTAGGTCAGGAAAACGGTCTAGGGGGAAAGCAAAATGTTTAGGGAACTTTAACCAAAAAGGCCAAGTCCTACACATACTATATGGGGATTCCCAAGGTTGAGTAAGTTTTGGTATTAAATTAATCAGTATTGCACTGATAAATTAAAAATACAACAAACGTTGGAGGCTCAGACAGAATTTTGGGATACTCACATGAGTTAAAAGCTGACCTGCTGCAAAAAAACGATTATACATTGTGGTCTTATTAGTTAGATCCTTAATACTACAAAGGTGGCGGTCCAATGAAATGCCGACTTTTCAACACTTACAGTGTAAACTTAATAGGATTAAGGAGTCTGGAAAAAAACATGCATTAAGATTTGGGTTGTATAGGAAATGTTTTAAGTTATGGGAGATTATTGGCTAAGAGATCTCTTTTTATGTGAAATCATAAAAATGTATTATACTAAATGTTTTTTTTAAACATATTGAGTGGATTGTGTATAAGTATCATGTGTTTTTCTATGCTCCTATGTAAGTATGTATTTATGGATATGATGAACTATTCCAATTTTTTAAAAAAAGGATAAGATCAGTGCACAAGAGCAATTCTGTGATACGTTCTGACATTGCGGATGCTAAACATTACTCCCAATACACCTATAATTCAAATCAATTTAACTATATTGAACTTAATCTAAAAAGCGGGAAGCTAATTGATGGTCTTTTAGGGCTTGACCTACAAACAAGCCCCTTCTCAAACTCTCTGATTCAATTTAAGTATGATTGCCCACTGGGCCCATCTACCATTACCAAACATACTGTTTCACATAGGATACATGATAGTGTATCCTCGGTCTGGGACTCAGGGTTAGCACAAGTAGTCTGACTGGAAAGTACATTCATATAACCAGTTTCCAGGCCCCTCGGGATATAAATGAGCTTCCTTCAAATACTCAAACAATTGTGCACCAGATTGAGGATAATAGATCAGATGTAGATCCAATGGTGCACTACATCAGGGAGTGCGGCCAAGTAAAAACAAAAATAGATGCTTTGAATAGCCTGTCAAGGAACCTAGCAGGAATAAAATTATAAGTACTGATCCCTGAATGGGGCACATTTATAGATCAGTATCACATCTGCATGTTTCAAGAGACTTGGAGCATTATTCAGATATTTAGATCAGGGTACACTAACCACTACATTTTAACCTAAACTAAGGGAGTGGCTCAGAGGAATGTCAAATCCTTTAGAATCCTGCAAAATATTTAGTCTTACCAGTCTTTTGCATGGAAGGGACAAGACGGTTTTGTGGCGCTGTAGATGGGAAGCCATCATTTGTTTTCTGCTATAAACCTTTTTACCTGTGGAAAACTCAGAAGAATTTCTCTTTCCTTTCCTGTGTAGTAAATCCCATCTGGGTCATGGACCTAAGCTGAGCTTAGTGATCAGCATTTTAACTAGCAAGATCAGATGAATGTGAGAAATCCCTGTATGCAAAAGACTCTTGAAACTTTCATCAGTGACAATAACTTAGTAAATTGTTTTCTTAAATTATGTAACCCGGAGTCCCAGTAGATTCTTATGCAAGTAAACAGTTTAGCCACCAAGCCAGGATAGACTATTTCCTGGCATCCACTGAAGTAAAGTATTTTTAATCAGAGCTATGACCATTCTATAATATCTATTAATTCAGTGTGCCAGAGCTAAGAACATATTAGAAAAAATATTCTGAAAGGCAGACATGTTTCCTTTTGCAAGGCAGGAGAAGCAGTTCCATTAAGGAACTTTAATACAAGAATTTTAAAAATACATTGTAGGCTTCGCAGATGAGGTGTATGGGTGAGCTTCAAGGTATATTTCCGGGGAGGTATATTTGCTTTCTCAATGAACCTGATGCACTTAGAAGTTTAGCAGTAGAGATTAGAACTGCTTTCAGCCTATAACTTAGTCAGTTACTAGCCCACTAACAAGCATATTAAAGAACTGGAAATGCACACCTAGCTATATAGGAGATTTTAAGTAGGGATGAGATTTTAAATAATCATACTATGTACCTAAAATAATTTATAGAAGAAAGTGAGATTTGTAGAATCTCAGCCTGTAAAATCAAAAAAGACAAATCTCCAACCAAATCCACCAAATCAGGTACTCAGAAACAAGGGATATAGAAAAAATCGTAGACAATTGCACCCACGTTTAAAAAAAATCCATATCACGAAAATGTAAACCCATCTGAGAAGAAAATAAGTGAGTTTCTTCATATAGCCAAACTTCGTACATTAACCTCTGAAGGACAGAAAAAGTTAGTGTCATCGATACGTTGCACAGAAATTAAAGAAGCAGAAGTTCAGTTCCTTCGGCAAAAGCTCTGAGAGAAGACGGCTTTCCAAATATATACAGAATGGATGCAGATACACTAATTCCATATTTGTCTCAGGTTTTCAATAACATTCTCCAAGGCTGATCTTCTCTGGGCTCCTTCAAAAGAGGGATATTATTTACATTTATGAAACCCAGGACTGATAAAAAGGATTGTGGCTCTTATAGACTTCTGACATTATTAAACTCTAATAATAAAATATTTTTTGAAAGAAGAATGAAAGAATAATTGGGCCACTTATCCTTAGTGATGTGCAAAATTTGCCTGATTTAAATTTGCTTAATAATATGAAAATTTAGAAAAAATATGCAAAATTACAAATTTGGGGCGTGTGGACCAAGGGTTTGGCAGGCAGGCAAAATTTGCCTGATTTAAATTTGCTTAATAATATGAAAATTTAGAAAAAATATGCAAAATTACAAATTTGGGGCGTGTGGACCAAGGGTTTGGCAGGCAGGGTACTCTATTGGATTTCTGACGGGGTACCTTCTCCAACAAACTCTAAATAGGACTCTACCTGTAATAGATGTTTCCAAGTCTGTGGAAAGAGAAACATATGATATGCGATTGGTCAAAGTTTCAACCATTTCTAGATGGGGTATATAATCTAATGGAACAACAATTGGAAATATGATTGCAATCAGGTCCATGTGTAACCTTGATTGGGTGGGGTTGAGTTTGCAACAGCAGCCGAGTAAAGAAAAATATGATATTAATTTGATCTCTTATTACTTGTTCTATTAAGGCACAGAAATTGAAGGGCAAATATATACCTACCTGCACTGTTCATGTTGATTAAAGAACTTTTTTGTCTTCATAATGGATGATCACTAAGAGAAGCCCCAATAGCTGATACTACTTTAATAAGTGCTTTACAAATAACTACTAATATGACGTAACACAGCATAAAATAACACAACATAGCATAAGATAGCAAACCAGGATACCATAGATTCTGTAGATATCAATAATTTCCCACACACAAACCTCTTATGAATGCAGACTGTATTTCAACTTGTTAGATCAATGATAGTGGCCCATATAACCTAAAAGATATGTAATTTTGCCTTTTTAACAATTGTGGAACTATACAAACTATATATATATAGTCCAGGTACACATGTGTAGTTAAGTATGTCAACCTGTATTTAGTTATATATACTTACCTTCACAATGTCATTGTAGTAAATATAACCCTCAAGGACATCTTATAACATATATTTGTAAAGCTTACACTCATATGACACCCTTCTTCAGTTGATGGCGAGGGTCTGGTTTACTGTCTGCTTCAGTGTCTGTAAGTCATGGAAGATCTTTGAGGACTCTGCAAAAGGTGGAAGTCGAAGCAGATTTTGCTGCATTGGCAAGCATGTTTGCTGTCAGAAAGGAAGCATGCCACCGATTGGTAGTTTCACTGCCACATTGGTCGACCATCTGTTGAATAGAAACAGTCACGTAGCCCATACTTTGACTCATACACATATCCATCATCATCTTAACAGTTCATTTGTCATTTAGCTAGGTTTTACACTTACTTGTTTGTTGTTCTTGGCAAATAACAAGAATTCTGTGTGGGTTTGTCTGAGCTTCAGATTGGAGCTGGACATCCAGGTCTGCATGATGTGCGGACAGTGTATGATCCATTGGATTCCTAAGCAGAGGAGACTTTCAGGTAGAGCTGGGTATCATTAGCATATTAGAGAATGTGTATGCTGATATATGAGAAGAGCGCCAAGCCGCTCCATGTAGTGGTTAAAGATGATAAGGGACAGTATTGAACCCTGTGGGACTCTGCAGGTGATAGGGCTCTTTCGGGACCTGGAGGTAGCCATGTAACCATTCTCAGGTTGCTTGTATTCTGGAACAGAGAGGACCAAGCTTGTCAATTCGGGTAGAACTGTTCTTATAGAGTAGGATCAAGGTTGATTTGCAAATTACTCTGTATGCTCTGAGGTGGCATTGTGAACAAAATGACAATGTACAAGGATGCGGCCCAAGTAATTACCAGTGGCTGAGATTAAAAGTAAAGCATCCCACCAAATACTTTTTTGTCTACTTCTGTCCAGTGTGTCTCGTGGAATTAACTCCAAACTAAGAGGGTCATTACGATGGCGGGCGGACAAAGTCCGCCCACCACCGCAACGGCAAAAGGGACCGCCCGCCATAGGTGAGGCGGTCCCGCCATTCAAATTAGGATGCGCCCGCCACACTGGCAGGCGCATCATGTATTTTTTACATTACGGCGGGCGGTGCTGTCAGCAGCACCCGCCGCAATGTGAAAAATGCATGTCGTGCATTTGAATGCACAACGTGACAGGCACCGCGTGGTTTCTGCCACCTTGTGCATTCAAATGTAGGGGGGTACCATAGGTACCCCCCATGTGCACCCCCCACCCCCCTAAAATCCTGGAGGCCCGCAACGGGCCCCCAGAAGCAAAGACCGCTTGCCTTTCCAAGGCGGCAACGCCGCCATGGAAAGGCTGCTTTCCGCCACCATCCTAATATGGATGGTGGTGTCTTGCAGACACCGCCACCATGTTAGAGCCCTTTTCCGCCCGGTCCCCTGTCAGACCGGCGGAAAACCGGTGGACGGTCTTTCCGTCCGCCGGGGTTCCGTCCGCCATTGTAATATGGCGGGGGAAATGGACTGCGGGCGGTGAAAAATAGCGGGCGAATCGCCACCGCCATACGGGCGGTGGTGATCCGCCTGCTATCATAATGACCCCCTGTTGGAAACGGGGTTACCGAGTCCGTTACGGTAGCATGGCGCAAAGCGGGGAAGGCACGCGAAGGCAATGTGTAAGGCAGTTGTGCAGCACACTCTTACTTTGACTCAGAAATGCGAAGCAATAACCGGACACCACACCAGGCTTGTGTAATTAAAAATCAAGTTCTTTTATGTCAATCAAGGTTGTATTAGATTAGGCAGATTATACATTACATTTCTTTAACTGGTGCACATTCTTCTAAAAGACCCTCAACAGTTCTGGCCACTAAAAGGCCGCAGGAATCAGCTCCTAAAAACACAGCACCAATAACGATTACCGGGTGCACTAATAACACAGGGCCTAGAACATGCAAAACACTTCCGGCATATTAAAATCCCTTGCAAAGGCACATACTTCAGGCCTAGATAATTATTGCAGCAGGCGGGACACTATGCGGGATGAAATCCTAGAGGGAACCCCTCAACATGTCCAGCATACTGGGGCTTCCCTATGATGGGGGATTCCTATTTCTCTCAGGGGAGGTGAGGGTTAAATTAGGCTTGGCCCCCTTCTCACCAGGTGCCTTGCCTGGTACAAAATGTCAGTGAGGGCTCTTCCCTCGTTAATCCCCTGTAAATTGTGGCCCCCGGCCCCCAGGGGCTTGATCTAGAGCCCTAGGGGCCTCCCGGGCTCACCTGTGGTGATGTGGCTGGTCGTTGTGCTGCTCGACGGACTCCCTCCCGGGCCAGCCCTCTGATGGACGGGGCGGGGCCCGGAGCGAGTCCCACGGCCCTCCGGCCGGCGTTGCCAATCTTCACCGAGGCTGTGGAGCCTCTCTCTTCCTTGTCGGGTCGTTGGGGGGCCGGTATTGCACTCCTCCGGCCCCCGTGGAGTCAGCGGTGCTTGAGGGTAAAGGGAGCCGGGAGTCCTTCCAGACGGCTCCCCGCTTCCCGCGTGTGCACACGGAGTTCTTCCTCCTCCGTACGTGCTAGGGGGGGGCGGGCTCTCGACGCCGCCCAATCCCAGCGCGGCCTTGAGTTCTTCTGGGGGCTCCCGTTGGCAGTGGAGCCCCTCCGACGTCTTCCTGCTTGGCTCCGGCGGGGCCAATCACGTCGCGGCCTTCTTTGGTTGCCGGGCAACGCCTCCCGCCTCCTTCTCCTCGGCTGCTGGCTCCGGCGGGGCCAATCACGTCGCGGCCTTCTTTGGTTGCCGGGCAACGCCTCCCGCCTCCTTCTCCTCGGCTGCTGGCTCCGGCGGGGCCAATCACGTCGCGGCCTTTTCGGGGGCGCGACCTGTGTCGTGGTCGGCGTCCCCGGCCCCACGGCAACGGCGTCCGCGGGCCTGGAGGCCGCGGTGGGCCTCAGCTCTCTTCACGCGGCCCTCCTGAGCTGCGGCGGTGTTTTTCTTGGCCGCGATTGCAGCGGTAGGGGTCTCGGGCCCGGCGGTGATTTCTGGGGACTTCGGTGAGGGCGCGGACGGCGCACCTCACCACACTCATGAAAGGGGAGAGGTCTCCCTCACCTCAGCACCTCTCTTCACGCGGCGGCGGCCGCGGCGGCGATCCAGTCACCAGGTCAGTGACTGGAGGTCAAGTTCTCCCACGTGGAGTTGCAGCGCGGGGCGCGCTGACAGCCTGATTCACAGGGCTGTGTGGGAAGGGTTCTTGGGGGACAGTCCAGCTGTCGGTCTAGGTAGAGAGGGGGTGAAGGTCTTAGCGCTTAGGACACAGCGCTTCGCCTCGTGATCCCCATTCGACGACTCAGCTTGGGTTCCTGTTACTCTTTGGTTTCAGGCTCCTGCGAGGAGCTTCTTGTCAGAAGTGGCTTGGGGTAATGTCCGTGACAAACGTTTCTTGTCAGAAAAGTTCTTCTTCTTATGAAAAGGGGGGTTGTGAGTTGGTGGTTCTGGGAGTGCTTGATGTTCCTCCCAGCACGCTGAAGGTGGTTCCCTGGGTCCCCTCACACTGGGCAAGGTCAGTGGGTGGTGGGCGTTCCTCAGCTATCTTACTTCAGCAGGGCCTTAGCCCTGTCAGCAGCAGTAGTGTAGGTCTCCCCCTAGGCCCTAAAGCCTATACTCCGGCGCAGGTTCTCCCAGGTTCAGCGGTGCCTCAACCTAACTGACTAAAAGGTTTTCCCTCCAAGCCTCTTATACCCCTAGGTCAGGTGACCCTCCTAAAGGCGGCAAAACTTAACTCCTCCCACAGCCCGGAAGGTTCTGGAACCTTCCACCTATCTAGCTATGTGGCCCAGAGGCGGGGACGGGATGGATACTGTATCCCTATGTCCCAGCCTGACCCTGGCTACTAGCGTGTATGTGTGGAAGGCCCTTCTGCAGTAGCAGGGGCCTGTGGCAGCCATCTTTAGTGAGAGAGCACCTGCACCTCAGCACTGACCAGCAGTGGCAAGGCGCCCGGAGACCTAGGTCCAGTACAAATATGGTGGCAAAAATGAGGCGCAAAAAGGGAAAAACAGGGCAAGACCACCCTTGGGCTGACAGGTCTAACATGCGTCCCCCCCAGCCGAAAGAGGGGAGAGCTTCCCAACCTCTAGGGAGTTCTCTTCGCTAAGGTGGAAAAACTGTGAGAGACCGTCAGCGTTGGCGTAGTCTACACCGGGTCGATGTTCCACCCGAAAGTCCATCCCCTGGAGGGAAATGGACCACCTCAACAATTTGGGGTTTTCGCCTCTCATCTGCATGAGCCAGCGAAGGGGTCTGTGGTCGGTCTGGATCAAGAAGTGACAACCAAAAAGGTATGGCCTCAACTTCTTCACAGCCCAAACCACAGCAAAGGCTTCCCGCTCGATGGTACTCCACCGCTGTTCCCGGGGGAGTAGTCTTCGGGAGATGAAGGCCACTGGCTGGTCTTGACCATCGTCATTCAGCTGCGAGAGCACAGCTCCTATGCCATGCTCAGAAGCGTCTGTCTGCACGATAAACTCCCGTCCAAAATCTGGAGTCCTGAGCACCGGCGCGGTGCACATGGCACGTTTAAGGGTCTCAAAGGCATCCTGGCAGGCAGCCGTCCAGATGACTCTGCGTGGCTGCTTCTTTGAAGTTAATTCCGTCAATGGGCCCACTATGGTTCCATATCCCTTGACGAACCGGCGGTAGTATCCTGTGAGGCCGAGAAAATCTCGGACCTCTGTTTGGGTCTTGGGGGGCTCCCAGGCCATGATGGTCTCAATCTTGGCTTGGAGGGGTTGCACCTTACCTCCGCCCACCAGATGTCCCAGGTACACGACAGATCCCTGTCCAATCTGGCACTTGCTGGCCTTGATGGTTAGACCAGCCCATTGCAAAGCCTGTAGCACCTCCTGGAGATGCTGCAGATGGTCCTCCCAGCTGCAACTGAAGACAGCTATGTCATCCAGGTAGGCAGCCGAGAAGGCCTCTAGGCCAGACAGCACCTGGTTCACCAACCGCTGGAAAGTGGCTGGAGCATCCTTCAACCCGAAGGGCATCACCTGGAATTGAAAGTGGCCCTCGGGGGTGGAGAACGCAGTCTTCTCCCTTGCTCCTTCCGCCATGGCGATCTGCCAATAGCCTGATGTTAAATCAATGGTACTCAGATACCGGGCTGCTCCCAGCCGGTCAATGAGCTCATCCGCCCGAGGGATCGGGTGAGCGTCGGTCTTGGTGACTGAGTTGAGTCCACGATAATCCACACAAAACCGAAGTTCGGGTGTGGTGCCCGGGGGGGCCGCTTTCGGCACCAACACTACCGGACTAGCCCAAGGGCTACTGGAAGGCTCAATCACCCCCAGTTCTAGCATCTTGACAACCTCACCCTGGAT
The DNA here is from genome assembly GCA_963921515.1 of Calotriton arnoldi. Lineage (NCBI taxonomy): Eukaryota > Metazoa > Chordata > Amphibia > Caudata > Salamandridae > Calotriton > Calotriton arnoldi. The sequence continues at coordinate 359,584 of CAWUFW010008829.1, read as the reverse complement.
ACTAGCCTTGACCTTATCGGACAGCCGGTAAGACTTGTTCTTCACTGGCGGACTGTCCCCTGTGTCCACATCATGGGTACACAGGTGCGTGATTCCAGGCGTGAGGGAAAACAACGAGGCGTACTGCCCCAAGACCTGGCGGCAGTCCCTCTGTTGCTCTGAGGTCAAGGATGGGGCGAGGACTACTCCCTCTACCGAACCATCCTTCTCATGGGCCGCCAGAAGGTCTGGCAGAGGCTCACTCTCCTCCTCCTCACTTCCATCCGTTATCATCAAGAGAGTGAGCTCGGAACGCTCCTGGTGTGGCTTCAGGCGGTTGACGTGGAGCACCCTGTGGGGTTGACGGGGGTCTTCATGTCAACGACATACGTGGTCTGGCCTTTCCTTTCCAAGATCTCAAACGGCCCAGTCCACCGGTCCTGGAGGGCGCTAAGCTCTCCTGGCTCCATGACCCACACCTTCTGTCCAGCGTCTAACTCTACCGTCCGCGCGTTCTGGTCATACCATTGCTTCATGACGGCCTGACTCGCCTCTAAGTTGTCCGAGGCCTCCTTCCACAGCTTGGCCACTTGGCTGCGGAACGCCAGCATATAGCTGACCACATCACGGGGAAGCTTCGAGGAAGACTTCTCCCACCCCTCTTTGACAAGACTGAGGGCCCCCGAACGGGGTGGCCATAGAGCAGCTCAAAGGGGCTGAAACCGACCCCCTTCTGCGGCACCTCTCGGTAGGAGAAGAGCAGACAGGGTAAGAGGACGTCCCACTTTCTTCTCAAGTCCTCTGGTAGGCTCCTGATCATCCCCTTCAAGGTTTTGTTGAAACGCTCCACGAGCCCGTTCGTCTGGGGGTGGTAAGGAGTGGAGAACCGGTAGGTCACTCCACACTCCTTCCACATGGCCTGCATGTAGGCCGACATGAAATTTGTGCCCCTATCTGACACCACGACCTTGGGGAATCCCACTCGGGTAAAAATCCCCATGAGGGCCCGCGCCACCACCGGTGCTGTGATGGTCCTCAGAGGGATTGCCTCTGGGTACCGGGTGGCGTGGTCTACTAGCACCAAAATGAACCTATGCCCAGCAGAAGTCGGCGGATCCAACGGCCCGACAATGTCAATCCCTACTCGCTCAAAGGGGTATTGACCACTGGGAGAGGTTCTAGAGGGACCTTCACCTTAGTCCCTGTCTTGCCGCTCGCTTGGCAAGTGGTGCAGGTCTTGCAAAACGTGTCAGAAGTGACGCGCATCCTGGGCCAGTAAAAATGTGGGACCAAGCGTGCAAACGTCTTGTCCTGGCCCAGGTGTCCTGCTAGTGGTATCTCATGTGCCAACTCTAGCAGAAAGGCTCGGTAGCATTGGGGGACCACCACGGCCCTTGAGGACCCATGCACCGGAGCCTTAGGCTCACTGTAGAGGAGACCATCCTCCCAGTCTCTGTTCCAGCTGCTTGGGCTTCGGCCTGTTGCCGTATGCCTTCAAGCGTAGGGCACTCCCTCTGTGCCCGGCAAAATTCTTCCCGGGTAGGCCCTCCTTCCACCTGCCACTCTGCAGGGGTCGGCAGGTCCCCCACGGGAAAACCAACCACCTCAGCGGACTCCGGGGTCACCTCCGCGGGCTCCCCATCCATCTCACCGGGTGTCTCCTCCCGGACATCTCCTCGTCCAGCAGTGGGCTGGGCCCTTATTTCAGGCTCCAACCCGGGCTGAGTTCCTTGTCGGGCAGCCATGGACCGCATGATAACGCAAGTCCATCCTGGTAACCCCAACATCTCAGCATGGGCATTGAACTCTACCTCTCTCCAGGCAGTATGTTCCAAGTCGTTGCCCAGCAGACAGTCAACTGGCATGGCAGGGCTCACCGCAACCTTCATCAGACCTGACACTCCTCCCCACTCAAAGGGAACTTGGGCCACGGGGTAATGACCCAGGCTATTATCAGCCATCACAACCGGGTGGAACTCCTCAGGAATCACCTGCTCTGGGGACACCAGCTGACGTCTCACCATCGTCATGCTGGCACCTGTGTCCCTCAGAGCCTCCACCTCCTCCCCGTTCACCAGGACCCTCTGCCGATACTTGGCAGTGTTCTCGGGTACCTGAACCCTTGGGATGATCTCTCTATCCCCCAGGGAAACTAAGGTCAAGCCTGTCCACTCACCTCCCCTACCTAGGGACAACTCCTCCCCAAGCGCTACACTGGCCACCCCGGGGCTCTTACCTCCTGTGGGGGCTGGGGTTTTCTTGCGACACTGGGGATCCCCCTTGTAGTGTCCAACCTCCCTGCACTCGTAGCACCGGACAGTTCTGGGCTGCTGACTCCTGTCAGGGTAAGTGGGTCTCTGGTATCCAGATTGGGATGGGGAACCTACCCCTCTCCCAGGCGGTCTATTTTGGGGACCTTTAAAGAACTCCCTCTTTTTATCTCCCCCTCTTTCTTCTGGGGAACACCTGTCCACCTTTCGGGGATCCGCCCCAGCTCCCTTGTGGGACACCCGAGTGCTGACCCACGTGTCTGCCTCCTCTGCAAGCTCCCTTGGGTTGGTCAGCTTGCGGTCCACCAAGTACTGGCGCAGCTCCGGAAAACATTTCTCGAGGAGGTGCTCTCTCAAAAACAGGTCGTACAGCCCAGTGTAATTGTCAATGTTGCTGCCACGTACCCAACCCTCCAATGCCTTCCGGGCATAATCATAAAAATCCACCCAGTTTTGTGTGGTGAGCTTGTGGCTGTTGCGGAACTTTTGGCGGTACTTCTCTGGGGTGAGGCCAAACTTCCTGAGCAGGGCCTCCCTCATGATAGGGTAGTTGGTCCGATCCCCCTTTTCTAAGGTTAAAAGTGTGTCCCTTACTAGTGGAGGTATGTACCTATAAAGTCCTCCTCCCCAGTAGCTCTCAGGAACTCTATGGGCCACCAAAGCTACCTCGTACGCCGTCAACCACTTGTCGATGTCATCACCCACACTAAAGCTGGCTATCACCTCCCTGGGTAGATAAAATTTGGGCTCCTGTGGAACCCCAGCAGGTACGCTGCCACCATTTCCTTTGCCTTCCATCTCCATCTGCAAGGTTCGGAGCTCTAGTTCTTTCAGGCTAAGCTCATGTACAAGCCTCCTTTCCTCCATGGCTAGCCTTGCCTGCTCTCCTTCCCTTTCCATCCTAGCCAACTCTAATGTCAATTGCCTCTGCTCCCTCCTGTCCTTGAATTCCTCTGCTGACAAACTCCCCCTGACGCACTACTGCCTGCCCTGGAACGTCTTCCTGGCAACACATTCTCGCTGACGTCAATGTTCAGTAGGCTCAGTTCTCCTGGGTCGTCTGCCTCCCTCTGCTCCTCATCCCCTCTTCCCTCCGGGTGGGCCATTACCCATGCCCTCAAAGCTTTCTGAAGCACCTCCTTCCAGGCACCTCGCTTGACGGCCACCCCCTCTCTAGGCAGAACTCCTTGAGCTGTGTCACCGTGTACCTCTCTAGGTCGGCTAACTCAAACTCCATCCTCCTAGGTGGGGTCCCAGACAATTTAAGGAAGGGGTTCTAAATGGTAGGTAGCAGGTCTTACGCAGGACTAACACAATCGGCAATCACAAAAGAGTTCCTAGTACTTGCATTTCACTAGGTGTCTAATTGCGGCGCACACTGAGTCACTGTAGGGTGCTGCACAAACACCAGTCCTTATCCCACCGCTGAACACCAATGTTGGAAACGGGGTTACCGAGTCCGTTACGGTAGCATGGCGCAAAGCGGGGAAGGCACGCGAAGGCAATGTGTAAGGCAGTTGTGCAGCACACTCTTACTTTGACTCAGAAATGCGAAGCAATAACCGGACACCACACCAGGCTTGTGTAATTAAAAATCAAGTTCTTTTATGTCAATCAAGGTTGTATTAGATTAGGCAGATTATACATTACATTTCTTTAACTGGTGCACATTCTTCTAAAAGACCCTCAACAGTTCTGGCCACTAAAAGGCCGCAGGAATCAGCTCCTAAAAACACAGCACCAATAACGATTACCGGGTGCACTAATAACACAGGGCCTAGAACATGCAAAACACTTCCGGCATATTAAAATCCCTTGCAAAGGCACATACTTCAGGCCTAGATAATTATTGCAGCAGGCGGGACACTATGCGGGATGAAATCCTAGAGGGAACCCCTCAACATGTCCAGCATACTGGGGCTTCCATTATGATGGGGGATTCCTATTTCTCTCAGGGGAGGTGAGGGTTAAATTAGGCTTGGCCCCCTTCTCACCAGGTGCCTTGCCTGGTACAAAATGTCAGTGAGGGCTCTTCCCTCGTTAATCCCCTGTAAATTGTGGCCCCCGGCCCCCAGGGGCTTGATCTAGAGCCCTAGGGGCCTCCCGGGCTCACCTGTGGTGATGTGGCTGGTCGTTGTGCTGCTCGACGGACTCCCTCCCGGGCCAGCCCTCTGATGGACGGGGCGGGGCCCGGAGCGAGTCCCACGGCCCTCCGGCCGGCGTTGCCAAGCTTCTCCGAGGCTGTGGAGCCTCTCTCTTCCTTGTCGGGTCGTTGGGGTGTCCGGTTATTGCTTCGCATTTCTGAGTCAAAGTAAGAGTGTGCTGCACAACTGCCTTACACATTGCCTTCGCGTGCCTTCCCCGCTTTGCGCCATGCTACCGTAACGGACTCGGTAACCCCGTTTCCAACACCCCCTAAATCGGAGACTGTCTCTCAGATTAATTTACCTGCATCCCTGAATATCAGCAATGATGCCATCATAATACCGTAATGTCAGTGGTCAAACTGATTGCTCGGCATCTAAAAGACACAGAATTATGGCCCAGCAATTATTACAGCTGGTCTATGTTTTAATTAACATGCTGAGTACAGATATTTGCAGTGTGAAACAGAAAAACTATGTGGATGTGCGGGAGAAATGGAACATGAACTCTAATATAGATTTATCATTTGCTCCAACTAATTTTAAGTGTAAGTAGATATTTTGGCACAGGCTGGGCAATCGAATGATACACAATTGAAGTTCATATACTAATTTGGAAAGGGAATTAATAAACACCTCCTAAAGTGACTTAAAAGTATTGGTAGACCTCACTAAAAGAAATAGCATGGCACAAATAGATAGATTTTCCTACAAATGTGAAAAGTCGGTAAAAATACAATCAACTTCAAGAAATCAAGAAAAAGGAAAGAATGCTAGTTATATCAAGATCACTCTTCAAAAACAAAGAAAACATAAACACAGTAATATAACCAAGGAGGCAGTGACTGAAGTAAGGTTTCCATCAATAGCTGATCACATAAATCCTCAGGGGTTTCGGATTCCATCTAGCAAGCTTGACCCTTTGACTAATGAACTTATTTCAGAAAAAAAGGAACAAAAATCAAGGTTCATAACAGATACCTCTACTTTTAATGAGCAATTGGTTAACCATTAATACATCAATCTATATGTCAATTTGGCCTCCCTGATCAGATTTATTTTTAGAAAGATTTGAGTGATATGTATTGCAGTTTATTTTTTTCAAACAAGGCAGTAAGATGTGTAAAAGGTTAAGTGAAATGTGGTTTGGTGACATACTAAGAGCATCTGTTTATCTGAATATTGTATGCTTGTTCACAGTGTCTAAAAATACTATTGTATTATATACTTACATTAGTGGAGATGATATTCAACCTGAAACCATGCTTTTTTTCAGTGTTTTATCCCTCCTCGTCCAAGAAATCCTGGAAAATTAGATGAAGATTTTGATTTACTACAAAGTTTCAAAAAATGTACACTATAGCAATTATATGCAAAAAAGCAAGAAGGGAACTATGGGCGATATCCAAGGTTAGATGGACAGCAGCTCCCCTATATGGAGTTACCTACAAAACCACTGAAACTCTGAATCTACTCACCTCAAATGTCTGTTTTTCTAACAGAGGCTTTACGCATAGGATTGGCACAGTGCCATCCATGCCAAGCTAGAAAGTGCCAAAGCCTTGTGCTATTATCCAGCAAAGTTTCTAAGCATAGGATTTGCTAGTGCCATCCATGCTGAGCTGAAAAATGACAAAAGCCTTTTACCACTCCAGGCACAGCATTACAACTTTGGATTGGTAAGACAGCATCAAAGACAACCTGGAATGAATAAAAGCAAACACTGACATGTGTTTTGCTCTGATTAGAGCTCATCAGAAACGAATATATATGTTCAAACACAAGGGAGCATTGAGTATAAGTCAAGAACAATACCCTTTCAGGCTTAGAGTGCTGCACAAAATATGCTTAAAAAAAGGAAGCAATTAACTCTGGGCAGTTCCCAAGTTTAGGTGGGGAGCGGCTCCTTTATATGGAGCACCCTACATCACCACTGACACTCTGAATCTGGTCACCTCAAATGTCTGTATTTCTAGGAGAGTTTTTAAGTATAAGAATAGCTCAGTGCCATCCACACCAAACTAGCTAGTCTCAGTGTATGCATGTATATATGCATGTATGTATGTATTAAGCCTTGGCGTAGTTCGCGGAGTTCCACTATGCAGAACTCCACGAAGTGCAAAAAAAAACTCTGCTGTGCTACGCGGAGCTCCGCGAGCAGCGGAGTGTGTTAGATAAATGTCGTTCGCAGTGATTTTCAGTGCCAGGTGCTTGTCCGCACTGTGCAATCATCACGAACGGCACCATGCACAGCGCAAGCAGGCGCTGCTTCCTTTCTGCCGCTAGAGTAGATTTTTACTCGAGCGGCAGCTTTTTCAACGCGAACGGACGGTTTCTCAACGCGAGCGGTCGCGAGCATATGCGACCACTTGCAATGAGAAATCTGACCGTCCGCATTGAGAAATCTCACCGGGAGGTTGATTTACCACACTCGCACTCGCCAACTTGATGTTGACACCCTCGAACGAGGAAAAATCTCGCCGGGAGGTGGATTATCCTCGCTCGCGCTCGCCAACTTGACTTTGACGAACGCGAGCGAGGAAAAAAACTCTGCTCCGCACCGCGAAGTGGAGTTTTTCAGAACCCCACAAGCTCAGCGTAATGCGGAGTCTGGAAAACTCCACGAGCAGAGCGGAGTTCACCGCCCAGACTTAGTATGCATGTATGTATGTATGTAATTATGTATGCATGAATATATGTATGTGTGTATGTATATGGCGTTTCCATAGTGCAAACATAGCCAAAAGGCAGACAAGCACAGTACAAGGTCAAATACAAGCATAAAATCAATGAGTGATAGGAAAGGTAGATGGGTTGTGTATGGTTAATGCACTGTGATCTACTGTTCTTTAAAGAGGTGAGACTTCAACAAGTTCCTAAATTAGAGCAGCGTTGGGTCTAATGCAGTCTGATGGTGTCCTGTCTATGGGTGTAGTGACAACCATCAAATATAGTGAGCTTGTCTGCAAGATAAACAGGTTTGAGCTTCTGATGGCTCTGTAAACAATGCAACTTGCTTTATTGATGGTGCAGGTAGGCAATGGGAACCAATGGAGTTGTATCAGGATGGGGGTGATGTGATTCTATTTCTTCTGCCACTGCTTGAGACGATGTGTCTTGTAGGATACTCTTAAGCAGTGCTTAATCTGAGAGTGGTTGCCAGTGGGGCCCACCGTCACTAATATTTGGAGTTAGACACTCAAGAGAGGGAAAAACACACAAACAGGAAAAAAGGGAGAAGAGAAAGATATGAAAAATGTCACGAAGGGGAAAAGCAGGGACCTTTAAGAGTCAGATAAAGGGGAAGGGAGTGTCTGGTAGTGGATTAAAGAGGACTGCGGTTAATTCAACACTACACCATCTTTGTATTTGGCACACCAATTTTTAATAGCTCCACCGGAGTAGAGTTTTTGGCACAAGCACTCATTCTTTTACAAATTAAGCACTGGTCTTAAGGGCTTCCAGTGGTGGGTCTGGGCATTTGATGAAAGTTGGGGTTGGAGGTTATTTAGATTTGTCATCGGTGCACTGTTTCTTGTTTCTTGTTCTTGGTAAATAACAAGAATTCTGTCTTGGTTGTGTTGATCTTTGGCAGGTTTTAGACATCCAGGTCTGGATGATGTGCTGGCAGTGCTTGAGGAATTGGATATCTGAAGCTAAAGAGATTTTCGGGTAGAGTTGTGTATCATCGGCATATTGGAAGGGTAGGGTAGCTGGCGAGGTCATTAGGGTCTATTGTGAAGTTTCCTTAGGAGGATCTGGCTTGTCTTGAGAGCATCTTTGAAAAAGCCTTGAGTGAGGGAAGTATTGCCAATGGAGAATAGGGGTGAGAGAGCAAGCTGAAATTAAACATGATTACCAAAATAAACTCCTAAATAATTTTATTGTCTTACCTTTCCTGAATTAACATAATTAATAAACCATATAAATTAAGCTACATTCCTTTGCATACCAAAGACTATAATTTTAGTCTTATTTAGATTGATCATCAATCCATTGTTTGTAGCACAGTAAAAAGGGAAGTTAGCTGTCTTTTAGCACAGTAGGAGTTAAGTCAAAGATCACCAGATCATCAACATACAGGATGAAAGGAATACATGTATCCCTATTCTTTGTAAGAAATCCCTCACTTCTAGAAAATTGGGTAAGTCAGCCACATATAAAAATAGCTTGAAAATATTTAAGAGGTCGATTCTTTGGCAAATGTATTGTTTGAACCAATTAAAAGCCTCGGTCAGATGCTCATGCATAATTTCATGATGTACAATAAGTCATATGGAATGCCCTTATTAGAGATGATCACATTTGCACATGAATCCTATAAATGCAGCATATTCCTTCTGTTGTGTGGTCCAAACATATTTCTCAATACTAAGTCAAAATAAAAGCATATTATCTTTGGTGTTACATTGAGGGCTAAAGCCACTCTGTTCATGAGGAATCAGGTTAGATGTTGAACATCAATCTCCCAATCTCTGTAATATAATTTCAGCAAATATATTAGAGGGAGCATCCATGAGTGAAATTGGACAAGAGTTACCAGGGTTTAATCTAAATTATTTTGTATAATCAGAAATATGAAGCAAACATGCCATGAAGTTGGGAGAGTCAAAGTATCCATACAATGCTTACAAAGCACAGATAATAATCTGCTCCATAAATGAATGGTTTATTTATAAACTATGAAAGGATTTCCATCAGGATCTTGTGCTGTATTCAGAGTAAGGCATTTGTGTTTTAATAGTTACTATTCATACCATGCACAGTAGGATAGGAATTTGATTTTAATATATCTTGTAAACATATTCCTGATCTTCAAGTGTTTTTTTGGCACATTCTTTTTAAATTGACATAAGGTTGCCAGATAAAACAAATACAGGGATACTCAGACACTTCCCCCACCTCCCCCATCCCCACACCATCCTAAGATTACATAGTGGGCATACAATACCTTGAGGTGAGTCTTTCCTCTAAGGTCCACTGTCCAGTAATAGGACATCTTTCTTATTTCTTTTGGCCACCGCTGACCTAATACATTTTCTCCCCATCACTCTGTCCTGAGTCTCCATTTCAAGATTTCTAAATCTCTAGCTCCCAGTGGGCCACCCTCCCCACAATTTTTCAAATTGCCCAATCTTACAGTCTTAAGTATACCGTGCTACCCCATTTCTGGGCGATCTCCCTCTTTGCCAGTATAAATTGGAAATTGATTAGCAATCTTTTATATGACGTTGCATTAGATACTCTCCATATTCTCAGTAATGCCAGGGGTGTGTGCTCACCAATAGGTACTCCGGTAGCGGCTTCCAATTTGTGTACTACCCTTCCCAATAAGTATGCAGTTTAGGGCACGTCCTAAACAGAGGACATCCTTGTCTTGAGCCCCTTCATTTCAGAAATTCCCTCAATAGGACCCCATTTACTTGAGTCGGTCCCTGGGGTTTATGTAATGGACCTTAGTCCATTTCAGAAATGTGGGTCCGATCCCCATTTTTGCTATAATTGTGAACAGGAAGGGCCACTCTATAGAGTTGAACATCTTATTTGCAACCAGAGACACCACCACTTGTGGTACCTTCAGTCATTTTGCAACTGTAATATTACTGTAGAAACCATGGAGATTTAGCTTGATTGATCCATGGGGTATAAACCAACCCTGGTCTGGGTGCACCAGGTCTGAGACTACACCGCAAAGCTATTTGCCAGCACTTTAGCTAACACTTTAGTATCCACATTAAGGAGTGATATTGGCCGGTACGAGTCCCATCTGTCTTTTGGTTTGCCTACTTTGGGAATGAGCATGGTCGTTGCAGTGCATAAATCTCTAGGAAGCACTCCTCTACAGTACGCCCCAGTGTAAAGCTTATGCAGGGACACGTTGGTCATGCCTGCCATTTTCTAAAAACAAAACTCAGCTTGAAGACCATTTGAGCCCATAGCTTTTCCAGATTGTAACTATATGAGTGCTTTGTACACTTCTTCCTTCGTTAGGGCGTCTTCTAGTTCCAGGGCTCTGTCCTTCTCTAGCCACCTACAAGCACAGTGTTAACCAAAGTTCTGCAGTTCCTGCATGGGTGATTTCTTTTTTCCTGTATAGAATCCCTGCATGTAATTCATCATTACTGCTGCTATGTCTGTGCTAACTGTAACTTTCGTGCCATCCAGGGCTATGACGTCCCTAATATGGTTGCCTTCCAGGTCCCTGCTGCTAAGCCACGCCAAGAGATTCCCTGCCTTATCTCCCACTTCATATATCGGTTTCTGTTTGGCCTGGTAAGTCATTTTGGCTTCATCAGCCACCAGTTTTCAGAACGTCTCTGTTTTGAGGACTATACATGTCCGCATTGCAACTGTGGGCATTCTCTAGGTCAACAAGCTCCCTTTCCAGGTTCAGATATTGTGGGATCCACTTTCTTTGTCCCCCCAATTCCCCTGATATTATCACCCCCGTGTTGTGGCCTGCCACAATGTTGCCTCATCCTTCACTGTTGCGGCATTATCTTTAAAGTAATGCTCTGTAGCTTTGTCTAGGGGATCAACTTCTTTTATGCTTGTCAGTCACCATGCTGCCATTCTCCCCTCTCCTTTCCCTCATATCTTTGTCACTTCAATTGCAGTGCTCAGCGGAATGTGATCTGATATTCCCTAAGCTTTATACTCAGTCTCTGTGAATCTACAAAGTGTTGCAGGCAATGTAAATTCTATTTTGAAGTGGGTGTCATGTGCCCCCGAGTAATAGGAGTAGCATCTGCATGTCCTGTTTAATGTTCTCCAGCTATCCCCCATTCCCATTGCCTGTATAAAGCTACCTAGTTTCCCCGATAGAGGCTTGCGCTCATGTGTGGAGAAAGTTCTGTCCAAATGAGGGTGAAATGCCATATTAAAATCACCTCCCAATATTGTTGTGGGCGGTGGCAGGGTCAGAGGCACTCGTCTTAATTTTTGAAAAGTATCAGTTTGCAGCCCTGGTGGGACATATACATTAACCAATTCCAGCATTTCCCCATCCCAGTCCCCAAGTATTGCAGTGTATCTCCCTAAGTCATCTATCTAGACCTATGGTCCATGGAAGGCCACAGCTTTCTTAAGCAGGATCACTACTCCTCTAGAGTCTGTACTATATTCTGAGTGACTGGCCACTGTGTATTTCCCTTCAGTTGGAACCTTTCATGTGTGATTCACCATGTTTGCTGCATATCGTGTCAGTGCTTTAGTAACCAGACCTCTTTTGACTGGACTCCATAGTCCGTTGACATTCCATGTCAACAACTTAAGGGAGTGTGCCATCGCAGTCGACGTGTCCAGTCTCACCTCCTGCCTTGTTTATCCTCTCTCGGGTGGTATATACCCTCCCAGAGGGTATGCGCTCATGTTTCACTATGAACAAGTGTACTGTGCCATAACTCTCTTCCCACCCTACCTTACAATGCTGCGGTCTCTGAGGTGGCTGTCTCCCTAATCCAAGGTATGTCCGTTGCCCAACTATCTCAAACTTTGGAAGTGGAAACATTGGTAAACAGTACTATGTGTCTCCATTGCATGAGGGTGCTGCCCCCGAATAATAAACCAAGTCAGCTGCATGTCACTCCACCATGATATGTGGGTGGCTTATGTGGTGGTCTCTCAAATAATCTTCTCAGATGTCATTGGGGTAATCACTGGCATGAGCAGGTCCATCCATTTTTTTCCCTGTTCTGAATCCACTTCACCAAAATCCTCAGTCTCCCTTGCCAGTGTTGCCCACCTGTTGGGAGCTTCTAGGGTCCATGTCTGCTGAATGTCTACCACTACCCTCGCCCTTTTGACTCTGCCTGATATTTCGGGGAGGTATTTGCGGGCATCACTGTGCCTTGTGGCGTCTCGCGTGTACTGCTTTTCCAATGTCCGGGTCATCTCCTTGTCATTGGGAAGCGGATACCCATGTCTCTCCAGCCAGTCCCATACCATTTGCACCAATGTGAATAAGTGTGTGTCAACTTGATTGATTATATGGAGTTTGGCAGGCAAGAATATTGCACATCTGATGCCTAAATACCTTAGATGTTGCTTGACTCAAATATAGGACTCTCTTTGGCGTTTTACCACTGTGGTGTGGTCTGGGTATATTTTGAAGTTCTCCCCTTCCACCTGCCAAGGCCCATGTATCCATGCCATTTGCAAAATGGTGTCCCTGTCCCGAAAGTTAAGTTGTCTAGCCGTAATGGCTTGTGATGGTGTGTTGAGTATGGGCAGTCTCCAAGGGACCCCATTGGGCTCGCTCCACGGTGAATCATTTTGAGTTTGCCCCAAGTACCACTGAGGACAACCAATCCTCCAGGAATAGGCCCATGCTGGAGACTTCAACATTCTCTGGGACTTCCACCAGGTGACTGTTAATACGGCAGAACCTTTCTTCAGCATTGTTCACTTTTTCTGTTAAGATGGTCAGCTCCTGTTTCAAAAACCATATGCGGGTGGTATTGTCAGTCACCATGGATCTTATTTGGGCTAGGATAGACTCTGTGTTCGGAACCCTGTCCACAGTTTCCAATGGCCATCCCTCAGTAGGTTCACCTCCTATTCCATCGTGTCGATCTTAAGTTCCAGGGCTGCCTTAGTCTCCTTTATTGCTGCCAATATGCCACTGTGAGAAGTTGGCCTGGTATATGCTGTCCACTAATTATAGTGGGCACCTTGCACCAGTCCAAACAACCCCTTATTGGAGATAGGTTAAAGACAACCTTTATTGAAAGCTATCCTAGTGGTAGCTATGGAGAGCAGCCTTCAGGCTAAGTCTTGAAGGAATGTAAAGCAGCTTGTTTTATCAGTCTATAATCTCTTGAGTGACCAAATGAAAGAGGACCACACCAGGTATATATTTAAAATATATGTATTTAGTCTTAAACACACCCCTCTAGTCTCTTTATGAGGCTAGAGTTCGAAGTACATAAGTTACAAGTCGAATATCAACAGTAATAGCACAAATACACGTTTGAGCCCTAGGGGCGTACCAAACCATATACCAATAAAGTGGTATAAGAACCACGACTGAGCTAGACACAAGGCCTAGAGCCTGTAGAAGTGCTTGGCCCTCAAGGAACCACCCAAGGTAGTGACACAGGGGACCCACGGGGACGGGTGCAGTGTGAGAACACAGCCGCGAGCCGCCGTTGACTTCTATGGGGAATGTCGCGGTTGGAGTTTTAAAGAAAAAGGACACTTAGAGGAGGACTTGGAGCAAACCCTTTTAGAACTAGGCTGTTCTAGAGTCTATACCCATGGGAGCACTGGAGTACTCGAGTTACCTCACCCAGGGGAGCCGGGTGCATAGGTGTCTTTCGGGGTCGGGTTTCGTCGTCGTTTTCAATGGCGATCTGCTGCAAAGTGCTGCTGGCGACCAAGTCGAAAGTGTTCGGGTGGATCCAAAGGTGGATCGAAGATCTGAAGAACCTGAAAGCAGAGGGGACAGAGTCTGGGTCACTAGCCAGTGACCAGGAAGGCGATGAGCAGATGCCCACCGATGTCGGGTGCTTCAGGTAGGTTGACGGTTGTCTTGACTCTTCAGCCACGAGGTCCAGGAGGTATTGACGACAACCAGGAGCTGGATTCAGGCTGTCCCACAACGTTTGTCGATTGCAGGGGTGTCAGCGACCGGATTGGACCCAACAAGCCTTGGCAACGGCAAGTCTTGTAGAAACAAAGAAAGGACTTTGATGCAGACCAGCAAGGTCTGGGGGACTCACCCAGCAAGGGTAAGTCAGGGCACATCTAGGGCAACCAGGGAAGCCTAAGCAGAAGAAGAGTTGCCTTCGGGAGGGCCCACTAGCCAACAGACTAGCAACCGCAAAGGAGCCTCAAGTGGACGCACTTGGAGCTGGCTCACAGGACACTCGTGGAGTCGAGGCCAGTGATCTTCGGTGCAGTCGGTGCCCAAAGCACAACTTTGTGGGAGACCAGGAAGAAGATGCACTTGCAAATGTGCTTGGTGTCCAGGGGTCACGGTTCCACGTTACCCACGACAGCTACGGGCCTCAGCTTTGCTGGAGACTCAGGGCAGCCTCGGGGAAGTCTGGAAATCCACCTCTGGTGATGCAAAGACTTCGGCGTCCGGTGGGAGCTTCAGCGATGCAGACCGGACAATTGCTTTTTAGGTGCCTGCCACGCAGGGGAGTCATTCCTTGACCCCAAGGGAGATTCTTCAGTCCTCTAGTCTTCAAGTAGAGCGTCGAAGGTCCCGGATTCAGTGTCAGAGTTTCGTCCAGGGTAATCTAAAGTCCTAAGGACTAGGGTCCCATACTTATACAAAGTTAGGGGGTTGGACATACTCTGGGGATCCACCTATGGGAGGGTCAGGGAAGAGGGGTGGTTACACCCATTCCCTTTGTCCAGTTTCACGCCAGAGCAGGGGCAGGTAGCCCCTGCAACCGGTTTGAACTGGCATATGCACAGGGACACCAAATGTGCCCCCAGTGCAGGACTTCAAAGCACCAGAGGGTGCTCCCGCCCAGCCCCAATACACATTATCCTGTCTGGGGAGGTGGTTACACCTCCTTGGGACAGGAAACCTATTGTCCAGGCCTCGCCTGCCGGAGTTTCAGTCAGCAGCAGGAGGCCAGACCCGTGTCTGTGGCAGCGGCATCCATTTTGTGATGCCAGGGCTCTGGAAAGAAGTTACCGGGTAGCCCGGGGTGTACATGTCTCTCCTCTAGAAGGGTGGAATGCTACCCCCGCCACCAGAATTGGCGGGGGTAGTATTCCAAGATGTTTGACACCAAACACGACATGTTTCTGTGCAGCCATCCCAAAGTTAGCATTTACCGCGAGGATATAATGTACTTAAGAGTATATGGTCAGGCTGCACCACAAACAGCATCAGAGGATTGACTCTGAACGCTGCAGAGGGGCCCTGCTCGTGCAGGGGCACCCTCTCACATAAAAACCAAGCACTCTGCCTTCAGGATTGTTAAGGCCTGCCATAGGAGTGACTTATAGGTTTATATGTGTGTGCAATTGTAGTGATATAGGTAGCCTATATCACAGTAAGGGGTGCATGCACCACCTTACCCAGGCTGCAGTAGCAGACATGTGGTGTCATTTTGGATGGCCTTCCAGGGGTGGCACAATACATGCTGCAGCCCCTGGTAGGCCTCTGAGGTACCTATGCCCTGGGTACATAGTATACCATATACTAGGGACTTATAAGGGCACTCCAGATTCCAATCAGAGATGTGCCTAAGGCACATGGAAACCATTTTAGAGAGGAAGCAGCTAGGCTGGGGTTCTGATTAGCAGGGCCCCAGCCAGACTAAAGTCGAAAAACAGTGAAGCGTCAGCAAAAAGTGGGGGTACCCATGTGAAGCAGATCCTACTCTCCTACAGCCACTGTGTGTGCTTCCAATCCCTGACCAGCAACTGTGGAAATCTGCCTCTTCTTGTTGTCTTCCATTCGAAGGTTCCCCCCAGGTGGAGAGGTCTGGAGGCCTTAAGGTTGATCATTGCAACTCCGGCATGTCTCAAGCCCAGTATCCGCACCAATGTCACTGCTGTTGAGGCTCTGCCAGGGGGGTCCCATGCCTCTCCTCAGGCTCCCTAGTTGCTGCACTGCAGTCCTTCCCAGGTGTTCAGGAGCCACCACCATCCATCACACCATGCGATGAGGTGCACCCACGCTCCACCAGCCCACAAGGAGTTGGCGGTCAAGCCTTACCAGGAATCCCAGTGAGGGGTCAGGGCCACAACAATCGCAGGCACCCCAGCCACACACTCCAGACACGTACCCTCCACTGCTCCTCCGTGCCTCTGCCCCTGGCTCATTTGCACTCACTCCTTTGGTCACCAGTAGCCTTCCACTCGACTGTTCTCTGTCAAGCCCAGGTTCTCTAGAGCCACTGATGGTCCCAAATCGGCTTAGGTCCCGAGTGGCACCACAGTTATCACTTCTTCCTGAATCCAGATCCATTGCCTCAGATCACAATTGGGGGTATACAATGCAGGTTCGCAGGTCTTTCCTATTTCTGCCCATACCTCATTCTTCAGTTCAGCCTGGTATGTGGCCTCAATTCCTGGGGGCCATCTCCACCTATTTGCTGTAGGCGTCGGACAGGGCTTCACCGCATCCTCACGGGAGAAGAGGGGGGAGCAGGCAAGTTCCCGAGACACTGGGCGAACACTTCTCAGGCCCACCAACTCCCGATAGGTGTCCCACCAGCAGGCGCCCTTTCCTTTTGGCCCCAGGAAGGACAATTCAGGCTGCTCGTGGTGTTGCCTACACCATCTTCTGTGCCGTACCTCTGCTCGATCGCTGCTTCAGCGTGGATCTCCGGTCCCGGTATCTTTAGGGCCCAAGCCTTCCCATGCTCGTCCAACCCAGCAAAGGCCCGAGAAGATGAGGATAATAGTTGTCAAAGGGCATGGGGCGCCGGAGCTTGACAGTCACACAACTGACTCCATGAGCCCTGGCCATTTCCAGGTGTTTTTTAATGTGCCTATTCATGATGACTTCCACTAACTATCCCTGTGAAATCTCACAGGACTGATTCTAGACCGCACCTGACTCAAATAATGCTCAGTGGATTGTAGAGTGATTGCAGTCCATTTTGGCATATTGACTAGGTTCTTAGTGCCAGAGAGTCCAGAAACAATGGGATGAGTTCTGAAAAGAAATCCAGAAAATGTATCAGAACATTATGAAATAAAATAAATAAATAACTAACTAAACAGTGAAAATTAATCTTATCCTAATTATTGTTTGTGTATTAAATAACCTATGTGCATCTTGTACTTAAAATAAAGACATTTGAGCACTCCAAACTAAATCAATGTTGAGTTCCGTAGTCTATTTTCACCAACAGCCTTTCTTTCTCTCAAAGCGTCTTTCAATTCTCTGCCAACACATGTTTCGTCTTTGCTGCTGATTTGGCAACAGACTTCATCAGGGCAGCAATGATAAACATACATGCCTTAGGAGTAATCCCTGGACATGATGTGGTCAGAGAGCCATCACCTGGGTCACCTGGGTCACACTGACCCATTCACCACATGTACAAGAATAAATAATGAGAGCTATCAAGACAGGTAATACTTGTTACTTTTTATGCTTGAACAGGTCTGAGTGCAAGTGCACAAGCCTATCCAGTACCTCAGAAGACAGAAGCTTAAGCATACCCAAGAAGTGTCAAAAGGATTAAAATTAGGTGAACAGCACTAAAGATCCCTCACCAGTGAGCAACTGACTATCTCAAAACCAGCTCACCTACTCTGGTGTCAATACGAGCCTGTCTATTGCCCAAATCTTTAAATATATGATAATTCAGTCTTACAATGTATATTAAAACCTCCATTACTAATGTCTGCCAGGGAAGTAACTCATCAACAACATCTTACATATCTGTTTCAGCTTAACTTCAGCGGTTGCAGTGTGTGTAAGTGCAAGGTCGCTATTTCATAATCAAGTATCCACTCCTGTAAGTCACTACTTTATTATCTTTTTGGTAATATAAATACATATTAGAATTGTAAATGGTTATTCCCCAGAATATGATAGATATGCATCACTCCACAGTGTGCTTCTCAAGTGTGCTTCATGACTCCCACTATTAATTAGTGTCTGGTATTTAGTGGAGTGGCATTATAACTAACGCGTTTCGTCCCAATGGGGACTTCTTGAGGGCTCCAATAAGAGTCAGGGTATATGTTCGTTTTCAGTTACAATTCAACAGATACATTCTGAGACACAGTAAGTAAAGTGTCTTCGAGGTCACCATTCAAGTGGCACGGTAGCCCTGGATAGCCGTCTTAGTGTTCGCTCCAAATGCGTTCAACCCTAATATTGTCTGGCATAGGTGGACCTACTGAGAAGATGTCTCAATTTATGGGTACTTTCATACGCCCTTTTGTATCCAACCTTCTGTCGTTTATCGGGGATTTGAAATATGTATTGAATATGCTATGTAATATTGTGTGGGAGGACAACATGCTGCTTGTAACATTGAACGTGATGACTCTATACACTAACATTTTACAAGAATTTGGCATGATGGAGTCCAGATTCACTCCCTCTTATGCCAACCTCTATATGGGGAGGTTTGAAGAGGAGCGGGTCTGGGGCCCAGGTGGCACTAAATGGGTGAACCATTGTCATGGGGCCTGGCTATGAATGATGCCATCTTTATGCTCACGTTTTGCCTTCTTTCTGCAACACAGTGACTTTTGACATACATTTGTGTACGCGCCGGTGCTGAATAGGAATCTCCAAAACTGTATTTGCTTACATTTCAACTTCGTAGGCACACTATCATGACAACTTGAACATTCAGGATGATGTATGGAGTTCACAGCACAAATGTCATGGTTATTTGTTGCCTGGTAGGCGACAACATTATCTAGTTTATATAAACAATTGCGGCCTGACAAAGACCTTGGCATGCCTGCATGGGCACTGTTTATTATATATAAGAGTCTACCTCCTTGTTAAAATTAGAGGAGCTCTCTGCTGACACTTCAAAGTCATGGCATGCCAGAATTACAGCTCAGCTGATTCCTGTCATCTCCATGAGGGATGTCCCGCTCTACACCAAGGCAGACAACCTGATGACACTTGCCCTCAGGTAATGGGGAGTTAGATTACCCAGCAGTGATTCTTCGCAGATCACCCACCCTAGGCAGAACTAGGTTAGGAAGCATTAGGTAGGAGCACACCTCATTATACTATACAATACTGCATATATGCCAGCATGTGTTCATTGTTTTAGCACCATGGTGGAATTATTCATTCTCTCCACTGTACTTTTATTGCTTATTATGGAAATATATTTTTTTCTATTAGTAATTGCAGGACACATATTTTACTCAAGAATGTCACTGCTTCAATAAATATTGAAACTGCAGGTTGTGTACTTCTTCCGTAATTCCTTTGGGTATGCATGAGAGTCTGAACGAAAAGGTTCTAGATTTGTTACCACGATTCCTTGGGGCGTCAGGGCTGTCATGTTCTGAGGCTGCATACACATTTGTTAGCCTGTAAGGTTAGGGGTGCAAATGGTGCACTGTGAGCTAGCAGGACTATAGGCCAACATCTCCTGAGGGGGTGCAGGAAATCACATATGCACCATCCCAACTTTTATGTTGTCCAACAAACGCACAGTTTTTACTGAGAAAGTAGAAAGCCTTACAACACCATATCCACTACTGGTGTAGGTTCATTGACGATATCCTGATCATCTTGACTGGGACCTCAGATGAGTTGTTGGTGTTTGTGACCTACCCAAATTCCAACACATGTAATATGTAATTTACTCTGAACTATGATCATGAGAAAATTCAATTCTTGGATGTAGAACTGTACACATGTGGCCCCCTGCTTCTGAGCCGCATGTAAAGGAAGGAAACCTCTTGTATTGCGATTCTACACGTGACAAGTGCACACCCAAAACATCAATTGATAGCCATCCCGTATGGGGAGAGGGTTAGAGCGAGGAGGAATTGCAGCTCCGAAACAGAATTCAGATAAATCTCGATGACCATATGACACAGTTTCCTTATTAAAGGCTATGACGTACAGACTGTAATGGCAGACAGTAACAGGGCCCTTGAACTGGATAGATCCAAAACACTATGAGAAACTAGAAAGAGGGATCAAACACATTATGGTCCAATCAGGCCTTTTACCACTTATGGTAGGAATGTAGATAAAATAAGCAGGTTGCTAGATAGACACTGGCACCTACTTAGGGGAGATGGCAAAATTAAATCATACATCACTTGACTTCTAAATATTACCTTTCGTAAGTTAGTGGGACTGTTGCAATGTGGCAAGTAGCCAGGTAACAATATACTTATGCATGTGAATCACCTCAATTTAAATCTTCCCTCCTTGCTCCAAGATGGCAGTCATAGTAGAGGAATGAGAGCACTACAACCACCTAAGACTAATGTGGCTACTGTGACAATAATGATGAACTAGTTAGAGAAGATGAGGACTTGAGTGGAACATTGAGACAATATACTGCTGACATGATGACCATGGAATTGTATAGGAGACTGTTTTGGATTTGATAGGACAATCGAGATGTTCTATGGTGGCAAAATGTAGCTTTAAATATAGTTTTATTAGACAGAAACCTGGGGACACAGGAACTAAATTTAATTATGGCAGCCGCGATGTTGATTTCCACCGTGTTGTAGTCAGGTATTAAATAACAAACCCTATATCTGTTACAATCAGGAGCTATTTCCCCTTTTCAATATGGAGCCTTCGCACTAGTGACTCTGTCTTTGAAGCACTGGCATGTCTTACTTGGTTACCGGTATAAATACCAGCACCAAGATGGCGGCCACGCTGCACGCCAATCAGAACCCCGTGATACACCAGGAGGGGCGCGCATGCCGGGAGCACTCTTCCCAGGTACGGATAACACTTAACACTATGGGGTCGATTCCGATTCGGGCCGGAAAAAGCACCGACCGACTCGGAGCCGGAAAAATTACCGACCGACACGTACCAGTGGCGCCCGACACGCCAAGTACGATGCAAGCCGCGATAAATCCGACCGACACGTAAGGAAACCAAGCCGACCGACCGAGCCGCACGGAAAATAGCAATCCGGCCGGAAAAACACGCGAATCCAACCGACCGACACGCACCCGGAACAAATCCAACCGAAACGTACCCGCCAACTCCAAACCGCAAAGTACGATGCAAGGCGCGAAAAACACGACCGAGTCGGACGGAGGACAAGCCGTACGACCGACACGCATACAAAACCGAGCCGAAGCAACACAATACACCGCGACCGACGCGTACGCAGCATAAAAAACTGCACAAACACAGCGTGAACGAAACGGAAAACACCGTACGAGACCAATGCAGGGTCCGACTCGGTCACAAGAACGTTTCCAACATACACAAACAACACAAAGGAAAAATCACCCAAAAAAAGGCCAAACAAGCAATTACCAAGCCAATAAATACTGGGGGGGGGGGGACAGAGAACAAAGACACACCCACAACTCCACCTATATAAAGGACACAAATCACTACCATGAGCCTTTGCAAATGCCATTCCACTGCCAGCACCCAAGAGAAAGCAACCACACACCCACAGCTCATCCCTCACACAAGCCACACACCAGCAGCACACCAACAAATACCTACCTCACATACACCCAGCAAAACACACACTCACACACCCTCACCTGCACACCAACACACACATCACTCACCATCACCACCCATCACCATGCCCCCCAAGAAGAATCACAAGTTCCTAGATTGTGAATTGGAAGTCCTGGTAGACGAGATCCTCAGGGTAGAGCCACAGCTGTTTGGCACATTGGTCCAACAGACCCCCATGTCGCAGAAAACCAAGATGTGGGAGAGGATCATCAACAGGGTGAACGCCCAATCACCATGTCGGTGCACAAAGACCGACATCCAGAACAGGTGGTATGACGTGCGCAGGAGGGTACGGAAACTGCTGAAGCAAGACTACATCAACAGCCAACACACCGGCAGTGGCCCTCCTGCCAAGCCAATATACCTCAGGCCCTGGGAGGAGAAGGTGCGGGCCATCCTACCACCAGTGAGCATATATGGACTAGAGGACATCCCAGAGCCTGGTGAGTACACAACAAATGTACACAATATACTGCCACAAAACACACACACATC
Organism: Calotriton arnoldi; assembly: GCA_963921515.1. Lineage (NCBI taxonomy): Eukaryota > Metazoa > Chordata > Amphibia > Caudata > Salamandridae > Calotriton > Calotriton arnoldi. The sequence continues at coordinate 337,544 of CAWUFW010008829.1, read as the reverse complement.
ACTGTCAAGGGGAGAGTCAAACCATGCACTCATAGCAATCACACAGCAACCAGAACAGAATCATCCCAAAATGTGTATGTCAGTCAGAGAAACACAACACATGCCATCAAAAAAGTCACATCCAACTGTGCCAACACATGTACAAACACAACCACAACTACAGCTAGGCAGTGGCACAAATAGAACCAACAAACACATCCACACATGTAGCCACCACAACAACACCAACACACAGTGAAGACCACTCAAAGGAAGGAATTCTGTGTATGCTGGCCAAGTCAGTGTAGCCAATAGCATCATGGGAGTTGCAGTCACACATATTGCCCGCCCCAAAACTGTCCCATCAACACCACCATGAACCATGCGCACATCACAGGGAGTGGAGAAGGACTCACAAGATGGCTGACACTGGCTACTGCTGTGGGGAGCACAAGGCCCTGCTGCCAACTGTGCACCAACAAACAGCAGGACACCACTGACTGACATCCTGAGAGACAACTTACACTCCCTGCAATGCAAGCACGTTCCATGGTGGGATATCTGGCTGGCTGGGTGGGAAGGGGGACTTGCAGCACTGACTATAGTCACCAGCACCTCCCCTCACACCCCCCAACACAAACTCCACAGTACCCACCTGGTAGAATGCAATGCCCTCCATCCTAACACAAGATCCCACAAAGCACCACCACCCTGGGTTATGTTGTGTGAAGCACAGGGACACTCTTAGGACTCTTAGCCAAACAACTGCCAGGACAACACTCCCAGCCATCCTGTCAGCACAGCCAGCCCACCCCACAGGGAAGCAGAGTCAAAAGGAAGGAAGCATGGGCATGCTGGGAAGGGGGTGGAGGCAATAGCATGATGGGAGTCGTAGTCACAGACATTGCTCAGCCTCACAACTGGCCCATCAACACCACCCTGAACCGTGCTCACATCACAGGGAGTGGAGAAGGACTCACAAGATGGCTGACACTGGCTACTGCTGTGGGGAGCACAAGGCCCTGCTGGCAACTGTGCACCAACAAACAGCAGGACACCACTGACTGACATCCTGAGAGACAACTTACACTCCCTGCAATGCAAGCACGTTCCATGGTGGGATATCTGGCTGGCTGGGTGGGAAGGGGGACTTGCAGCACTGACTATAGTCACCAGCACCTCCCCTCACACCCTCCCCAACACAAACTCCACAGTACCCACCTGGTAGAATGCAATGCCCTCCATCCTAACACAAGATCCCACAAAGCACCACCACCCTGGGTTATGTTGTGTGAAGCACAGGGACACTCTTGGGACTCTTAGCCAAACAACTGCCAGGACAACACTCCCAGCCATCCTGTCAGCACAGCCAGTCCACCCCACAGGGAAGCAGAGTCAAAAGGAAGGAAGCATGGGCATGCTGGGAAGGGGGTGGAGGCAATAGCATGATGGGAGTCGTAGTCACAGACATTGCTCAGCCTCACAACTGGCCCATCAACACCACCCTGAACCGTGCTCACATCACAGGGAGTGGAGAAGGACTCACAAGATGGCTGACACTGGCTACTGCTGTGGGGAGCACAAGGCCCTGCTGGCAACTGTGCACCAACAAACAGCAGGACACCACTGACTGACATCCTGAGAGACAACTTACACTCCCTGCAATGCAAGCACGTTCCATGGTGGGATATCTGGCTGGCTGGGTGGGAAGGGGGACTTGCAGCACTGACTATAGTCACCAGCACCTCCCCTCACACCCTCCCCAACACAAACTCCACAGTACCCACCTGGTAGAATGCAATGCCCTCCATCCTAACCAAGATCCCACAAAGCACCACCACCCTGGGTTATGTTGTGTGAAGCACAGGGACACTCTTGGGACTCTTAGCCAAACAACTGCCAGGACAACACTCCCAGCCATCCTGTCAGCACAGCCAGCCCACCCCACAGGGAAGCAGAGTCAAAAGGAAGGAAGCATGGGCATGCTGGGAAGGGGGTGGAGGCAATAGCATGATGGGAGTCGTAGTCACAGACATTGCTCAGCCTCACAACTGGCCCATCAACACCACCCTGAACCGTGCTCACATCACAGGGAGTGGAGAAGGACTCACAAGATGGCTGACACTGGCTACTGCTGTGGGGAGCACAAGGCCCTGCTGCCAACTGTGCACCAACAAACAGCAGGACACCACTGACTGACATCCTGAGAGACAACTTACACTCCCTGCAATGCAAGCACGTTCCATGGTGGGATATCTGGCTGGCTGGGTGGGAAGGGGGACTTGCAGCACTGACTATGGTCACCAGCACCTCCCCTCACACCCTCCACAACACAAACTCCACAGTACCCACCTGGTAGAATGCAATGCCCTCCATCCTAACACAAGATCCCACAAAGCACCACCACCCTGGGTTATGTTGTGTGAAGCACAGGGACACTCTTGGGACTCTTAGCCAAACAACTGCCAGGACAACACTCCCAGCCATCCTGTCAGCACAGCCAGCCCAACCCACAGGGAAGCAGAGTCAAAAGGAAGGAAGCATGGGCATGCTGGGAAGGGGGTGGAGGCAATAGCATGATGGGAGTCGTAGTCACAGACATTGCTCAGCCTCACAACTGGCCCATCAACACCACCCTGAACCGTGCTCACATCACAGGGAGTGGAGAAGGACTCACAAGATGGCTGACACTGGCTACTGCTGTGGGGAGCACAAGGCCCTGCTGCCAACTGTGCACCAACAAACAGCAGGACACCACTGACTGACATCCTGAGAGACAACTTACACTCCCTGCAATGCAAGCACGTTCCATGGTGGGATAACTGACTGGCTGGCTGGGTGGGTGGGAAGGAGGTCTGGCTGTCAACCAAACACAAGCAATGCAGACCATGTTCACACCCCAGAGAATACATAGAAATGCCCAAATAATGCAGGACAATGTGCCACACCAATATCAACCCCTGACTGTGATGACTTAGGACAATACAATGTACAGGCCCGCACCCCGAGGCACAGTCACAACTGTCAGGTGTGTCAACCACTGATGCCTGCAGAAACATGACATACATTGTTTGTGTCTCCCAAAAACAGGTGATGATGGGGACACAGCAGCAGACGCTGAGGAGTCCCAGTCCCAGGCTCAAGAGGATGCCGAGCTCACTGGCGTCGTACAGCCTCTGTCCTCCTCGGACGATGAACAACCTGGCACATCCGGTGCAAGTCAACATGCTGCACCAGCAGGACCACCAGCTGCAGCACCAGCAGGTCCACCAGCTGCACCCCCTGCACCCACCCCTCCAACGACTGTCACCACGAATACCATCCCTGCCGACATGGACAGAATAAGGAGCAACACCAGCGCAGTGACCCTGGACCAACCTGGGGCCATGGACACCACCACCACCACCAACCCCCAAGGTGGACCAGGGTTATCTGTGCGTGCAACTGCACACACTGCACATGTCAGCAGGGGTGGTGGGAGGGTGGGAGACAGAGGTCGCTGCTTGCAGACGTTGCTGGTGTGCATGAAGACCCACAACTGGTACGCATAGCTGATGCGTACCAGTCCAGCACCGGAGAGCTCAGCCAGGTAGTGGGGCTCCTCAGAGACATCAAACAGCAGCAGGCTGCCCATCATGCCCGCTTGGACTCCCACATGTCCCACGTGGAGTCACACATGTCACGTGTGGACTCACACATGTCCCGCGTGGAGTCCAAGTGGGATGTACTACATGAGATGACGGCGGTGCACAGGGACATTTTACAATGCCTCCGCCAGATGAACAGCAACCAGTCCACACCTCCCTGTGTGCCAACAACATCTGGTACCGAACAAACTGCAACTGCCACAGGGAGGGAGGAGGACTCTGGCGGAGAGTCCCCTGCACCGCAGCAGCCTGCACTTGAGGGCCCCCCCCAAGAAGAGGGGTCGTCCGAGGAGGGGAAAGTGAGAGGCTGATGGCCAAGCGCAACTCCCAGGAAGCCTGAACCTGTTCTGGATTTTCGCCTTTGTGCACAGACTGTTCACCCTGTTGACGGCAACACTACTCCCACACATTGCATGGGGAGTACAAGTTGGAACAATGTGTCAGACAACTGTGGCCCCGATACTTGGGATCCTGTCTACCTGGACTTTCAATTCACCTAGGAACTTGGGATTGCAAGATTCATGTACAGCACAACCCATCCTATGCACTATTAACACAGATGTATCACAATAAACACACTAATACACCATACTTGCCTCTGTCGTGATTCCAACGTGGGTGCTGTTATGGGGATGATGAACTGCAAAATTACACTGTGTATGCGAACTGCAACAGCAAGGACAACACAGGCATGTGAGTACAGGCAACGTGACACATATGAGGGAGACACACCACCAGGGGTACACAACACATACACACCTAGGCCATCTGACTCATTGCCTACACTGATGTTGCCAGGGAAGACGGTGCAATGCACAGACACCACACCCATTCCCAGTTGTAGTCAAGTAGCCCACAGGTGCAGTAAGCAAATGGCAGTCAAATGTGTGACCACAGACAACGCACATCACTAAGTGAAGCACAGGTTTATTACACAGTAGCAACATGCCGTAACCACTACAGATGCAAGGTAACCCCACCTGGTAGCGGGCACACAGTCAACAACTGTAGACGGAAGGAAGTCCATGGGTGTGGCGCACATCACCTGTAGGGACACAACAGCTACCAGCCTGGATGTGCAATCACGTCGTCGGTGGACACAGTTGACCAAACGAATCTGAAAGTACCCTGTGAAGGACAGAAATGACACACAGTCAAAAGCAATGCAGTACAGGACAGAACAGCAAAACTCATGCACAATACATGTTACAAGATACCCACCCAGAACCAAGTTAGCATGTCAACACTGTTGGGGAGTACAGCCCACCTGTCACCACACATCGCAACACACATCCAGTCAAGTAGCCCATGGACACACTCCAACAGCACCAGAGCACCACCCACACATCATGCCAACTCACATCATTCACATGACACCTCAGGATACTCACATTCAGCTAAAGAAGTTGGTGATGAGCTGTGTGCGGACATCACCATCACCATCGTCATCATCATCATCGTCACTGGCATCGTGGTCCAGGCCAGGATCCTCCACAGGTGGCGGATGTTGGTCATCGTCATCCTGGATGAGAGGCAACTCCTTCCGCACTGCCAGGTTGTGTAGCATGCAGCAGACGATGATAATCTTGCACACTTTCGCAGGGGCATATGGGAGGGACCCTCCGGTCTTGTCCAGGCAGCGGAAGCGGCTCTTCAGGAGACCAAAGGTCCGCTCAATCACTCTCCTGGTCCGACCATGTGCCTCATTGTAGCGCATCTGGGCAGGTGTCACAGGGTTCCTGAGGGGTGTCAGCAACCACGGCATGTTGGGGTATCCCGAGTCACCTACGGACAGACAAGTGCACATCAGCTGACTTGGAAAAGTGGGCGGAATACTACAGATCAGATCACACACAATGGCACAAAGTCAGTACACACCGACAAGCCAGGCACGCTGGTTCTGCATCTGTGCCATCATCCTGGGGATGCGACTACTCCTCATCACAAAGGCATCGTGTGCTGAACCAGGGAAACGGGCACACACGTGTGTGATGGTCATGTCTGCAAGACACACCACCAGTGCATTGACCGAGTGGTAGTGCTTGCGGTTACGGTAGGCCTGCTCCTGGGCCTGTGGTGGTACCAAAGCCACATGTGTCCCATCAATGGAGCCAATGACATGCGGCATCCTCCCCAGGGCATAAAAGTCACTCTTCACGTCAGTGAGTCGTCGCAGTCTAGGGAAATAGATGTACCGGTTCAGGAAGAGCAACATTGCCGCCAAAACATCGCGGAGCACACGGCTGAACATGGTCTGTGACATCCCACCAGCAGACGCCACAGTATGTTGGAAGGTACCGGTGGCAAAGAAGTGTAGGGCTGCCATCACCTTCACCTTGGGGGTCAGCGCTGTAGGATACGGCCGGCCAGGCTGCAAATGTGGGGACAACTGCACTGCCAAATCCTCAATCAGCTGCCTGGTGAAGCGGTACCGTCGGATGCTGTCCCGTTCCACCATCGTTGCCAGGTCTGGGAATGGCCGATGGACAGCAGGAGCCCTGCAGTGCAGAGGAGAAGTAAGCAAGATCGTCAGTCACCCCACATATGCGGCATTGAACACACTCAAGATCCCAACATACATCATCATGAGGCACAACTACATGAAGTGTGCAGTACCGGAACAACATGTATGGTACATACATGGCCAACATCTGTCAACACGGTCCTACAGGTGGCATCAATTTGTCCCAGGTTGGCCCATTGGATATCATGATGCTGTGTCACAGTCACCCCCCACAGTGACATGTGAGGACAGATGTGCCCCAGGCACCACAGCTCAACGACAGGCACATTCCCAGGGACCCTGTAATGCCACATGGACACTGGCATCACCTGGAGTATCATGTGTACACCACAGCAAAACAAACATGACCCCCACAGGTAGTGGCCACACTTGCCATGGCAGGACAGACATGGACGTCTGTGACACACACGCACAACATCAGAGTCCATGCACACACAACGTGGATGTGGAGACTGTCTCCCATTGTGCACATGAAATCAGAGACATTGTAAACACTACATGCACAAAGACTGTGGAGGGCCATCACTATTGTGCCACTGGGACACCCTGGCTCAAACATACCGTCCCACATGGGACTCACGGGGTATGTGACATGACATACACAAACACCACTGTGAAATGTGACCATGACACATGCACAGATATGAACAGTTGCACATCACAGTGGTCACGTACACGTAACACCCAGGATCCTGTCCCCATGAACACGTGCACAGCCTGGGGGTGGCTGCCCACAGGTGACACCCACAGGACAACATGTACACCAACATACACACAATAGGAAATGCAGCCTTACATGCCTTATGATAAGGTTTGGACAGGCTGTCGTGATGTAGGTGTGCCCCTCACTCCCTGGGAGCTATCTGTGGCTGGCATATGTCCATCTGAGACAGGCATGCTGACCTATGCCAGTCACATGTACAGTGATGCGTTGAACCGCAATGGACCGATCGGTGCCTCCGGCCGGCCCATTGCCTTCAATGTGTGCGGGTACGCGTTGTACCCCTGTGCGCGTTGTACCGCAATGGACCGATCGGTGCCTCCGGCCGGCCCATTGCCTTCAATGTGTGCGGGTACGCGTTGTACCCCTGTGCGCGTTGTACCGCAATGGACCGATCGGTGCCTCCGGCCGGCCCATTGCCTTCAATGTGTGCGGGTACGCGTTGTACCCCTGTGCGCGTTGTACCGCAATGGACCGATCGGTGCGCACCCATTGACAATGGGCTTGCCTGGCAACGGACGCGTTTTCGAATTTCGAACGAGTCGGTTGCTGGGAATTCAGTTGGTCACCCACAACAATGTTGCAAAATCATGTATGTCATGAAGTTGAAGTTTTGAAGGATGCTGTGGGCGTGTTTTGGTGCTGCTATTCCATGGATTGGCCAGATTCAGAAGATGCAAACGACTTGGACCTATCACTTTGGACACAAGGGACAGTATCTGCCTCTCCAGCACATATATATTGCTGCCTGTTCCCCTGAGAGCCCACTTGCCTGCACTACATGCTCCAGGACGACATCTGCCACTGCACTGCTGCTGTCTCTGCCCCTCTGGACCCTGCAATGGCACGTACTGTGGAGAGAGCCCCAGCCTTCAGCCTTGAGGAGAACCAGGCCCTGCTGGACAGCCTACTTCCACAGTACAGCAAGCTGTATGGGACACCAGGGGAGCAGGTGAGTGTTCTGTGCACTGCCTTTCTGAATGTGCATTTTGTCTGACTAGCAAGGCTGAGAGTCAGCACGCCACTGGCTAGCAGGCTCACTGAGTAGTTGTCACCCCCCATAGTGTGTAGTGACTTGCACTGGACAGGTATGGTGCAGTGACAGTGCTTCTGAACAGGGTTTTACTCCCCATGCAATGATACCATGTAGTGACTTCTGGAAAACTGTCCATGGGCAGCCGTGCACTGCCTGTGTACACCATGTGCCCCTGTGATTGCGACATGTATATGCAACTGTGTCATGCACGGATATGTTGCATGTGTAGTAATGGCCTTATCACTTTGTCATCCTGACAGGCTTCTGCCCATCTGAAGCATGAGATATGGAAGGACATCGTCCAGGCTGTCCGGTCCGTGGGGGTCTACAAGCGCCGGATCCGCAACTGCCAAAAGAAGTGGCAGGACCTTCGGGGCTGGACCCGGAGGATTGCACGGGTCCAGCTGAAGCTGTCGCCTCCTCGCAGGAGGGGCGGAACACGGACCCTGACCCCCCACATGCTCAGGATCCTGGCGGTGGTCTTTCCAGACCTGGATGGGCAGCTGAAGGCCAGAGAGCAGCAAGGAGGGGGTGAGTCAAAGACTGCACTGTGTACTCTGTCTAACATGCTATGTGCCCTCCTCGGGCCTGGTTAAACTGCCACAGTACAGCAGTTATGTTGTCCAGGAGCCATGTCCCTCTATTGTGCACTGCCCACTCCTCATCTGATACCCAGGTGTGGCCCTTACATGCAGGGAATTCTGTCACTTAGGACTGTGTCCTTGCAGTTTGCTTGACTCAAGGTGGGAGACAGCATCTGTTTCCCTGACTCTGTGGTGGGCATCATGGGTGGGTCCATTGCTTACACAATGCCTGTATTCTGACATGTATTCAGCGTGTTACTTTGATCTGTGGTCCAATTGCTGAGCTGATCCACCACATGTGGCTGGGGTATCTGGCACACACCCATGCTGCGGGTGGGAACAATGTTTGGGCCCCAGGAGTATGTATATGACGTGTGTCACACATACTTAGCCAGCTGCCTACAGTCCAGGGCTCATCCCTCATTCATGTGGGGCTGGACAGTCATGCCTACTCCAGGCCATACAATACACTCTGTACTCCCACTCCCGTGTATCAGCGGACACATTGTGCACAGTGATTTGACCCCTCAGGTGTCTGCCTCTGTGTCAGTGTGCTGTGGATTAGTCGCCAGGACTGCTGTGGAGTTTCTTGGTAGGGGCTCAGCATGCCACTGGAGATGTGACCATAGGAGACGATACTTGTGTGACACATAGGTGTCTGATCAGCTGCCCATGCAGACTGGGGCATGTAAATGTGAAGTTCAGGCAGCTGTTCCCCATGCACAGCAGAGTGTGAGGGGCTCAGGTTCAGAGGGTAGTGTCACAGGTCTACCATATGTCCAATAGGTATGACCTGGACAGATGAGGGTTAAGAAGATGTGTTGTGGGGGGATGTACATGTGCACTTGTGCAGCTCCAGGACTTGCATTCCCCATGACCTACTATTGTGACACAGTGCAGAGTGTTGTTGTCTGGCTGCAAAGTCATACATCACTGAGACAGTGATGTATGACTTTGCAGTCATGCCTCCGCCATGGCATGTGTCTACTGATTGGTGAGCCTGCAGGGGAGTGACATGTGCTACATGCACACCATAGTGGCGCTGGCTATCAGGACATGGGTGCATCATGGTGTCTGTCGCTGGTATGCATCACATGCATTTCCTATTTGACTCTGGGCATCCCTTTCATCCGGAAACCTGTACTGACTCAGTGGCAAGAGCTGTGATGTGTCCACACCGTGTCCTCTGCACTGTCCAACTACTGTGTACTTGGTGCATGTGTCAACACTGGGGTGTTGCAATCCAACAGACACCAGACAGATGGGTGCAAGGCCATGTGGGATGTGAGTGCCATGCTTGGCATCAGACTGACAATTGACTTCTCCTGTTCAATTAGGGCACTTTTAGCAATGTACAACTGATGATGCCAGGGCTTGCTCTGTGATGTGCTGTGCTCACAGTGGTGTGTGCGTTATGTGCAGGTGACTGATGTCTGTCTGTATCCCCATTGTTTGCAGATACATCCACGGCCACGGAAGGGGACAGCTCCACGGACCAGGAGGAGCCAGAGAGCCAGACTGGGTCAGCAGCCGAGGAGTGGTCGGAGGGACCCAGTGGCACGGAGGGCGAGGGGAGCCACACCGAGGAGTCCTCAGCAGCATCCACCTCAGCTGAGGACCAGAGCAACTCGGAGGATGACTCCCTTGTGGAGGCGGGTGTCAGCAGCCACCACACCCCAGCTAGTGTTGCTGTCCCCGCCACCACCAGCACCACCACCGCCCTCCCATCGGCTCCCATTCCCCAGGTCCGTGGAGGCTCCCATGTCCGGGAGCGTGTTTCCTTTGGGCCAGGCACCGCACCCCCTGCCCCTGTGTCCCCTGCTGCCCTGAGTGAGGAGTCTGTGTACCTCCTTCGCCAGCTCCATGTAGGGCAGACAGCCATGCTGAGTGTCCTCCATGCGCACACCGCGCTGTTGACTCAGCTGGTGTCGTTCATGGAGGGCATCTCATCGGGCATGTCTGACCTACAGAGGGGCAATAGGTCCATGGACTCCTCCCTGATGGCAGCAGTGTCCCTCCTCAAACGGTCCCTCACCCCTCCTGCCTCTGCTCCATCCACACTCCCCAGCACCTTACCCGTCCCAAGCACACACACACCGGCACAGGCACACACACATCCAGCACACTGACACACACGCCAATGACAAAACGCACACGCACGCACATTCAGGGGACTGAAGCCAGACTCACAGGGGATGGGGCCCTGGAACACACACACGCATCCACATGCACTGCACAGTCCTCAGTTCCCTCTCCCTCCAAAGCACCCTCCCTTGCCTCACATGCAACCCCAAAGTCACAGCAGCTCTTCCTCTGTGACCTCGGCCTCTTCCCCACCGATGAAGCTGCTCCAGCATCCCGGGGGAAGAGGAAGCCCACCCACACGGAGCAGAGTGCCCCTCGCCCCCGGACACCCTCCCCCAGGTGCAGACGGACTGAGGCCCCCACCCGCAAGTCCCCCGGAGTGGTAAGAGCAAGACCCCGCCACCGCCCTGCAGCTCAGGCACAAGGTCTCCGTCCTCCATCCCTCAGGCCCCCACTGCACAGGTGCCCCCACCACACCCTGCCCCAGGTTCCCCCACCCACAGATATACCATCCCCAAGAGGATCAGGCCTTCTCCCCCTGCCACTTGCTCTCCCAGCACCACACCCCCGCTGCGCTTGTCTGTGCCACTGATGTGGTGAGGGTGTCCTCCCCCTCTGTCCAACCCACCTTGCCTGTTCCCCATTCTCCTCCCCTGGAGGTAGGCACTGCAGTGGAGTCCACTACCGCCCTGTCTGACTTGGGCACTGCAGTGGCGGACCTGTCCACCCCATCTGCAGGGTCCACTGCAGTTGTGCCGGCACCCACGACATCTGAGTCATGCCCCCCAGTTGTGCCGGCACACACCATGTCAGACACCTCCACTGCAGTTGTCAGTGGCTCTCCAGCACCCACCACCCCTTCCCTGACTCCCCTGGTGAGCCCTGATCCTGTCCCTGCGGTGCCTGGCCTGCCCCCCGGTTGCCCCTCCTAGTGGATTGTCCCTGGTTTTGTGCAGGCATGCGTAGGGTGACATCTGCCAGTGTCACCCTGTTTGAACTTTGACAATGGACTGGCCATTGGCCTTTGCTCTATTTTTTCTGGACGTCGTTATCAAACAACACATATGCTGAATAAAGCAACTTTCTTTTCTCTAGTGCTCATGCTTCAGATGTACATGTTGTTGGTGCTGCTAACCATGCCCTTGCTGCAGTGATGGTGATATCTGGTCTCATGATTATGAAGTGTTACTGTGCAGGAACCCATGTGGTCCAGGGGGAATGTGTCCTATCATGTGGTGTATCCATGTCATCAATAGCAGCATCTGAGGGTGTCATGTGTTCAGTATTTGGCAATGGGTTTCCTACTTACATTGGCAATTTCATATCTGTGGCTTCCACCCCTGCACATCTGTTGTGCCTGCCATCGTTGCATTTGTCTACTTCCCTGACCGTGTTGCCATCTCCAGTTGACATGCAGGTTTGGGCATCAATGGGGAAGGACTCATCCGTGTAGTCAGTGCAACATTGCTATACAAGTGTGTTGGATCTGTGCTGATGATTCCGTTGGCACATCCATGACCAGGCTGATGTGATGGGAGCCCTCATTTGGTGCTAATTGTTGATTGTGTGACCAAGTGCTCAGCTGACATGATGGGGCCCTACTGAGGCAACATATGGCACAGCTTTCCTCACACAGGAGTGGAGTCCCCTCATGGCAGTGTGTACACGTGTGACATTGCCTGCGCCCAAGGTGTGTGTTGTATGTGCATGTCTGTGTGTTCACTTCCATTTATCTGCGCATGCTGTGATCCCTAGTGTTGTACCTGTTTGTGATGCTTGCTGACTTGAGCTATGTTCCCCCAAAGTCTTCTCCCTGTGTTCTCTGTGATGTGGGTGCATGGCACATTACTGGTCATCAGGGTGTCACCCATAGGTGTGTTTGCTGTCAGGGCTGAGTTTGTGTGCAGACGCAGATGGGTCACAGTCAGGTTTCCCCTTGGCACTTGTTGTTTGCCCCTGTCATGTGATTTCCAGTTCGTGTTATCTTTCAGTGATTGTGACACGTTGTGTGTGTGACTGCTGGCACTCCTCAGGGTCCGGGCTGCAATGTTGGTTGTTGTCTATGTGTGTTCTTTGTGGGTGACCTTGGCTTCTTCATTGGTGTGTGACTGTGGCTGGGATCCCATTGGTTGGTGTGGTATCGCCGTCATGTCCATGTACAGCGTAGTGTGCAGTGTGTCAGACATTCAGGAGTCTTGTTGAGTGGCCATGTGTGATGTGTTTCTGCACCTTGGTTCCCACCCACCACCCTGGAATAGTCATGGGTGCATGTGCAATGTCACCAGTGCATGTGTACTTCACTGCTGCACATTGTTAGAGGTCGAGGGGTGTGGTCTTGAGTGTGTGCAGATGGGAGTTGTTGCACAGCTAGTCCCCTGCCTCCATGTTGGCCTTGGCTTACTGGCCATGCTGATTGATTTGTGCTTGTGTAGGTGTGATGGTAGTTTGTTGCTCAGGACACCTGACTGTGGTTCACAGTGTGAACGACATTTAGCTTTGTCATCACAGTGGTATTTTTATTCAGCCCAGGGTCACCACATTGTGGGGGCCCTGGGGGTGGTGCTGTGGTGTGTCTGTGTCTTGCTGTGTCAGTTGTTGTTCCTACGTGCCTGTGTGACATGTGTGTTTTGTGCTCCCTCTCATCTGACAATGCCTGCTTGCCCACATAGGGGATTTGGATCCATGAGTTACCTTAGTGTGGCAGTGTATGCACATCTGTATGATTGGTATTCAGCTCTCCTCATGTGTTGTGTGGTTGCCTGGGGACACTGGCACCCCCACCCCTCACCTGCTGTGTATGATGACAGTGTTGGTCTGCCTGTTTGTGTTTGTGCATCTGCACCACTGCATTGGCATATCTTGGGTGTGCCATTGGCTGTATGTTGTTTGGTGTGTTTCCCCTGCTGTCCCTGGGACTCCTAGGTCATCGGTCAGCACAGTGATCATGGTTTGTGTGTCCCATTGCTGCCATGGTATGGTATCTGTTCACCTCACATCTGCTGTCTCCACAGGATATCTGCATTTGTGTGACCATTGGTGCAAATATGTGGTTCTGCATTCTGATGGTCACTTCTGTCATTGTGTCATTGATGACTGTTGACGGTCTCAGCCCCCATGGGTGTTGTTTGTCTGCACATGGCCAAAGGAATGTTTCATTTGCACTGCAGTATTTGGCTCCCCCAATTTATGTTGCAATGGGACACATACACTACTTTGCCACAGATGAGTTTTTGGTTCTGTGACCAGGAATGATCCATGCAGTTTGGCAGTTGCAGCTCTTTCTTTGTCAACAATTACCTTTTGGTCACTGTGATGATGAGGGTTTAGACCCCATTGCCACAATGGTCAAAATGTGCTTCAGCTATGGACCCCACACTTGCCTTTTGGTCACTGTGATGATGGGGGTTTAGACCCCATTGCCACAATGGTCAAAATGTGCTTCAGCTATGGACCCCACACTTGCCTTTTGGTCACTGTGATGATGGGGGTTTAGACCCCATTGCCACAATGGTCAAAATGTGCTTCAGCTATGGACCCCACACTTGCCTTTTGGAAACTGTGATGATGGGGGTTTAGACCCCATTGCCACAATGGTCAAAATGTGCTTCGGCTATGGACCCCACACTTACCTTTTGGTCACTGTGATGATGGGGGTTTAGGCCCCATTGCCACAATGGTCATGGGCTGCTTGCATTGTGGGTGCCACACACATATATGTGTGGCACATGTGCTAGGGGGTCACATTGTATGTTCAAAGTCATGTTCGGTGTTGTAGGCATTTGACACAGCCTACACACGCTTGTCATGGTGGTGGGGGGATGTCTTAATCTTGCATTCCCTAGGTTGTGGTGTGCTTGTTGTGTCATGCATTGTCCATCCTATGAGTGGGGGTGGTAGTAGTGGTAGGCATCCTGCCCCCCCTGGATGAGGGTGGTAGTAGTGGTGGGCATCCTGCCCCCCTGGGTGAGGGTGGTAGTAGTGGTGGGCATCCTGCCCCCTGGGTGAGGGTGGTAGTAGTGGTAGGCATCCAGCCCCCTGGCTAAGGGTGGTAGTAGTGGTAGGCATCCAGCCCCCTGGCTAAGGGTGGTAGTAGTGGTAGGCATCCTGCCCCCTGGGTGAGGGTGGTAGTAGTGGTAGGCATCCAGCCCCCCTGGGTGAGGGTGGTAGTAGTGGTAGGCATCCTGCCCCCCTGGGTGAGGGTGGTAGTAGTGGTGGGCATCCTGCCCCCTGGCTAAGGGTGGTAGTAGTGGTGGGCATCCAGCCCCCCGTGGGTGAGGGTAGTAGTAGTGGTAGGCATCCTGCCCCCCTGGCTAAGGGTGGTAGTAGTGGTGGGCATCCAGCCCCCCCTGGCTAAGGGTGGTAGTAGTGGTAGGCATCCTGCCCCCCGTGGGTGAGGGTGGTAGTAGTGGTAGGCATCCTGCCCCCCTGGGTGAGGGTGGTAGTAGTGGTGGGCATCCTGCCCCCCGTGGGTGAGGGTGGTAGTAGTGGTGGGCATCCTGCCCCCTGGCTAAGGGTGGTAGTAGTGGTGGGCATCCAGCCCCCTGGCTAAGGGTGGTAGTAGTGGTAGGCATCCTGCCCCCCTGGGTGAGGGTGGTAGTAGTGGTGGGCATCCTGCCCCCTGGCTAAGGGTGGTAGTAGTGGTAGGCATCCTGCCCCCCTGGGTGAGGGTGGTAGTAGTGGTGGGCATCCTGCCCCCTGGCTAAGGGTGGTAGTAGTGGTGGGCATCCAGCCCCCCTGGCTAAGGGTGGTAGTAGTGGTAGGCATCCTGCCCCCCCAGGCTAAGGGTGGTAGTAGTGGTAGGCATCCTGCCCCCCCTGGGTGAGGGTGGTAGTAGTGATGGGCATCCTGCCCCCCGTGGGTGAGGGTGGTAGTAGTGGTGGGCATCCTGCCCCCTGGCTAAGGGTGGTAGTAGTGGTGGGCATCCAGCCCCCCTGGCTAAGGGTGGTAGTAGTGGTAGGCATCCTGCCCCCCTGGGTGAGGGTGGTAGTAGTGGTGGGCATCCTGCCCCCTGGCTAAGGGTGGTAGTAGTGGTAGGCATCCTGCCCCCCTGGGTGAGGGTGGTAGTAGTGGTGGGCATCCTGCCCCCTGGCTAAGGGTGGTAGTAGTGGTGGGCATCCAGCCCCCCTGGCTAAGGGTGGTAGTAGTGGTAGGCATCCTGCCCCCCTGGCTAAGGGTGGTAGTAGTGGTAGGCATCCTGCCCCCCTGGGTGAGGGTGGTAGTAGTGGTGGGCATCCTGCCCCCGTGGGTGAGGGTGGTAGTAGTGGTGGGCATCCTGCCCCCTGGCTAAGGGTGGTAGTAGTGGTGGGCATCCAGCCCCCCTGGCTAAGGGTGGTAGTAGTGGTAGGCATCCTGCCCCCTGGCTAAGGGTGGTAGTAGTGGTAGGCATCCTGCCCCCCTGGGTGAGGGTGGTAGTAGTGGTGGGCATCCTGCCCCCCATGGGTGAGGGTGGTAGTAGTGGTGGGCATCCTGCCCCCTGGCTAAGGGTGGTAGTAGTGGTGGGCATCCAGCCCCCTGGCTAAGGGTGGTAGTAGTGGTAGGCATCCTGCCCCCTGGCTAAGGGTGGTAGTAGTGGTAGGCATCCTGCCCCCCTGGGTGAGGGTGGTAGTAGTGGTGGGCATCCTGCCCCCATGGGTGAGGGTGGTAGTAGTGGTGGGCATCCTGCCCCCTGGCTAAGGGTGGTAGTAGTGGTGGGCATCCAGCCCCCCTGGCTAAGGGTGGTAGTAGTGGTAGGCATCCTGCCCCCTGGGTGAGGGTGGTAGTAGTGGTAGGCATCCAGCCCCCCTGGCTAAGGGTGGTAGTAGTGGTGGGCATCCAGCCCCCTGGCTAAGGGTGGTAGTAGTGGTAGGCATCCAGCCCCCCTGGGTTGGGGTGGTGGTGCGCATTCAGGCCCCTGTGTGCATATGTGGCATTGGTGATGGGCATCCCGCCCCTATGGTGCTGCTGTTGCTGGTGTAAGTATATTCAGATTCCCCGTGTATGTGTGTGATGTGTCGTGTACGTGTTGTATGTGTTTTGTGGTTGGTGTCTGGCTTACCTTCTGCGCCGTACGCGTCCGTGCCTGTTCCGGTAGTAGATGTAGAATATTGGTATGATCGGGACGAAGGGATTCATGGTTGGTTCGTGTCGTTCGTCCTTCTCGTTGCTTCGCGTCGTCCTCGTCGCTTCGCTTCGTCCTCGTCGCTTCGCGTCGTCCTCGTCGGTGCCGTGTTCGTCTCGTAGCCGTGGATCGTGTTGTGGCGCGATTCGGAGCTTATGTGCTCCTCTCCCGGATGCTTTGACGTGCCGTGCGTAGCGACGGGTTCGGCGCGTACGGGAAGCGCATCGTACTTGTCCGGCCGGACGGGGCTGCATTTTTCCTTCCGTGCGACTCGATTCGGCGTTTCCGGATTCGCCTCGGTCGGAGAACAGGACCTGGTTTGGGTGAGTACGGCTCGGCCGGAATTTTTGCTGTTGTGCGCATCGTACTTGCTCGTTCGGTGTGCTGTACGGATCGGTCGGGAAACAGGCTTTCGCATGGCTTTTTTCCCGGCCGAATAGTATTGGGTGCGCCTCCGACCGAGATCGGAATCGGCCCCTACATGCGGCGTTAACAGATATCCCAATGCTTTATGTACCACTGTGGGGCACTCATATATGTGAAGTGTGGGAAACATACATCGGGAGCCCTTTTCCTGGCTGAGGGCCGCATTATCTTGCCTAATTTATATAATTAAAACATACCGCAAACACTGGTTTACATATGATATTGCGTTAATGGATATTCCAATGCTGTATGTACTGCGGTTGGGCACTCATATTGATAGCGCTTGTGAAACGAGGGACACATACGTTGGTTTACTAATAATGCATGTGTCACCTTACGGATACCACACACACATACATTGTGTGCTTAAGACTTAGACTCTTACAATTTTGGCATGTGCAACGCAAGCACGACCAGTATACACCTGGGCACTGTAATGCACATAATGATACGCAGACAAGGAAATTTAGTGAATTACATGTAGACTAATGTTACTGAATGTATGCACTGTGGATCAACATGTCTAGCCACAACGTAGTTATAATGCCACTCCACTAAATACCATACACTAATTAATAGTGGGAGTCATGAAGTACACTCTGGGGTGATGCATACCTAACATATTCTGGGGAATAACCACTTACAATTCTAATATGTATATCTATTACCAAAAAGACAATAGTAGTGACTTACACATACATGTGCATTTCCAGTGAGAGGACACTTGTTTACAGAAGAGCGTCCTTCCGCTTACACACTTTGCAGGTGCTGAAGGTAAGCTTAGACAGATATGTAGGATGTTTTTGGTTGGTTACTTTCCTGGTGCGCATTAGTAATGGAGGTTTTAATATATATTGTAGTACTGAATTACTATATATTTGAAGTTTTGAACAATAGACACAGCCTCGTATTGACACCACACTAGGTGAGCTGGTTTTGGGATAGTCAGTTTCTCACTGTTGAGAGATCTTTACTACTGTTCATCTAATTTCCAACCCTATAACAATTTTTGGGGTATACTTAAACTTCTGTTCTCCGGGATACTCTATTGGTTTGTGCCACTTACGCTCAGACCTGTTCAAGCATAGTAAGTAAAAAGTATTGCCTGTCTTGATAGCTCACGTTATTAATTCTTGTACACGTGGTGAATGGGTCAGTGTGACCCCGGTGACAGCTCTCTGACCACGTCATGTCCAGGGATGACTCCTAAGGCATGTTTGTTTATCATTGTGGCCCTGATGAAGTTTGCTACTAAATCAGCAGCAAACAATAAACACGGGTTGACAGAGAATTGAATGCGCTTTGAGAGGAATAAAGGCTGTTGGTCAAAATAGACTACAAACTCAACATTGATTTATTTTGGAGTGCTCGGAGCTCTTTATTTTATGACTTCTCCCTTATTGAACACTCCTCACTTGTTGTTATGTGTTGATTAGGACATTTGGAACTCTGTCAATTTTTAAGTGAGTGCGCCCTCTCTCCCCAGCCACCTATCTCATTTTTGAACTGTATCTTGTACTTACTTACGGGAGTCAATCTTCCTAGGTTTCGCTTGGGGCAGTGCAAACCACTCATTTCCATTAGAAAACTTACACTCCCAACCTTCAGATGGGGGTATGGGTTGCCATACATAAAAAAATATATCTTAGGGAATTTATGTTTTATCAGGTTAGTTTTTGAGTCAATGCTAATGATCCAGAATTGAAAATATTGGACCACCACAGAAAAAAAATCCCTTGCAAGGCATTATTTGCAATCATTGCTAATAACAGACAGAGTTAGTGTCCGCCCACACCTAAAGGCTAAAGTTAAGACCACACACAATTTGGGGAAACAGACAATAGGTTTTGCAGATAGATGTTTACACTGGCAAAGCTGGACTGGAAAATACATATTCACCACAGGCCAGTCATTAACTAGGTGATCTGTAGTATTCTTCAGCACTTTACAAAGGTTTTACAGGCCCCCCAAAAGTATAATATATAACCACAACTTTCTTAGTTTCATAGATTGAATTGATGAAAATGATGTTACCGCTATCAGTGGTGATCTCAAATGACACAGATACAACTCTCAAAATAGCAAGACTGAAGATAGTTAGACAATACATCTGACCCCAAGGAAGACGTCTGCATCATAAATGTATAAGCTTATCTCAGATGAAATGTAGCAGACAAGGAAAACACAGCTCAGACTGGGAAGAAGAATTCAGATTCTAGATACGTCCTGGTCTTCTTACATAGGAAGATTGCCAACAGTTGCATAACGACAATAATAACTAACTTATGTAATCCATCATTATTATTGTATATTAGAAATAATTGCTTAGGGCTTCTTTGTAATGGGATTTAGGGGGAGCTCTCTACCCCACGGTTTATTGAGGCTGGACACAGACAAAAAAACTGATGTTCTGTGCTCCCTGCTGTCTGCGGTTAGTGCCTCTGTGATGTTTGTGGGATGATTCATAAACCTTTTTGCACTCATCATTAGTACGTAGGTGAACCCAGTAGTGATTTATGATCATAGATTCCACATTCCTATACAGTTAATCAGGACATATGGTAGTTTACAATTCAAAAGTCCACTCATATTGGGAGAAAATCTACCAATACTGCAAATAGTCCATCATTGTAAATTTAAGGGTAGAGGCGGAAGAGGTATTATTTTGGGTGCACCTCACCTGCAGAAGTAAGTTAACACCCACACACTGATTTGTTTGTGAATATTCATAAGCATCCAAATCTAAATCCAAATAGTTTGTTGCCTGATATTGTGCTGACAAGGAAACACAAAGATACAATGCATAAATGACATCATAAAACAATAAAATCCATTACATTATCTAACATGTTAATTCATCATTGTTAATATCATTTTAGCCCAACTGGGTGACCATTTTTCTTGCAAATCAATATATATTACAGAGCATCACATGATTTAAATACAACACATCTGAAGCCTAATGAATATAAACCTGGCCCTTACCGTATTGTGAAAACATTTATACTATTTTTATAAAAGAAACAAAGTACTCAAAAATATATTTGGTCCTGAAGGTTAGATTATATATATGCTACTCGCCTTGGCCCAGGATAGGCCAATTACTATTGCCACCTCTGGTTGAAGTCCATGAAAATATACAATTCTTCGTCTAGCAAATTCTAGCTACACAAACGTTTAAATACTACAAGATCTATAAAGCAAAGTTAGGGTCAGGATCAACAGAAAAGTGGGAAGTGCAACATGCCCAGATATCTATCAGCTGCCTTTTTTTAGATTTCCATGATTCTTATACCTCAGCCATACAGGTCTACCAGTCCATCTGCTAAAATCATACAAATAAAAAACAACAATACCCCCAAAAAAGTCCCACTCTAGCTATGCACTTATGGCTTTCCCTATTTCTTTTTATTCAAATTAGATTCATAGGTTTTAGAATAGTATTACAATAAAATATTATAAAGTGCTGTGTGCCATTTTATCTATAAAAGTTAATAAAATTATATTGGAACAACATGTACCTGCTGCCATAAAAAACTATGGGGCAGATTTACAAGCCCCTTGCGACACTTTCACGCCGCAGTTGCACAATAGGAATAGGCATTCCTGAGCATTGCTGGAGTTGCGTTGTGCTTGCGACACGACTCCAGCAATGTGTTACCTTTACACCAACAGATGCGTGACGCATCTGTCAATCCTTGCGCCACGGTGCGCTGCATTGTAAATGCGACGCATCCATGGTGGCGCAAGGGTTTTTTGCGTGACGCAATTTAACTGATGCATCTCTGCTAATATGCAGAGATGCGTCAGTTCTTTGTAAATCTGCCCCTATGTCCTAAAGATTGCCTAAACTTCCTCATTCTCATGTTCAATAGAATAGACAATAATCAATGGTAACATGCAATGAGCCTAGCTTGTAGAAAAAGAAGTACTGAAACCATTTACTTAAAGTCCTCTATATCTTATTCCATATGATTCATATTTACCCAGTGCATAGCATAAGCAAATGTTATCACATTTCATAATATGTGTCAGCAAATTTTTAAGTGACAAAACTTGGAGTCAGGAAAAATTGGAAATAGCAATCTCTTTCTCCCCACACCAAAAACTACACAGAAGACAATAAGATGAACGAGTGTCAATTTGCAGTTATTACAAAAGGGACAATTGGTGCTATTTGCTCCCACTTTTCCATTATCCTTATTACTCTTTCTCCATTTTAAAAGAGTGGGCACAAGACCAAGTCTTAACTTCAGAATCCACCTTCTTATTTGCCTTGCTTTAATATCTTTTAGGTATGGTTGTAACTGCCCTCTATAATTGGTGGCCATCATGTGCACTAATTGAGCTCTTCTCTATCAGTTCTTTGAATACATTTCAATGGATTTTTCTTTTAACAATTGTTGTATCATTTTTTCTGCAGCACACTGAGCTATCGCCAATGTTAGCAAGTTGTACTGAATCCTATCCATTGATTATATTATGCAACTGCGCCGGCTCAGAATCAAGCATAACGGACTGAAGTTGACATTAAATTAGATACCTCAATGATCCCTCTTCAGCTTTTGCCAGGCTAAACCAATAATTCAGAGCCTTGGCTGGCCCTTAAATATATTTGTCAACTTTTGCTTGAGCCTCAAAGCACTTTTCACTGTACCTTTTGGAAGACAGAGACATTATTTTCAGATCTTCATTTCAATAATTTAAAGTTGGAGTAATTGTTTCTTGGAAAGTATTTCGCTACCATGGAGCAATGGGCTGGTACTTTTTAGGTTATAAGTTTCACTCAAAACTTCAATGACTTGTGACCCAGCATTGATTCTAACCTATGCAAGGAACCCACCATAGCCTTTTCCTTGAGATCCTGTTGGGAAATATGAGGCTTAAGATTGAGGCCAAGGAACTTGTACTCCTTAATGTTCTCTAATTGTGTACCATTTAGCCACCAATTCAAACAACTTTTCTGGATTTGACTTTTAGGGAATACCTTTACTATAGTCTTAGAGACATTTAAAATCAAGTCATTTGACTTGTAATAAGAGGCAAAAGAATTTAATTGTCTCTGAAAATCCAAAGGGTAAGATCAATGATAACTGTATCATCCACATAAATCATTGAGAAAATGTGCTCACCTCCTAATTTTGTTGGGAAAGCAAGGTAAGAAAGCTTTGAACATCTGCTATATAAATTGGAAATAGGAGTGGGGCTAATATACACCCCTGTCTCTTAAACCGTTTGGAGTTTATATTTTACTCAACAGTGTGCCATTACTAGTCAATTCAACTCTAGTCCATGAGTTGTATTGCTACTTTCAATAGCCCAATAGAATTTTCAAGTTTGCTATTTTTTCCCAGAGGAGGGAGCCATTAACAATATAAAATCCCGGATATAGGCTTTATATACGCCACATAGAGAGACTGATTTTGTTCAGAGCATAATCTTCTAATATTAGTTTTAGGGCAAAAATGACCCCTCCAAAATCCAAGTTGTGCCTTAGGGAGCCCTTCCTCTTTTTCAGCAGATTCTTCTTAAGATTTCTGGCATACATTTTACTGGGTATGTTCAGAAGAGTTATCATTCTATAATTCTGTGGCTGCATTTGTGAGCCCTTTTCATAAATAGGGACCTTAATACTTCCGTTCTAGGATTCTGAGCTTGTATGAGTCCTTATTACTGAGGAAAACAATGGGATAAGAACTTGAATCCAGAGTTTTGGATATAATTTTAATGTATCAGCAGACAGCTCGTCTGGTCTTTGGGCCTTTGAGTTTTTTTAATTCTTCATGATTTTCTCAATTTCTGACATTGAAGGAATTAAGATTTCCACTTTAGATGTTGTAACATCTTAAAGTAGCTCTTGACAGACTTCCAAGACGGCTGATTCAGTTTATTTTCTTTTATCCTATAAAGAACAATGATGCGTTTGATCCAATCCTCCTCTTATATTGGTGGATCTTCAACTTTCTTTATCCCTCCTTGGACTTTAGTAGCCAGCTTCCAAAAGATCTGTAGTTTCCTTTTAAGAAGAGCCATTATAAACTTCAACCATAGATTTTCATTCTTTGACCAGGTAAGCCTGCTGATTTCCCTTTTATAGTTCTTCCTATAAAGTTTGTTAGTTTCCTCTCTGATGTCTTGCTTGAGTTTAAACACTTCCCTTATTTTTCTGTTAAGTTCAGCTTTTGTCAACTCCTTTTGGGAGCGAGGTTCATCCTTTACCGCCATTCCCTTCATAGCCGCTTTGCCTGCTAGACTTTTAACTCTAGCTATCAAATCTTCATATTCTTCAAAGACGGCTTTAGGGGTTAGTTCTTCATTTAATATTAAAAGATCCTTTGTTATTTCTGGCATCTGGCTTTTTAATTTTGTTGACTATATTATTTTCCGTTCATTAATGAATCGGCTCTGCTGTGCATTCTGCCATAGATCCCTTTTCTGTGGTACATATGCTAAGGACAGCAAAAGGGGCTTATGGTCACTGCCGGCCTTATCTCCTATTTTGAAATCATATACTATTTGAATTCATCTCCTGATATTTTGCATAGTCAATAAGAAAGCAAAAGCTACCATTGTCAAAAGCGTGTTTATCAGGCTGATCTCCTTTAGATCTACCATTAATTATTATCATATTTGATGCTTCCCACAATTCAGCCATTTTTTCCCTTTAACATCACCTGGGGTGTCTTCAAGTATCTGGGCACAGATACACAAACGCTTTTCTTTTGCTAACTGGAATTCGCCCACTTTTATTCGCCCTGGAATTTTGCTATAAGAGTCTCCGAGTGTAATTATTGAGACATAGATCTTATTCTATCTAGAAAAACGGCGATATTGCTTAATAATTTATCCTGACCTTTTTAAGGGAAAGACATGTATTCACACTTATTAGATCTTTGACAGTGTTCTTCATGGATTGGCATCCTTTGTACTTCAGCTACAAATTTTCAACAATTAAAAAGTCTCAGAATTCTTTGAAGATTCTACCACTCTTAATGATGTTTTTTACCTCCACTAAAGTTGTAAGCAAACACAAGGAGATGATGGATGGAGTGCTGAAACTTTCAAAGACTCACCCCCAGTCACAGATCTGGGTTGAATCCATCATCATTCTTAAGCTCACTTTGCCACCCCAGTTCAGACCCAGCTATATGCAAATCAGTCTTGAACCTGTGCCTCATGGGAACAGTTCAGCCCGAACTGCCAAGTCAGGTCTTCCCTGGACCGGAAACAAGCATCCTGGGACCAGGTTCGGGGTAACACCCCTCATCAGCCAGGCTAGCTTCAATCCAGTGGCAAAGTGAGCAAGGGACCCACGTCTGGGCATACCCTGCCAACTTAGGGCAAACAAAGCAAACACAAGGAGATGATGGCCAGAGCGCTGAAACTTTTCATACACTCAACCCTAGTCACAGATCTGGGTTGAATCCATCATCATTCTTTAGCTCACTTCACCATCCCACTTCAGACCCAGCTATATGCAAATCAATCTTGACCCTGTGCCTCATGGGAACAGTCTAGCCCGAACTGCCAAGCCAGGTCTTCTCTGGTCCGGAAACAAGCATCCTGGCACCGGTTTCGGGGTAACACCCCTCATCAGCCAGGCTAGCTTGAATCCAGTGGCAAAGTGATCAAGGGACCCACGTCTGGCCAGTTGTTAGGTCACCACCACCTAGCCTACCAAAATTCTCATTTATAGCCTTTTGATTGAAAACCAGATAATCATTCATCATCACTTCTCCTGTGGCCTAAGTTTCTTGCAGAGCAATTTTTGCAATTTCTCTCTCTTTCATTAGAGTTGCTAGTGATGTTAAATTCCTCTATAGGCCAGCTTTAGCCCAAGAGAGGATAATGAAAGCCTCTCTGTCAGGACCTCCAATAAGAGGGTTTAGAGACCTGATTCCTTGATTGTATCGTAGCAGCAATCCAATTCCAATCCTAGTCATTCTTTGAATCTAAATCACTGAAATTTATACACATTTGTCTACATTTTTCTGTCTTTGTTCCAATGATTTGCTCTACAGGCAGCAATGATGTAACAGCCTTATCCAGCAACACCTATTCTTGATGTTAAATCATTGTATGCAAACATATGTGTAAAGCTAAAGAAAATCCGGCAAAATAATGATTAACAGTAAATTGTTTTTGGTGAATATTATAGACATCATACACAGTGCATCTAAGATTGTTAACACGATCAGCAACTTCATCAGCAACAAATCTTGAACGAAAATAAACTAGCGTGTTTGGCCAGTCCGATGTTGTATCACAATTTTTGGGAGTGACACCAAGACAATGTTCTTCATAGATATTTTTGACATCTTCGAATGAGTGCCAAAGATCAACAACATTTTTGATCTATTTAGGTAAGGTTCTGGATCGTAATCTGCAAACATGCTTACTATCTGTAGTGCATATTCCTCCACTTGATTCAAGCCTATTCAGATGGGATCAACGGATTGGGGTTCATGTTTTGTCTGGCCTTCAGGATCTGCCTCAGTATCTTTCTCTTGGTTACCTTCTATTCTAGAACCCAATGTTGGCAATATTGTTAGGTAGTTGGATTTCTTTCCCATTGATAAGACTCCACCTACCATGTTCTCATTTTCTACATCAGGGAAGACCTCTGTGAACTTACTAACTTGATTTATTCTTATACCCGGCACTTCAGCTTTCAAAGGTGATACCATCTGACCATGGTCAGCATGTTCACTGATGTTATTTCTGGATGGGATCTCCATCCTAAGTTTTCTTCAACTTTCTACGCTATCCTCCATTTTCTCTAGCTTTTAAATTTTTTAAGAAATCTTGTTTTTTTCTTCTTCAAAAATATCAAATACAGGTCCTTATTTCCTATTCTGTCTTTTAGGACCAAGGCTTCTTTCTCAATTCCAGCAATACTTGTTGATATTAATACAGGTTTATTTTCAGTTACGTTAGTTGGCATATCTATATCAAGAAATTTATCTGATTGTGTATTTCTTTTTGGTAACAAGGCAGATTCATTCGCATACACGTTCTCTGGATCAGCTATTTCTATAGATCTCTAAATTTGGGCCATTTTATGGCAGAGAATTCAACATGCTATTGCATGTTCAGATAATATATTTCTTTCTCTTTTAAACTGGCTTGCGTATCATAGACCTCCTTGGTTTGAGTAGATCTCTTACAGGGAGTTCAACCTTCCATCACACCATCTGACAGTGAAACTCCAAGACCCATATTATTATTCCTTATGTTTTCTGTGATATTTTTGTGGGCCCCACGTCTCTGATCAGCAAAATACTGCAATAATAATAGATTGGTAAAAGCATTGTTTTCAACATCTTTCACAAGTTTGGCCAGCAATTGAACAATTGATTCCAGGATTTTATTCATTAGATCTATCCAGCCCTGATTCCTAGTTGCATCTCCCTCTGAATACAAACATTTATGAACCAATGGGATACTATCTTGCCTACCTGGTGAATCATCATCGTTGAGAGCCTGAATGCTCTCCTTTTGAATAGTACTAAGATCTTGTTTGGATGACAAGCCTATCATAAAAATCAGCACAAATTTTCTTTGTGTAGGTTTTGTAACAATGTCTTATATTTTTTGTTTATTATTAATGTTAGAAATGGGACTTGAAGATTGTTTTATGACCCATAATCTGAGTTTTCCCAAGAGCATGGAGCAAAGTGGCATATCGTCTGAAATTTAGCTTCCATGTCCCCAGTTTCAATATTCAGGATTGATTTATCATTTAGAATATTGCAGTTAATGTTGCAATCAACCAGCTGATTCTCAGGGTAATCGGGTCCTCTATCATATGCCTCGACTGGGCGTCCTATTAGCACCTGTGATATTTCAAATTTTTCAGGTTTTTTGATACCTGTTTTTACTCACATCATGCCCATCATGCTCTTCAAGGCCCCAGAGGGCTACTTGCTTACTTGGTTCAGTATGCACCTCTGCCACAATCATATGCTTGTGCTCTTTTGTAGGGCAGGAAGTAGGATTTAAGTGTCCTGGTTTATCTTTACAAATCCTTCTGTTCCCAACTGGATCATTTGTCTGGGCAAACACAAGGAGATGATGGACGGAGCACTGAAACTTTTCAGACACTCACCCCCAGTCACAGATCTGGGTTGAATCCATCATCATTCTTTAGCTCACTTCACCATCCCACTTCAGACCCAGCTATATGCAAATCAATCTTGACCCTGTGCCTCATGGGAACAGTCTAGCCCTAACTGCCAAGCCAGGTCTTCTCTGGTCCGGAAACAAGCATCCTGGGACCGGTTTCGGGGTAACACCCCTCATCAGCCAGGCTTGCTTGAATCCAGTGGCAAAGTGATCAAGGGACCCACGTCTGGCCAGTTGTTAGGTCACCACCACCTAGCCTACCAAAATTCTCATTTATAGCCCTTTGATTGAAAACCAGATAATCATTCATCATCACTTCTCCTGTGGCCTAAGTTTCTTGCAGAGCAATTATTGCAATTTCTCTCTCTTTCATTAGAGTTGCTAGTGATGTTAAATTCCTCTATAGGCCAGCTTTAGCCCAAGAGAGGATAATGAAAGCCTCTCTGTCAGGACCTCCAATAAGAGGGTTTAGAGACCTGATTCCTTGATTGTATCGTAGCAGCAATCCAATTCCAATCCTGGTCATTCTTTGAATCTAAATCACTGAAATTTATACACATTTGTCTACATTTTTCTGTCTTTGTTCCAATGATTTGCTCTACAGGCAGCAATGATGTAACAGCCTTATCCAGCAACACCTATTCTTGATGTTAAATCATTGTATGCAAACATATGTGTAAAGCTAAAGAAAATCTGGCAAAATAATGATTAACAGTAAATTGATTTTGGTGAATATTATAGACATCATACACAGTGCATCTAAGATTGTTAACACGATCAGCAACTTCATCAGCAACAAATCTTGAACGAAAATAAACTAGCGTGTTTGGCCAGTCCGATGTTGTATCACAATTTTTTGGGAGTGACACCAAGACAATGTTCTTCATAGATATTTTTGACATCTTCGAATGAGTGCCAAAGATCAACAACATTTTTGATCTATTTAGGTAAGGTTCTGGATCGTAATCTGCAAACATGCTTACTATCTGTAGTGCATATTCCTCCACTTGATTCAAGCCTATTCAGATGGGATCAACGGATTGGGGTTCATGTTTTGTCTGGCCTTCAGGATCTGCCTCAGTATCTTTCTCTTGGTTACCTTCTATTCTAGAACCCAATGTTGGCAATATTGTTAGGTAGT
Organism: Calotriton arnoldi; assembly: GCA_963921515.1. Lineage (NCBI taxonomy): Eukaryota > Metazoa > Chordata > Amphibia > Caudata > Salamandridae > Calotriton > Calotriton arnoldi. The sequence continues at coordinate 309,179 of CAWUFW010008829.1, read as the reverse complement.
TGGATTTCTTTCCCATTGATAAGACTCCACCTACCATGTTCTCATTTTCTACATCAGGGAAGACCTCTGGGAACTTACTAACTTGATTTATACTTATACCCGGCACTTCAGCTTTCAAAGGTGATACCATCTGACCATGGTCAGCATGTTCACTGATGTTATTTCTGGATGGGATCTCCATCCTAAGTTTTCTTCAACTTTCTACGCTATCCTCCATTTTCTCTATCTTTTAAATTTTTTAAGAAATCTTGTTTTTTTCTTCTTCAAAAATATCAAATACAGGTCCTTATTTCCTATTCAGTCTTTTAGGACCAAGGCTTCTTTCTCAATTCCAGCAATACTTGTTGATATTAATACAGGTTTATTTTCAGTTACGTTAGTTGGCATATCTATATCAAGAAATTCATCTGTTTGTGTATTTCTTTTTGGTAACAAGGCAGATTCATTCGCATACACGTTCTCTGAATCAGCTATTTCTATAGATCTCTACATTTGGGCCATTTTATGGCAGAGAATTCAACATGCTATTGCATGTTCAGATAATATATTTCTTTCTCTTTTAAACTGGCTTGCGTATCATAGACCTCCTTGGTTTGAGTAGATCTCTTACAGGGAGTTCAACCTTCCATCACACCATTTGACAGTGAAACTCCAAGACCCATATTATTATTCCTTATGTTTTCTGTGATATTTTTGTGGGCCCCACGTCTCTGATCAGCAAAATACTGCAATAATAATAGATTGGTAAAAGCATTGTTTTCAACATCTTTCACAAGTTTGGCCAGCAATTGAACAATTGATTCCAGGATTTTATTCATTAGATCTATCCAGCCCTGATTCCTAGTTGCATCTCCCTCTGAATACAAACATTTATGAACCAATGGGATACTATCTTGCCTACCTGGTGAATCATCATCGTTGAGAGCCTGAATGCTCTCCTTTTGAATAGTACTAAGATCTTGTTTGGATGACAAGCCTATCATAAAAATCAGCACAAATTTTCTTTGTGTAGGTTTTGTAACAATGTCTTATATTTTTTGTTTATTATTAATGTTAGAAATGGGACTTGAAGATTGTTTTATGACCCATAATCTGAGTTTTCCCAAGAGCATGGAGCAAAGTGGCATATCGTCTGAAATTTAGCTTCCATGTCCCCAGTTTCAATATTCAGGATTGATTTATCGTTTAGAATATTGCAGTTAATGTTGCAATCAACCAGCTGATTCTCAGGGTAATCGGGTCCTCTATCATATGCCTCGACTGGGCGTCCTATTAGCACCTGTGATATTTCAAATTTTTCAGGTTTTTTGATACCTATTTTAACTCTTATATTATTAATTTCATTCATTTATTTGGATTCTGTTAGCGCTTGCTCTATCTCTTTCCAGGCAGAGCTGTCATTCTTAATGTTACTCACATCATGCCCATCATGCTCTTCAAGGCCCCAGAGGGCTACTTGCTTACTTGGTTCAGTATGCACCTCTGCCACAATCATATGCTTGTGCTCTTTTGTAGGGCAGGAAGTAGGATTTAAGTGTCCTGGTTTATCTTTACAAATCCTTCTGTTCCCAACTGGATCATTTGTCTGGGCAAACACAAGGAGATGATGGACGGAGCACTGAAACTTTTCAGACACTCACCCCCAGTCACAGATCTGGGTTGAATCCATCATCGTTCTTTAGCTCACTTCGCCACCCCAGTTCAGACACAGCTATGTGCAAATCAGTCTTGACCCTGTGCCTCATGGGAACAGTCCAGCCCGAACTGCCTAGCCATGTCTTCCCTGGACCGGAAACAAGCATCCTGGGACCGGTTTCGGGCTAACAGCCCGGCTAGCTTGAATCCAGTGGCAAAGTGAGCAAGAGACCCACGTCTGGGCATACCCTGCCAACTTAGTTCAAACAAAGCAAACAAAAGGAGATGATGGAAGGAGCACTGAAACTTTTCAGACACTCACCCCCAGTCACAGATCTGGGTTGAATCCATCATCGTTCTTTAGCTCACTTCGATCATTTGTCTGGAGCGCCTTCACATTGGCAATAGTAGGGCCTGAAAATGCCTTTATTACATCAGCTGCAAAAAGAACAGATGATGGAAAGAATGCTGAAAAAATCAAACATTCACCCCCAGTCACTGAGTTTGAACTGGGGTGGCATAGTGAGCAAAACAACGATGGATTCAACCTAGATCTCTTTACTCGGGGTGAGTGGTTGAAAAGTTTCAGCACTCCGTCCATCCTCTTGTTGTGTTTGCTATGTTCGGTCTACGTGACCAAGGGTATGCCCAGACGTGGGCCCCTTGCTTGCTGTGCCACTGGATTCAAGCTAGCCTGGCTTATAAGGGGTGAAACCCCCAAACTGTTCCCAGGATGCTTGTTTCCAGTCCAGGGAAGAGCTAGCCAGGCAGTTGGGGCTGGACTGTTCCCATGAGGAGCAGAGTCAAGACTGATTTGCATGTGGCTGGGTTTGAACTGGGGTGGCATAGTAAGCATAAGAATGAAATATTCAACCTAGATCTCTTGACTGGGGGTGAGTTGTTGAAAAGTTTCAGCACTCCGTCTATCATCTTGTTGTGTGTTCTATTACATCAGCGTCTGTCTTGCTTCAAACTTAGTCAGATAATACAGAATACCACTCTCCCACACGGTGGCTCAAACATGACGCAGCAATAGACACAACACAAAATCCCTAGAAAGGGATTTCACTATTATTAAATGAAGCACATCAAAGACTCTCTTTTCAGAATAAGGCTTGGGGTTTTATTTATGCAATGCTCTCTAACAGAAAGGCTTTTCCAGATGTCAAATGAACAACATTCAAATATATATTGATATATATATATATTCACTGAAAAAACCATAGGTTTCAGACACGTTATAGTTAGAAATTTGCATTTAAAAAACCTTACAAATTCACTGAAAAAAACATAGGTTTTAGGGACAGTTATAGTTAGTTGGACATTGCACTCATACAAAACCCGTGAAATTCCCCCGTTATAGTTAGTTCAGCTAACTATAACTCGCGCCCCCGCAATGCACTGCTGATGACGTCACATATTACATCACTCATGACATGGTCAGTGACATCACTGATGACATCACTGATGACATCTCAAATGACATCACTGATGACATTATCCAGTGACTGTGTGTTTCTGTAAAGTTGAAATATGTTTAATATATATAGGGAAAGGTGTATTGAAGAATGAGTGGGTGTATAAGTGTCTGTATGGATGATTTAGTAGGTGCATGACTAACTCTATAAGTGAGTTATTAAACGTATCTTACTGAATGCATGGGTTAGTGACTAAACTGGGTGAATGTCTGTATCCGTCTGTCTGTTGCTGTGTAAGTGGCTGCATGGGTTTGTGAATAGCTACATGAGTGTCTATATGAGCTATTGATTGGTTGTCTGAGTATCTGTATGGGTGCCTGAGTGTTTGTGTGGGTGGGTGGGTGCGACTCTGTGCATAGATGTGTGAGTGGGTGATTCACTGGGTGGATGGTTTCAAGAGTGCATCTGTGATAGACTGTATGGGTGGGTAAGTGTGTGTAAGAGTGTATTAGTGAGTGAATGTATGTCCCAGTGGTACATGTGTGAGTAACTACATATGTGAAAGGCAGTATATATGTGTGTTGGAGTATATAAATAGCTATAAGCGAGAGTGTGTGATTGTGAGAGTGACTGTATGGATGAGTGTGTGCTTGCATCAGTGATTGTATAAGAGCGTAAGAATGTGCTAGTATTTGTTTGAGTAAGTGAGCTGGTGTGTGTATAACTGTATAGGTGAGTAAATGGCAGTGTGTTTAATTATTTGCATGACTGACTAGGTGTGTGAGTACCTCTATGGATGAGTGGCGGTGTTTGAGTGTCTATATAGGAGTATGAGTGCATATGATAGTCCTGTACTGAGTGACCATAAGTATAAGTGACTGTACAGGTGAGTGAGTGGATGTGTGTGTAGACCTAAGAATCAATGAGTGGGTATGTAATTATTGGTGTTGGAGTGTCTATGGTTTTGCGAATGGCAGTCTGTAATTTAGAGTGGGTGTATCAAAGGTTATATTAGGGTGTGAGGAGGTGCATCAGATTATCACGTGGATGATGTCATCAGTGATGTCATCAGTGATGTCATTTGAGATGTCATCAGTGATGTCATCAGTGATGTCACTGACCATGTCATGAGTGATGTAATATGTGACGTCATCAGCAGTGCATTGCGGGCGCGAGTTATAGTTAGCTGAACTAACTATAACGGGGGAATTTCACGGGTTTTGTACGAGTGCAATGTCCAACTAACTATAACTGTCCCTAAAACCTATGGTTTTTTCAGTGAATTTGTAAGGTTTTTTAAATGCAAATTTCTAACTATAACATGTCTGAAACCTATGGTTTTTTCAGTGAATTTCAAAGGTTTTTAAATGCTAATTTCTAACTATAACGTGCCTGAAACCTATGGTTTTTGTCAGTGAATTTCAAAGGTTTTTTAAATGCTAATTTCTAACTATAACGTGCCTGAAACCTATGGTTTTTTCAGTGAATTTCAAAGGTTTTTAAATGCTAATTTCTAACTATAACGTGCCTGAAACCTATGGTTTTTTCAGTGAATTTCAAAGGTTTTTTAAATGCTAATTCCTAACTATAACATGTCTGAAACCTATGGTTTTTTTCAGTGAATTTCAAAGGTTTTGTAAATGACAATTTTTAAATGTATTAATTGTTATATTTATTTTTTTGATACTGATCTACTACATTTTTTTAAACTATTTATTTTTAGATATTTTATTTTTTAAATTACATTGTAATTACATTATACATTACATTACAAAATATACTTTCTCAGAATGAATTATTTTAGTTTAAATACTTTGCAAATAGGCAATAGACTTTTAAGTACAGTAGTTACAGTTGTTGCAATGGGCAACACAATTTCAAACACAATGCAACATTGAGCTCAATGTGAATTTCTAGTTAAATGCAATTAGTTACTTTATGGATTACTTTTCTAACCACAGGACTGGATCCTAGATTCAGTCCTGGGACATCTCCTGTAAACAGTTGAGTAAAAGCGTTTTGGTTACAGTAGTGATTTTTAAGGAATATTGTTGTATTTTAAAACTTTACACTTCGAAACTTTTTCACATAGAATCACCAATGTTATCCTACGGGAGGAAATTCACTTAGCAGGTAAGTAGTGTTATCGTTACTTTTTCTTACTCAGTGGTGGATCCTGGATCCAGCACTGGTGCACTCCTGTCAGTTGAAAGAATGCGTTTAAGTCATACAGGCGATATTTAAGGAATATTTGTAGTTTGTGAAAAACGACACTTTGAAACTTTTCTGCGGAAGACCAGATGGATTCCAATGGAAGGAAATACAAGTTACTGGTAAGTACGGTTAGAATTACTTATCAGGGTCAGTGCTGGGCTAAAAGATGCAGCCCTGGGTTCTCTCCTGATAACTGGTGAGTAAATCGGAATTCGTAGTTCGGATGATTTTAGAGGAATATTATAAAGTTCCAAAACTCCACACTTAGAAGAATTTCCAAGTGAAACCAGTCAATGTTAGCCTATGGAAGGAAATTCAAGTTACTGGTAAGTACGGTTAAAATTACTTTTCAGGATTAGTACTGGGCTCAAAGCTGCAGCACTGTGGTCTCTCCTGATAACAGGTGAGTAAATCGGAATTCGTAGTTCGGCTGATTTTAGAGGAATATTATAAAGTTCCAAAACTCCACACACAGAAGAATTTTCAAGTGAAACCAGTCAATGTTAGCCTATGGAAGGAAATACAAGTTACTGGTAAGTACGGTTAAAATTACTTTTCAGGATCAGTACTGGGCTCAAAGATGCAGCACTGAGGTCTCTCCTGATAACAGGTGAGTAAATCGGAATTCACAGTTCTGCTGATTTTAGAGGAATATTTGTATGTTTCAAAAATCGACACTTAGAAACTTTTTCAGCAAAAAGCAGGCAATGATATCCTATGGAAGGAAATTCAAGTTACTGGTAAGTACGGTTAAAATTACTTTTCAGGATTAGTACTGGGCTCAAAGATGCAGCACTGTGGTCTCTCCTGATAACAGGTGAGTAAATCGGAATTCGTAGTTCGGCTGATTTTAGAGGAATATTATAAAGTTCCAAAACTCCACACTTAGAAGAATTTTCAAGTGAAACCAGTCAATGTTAGCCTATGGAAGGAAATTCAAGTTACTGGTAAGTACGGTTAAAATTACTTTTCAGGATCAGTACTGGGCTCAAAGATGCAGCACTAAGGTCTCTCCTGATAACAGGTGAGTAAATCGGAATTCGTACTTCGGCTGATTTTAGAGGAATATTATAAAGTTCCAAAACTCCACACTTAGAAGAATTTCCAAGTGAAACCAGTCAATGTTAGCCTATGGAAGGAAATTCAAGTTACTGGTAAGTACGGTTAAAATTACTTTTCAGGATCAGTACTGGGCTCAAAGATGCAGCACTGAGGTCTCTCCTGATAACAGGTGAGTAAATCGGAATTCACAGTTCTGCTGATTTTAGAGGAATATTTGTATGTTTCAAAAATCGACACTTAGAAACTTTTTGAGCAAAAAGCAGGCAATGATATCCTATGGAAGGAAATTCAAGTTACTGGTAAGTACGGTTAAAATTACTTTTCAGGATTAGTACTGGGCTCAAAGATGCAGCACTGTGGTCTCTCCTGATAACAGGTGAGTAAATCGGAATTCGTAGTCCGGCTGATTTTAGAGGAATATTTGCACAATGGTGAAGGAAGGGGGTGGGGCCTGAGGTGACATGTCTGCAAACACGCCCTGTGGCGCGTTTTAAGTTGGAGAATTAATTCCTCCTCAATCCCGAGGGTCCCTAGGGGCCAACTCGCCCACCAGATACCTCCAGTATGCGCCAGAGAGCTGCGTTGCAGAGAGGTGTTCAGATGCCACGCCCCTTTTTACAACACTCTGCAACGCAGCTCCGTGGCGCTTACTGGAGGTACCTGGTGGGCTAGTTAGCCCCCAGGGACCCTCAGGATTGAAGGAAATTTAATTCCCCATCTTAAAACGCGCCACGGGGCCTGTTTGCACACATGTCACCTGAAGCCCCGCCCCCTCCCTTCACCACTGTGCAAACGCGCCCGTGGCGCGTTTTAAGTTGGGGATTAAGTCCCCTTGAATCCTGAGGGTCCCTGGGGTCCAACTATCCCACCAGGTACCTCCAGTAAGCGCCACAGAGCTGCGTTGCAGAGAGGTGTAAAAGGGGTGTGGCCTCTGTACACCTCTGTGCAACGCAGCCCCTGGCGCATACTGGAGGTTCCTGGTGGGCTAGTTGGCCCCAGGGACCCCAGTATTCAAGGGGAATTTGTCCCCCTCTGCAAACGTGCCAGGGGGCGCGTTTGCAGAGTGGTAAAGGAAGGGGGCGGGCCCTGCGGCACAATCGTTTTTTTTTTTTTTTTTTCTGAAGGGGGGCTGTGTGGCCCCCTTCCTTTCCTTTTTTGGGCCCTGGGGACCCCATCCCCCAGGGCGTTACCCCTTTTAAAAAAACGGGAAGGGGGCCGCGTGGCCCCCTCCCGTGGCCGATTCCGGCCCCGGGGACCCCATCCCCCGGGGCATGGCCACTCTTTTTATTATTTTTTTAAGGAGGGGGGCTGCGTGGCCCCCTCCTCAGGCCTCCTTTTGCCCCGGGGACCCCATCCCCCGGGGCAGGCCTTTATTTTTCTTTTATTTTTTATTCTTTTTTTTTGGGGGGAGGGGGGCCGCGTGGCCCCCCTCCCGGGCCACTACTTGCCCCGGGGACCCCATCCCCCGGGGCTGGCTCTCTCCGTTGGGGACCGTGGGGGTCCCCAATCCCCCACGGTCCCAGCCGGCTCCCCGCGTCCCTCGGGAGCCGGCATTGCTTCCACATGGGGAGCTGCTGACATGCAGCTCCCCATGTGGAAAGCAGTCTGCTTGCTTCATTGAAGCGAGAGCAGGTTTCCCTGCTCTCGCTTCAATGAAGCAAAGCAGTTTCCAATGGCAGGACGGGAGCCGCGAGGCTCCCGTCCTGTCATTGCAAACTACAGTGTCCCGGGGGTGAGCACCCCGGGACACTGCAGGAGCTGGCCCTGGGGGGTGGCGGTCCCCAAGGCCATCAATGGCTCCAGGAGGGGGGCCGCGCGGCCCCCCTCCCATCCAAATGCACAGTCCCGGGGAGATGGTGGTCTCCGGGGCTCGGGGGTCCTTAACGGACCCCCTAATTTACATGTTAGTGCCCCGGGGAGGTGGTGGTCCCCGGGGTGTGTGGGGGGGCTTGAGCCCCCCCACACAGGTTATTTCAATTTTAAAAAAAGAAGCCCCGGGGGGTGGCGGTCCCCAGGGCTGCGGCAGGGTGGAGAGCCCTCCCGCACCATTTTTTTTAAAGCCCCGAGGGGTGGCGGTCCCTGGGACTTGGGGGGCCTTAGAGGCCCCCCACATAAAACATAAACCCACCCCCGCAAGCCCCCGGGATTTGGCCCACCCGGGGGCAAAATAGCATCGAAGCGCGGGAGACCGCGCTTCGATTTTTTTTTTAATCGGCTGGATCCGCGCACCCAGCGCGTTTTTGCCGATTTAAAAAAAAAAAGAAAAAACATTTTTTTGGCCTTGGGGGTCCTTGTGGGACCCCCTGAGCAGGCCTAGGGGGTCAGGGTGTTTCTACCCGGCCCCCTTTTCGCGTTTTTCGCATTTTTCTCACTGCTTTCTTGTGCCTCGGGTCTACTGAGGGACAAGATGGCTGCCAACACTTCCTGGTTTGGAGTGTTGACAGCCAATTAGCATGCAGCTCGTGATCGGGAGGGTGGGCGGATCCACCGCGGCCATAGATATCGAAACTTTTATTTTGGATTTTCTCAGCAACTACTGAACGGATTTACACCATTTTTAAAAAGGGTGCTTTCTGGACCAAGCACTACCTTTTTGCCAAATTTGGTGTAATTCCGTTTAGCAGTTTTTGCTGTAGCCTTGCATAAAGTTTCCTATGGGAAATTGATTGTTTCACTCTTATTTTTTGAATTTCTCCGCAACTACTGAACGGATTTAAACCATTTAAAAAAAGGTCGCTTTCTGAACCAAGCGCTACCTTTTTGCAAAATTTGGTGTAATTCCGTTCAGCAGTTCGAGCTGTAGCCGTGGCTAAAATTTTCTATGGGAATTAACATGGAGAAAACACGTTTTGGGACCCCCTTTTTTCTCGGCCCCGCTGATGAATCACCCCGAAACTTTCAAGACAGGAGCGGACCGGAGCGCCCCACTAGTTTTGAAAATTTCGCGATGATTCGTCAAACGACGCCAAACTTATTGGGAATAGAATGTTGCGGAATTCCTATGGATAATAGGTCCTAACTATAACTATCTACTGGCGACCGCCAGTAGATAATATATATATATATATATTTATGCAAACAATAATAACACACTTGGCAAATGCATCTGTTAAATGCATGGATAATAATAAACACAAGCAGATGACAATAATAACTGGACGTCCTGCAAGAGATCAGAAAGATATATATACACTAAATCCATCAGATGAATAACTTGGATGTGCACACAGAGTCACTAACGCATCACCAAGTCAATACTCAAAGAAAACACCTCACTGATCGTTCACTCGACATCCTTGCCAACTCAAGTTGGGGGAGTCTGTTGACAGCCAGGCAGGACTCGCGATCGGGACCCAAATCCCAAATTCTATTGTGATGACACATCTGCCCCACAAGTGAGCACCCATCTGCTTGCCAAGATCCCCTGCCTTTAATACCTTTTACTCAACCTAAGGCAAAGGTTCTAAAAACCTCGCCCCCCTTCTTCTGTTACGAAAACCTCAGCTGACCGTACTGGTCTGTGTCAAGGTCAAGACAGAAGCTGGCCAGGCCCCTGTATTTTGACTCCGAGACAGAGCTGTACATGTCACACATTTCTCCGGCAACAACAATCTCTGCTCTGAAAGGCACCAAGCACACTTTCCACACATTATCCCAGCGAAGCTTACGAAAGCCTCCATCCAGCAGAACACAAATCAACCTTCCTGTGCACGCAAAAAGCTCTAGCAAGACAGAGTCAGAATTCAAGATGACATGAGGGCATGTCAAAGCCAATAGTAAGAGCTTCATAATACTTCCCAATGTACAACACAATGCTCATTTGTGCACCACTGCCTATAGCATCACACACTTCATCTGCCAATGTACAACTTAATGCTCATAACACTGCACTTCAAGACCAAAAAGTGCATTCCACATCTCTCTCTCTCTCATGCTTTCTAATGCACATCCCACACGTTCTGTTCTTGGCAAGCTGTTCTACTCTGTGACAGCTCCCGCTTTAAAACTACGAGAGATACAAAAGAAATCTTCCAGGGATAAAGGCATATGCAAGACATACATTCAGGCTAGGGTAAAGTAAAACACCAAAAGTCAATTAAAATCATGGCAGTCAAAGGTTATCACGTGGTTTCAAACCATAGGAGTGCCTCTAGCACTACAGCGTCATATGTTTGTTTTTTAGTTGCCCAGTTCTAAGGCATTAGTGGGGAGTCTGTCAAAATATCTTGATTGGTGCATAATTTTAATGATTTCGATGGAGCTACTTCGTTCACTATCAATTTCATATAGTCTTTAATTGTTAATTTAACATTGACTTTGTTGGAACACAGTGCACTTTTCTTTGCTCCTTTCCTCTCATGACCATTGATCCTAATATCCTCAAAGGGCTCTTGCACATCTGCTCCTCAGTTGATTCTCATTTCAATTACCTATTTGTTTATTTTTGTACTGAATGCAGGGAAGAATTTCAGAAAAGGGAGAATTGTTAATTACATTTGCATGAGGCCCCGCTCTTTGAGATCCTATTTTGTAAGTATGTTTTTTCATGTTGTATCCCATTATCCAAGAGTTCCTATATTCACTGCTGACTCTCATCCACTTAAGTGTAGTGTCGGGTGTTGGATGTTATGGTCTTGGATCCGCGTGTGCAAGGAAACTACTCATGGGAAACTCCTGGCCTTTCGAACAAGGAATACTGCCACATATGATATTCTCTGTGCATCGGTCATAGTGGCAGTGTGATTCAGCTTGGGCTCACTACCACATCCCCAACCACAAGCAGCAATGAGCTGTTGGCCACCCTTGGCTTCTTTTGAAATTCCCTGCCAGTACCTCCCAACCCCAATACCTCACTCTGACATGCCCCTCTCTTCCCCGCCGACTCCTCTTGCCCTTCAGGTATTCACTGATGGACAAGAATTACCTGGATGACACAGGGTGGGTGGTCGGGAGGAAAGAGAGGCTACCCTGCTGGGGCCGGGGGGTCAGCAGGGTGTCTCAACAAGCTGGCTAGCCCTTAGTCGCACGAGCGCCCAGCAGCCTATGTGGTTGACTAGGAGCTAGTCCAATGGTAGAACTTCTTGTGGATTATTTCTGGTATTCCTGGCAGTCCGTTGATCATATAATCCAGGCATGACACTCTGGCTCTTTATGGGTTGCCTCTCCACCCCCTCACTTCTGCATAGCACAGCACAACCCGCACCGCTAGCCAGCTAGCACAGCACTGTGCGTGCAAGCATACACAGGTAGCAGTCAATGGTTCCAATTTAGTATAGGGCCAGTGGACCTCTGCACCACACCTGGACTTGCCAAAATAGCCCATGCATAGCAGCTTAACACCTGCTCCTTAACCCCCAATGAGCAATGCCCCCGCTAACAACCCCCAGAAGTGAGGATAACCAAAAGGAACAAAGGTAATCATCAGCAAGCATCCACCTCAAGCAGCATGGTAGGTCAGCAGTACAGCCTGTGACCCCGGCAGCCCCCTGCAGGCCGGCTGTCGTCTGTGATAACTCAGTAATTCTAAATAGCTATGAAGTAATTCAGTGCCCCAGCAGCTCAGCAACTCGGCGGCCCAGCGACAGCTCAGTGGCCTCAAACTTAGCATGTTGTGTAGTTGTGTTGTCACATCAGAGGCCCATAATAAATGCACTGAAATCCATCTCAACTTCCTTTACACCTTCAGAGTATAAGACGCAACAGTCGCTGTTTGCCATGGACTGGCCTGTCGAACGCTCTGGCTGTGAGGCTTGCAAAGTACCAAACCCACGATCCCATCCACCGTTCCCCCCATGTATAACTTGAAGTAATAGTTCCACAATGTCAACATTTACTTCAACACGCTAGCTGTGGGAATCCCAATTCTGGCATATACAGGAAATTCTGTCCTAATGTCCTAATGTGGAGTCCAAATCTGCGGACCCAAAGATTTCTCCCTTCCTGATTGTTGGAAGGTAAAGTCTAGTGCAGTGTGCTTAGGGATAAACCACAACTTTCTAAGATTCACACCTCGGATTGAGGAAAAGCATGAAGGAAGTGTTATTTCCAAATCCAAATTGTGAAATTCCAAATGATGCACTAATACCACCTAGGGTGAACACCCCACCGCACAGTATCAGGATTTTATTGCTGTGGTATTACCACACAAAAATAAAGCTGTAATTGTTATGAAGATCTAAGTGTATTTATGTGTTGTAAAGTGAAGGCAACATATTTAATATTTGAAGGGCAAAAGGTTTCTCAATATGGATATTTTTATTTTTGTAGAAAAAAGTTAGGGGCATATTAGCAAGAACATGCGATAAATATCGCAAACCTTGCTTAGCGCGCCTTTTGTTATCGCCGGCTATCGCTGGATATTACCGCGGAAATAACATGCTATTAGCAAGGTTTATCTCCATTGCGATAAAATATCCAGCGATAGCGGCGAAACCCAGCTTTAACGCGAGAAATCCAGCGATAAAATCCTATCGCTAATTCTGGGGACTTAACCTTACAATCCACCTCCCATTGACTTTCATTGCTAAGTCATGTTTTTATCAGTTCTAAAAAACAAGCGCTAATCGGGGTTAGCGCGCATTTTTATCGCTTCGCGGGTATTGCTAATAGGCGATAGGTATGTAAGCGACTGTTTTCTGTCGCTTTTAGTTGGGAACGCCTACCTTGCATGTCATTAGTGATAATTATCGCTGACATGCAAGGCGATGTAAAACCCGGCCGCTATCGCCGGAAAGCTGTCGCTAACGCCTGTTAGCGACAGCTTGCTAATAGGTCGTTAAAAATATCGCCGCTTTAGCGGCAAAAAGTCCCGCTAAAGCGGCGATAGAGCCCTTGATAATATGCCCCTTAATTGTATAAACGCACCAATCCGCATGATTTAGTCATGCAGGTTTTCCACTTGGCATTAGTACATTTTTCATACAGGAGTACTCTTAGGACTCTTTTTGTAAAATGTTTTAGAAATCTTCTTCCAATTTCGGGGCCAATTACGATGTTGTTCGGAAACTGTTCCGAACGACTCGAGCTCGGAATCGTTTCTGAACTAATCGGGTCCTGCGAGTCCGAACGACTGATTACGATGCTTCCCAACATCGTTTGGTCGTACTCACTTTGACTTCAATTGGACCCTGTGTTCCGAACGAGAACACAGGCTCCCATTGAAAAAAGGGGGTGTTGGGGAAAACCTTGCACCCCATGGTGCCTGCCGCATTGTGCATGGGTGGGAAGAGGGGTACCTTGAGTACCCCATGGGCCCCAATCAGACGCCTTTGGGTGAAGGGGGGCCCACAATGGACCCCCAAAGACAGATTCCGATAGCTGTTTGGTGTCGGGCAGACCAAATCGGAACGGCTGTCCGAATCGGTCATCGTAATCGCTCGTTCAGAAACCGTGTCCATAGAGCTGTACGATTTGGCTCCGAAAGACTCGGGCTGTCTGAATGCCTTTCAGAACCGATTCGGACTGCCCGAATGATTTCCGGGCATCGTAATTAGTTGTTGGGAAATGTGTATGATTCGTACGGAAACAAGGGTTCCGAATTGGATTCTGCAATACCGAATCCCATTCGGAGCCTTTCCAAACTTCATCGTAATTGGCCCCTTAGAAGGAAACATGGAAGTTTTTTTTTTTACTTTGACTTGTAGTGCTTCGTGAATGAGCCCCAAAGTCTTGGTAAGTCAGTGTGGAGACAACTTTTGTTGGCTGTCAAATCTTGTGTGATCAATAAGGGGTCAGTTCCTATTAGGCATTGCTTGATAAAAGTGTGATCCACCTTTCAGATCAGCCCAAGGAAGTATTTTCCTTCATGTTTATGCTGTCCTATCATTGGTGATTTAAATATACGTGTGCACCATGGGTGAGCTAGATTAACTGACACAAATATTGCATTTATTTTGAAATTCAAGTCTTATTTCAAGAAAACCACAGATTCTGTTCCAGGGGCATAGCTTTCATTGTTGCAGAATGTGCAGTGGCATTGTGGCCCAGAGGCCATTTTCTTCCTTACACTAGGGCCCAAGATACGCTGGCTACACCACTGCTCTCTTCTGCTCAGAGATATAGCATTCCTGTGCCTTGGAAGTCATCTAGCCCCAACCCTCACTTCCCTAAAACCTGCAATATCCTCTTCACACCCAGTGCTATTTTTAATTTATGAAAGTTCAGTTGTCATGTCTTAGGAACAATACAAATTAAAATTCTTTAATTTTCATTCATTGTAAAAAACGTTTTGCAAAATAAATAAAAAGTGATACAGAAGTAGGAAGGATACAAAAAGAACAAAACAATTAATCTCAACCAATATAAAATTAACAGAATCTAAAAATAAATGCTTTTTGATCACTGCCTTGGTTAATCATTAAAATTGGATATGAACGATCAAAAAAAATAACCATTTGGGAAATTACATAATTCTTTGGAAGTAAGAGGAAAAACCTGGGGACGTATATAATGTTGTGGTTGTAGGTCTCCTCCACACTTATATTAAATAAGACTTATGTAGACCATCAAAACAAGGGCAAACACAAAAGTAATGACTGAACCTTGCATTATCTAAGCCACACAATATACACTTATACACTTATTGAGAATTTCCATGTCACTATTCCCTATAGTATAGTGTAAACTGAAACACAAAAATGTAAATATAATCCATGGTTGTAAACAGAACTAATATAAGTTTGAAGGACACATGGAGCATAACAGAAATAAAATGACTGGCCTATGTTACACATATTATAAATTTGTTTTCTGCATTTTATCAAAATTACTGCATTTTTGACACTCACTTCAAAGCTTACCTTAGTAACAGGCTAGTTATCACATTCTGATAGTAGGAAAACTTGACTTAAGGTCATTTAAAAAGCTAATATACAATTTGCCATTAATTCTTCATAAAATAAAGTATTCACCAAAATTTCCATGACATCCAAATTTAAGTAGAAAGGCGAATGGAGAAAAATATTTTAGTCTTGTAGCATCCATTTGCTTAGCAACAGCATCATGACTGAATTCCGGCTATATCAATGACTGAGGGGTTCACTTCCTTCACCTGAACAACCTTTTAAATTCCTTTATATCTAATTAATTTAATTTCTCATTACAGATCCACAAATGTCTGGTGTACCATATCCCCCTCATTTAAAGCACTCACAGTAACCCTCAGGTGTCCTGAATGAACACCGGCTGTTCCGGGTATCAGTGTAATCAAAGAATAATCCAGGAGACTCTGTTGGGTGGTGGAGAGAAGACATGTGAAGTGAAAGATAAGGGCTGAAAGATGTGATAGTCCCAGGAAAGAAGAGGCACCATTTTGTGAAAGAAGCATGCATACTTAACCTGGCCTGCCAAGACCCCATGGTACCGCACCACAGATCCCAGGTGGGGCATCCAAGAAAGACAAAGTGACAGTCTTGCCCTCACAGGAGGAAAGACCTGTGAGAAAGAGAAATGCTTGGGAAAACAGATGGGCTTTCCATCCTCTGGACGTGAGTCAAGGCTTGGATGGTGCCTGGCTGGGCAAGGCCCAAATCTCATAGGGACTAAAGGAGAGAGAGGGGATACGCACCGGCTCAGTAAGCTGCTAAAAAGGTGACCTGAATGGTGAAAGGAAAGTGCTGGAGAACAAGTAGGACCCAGAACAAAGGGTGGCACCATTTTGGAAAAAGGCACGCAGGTATCTGATCAGTCCCACCACGACCCCTGAAGGCTTGGCAACACCCTTGTGGTGGCTGCCAACACAGAAAGCAGTAGAGGCTTGACCTGGCAAATGGGGGAAAACTGAGAAAAAGAGGAGGACCTAGGGTTGGTAGAAATTCAACAGCCCATAAAGGTAAGCTGAGCCCTGTTTAGAGCATGGGGAAAGACCACCAGTCAGTGGGCACCCAAAGCAAATGGTAGGGATAGGAGAAAGGACATGTACACAGAAGGGGTGGGCAGAACATGTGAAATTACGCACCACGTTATTCCTCAGAGTTACAAAAAAACTCAGGAATATTCCACTGAGTTTCACAAACGGGCAAAAAAAATGCAGGTCACGCTGCTCATGCTGTGATTTAGCACCAGTAGCTCATTCCACACTGGAAAATCAGCTTGAATGGCAACATGGGGTGTGCAAGAGCACGTGTCAATTCAAGTTGATTTTGTTGCTGCTCGAGTACAAAATCTATTTGAGAAGCAGCCCTCAGACTGCTCACGTGACCATTGTCGCATTAGGGGATGACAAATCTTGCTCGCACTCACCAGCTCACTTGGTGGAGTCTCGCGTTATTCTCATTGCCATCACATTGCTTGAATGGGAAAAAAAATCCAGCGATTGTTGGAATTTGGTCGGAGCTCTGTGTTTAAAGAGTAAAGTGGAGTTGCCAATTTCTTCCAAGTAAAGTGGAGTTGCCAATTTCTTCCAATTCTGCAAGTGGGATTAAAAATTCCAGCAGGGCTGATTGTGCAGCTGTTTGGGCCCAGGTAATTTCTGGAAGCTTTTGGAACCCTGAGATCTCATGAAGAACACCTGCAGGAGTGGCATATGGGTGTCATCATACAACCACCCAATGTTTTTAACATAAGCCCCATCTATTAACATTTGTAGACAGGGCTTTGTGCAAGAAAAGGTAGGAACAAAGAAAAGTTTTCTTTTCTCCAAACATTTCCAACTTAGCACGTGCTCTGTACTGTACAGCACAAATCCAAAATGGTAAAAGTTTAAATGTAAGTCTAAGAATAGTATTTTGTATTGGTAGGGTACTCTCCTAGTCCAAAACCTAAGCTAGACGCACACAGATACTGTTGCACTAGGCTTTTAAAGAGATGCTAGGGTTGGGTTTAAAGGGCTTAAAAAGTGTAGTATGTCTGGATAGTTGGGCTCGCAGGAGTCCCTAGGTATGGAGCTTTTTCTCCCGTCAGCCAATTCAGCACTGTGGAACCAGTGCTGGCACCGCAGTAATAAATGATCTGATTGACTGACCACAAGCCAGAAAATAATGTTGCAGCAATCATTGAAGGCACAGGGACTCAGTCCCCTTGTCTTAAAAATGCTCAGAAAATAAGAATTAAGGGGACTGGGTAAGAACATCCTGACACCCAAGTATTTGAGGAACTCCTCCCACACTCTGACAATATTTAAAAAAACAATTGTGCCACAGGCACTGCAGTGCTTCCACTGACTCAGTGCAGCCCTATCCAGAGGATGCTTGCATGTTACCATGGTACCATGGGCTGTGAAGCTTGAGTGTTGAGAACCTCCGGAGTCTGCAGTACCCTCATAAAAATGTAAAAAACAAAAAAATCAACATGTGGATTGGGTTTCAGCGGAGGGATGGGTGCTAAAGGTCATGCACAATGAGGGGGGCTTGGTTGCCTCCATAGGGTTGGCTGCAGGGCCTGGCAACTCTGCACTGTGCATGACTAAAGGCCATGCACAGCATGTGATTGACCGCCTGTGGGGGAGTTGTGTGGAGGTCCTGGCCAAAGGCTGTGCACAGAAGGGAGTTAGACACGTGCAGCTAGGTTGCGGCCAACACCCATTGAGTATGGCAAAAGGCTGCGAGGAGAATCTCCACTGTGCATGGCCAAAGGCTGCATGCATCAGTAGTTGGTCGCTTATGTAGGGTTGGACACACTACATGGCCAGAGGATAGGCCACATGGCTAGGACTCCATTGAGGATGTCCAAAAGCCATTCACAGTGGGGATTGGGAGCCTATAGTGTGGTTGGGCATAGGATGTTGGACGGAAGCCACACCCTGCAGCTAACACCCTGATGCGTACGGCCAAAGGCCAAGAGCACCCCCCTCCCGCTGCTCGTTGCCAAAGGCCATGCACACCAGGGGTTGAGCAACCCCTTACCTTCAAAAGTTCCACTTCTGCTTCTTTCATTTTGATTACAGACTAGAGCTTGCTGAGTAATCTTTCAGCCTAGCAAAAGCAAAGTTGATATTTTAACTGATTGGATTAACAAGAATGCAGTACCACAAGCTATTACTAGGAGTGCTTTGATGCCTGCACCTACTTCTATTGCAGGGGGGTTTACAATAGGCTACTTATCCTGCATAATCACCACATTGCAAAGATGCACTACTACAGACCCGAACTAGGTGAAGATCTACCTGTCAACAACACTGGATTTCAAAGGTACAATTGCACCTGCTAGCAGCATCACAAGCACGTTACTATTTGGGGTTGGCAGACTATGCCTACGTCACTTGAACAAATTAAACACATACTCCCAGGTTTCTGTAATCAGGTAAAGGGTAATTTACAGCAGGGTTACTTTTGTTTGTGCCAGAGTTGGGACAGCATGTATTAGGAACAGTACTTCTGGTATTCGAGATCCACTTGACCTTTCTCCTCTCTTGAACTCCCCCTCAATAGTCCCACTTTTGTTTCCTTCACACTTCATCCACTGTCTAAAACATGATGGGCATTTTCCACCACCAGTATTCATTTCAGATGCATATAGTTCCTTTCTTCTCTGTTCAGTATGTCAAAGGACACACTCCTATCCCAATCCTCTGTCTAATAAAATCATAATTGATCAAGTACAGTTTTTCTGAGCTGCATTTGCATCTTTCCTTTCTGGTGCCATCACTGGATGCGCACGGATTTACAATTACAAGGCATTATTAACTAATGTTTTGCAGCTTGCCAGAATTGCTGAACTACAAAGGTTCATTACAACAGGTCGCTACTAAGGGGCATTCAACCGCATTGCCATAGCACCAAAGACGTTGACTACATGACGTTTTGTGGCAACATCACAAAATTGCAATGGTGTAGTACAACATCCTGTTACTCGGTGATGTTTTTCAGGCTGGAATAATCACTAAATATAACGATGACCATACCAGAGAGTTGTTACCAGCTGGCGTTCTACAGACTAACTATACATGCAGATATTGCCCATACCTTGTTTGTAAATCTTTCTATTGTATAGTTTCGAAATATTATTTATTCTTAAAAACTAAGGAAGGAATGGGACTCAATCATTTTTGACTAGTAATTATCCATAGTGGGAAGCTCTTTTGATCCTGTCAGTGTGAGACCTTCTTGTATATCTCTTTGCTTTTGTTTGCTACATAATGTTTTCTGTCATCTCATATTTTTCACCGAGCGAACGTTGCCTTTTTTTCATCGCTTTTTGAAAGTCTGAAAAATATGTTGCATGGCATAGTGTCTGTCTGCTACTTCATATTCGGCATAGTGGATAAGAATGGTAGTTTCATCCTCTATAAGAACAACATTGCATTACTTACAGATCTATCTCAGTCAGGCGTCTTGTTCTGTCTCTATCTACAACCAATCGTCACTTACTCTGTCTTTGTTCATTATTTGTAAAAGTTCAGTGTCCCATTTATGAGTTTGTCACACAGTGCAGCACAGCAAGTCACCTTGCTGCTCTGCACTTGTGACAGGGAAAGGGCAGGGATGTGCTGTATTTTAGCCAATACAGCGCATCCGTGTCTTTTCCTCTGCTCTGGTGCCCTTGTGGCAGCCTAGCGCCAATGCAGGCAGTCTTGCACCATGGTGCAAGTGTGCCTGCCTTGCATGCAGGATTGTTTTTGTGCAAGAAGGGACACCGTCCTGCACAAAAACAATCCTGAGAAGCTAAATCCTCTTTCTATTCTGCAGCACACATAGAAAGAGGAAATAACAAGGAGAAATAAAGATATTTCTCCTTGATACTCCTCATTTGAGAAGGCGCATCTTTTTGGCCCATTCCCAGCTCTACCAGTTCTGGTAAATCTGGAAATGCCTCAAAAACAATGGGAGTTGTGTGAGAACACACACGCAATGCCCGTGGAATGCTTTCCCAGGGCAGAGTAATTCAATGCAGCGATTTGCGCTGTGTTGCCTTGCTCCAGATTTATGGCGCCACCGAGGCCTTGCGTCGCTTCATAAATAACATGTAAGGTTTGCGTTGCTCTTGCACCATGTTTTGAGGTGCAAAAGCGACACAAACCGGCTCATAAATAGGCCCCTCAGTTGTTTTTTTTTTGTGCTTTCATTAGGTATCCTGGAAGGTCGTTCTGCAGTCACTCCTCATTGCTAGCTTACAAGAATAGAACACGCACTTGTTAATTGCCTGTGCACTCATTCATCCATGTACTAACTCCCATTCAACCATCAACTAATTTTCACACTCACCCACACACCCTATCACAAAACCACACACACACACACAAACTCACCTATGAAAAACCTAATTAGCTTAGCATTGCTATCAACTTTGACAATGCTTGTTTCTGAAGGGAGTAATCATCCTAAATATAAGCTCACTTTGTTAGTGAATATGACCCTTCTCTAGCAGCCATGCATCCTCATTTCCATGATATGCAAAGGTGAATGTTCGTTAATAATAGCAGAATTGGTACAGAAGGATTAGAGAGCAGATTGTCAAAAGGTAAAATAAAATGCTGAAGTTAAAAGAAAAAAATGTGACATTTTCATCTGCCTGCTGTTTTCTCCTTCACTGCTTTATTTTCAATGCCTTTCAACTGCACCTTAACTGTTTCCATGCAAAGGTATTTCAAATATTATAAACAATAAAACTATCCCCAAAATGTGCATAATTAATACTGTAATGGCTTCTTGGGGTGTTGGTGACATTCTCAAATCACTTAATCTTTGGTCTCAAGGTTCATGATGTCACTAGAACCCCCTGATGCTATTTACAGATTTGTTATGTACCACCAGGGATGGTTTATGGCCTCAATTTATGTTCCTAAATTGTAAATAAAAATGTGGTAAAATATTACTGTGACCTGGAGTAGCAAGCACATTCCGGGTAATTAGGAATTAAGCAGAATTCAAATCCCCAACACAATATAAAGAGAAGCATTTTCTAATATGTTGTGAACACCGGAGTGTTTGCAGTTTTGTAAGAACAGAGGAACGGACTGCTCATGGTTCCACAGAAATATATCATTTAATTAGGCGCCATTTTGACAGCAAATCTGTGCTCAGTCTGTGCATGTCTATCTGCCTTTCTTTTTAAAAACAGAATATATGGAATTGGTATGTTTCATTACAATATTCATTCTGTAGAAGCATATTTTGAAATCAAAAATGTATACAATTAGGCCCGTAGGAGATTCCATACTATTACAAAACAGTAAGGAATGTGGAAGTACAACCTAAAAATAATCTTTCTCTACCTCTTTCAGCAGTTCAGTATTGATCTATATTTAATACATATTTCAGATGACATTCCTAATGCTGCTTTAATACACACATATATACAACGATGCTGAGAATATTTATGTGTAAAGTGCACCACAGTATTCTTAGACCTGGGGGCATATTTATTAAAGAGTTAGGTCGCCCTTGCACCACGCAATGGGGCACAAAAGTGACGCAACACCTAAGTTAAATTTATCAAGCCACGCAAGGCCACAGTGTGTCCTAGCGTGGTTTGAAAAATCTAGAGTAACGCAACACAAAGAATATTGCTGCATTGAGTTACTCTGCCCAGGGGGTCATTTCACGGGTGGAACATGGGTGTTCCCAGGCATCCACCCATGGATTCTGGCGCATTTCCACATTTACCATTACTTGTAGACCTGGGAATGGGTAAAATTGCTACGCCTCCCCAGTATAGTGATGTGGTGCAAAGGGCACTAGGACCCTGCACAGGACCTGGGGGAGGGCCAGCCACCGGACACCACTTCCGGTCAGGGAAGTGGACGACACACTTGGTGGCCGACCAGAGACGTGAGGGGACGTGCCTGCGAGCACGAGGTGGAAGCATGAAATAAAGAAACAGAAAACCCTTACCGGTGTCCTGGCGTTTCCTTGGGATCAGAGGGCTGCAGGGACACGACAACTGGCGACGAAAAAGGTGGGATTACAAAGTGCCACCAGACCCGCATGCCCGGGTCATATGTGACTCATTAACGGAGCCAGGATCCCTCCCTGGTCCACCTGCCGCAGGAGAAGAACCGCCGCGACATCGGGAGCCCACCCTGGTCGCAGGAAGGAACGGAGCCAGGAGCCCACCCTGGTCTGAGTGCCAAGAAGGGAGAAAAAATGGAGCGACGGTGGGAGCCCACCCCGGGCGCTGTGAAGGAAAAGTGGTAAGAGCCCCCCCCAGACCGTCTGACAGCAAGCGGTGCACCCGACTGTGCCCCCAGCCACCCGCCGTATAAAGAAAAATCCCGAGCCTCGCGCGTAGATTTTGAGCCAAATCTCGCATGAACACGGCGGCCATTTTGAGGTCAGGCAGGCTCAGCCAATCAGCATCGAGGAAGGCCCAGCGGCCATTTTAAGGTCAGGCGAAGTCAAGAACAAGGAAATCTCACTTTCACGAGACTGCAGCGGCCATCTTAAAGTCAGGCACAAGAGCGAATAGGCAGTGAGGAAGGCCCGGCGGCCATTTTAAAGTCAGGCAAATAAAAAAGGCACACAAGTTGAAAATAAAAGGAAAAAGGCAGAAAAAAAAAGGAAAACAAAAGGCAAATAAAGACTGCATTGGGAAAATAGGAAAGGCAGGCAAACAAATAGGAAGAGGCAAGCCTGCATTGTAACAATAATGACGGAGGAAAGCAATGACACCAACTCTGCAAATGCAATTTTTCCCAGGCCACTACCATTTAGCATGTTGGATCCACAGACGAAAGGCATTCTCTGGGAGAGATGGATTAGGCAATTCAAACGCTACATGTGTGCGACATGCAAGGCGTATAAAGACCAGCAGAGCATAGACCTGTTTTTAAACTTCATAGGCGATGAGGTCAAGGACCTGCTAGTGACGTTTCCCCCAGAACAAACCTCAACATACAAAGGACTGATAAAGTGCCTCACTGACAAATTTGACCCTCAAAGAAATGTGGATTTTGATAGGTACACATTTAACACCACATGCCAACTGGCAGAGGAGTCCCTTGATGATTTTGCAACCAGACTGCGCAAGCTGGTCACATATTGCGAATTTGAAAAATTTGACAACGAACAGGCCATAAGGCTGCGCATCATCGAAGGCTGTCAGTCGGTGGAGTTCTGTGCCTGAATACTAAAAGAACCATACACATTGGAGAAGGTACTAACAATGGCCCGGGCAGAAGCCAGAGCAACAGCACATGCCCTGCTAATGGAAAACGGAAAAGCAAGAACAGTGGAACAGGCTAATCGCATCGCTGGGAATGCCAGAAAATGAGACAAAATTCCGCCGCCCCGGAAGCAGAAACAAGAAAGAACATGCTATCGCTGTGGGATCGAATTCCCACATGCTGGTGCCTGCCCAGCGATGGGTCACAAGTGCAGGAAATGCAACAGGGAAAACCATTTTGCGAGTGCCTGCATGAGTGGTCAATTCAAAAGTGAGCGAGGAAGACCCGCAAGACAACGGACAGCGACAAGTAAATACGCACAGCACATGGACACACAAAATCGCAGTCCGTCAGCTGAGTCAGATGGAACAAATCCGCAAGAGGCAGCAGAACGGCTGTACCTGATGTCGGACGTATCAACAGAAGGTCGCACACCAGAGCACATCCAACTGGTGGACAAACAACAAATAAAGAAGACTGCGACGGTGAACATTGAGGTAGGGAACCATAGCACCAGCTTTGTACTAGACAGTAGAGCTACATGCAACATCATGTGCATGTCAGAATATGAAAAGATGAAACAGAAATCGCCGCTATCACTGTCCACCGTCAATGTCTTCACATGGGGCTCCAGGAAACCAGTGGTGAACATGGGGAAATTCATAGAGGCACTGACATGTGAAGAAAGGTCGATAAAAGAAGAAGTACACATGCTACATGAAGACAACACAGCACCGTGCCTCCTAAGCAATGTCACGGCGCAGGTGATGGGTCTCCTAGCAATGACCTATCACATGTCAGAATGACAAAACATTTTGAGAGAACACCCAGCCATACTACAGGGACTGGGTAAAATGAAAGACAAACAAATAACACTACACATCAATGAAGCAGTCAAGCCAGTGGCTCAGCATCACAGAAGAGTGCCCATACACCTGCAGCCACAAGTGGAAGAGGAGATAAAAAGCCTACTTGAGCAAGACATCATAGAGCCGGCAGATGGACCAATGCCATGGGTATCTCCGATAGTGGCAGTACCAAAAAAAAATCACATCAAAAATGTGCTTCTGCATTGACATGAGGAACTCCAGCCCGGCAATTAAAAGGGAAAGACACCCGGGACCCCATCGCAATGACATAATCAGCTGTCTCACTGGAGCATGCCGGTTTTCAAAACTAGATCTATGCAAAGGATACCATCAGCTAGAGCTTGATCCACAATCATGATATATCACGACATTCTCCACTCACATGTGTCTCTTTCGCTACAAGCGACTCAGCTTTGGAATATCATCAGCAGCAAAAATATTTCAAGGAACAATAAGATAGGTGATCAGGCCAGTAAAGAACAGTTTAAACTACAGCAATGATACCCTGGTATTCGGACGATCAGACGAGGAGCATGACCACGCCCTGCGAGAGGTCTGTGGTCAACTGGAACAAGCAGGCCTGACCTTAAATGAGGACAAGTGTGAGCTGGGGAAGGGAGAACTGGTGTTCTTTGTGCACATATTTTCAAAAAAAGGAATGAAGCCAGATCCTAGCAAAGTGGAGACATTAAAAAAAAAAAAACCTCCAGCAGATGTAGCGGAGGTGAGGTCATTTCTTGGATTAGCGAGCTACTGCGCTCGATACATAAAAGACTTTGCCACAGTGAGCACCCCATTTCGAGAGCTAACGAAGCAAGGCTAGAAATTTCTCTGGACTGATGAATGTGACAAAGCGTTTGAGGCCATCAGTGACGCAGTCACAGCAGTTGATCATCTCGCATACTTCAACCCTTCGCTATGCACCGAGCTCACTGTCGATGCCAGCCCGGTGGGTCTAGGAGCTATTTTAGCGCAACACACGCCCGGAAGAGACTTGCCCAGGCAAGTTGTTGCGTATGCAAGCAAGAGTTTATCGAACATTGAGAGGGCATACTCGCAACCCGAGAAGGAAAGTTTGGCAGTGGTATGGGCGTGTGAACACTACCACATGTTCATATATGGGAATCACTTCACCATTGTAACTGACCACCAAGCACTAGTAACAATATATGGAAACCCTAACGCAAAAATACCACTGCGCATTGAAAGGTGGAGAATACGACTGATGGACTATGACTTCGAGATAGTGCATAAACCTGGAAAGGAACACAACCCAGCTGACTACATGTCAAGACATCCGTTGCCAGAAGTACCTGAGGTCATCTCCATGGCAGAAGAGTGTCTAAACTCATGTTAAGACAAAAACACCCCCGCTCCAATAACGCTGGGGGAGCTGAAGTGAGAGACAGCAAGTGATGCCACTCTGTAAGCAGTAAAAATAACAACAAGACAGCAACGGTTGAGACATGTGAACAACAGCAGGCCCATGGGGGAAGGAGTAAGAAGGGAGAAAGTGTTAGCATTTAAACAGATACAAGAAGAGCTGTCAGAAATAGAAAAAGGAGTTCTACTAAGAGGAAAAAGAATAATAATACCAAAAACGCTACGGCGGCAAACAGTGAATTTGGCGCACGAGTCCCACAGAGGCATAGTAGCAACAAAGAAGATGCTACGGGAAAGAGTATGGTTCCCCGGGCTGGATCAACTGGTGGAAGAAACAATAATGAACTGTCACCTATGACAAATAACGGGAAGGCCAGCAAAGCCAGAGCAGCTGAGGATGTCCAACCTTCCCAGGGCAGTGTGGACAATACTGGCCGCTGACTTCTATGGGCCACTGGACACTGGCAACTACCTGCTGTTAGTAATTGATGAATACTCAAGGTTCCCCATAGTACGACAAGTGTCATAAACATCAGCCACAGCAGCGTTGCCGATATTAGATGACATATTCGCAGCATGGGGCTCCCCACAAACGATGAAGATAGACAATGGGCCACCCTTCCCGGGAAAGGAGATTCACAAATTCATGGCGTACCTGGGCATCCACCACAGGAAGGTAACGCCTCTGTGGCCATAAGCAAACGGCATGGTGGAAAGATTCATGGGAAGCATAAAGAAAGCAGTCCAAAGTGCCAAACTGGCACAGATCTCCGTGGGCCAGGCACTCTGTCAAATATTAAGAGACTACCGAAACACCCCTCACAGCTCAACGGGCAGATGCCCAGCAAAACTGGTGTTAGGATGTATAAGCAGGATGAGATTGCCCCAGCTAGAGGCAAAAGCGCCGCCAGAGCACAACAGCATCGCCGCAAGAGACCAAGAGGTGAAGACGAAAATGAAAATATACGCAAACTCACGGAGACATGCCATGTCAGCAACACTGAAGCAAGGAGACTTAGTACTGGTGCGTCAAAAGCAAGCCAGGAAGTCCAACAGCATTTTCTCACGTGAACCTCTAACGATAACAAATGTCAATGGGCCCATGATAACAGCTGCGTCAGGCCCCTACCGGATCACGAGAAACCGCTCACATTTCAAGGGACTCCGAACATCAGATGAGGACGAAGGAGAGGCAGCTCCCAAGAGCAACGCAAAACATGTCAAAGAGGAAGTCATGGACAGCATGGAAGGGACATCACACCACGGTGATAGACGAGATCCAGTAGACGAGATGCAGAATGCAGACACAGAAATGATATATCCAAAGAGAGTGAGCAGAAGGCCAAAGGGACCTATCGAGGAAATATAGTAGTGGGGCAGCAAATGACAATGATGACAGGGACTTCTATCCCATGGTCTGCCAGGATATTTTCTCTCTCCATGTCTCTCTCTCTCTCTCTCTCTTTCTTCTTTTTCTTTTCCACCAAGGGGGGAGATATAGTGATGTGGTGCAGAGGGCACTAGGACCCTGCACAAGACCAGGGGGAGGGCCAGCCACCGGACACCACTTCCAGTCAGGGAAGTGGATGACACACTTGGGGGCCGATTCCGATTTGGGCCGGAAATCTCTCCGACCGAGCCGGACCCGGAGAGATTTCCGACCGAATCGGACCCTAGCAGCCCGACCGAACGAGTACGGTGCGCACGTATGCTATCGGACTCGAGTCGGTCGGACTCCCATTGAAGTCAATGGGAGCCGGTCGTACAACGCGTACGCAGGCTCGCATTGACTCAATGGGTGCGAGGCGTACAAGGGCGCCCCCTAAAGCGGGTACGCCTCAAATCGACTTGCGGCGTACATGCACAGGTAGGGGGGACCCATGGGTCCCCCCTGTGTGCGACTCGCGCGGCTACGCATTAGGGGGGGCCGACACAGACCCCCAAAGTACGGCTCCGACTGCTTCTTGGAGCCGGACGGCGCGAGTCGGTCGGACTGCTCGCGGCGCGCATCGTACTTGCCCGGTCGGGGAACGTTTCCATTGAGTGGTGCGAGGCGCATCCGTGCGAGTCGGTCGGAGCGGTTGGGACCCGCAAACGAGTCGGTTGGCGAATTCACACGCGCTCGCATCGTACTCGCTCAGCCGGACGCACGTACGAATCGGTCGGGAAAAAGGGCTCCGAATCGGATCCGGTTCAGCTGAATCCGATTCGGTGCCCTACCGGCCGAGATCGGAATCGGCCCCTTGGTGTCCGACCAGAGACGTGAGGGGACGTGCCTGCGAGCACGAGGTGGAAGCACAAAATAAAGAATCAGAAAACCCTTACCGGTGTCCTGGCGTTTCCTTGGGATCACGGGCGCTGCAGGGACACGACACCCAGGTGAGGCGTAACAAGGAGGGATAGCTTTCTTTCTCCTTGTTACTTCCTCTTTCTATGTGTGCTGCATTCTGCAGCACACATAGAAAGAGGAAAATGCCTCTCAGGATTTTTTTGTGCAGGGAGGTGTCCCTTCCTGCACAAAAACAATCCTGTCTGCAATGCAGGCACCCTTGCACCATGGTGCAAGGCTGCCTGCGTTGGTGCTAGGCAGCACACTGTGCGACAGAGCAGGAAAAAGATAGTAATGCACCATATAATGTCAGATATGGCACATTCCTGCCCTTTTCCTATTACGCAGTGCAGCAAAGTGACTTGCTGCACTGCGTGTTTTTTTCTTAAATATACCCCCAGTGTAGAAATGTTCAGATCTGAGTAAAGTGCAAATGTTGATTGTAACTAGGTACACAGTGACATTTGGTTAGCCTGCCAGCATCTGCCCGTCTGCACAACTTTGAAACAGAGACGTTGTTGACAATTACCAGGATCCTGCAAAGATTAGCATCCAGTTCACCTAAACGCACACTCCCATTCTACATGCCTAAGTACCAGCTCACCACCCCAGTCTAATGTTAGCAATGTTTCAGATGGCCTTCCGATTGGTACTGGTCTTTGATCTCCCCACTACTGAAGCCCCACACTTCTAAAGAGGTTTCAATTGTTGAACACCTCTAAAGTTCCTAAATGTGTGGCTGTCATAATTGTGCATAGCGGCAGTGCTTAATTTGTAAAATAATATGTGCCAGGGCCCAACATATTTCTCAGGAGGCCACTACAGATTGCAACACTTACAGTGGCAGCACTGCCAAATACCAGTAGCAACATACCTACTTACCATTGAAGTACTACAAATGTGACAATTTCGACTATACTAGGTGACCGATACCTGTAAATTCGGCCTGAACACCCTGGTATTATTCTTTTTTTAAATCGGATATTGGCTTGTTAAACACTTTGCTCCTGTGCTTTTTTAGAAATCAACCGACAGCACCACCATGTGGTTGACTGTTCTAAATGTCTGTTTTAAATATGTGATGGTGTTACGAAATAGGTGCTGGTGCACCGGCAAGCACTGGCACAGATTAAGCACTGGATTAGTCACAGGTGCCAGGTGTATAATCCAAGATGTATAGTCAGAGGTGGGCTCTCATTTGCTCACCATATAAATATGGATCTACACCTTCTACACTTCTAGCCCATTCTGTAACACTGAAGTGCTCCAGGTGCAGAGAAAATGACACCTACATGGTAATATAACAGCACAGCGTCAATTTATCGAACAGGTAATGCACAGTAAAAAAGTAATTCATGAAAATGATTATGGCAACCACATTTTCTCAGGAATAAGTAAATTATTCGTTATTGCCAGGAATAGGGCATTTTCGTGCCTCTTATGTACCCACCATCATACAAGCCTGTGATATTCAGTCTGATGCACGGCAAATTGGATAATTTACAAGGACAAATTTGATTATGCATGACACATAAAAACTTGCAATTTACTATCCATTTTACCCATTGACTATTCACTGTCCCATGGGGCAAACCGTAGAGCATGTTAGGTAATAATGGCATTTGAAGGTACCCGTTTCCTGGCTGCACTTAGTGTCGGTGGATGCCACCAGAGAGCAGAGTATATGGATAGTTGGCCATTTCCTGTTCTAATACAACCATCTATTCATTATTTACTCATTTATTTGTGTCGACAGTGGCACTCTTTCCCACAAGCAAAAAGCTGAATACAAGCACCCTTTATAATTGGAAGTACATACCTTGTGTCCAATCAAAACTTGCAGAAAGGAACTGGTTTTCTAAACACTTTTCTTATGATCACATAAGGTATAGGACAGCTGTTCAGTCAAGCCAAATTTAGAAATTAGAGTAAGGACCTAAAAATGTGGGAGGGAACCTGTGTAGGAGAGTAGGATCTGCCTCTTATGTTGCCCCCACTTTTTTTCTGATGTTTACACTGGTTTCTGGCTATATTCAGGCTGGGACCCTGCTAATCAGGGCCCCAGCCTCTCTGTTCTCTCTAAACGATTTGGAGTGCACTCTAGGTGCACTAGTGATTGGATACTGTGGTACCTTATGAGTCCCTAGTATATGGTACCTTAGGTACCAAGGACATAGATACTTCACAGACCTACCAGGGGCTGCAGCATGTATTATGCCCCCCCTTGGAAGCAGACTAAATCTGACACCACAGGCCTGCTACTGCAGCCTGAGTGAGGAAGTGCTAGCACCCCTCACTGAGATATAGGTTCCCTATATCTCTCCTACACACACATATAACCCTATCAGTCACCCCAAAGGCAGGCCCTATCAATCCTGAGGGCAGGGTGCTTGGCTTCTATGTGAGGGGGTGCCTCTGCCTGAGCAGGGCCCCTCTGCAGCTCTCAGAGTCCATTCTCTGGTGCTGTTTGTGGATGCGGTTAAACCATATACTTTTAAGTGCATTATATCCTCGCGGTAAAATGTTAACTTTGGAATGTCTGCATCGAAACATATCGTGTTTGGTGTCAAACACCTTGGAATACTACCCCCCCCGCCAGTCCTGGCGGCGGGGGTAGCATTCCACCCTTCTAGAGGGATAGACATGTACCTACTGTGGAAACGCGGTAGAATCCGACAGAGCCCTGGCATCACAAAATGGATGCCACCAGTCACAGACACCGGGCTGCCCTCATGCTGATGACCAACACTCGCAGTGGAGGGAGCCCAACAATAGATATCCTGTCCCAAGGGGTGTGACCACCTCCCAGACAGGGTTTAGTGTATTGGGGCTGGGGGGTGCACTCTTAGAGTGCTTTGAAGTCCTGCACTGGGGAGCAGAAGGCTCCTCTGTGCATATGCCAGTTCAAACCGGCTCAGGGGCTACCTGTCCCTGCTCTGGCACGAAACTGGACAAAGGGAAGTGGGTGTAGCCGCCCACTCCCCTGACCCTCCCATAGGTAGGGTCATAGAGCTAGTCCCTCCCCTCCTTTTAGTATAAGAGGGGGAACCTGTGCATTGCACCCTAGATTTCCCTGGACGATGCTCTACAAGAAGAATCCCGGACCTTCGACGTTCCACTACCTTTGGAAGACTGAAGAATCTCCCTTGGAGTCAAGGAGTGACTCCCCTGCTTGGCAGGCACCAAAAACTACAAACGACGGTTGCAAACTATGCCGCTCCCGCCGGAGTCCGAAGTCCCTGCAGCCCAAGAAGTGGATTTCCTGACTTCTCAAAGGCCATCGTGAGTCCCCAGTGAAGCTGAGGCCAGTGGACCCCAAGAGTAATGAGGAACCGTGACCCCTGGGTACTGTGCACTATTGTCGAGTGCAACCCCTTCACAACGTTCCCTGAACTTGTGCTTTGGACCACGTGTGGTCCCAGCCTCCAGCAAGAATCCCTCCTAAGATCAGCAGCCTACTACGTCCTGAGTGACCGTGGGCCCCTGTGAGAGAATCCTCCCAAGGTGTCTTTGCGACCCCTTGCCAGCCGGCTTGTGGGTCCCCAGAAGACTTTCCAAAGAAACCAAAGGGCTCCCCTGGTTGCTCCAGGCCTGCCCTGACTTACCCTCGCTGGGTGAGTTCCACAGACCTTGCTGGTCTGCGCCATCGCCTCTTCACACTGTCCCCAAGACTTGCTGTTACCAAGGCTTGTTGGCTCTGATCGAGTTGCCGACACCGCAGTAAGCCGCAGACGTCATGGGACATGCCGAATCCAGCTCCTGGTTGTCGTCGACGCCTCCTGGACCTCGTGGCTGAAGAGTCA
Organism: Calotriton arnoldi; assembly: GCA_963921515.1. NCBI lineage: Eukaryota > Metazoa > Chordata > Amphibia > Caudata > Salamandridae > Calotriton > Calotriton arnoldi. The sequence continues at coordinate 277,428 of CAWUFW010008829.1, read as the reverse complement.
AGGCAAGCGTGAACGACCTGAACCCTGCGACGACGGTGGGCATTCATCTTCCTTGCCCCGAGTCACTGCCAAGTGACTTTGAACACTGTCCCCTCTGCTTTCAGGTCATCCTTCCACCGAATCCAGGCTTGGATTCCACCGGACACTTCTTCAAACCATCACAAGCAGCAAGTCTTCTTTGGTCGCCATTGAAAACGACGCCGCGACCCGACACCAAAGGACACCTGTGCACCCGGCTTCCCTGGGTGAGGTAACTCCAGCACTCCGGTGCTCCTGTGGGTGTGGGCCCTCGAACTACTTACCCTGTAAGTGACTTGCTTGTAGGTTCACCAGAAGTATCCTAAAACTCTTACTTTCCCCGTGCGATTCTCGCACTGACTCGTACGCTTCTGTGTTAGACACACCGCGTCCGACTCCCTTGCAAATCCTATCTGTAGACTGTATCCTTCGACTCGTACTGAGTCCGATCGGTGTGTTCGCCTCGAACATGCAAGGGACCTTGAACATTGATATCTCAATCGCGTCTGAGCGCATAGACTCGACAGGATTCGCATCGGTGCCAGGTCACCGCGTCCGTCCCCTGTGGGTCTCCTACAACTACCTGGGGTGGTTCTTGGGGGTCCCTCGATTCTAGATGCCCTAGACCTAGGTCTAGCAAACTAAGATTGTAATATTCAATTGTGCTAAACTTATCCTGATAATATTTGACTTGTACATATGTTCCTATCCTCTAATCTCATAAAGAGATTAGTAGAGAGTGTTTATTAATAAATACATATATATTTGATATATATACCTGTGTGGTGTCTTTTCATTTGGTGATTCAAGAGATTGTGTGGTAAAACAAGCTGCTTTACATTCCTTCAAGACTTAGCCTGAAGGCTGCTCTCCACAGCTACCACTAGGATAGCTTTCTATAAAGGTTGTCTTAAACCTATCTACCATAAGAGTCGAATTGTTCTGGTGCAAGGTGTCCACTTTAATTAGTGAACAGCATATACCAGGCCAACTTCTCACATTGGTGGGCAGCGTGTGGGATTCCAGCTTGCTATTGTTTTACCAGAAAATCTCTATTTGAATTACTAACTGAAAACCACTATAGGTACTTAAGGTACATATAAAGTCAAGCTTAGTATCGATAAGTTCTACTGAACTTAGAGCTGTGTGCCAAGGGATAGCACACCCTTTCTACAGCTCAAGCTAGTATCAGTAGGCCACAAACTAGTGTAGGTAGTACAACACTGCACAACACTAGAATGTCCTTAAAGGGTGGAACCAGTGGATCCACTCAGCCTCAGTACAAGGACATGGCTTTCTCTGACTTGAGAGCCATGTGTGTTGAAAGACACCTGAGACTAGGACAGAGTCCCTCAACCCTGCACCTGATAGATCTGCTGACAGCAGATGATCTTAGATTGGCTCTAGGAGCTAATGGGTCTGAATCAGTGGGTGGGTCAATTACAGTATCTGGGTCAGACGATGAAAATCCGAATGACCAGGACTCTGTGATTGAAGGGCCAGGCCTCAAGGGGCCTGAAAAGGACAGAGGAATTCTCCCTAAGAGAACTGACAGAGTGGATGAGAGGCATAGGTCCCCTTCCAGGGAATCTGAGCACTCTTATCACTCTGGCAGAGAATTTGTCCACCAGAGGAACTCATACTTTCCCATAAGAGAGACCTCCTCTGAAAGAATGTGCAAACTGCTGCAGTATGAGGAAGCAAGAGTTACCCTCAGAACCAAGCAGTTGGCACTGGATAGAAAAGCCCTGGAGATCCAGAGAGCTTCTCGACGAGAGGGGTTAGAACCCCTTGGTGGCAGCAACAGTGTCCCTAGAGGCGGGGAATCTATCCCAGACCATAGGAACCTGAGCAAGGTTGTTCCTCCCTACCAGAGTGGGGATGATATCCACAAGTGGATAACTGCTATGGAGAGGGCCTGTAGAGTACAGCAGGTCCCCCAGAAGCAGTGGGCAGCAATCTTGTGGCTCTCCTTTTCAGATAAAGGTAGAGACAAGCTCCTCACTGTTAGAGAAGAGGATGCTGATGATTATGAAGTCCTGAAGAGTGCACTGATAGATGGGTTTGGCTTAACCACTGAACAGTACAGGTTAAAGTTCAGAGACACCCAGAAGGCACAGACTCAGGACTGGACTGACTTTGTTGATTGTGCAACCAAGGCTCTAGAGGGTTGGCTGGTTGGCAGTAGGGTTACTGATTTTAAGGGATTGTATAATCTGATGATGAGAGAACAAATCCTTAATAATTGCCAGAACCAGTTGTTGCATCAGTACCTGGTGGACTCGGATCTGACCTCTCCCCAAGAATTGGGAAAGAAGGCAGACAAGTGGGTCAGAACCAGGGTGAGGCAGAAACCCCAGAACCAAGGGGGTGACAGCAAGAAGCAAGATCCTAAGGGCTCTGAGAAAGGTGGGGATAAGTCAAAAGACCAGAAGTCTTCACAAGGGCCCCAAAAATCTGCATCTGGTGGGGAGTCACAGTCCAACAAGGAAAAGGCCAAAAGAAGCCCTGGTGCAAATTCGGTAGACAGAAAGGGCACTGGACTTCTGACTGTAACAAGTCCAAAGACCAAACCACCACCACTCCTGCCCCTAAGGCAACTGTTCCCCCTAGTTCAGCTACTGGTGGAGGTGGTACACAGACTAAGGGTTTAGTAGGGTTGACCCTGGGTTCTGAAGTGGACTCTGACCTAGTCAGAGTGCCCACTCAGGCAATGCTGATTTGTGAGGGAGACCTTAATATGTCCTTCCTAGTGAGTCCCAGTAATCTGGGCAAATACAAACAGCAGCCTGTAATAAATGGCAAACAGGCTTTGCATTTAGGGACACAGGTGCTAGTGTCACCATGGTGGCAGAGGATCTTGTGGACCCTGGACAGATCATCCTGGGTGAAATGTACCAGGTGACCAATGCAAGCAACACCAAGACCAACCATAGTCTGGCAGTTGTGAATTTCTCCTGGGGAGGGGTAACTGGCCTCAAGAAGGTTGTAGTCAGTGCAGACCTCCCTGTCGAATGTCTATTGGGCAATGATCTAGAGACTTCAGCCTGGTCTGAAGTAGAGTTATGGACTCATGCTGAGATGTTGGGCATCCCTGCAGAGGTATTTGCTGTGACCAGGTCTCAAGCAAGAATGCATGACTCTGAACCAGCTCTGGATCCTGGAACAATGGACCAGATGCTTCCGAAGAGGAGGAGCAGTAGGGTAAAGGCAGTGCCTTCCCCTCTGTCTCAGATCACGGATTCACCCCCAGAGGGAGGTGAAGCAGATCCTGAAGAAGGAACTGCCCCAGAGGGACTTGAGCCTGATCAGGTTGAGTTCTTGGGGGCAGGGGGCCCTTCTAGGGAAGATCTGAGGAAGGAGCAACAGTGCTGCCCCTCACTTGAACCCCTCAGACAGCAAGCTGCTGCTGAGGCTGCTGGGAGTGCTAGTGGGTCCCATAAAGTTTATTGGGATGAGGGACTCCTATATTCTGAAGGTAGAGACCCAGCCCCTGGAGCCACCAGGAGGTTAGTAATACTTCAGAAGTTTAGGGGGTTCCTCTTGACCTTAGCACATGATATCCCTTTAGCAGGACACTTGGGCCAAAACAAGACCTGGGACAGGCTTGTTCCACATTTTCATTGGCCACATATGTCAGAGGACACAAAGGAGTTTTGTCGCTCCTGTGTCACATGCCAAGCCAGTGGTAAGGCAGGTGGCACAACAAAGGCCCCCTGATACCACTACCGGTGGTGGGGGTACCCTTTGAAAGGGTAGGGATTGACATTGTTGGTCCCCTTGACCCTCAAACTGCATCTGGGCACAGGTTTATCCTGGTAGTAGTGGATCATGCCACCAGGTACCCAGAAGCAATTCCCCTGAGGACCACCACAGCCCCTGTGGTGGCAAGAGCCCTCATTGGAGTCTTCTCCAGAGTGGGTTTTCCAAAGGAGGTCATTTCTGACAGAGGTACCAACTTCATGTCAGGGTATCTAAAGGCAATGTGGAAGGAGTGTGGTGTAACTTACAAGTTCACCACCCCCTATCACCCACAATGCAATGGTTTAGTTGAACGCTTCAACAAAACCTTGAAAGGAATGATTAAAGGACTCCCAGAGAAGCTTAGGCGGAAATGGGACCTTCTTCTTCCTTGCCTGTTGTTTGCCTACAGAGAGGTCCCACAGAAGGGGTTGGCTACAGCCCCTTTGAGCTTCTGTTTGGGCATCCTGTGAGAGGTCCACTGTGTTTGGTAAAAGAGGGCTGGGAGTTACCTCTCAAGCCCCCCAAACAAGATGTGATGGACTATGTACTTGGTCTCCCTCCCGGATGGCAGAGTTCATGAAAAAGGCAACCAAAAACCTAGAGGTCAGCCAAGAATTACAAAAAGCTTGGCATGACCAAAAGGCTGTACTGACTGTATACCAGCCAGGACAGAAAGTGTGGGTGTTGGAGCCTGTGGCCCCAGCAGCCCTCCAGGACAAGTGGAGTGGCCCCCATACAATAGTTGAACAGAAGGGAGAAGTCACCTATCTGGTGAATCTTGGAACTCCCAGGAGCCCCCTGAGGGTGCTCCATGTCAACAGATTAAAGCCATATGTTGACAGGGCTGACATGGGCTTGCTCATGGCAACTGATGAGGACCAGGAGGAGGAGAGTGACCCTCTCCCCGACCTGCTCTCTCAAAACCCTGATGATGGGTCAGTAGATGGTGTTGCTTTGGCAAGCAGCCTCACTGACCATCAGCAAACTGAGTGCAGACAAGTTCTGCAACAGTTTAGACATATGTTTAGCCTGACCCCTAGTCAGACTTCCTGGTGCACCCACGAGGTGGACACTGGAGACAGTCTGCCTGTCAAGAATAAAATCTACAGGCAACCTGACCATGTCAGGGACTGTATCAGGACTGAAGTCCAGAAAATGTTGGAGCTAGGTGTAATTGAGCCTTCAGATAGCCCTTGGGCTAGCCCAGTAGTCCTGGTACCCAAGCCTCATACCCAGGGTGGTAAGAAAGAAATGAGGTTTTGTGTAGACTACAGAGGCCTCAATGCAGTCACTAGGACTGATGCCTATCCCATACCAAGGGCAGATGAGCTGATTGATACTTTGGCCTCAGCCAAGTATCTAAGCACGTTTGACCTAACAGCTGGCTACTGGCAGATCGGATTAGCTGATGATGCAAAAGCCAAGACAGCATTTTCGACCCCTGGTGGGCACTACCACTTTGTTGTGATGCCCTTTGGATTGAAAAATGCACCTGCCACTTTTCAGAGGTTGGTGAATAAAGTTCTGACAGGGATGGAAACTTATTGCTCAGCTTATCTAGATGATATTGCTGTCTTTAGTTCCTCCTGGCAGGATCACCTGGTCCACCTCAGGAATGTCTTGGAGGCCCTGCAAAGGCAGGCCTCACTATCAAGGCCACTAAGTGCCAGATAGGGCAGAGTCAGGTTGTGTACCTGGGCCACCTTGTAGGTGGAGGCCAGGTTCAGCCTTTACAGAGCAAGATCCAGACCATAATGGAATGGGTTGCTCCAACCACCCAGACACAGGTGAGAGCCTTCTTAGGCCTATCTGGGTACTATAGGAGGTTTGTCAAGGGATATGGATCTATAGTGACCCCCTTGAATGATCTGACCTCAAAGAAAATGCCAAAAAAGGTTCAGTGGACAGCTAGCTGTCAAAAGGCATTTGAAGACCCAAAGCAGGCCATGTGCACTGCCCCCATCTTACAGAGTCCAGACTACTCCAAGAAGTTCATTGTCCAAACAGATGCTTCTGAGCTGGGTGTGGGAGCTGTACTGTCTCAACTGAATGATGAAGGTCAAGACCAGCCAGTAGCTTTTATTAGCAGAAGGCTGACCCCTAGAGAGAAACGTTGGTCAGCTATAGAGAGGGAGGCCTTTGCTGTGGTATGGGCCCTGAAGAAGCTGAGGCCATACTTGTTTGATACTCACTTCATAGTTCAGACCGACCACAAGCCCCTCCTATGGCTTAAACAAATGAAAGGAGAAAACCCAAAACGTTTGAGGTGGTCCATTTCCCTACAGGGGATGGACTATACAGTGGAACATAGACCTGGGACCCAACATGCCAATGCAGATGGACTCTCAAGGTATTTCCACTTTGAACACGAAGACTCAACTGGTCAAGGTTAGTTTAGTGTCCCTGCGTTTGGGGGGTTGTGTAGGAGAGTAGGATCTGCCTCTTATGTTGCCCCCACTTTTTTTCTGATGTTTACACTGGTTTCTGGCTATAGTCAGGCTGGGACCCTGCTAATCAGGGCCCCAGCCTCTCTGTTCTCTCTAAACGATTTGGAGTGCACTCTAGGTGCACTAGTGATTGGATACTGTGGTACTTTATGAGTCCCTAGTATATGGTACCTTAGGTACCAAGGGCATAGATACTTCACAGGCCTACCAGGGGCTGCAGCATGTATTATGCCCCCCCTGGGAAGCAGAATAAATCTGACACCACAGGCCTGCTACTGCAGCCTGAGTGAGGAAGTGCTAGCACCCCTCACTGAGATATAGGTTCCCTATATCTCTCCTACACACACATATAACCCTATCAGTCACCCCTAAGGCAGGCCCTATCAATCCTGATGGCAGGGTGCTTGGCTTCTATGTGAGGGGGTGCCTCTGCCTGAGCAGGGCCCCTCTGCAGCTCTCAGAGTCCATTCTCTGGTGCTGTTTGTGGATGCGGTTAAACCATATACTTTTAAGTGCATTATATCCTCGCGGTAAAATGCTAACTTTGGAATGGCTGCATCGAAACATGTCGTGTTTGGTGTCAAACACCTTGGAATACTACCCCCCGCCAGTCCTGGTGGCGGGGGTAGCATTCCACCCTTCTAGAGGGATAGACATGTACCTACTGTGGAAACGCGGTAGAATCCGACAGAGCCCTGGCATCACAAAATGGATGCCACCAGTCACAGACACCGGGCTGCCCTCCTGCTGATGACCAACACTCGCAGTGGAGGGAGCCCAACAATAGATATCCTGTCCCAAGGGGGTGTGACCACCTCCCAGACAGGGTTTAGTGTATTGGGGCTGGGGGGGTGCACTCTTAGAGTGCTTTGAAGTCCTGCACTGGGGGAGCAGAAGGCTCCTCCGTGCATATGCCAGTTCAAACCGGCTCAGGGGCTACCTGTCCCTGATCTGGCGCGAAACTGGACAAAGGGAAGTGGGTGTAGCCGCCCACTCCCCTGACCCTCCCATAGGTAGGGTCATAGAGCTAGTCCCTCCCCTCCTTTTAGTATAAGAGGGGGAACCTGTGCATTGCACCCTAGATTTCCCAGGACGGCGCTCTACAAGAAGAATCACGGACCTTCGACGTTCCACTACCTTTGGAAGACTGAAGAATCTCCCTTGGAGTCAAGGAGTGACTCCCCTGCTTGGCAGGCACCAAAAACTACAAACGACGGTCGCAAACTACACCGCTCCCGCCGGTCCTGCAGCCCAAGAAGTGGATTTCCTGACTTCTCAAAGGCCATCGTGAGTCCCCAGCGAAGCTGAGGCCAGTGGACCCCAAGAGTAACGAGGAACCGCGACCCCTGGGTACTGTGCACTATTGTCAAGTGCAACCCCTTTACAACGTTCCACGAACTTGTGCTTTGGACCACGTGTGGTCCCAGCCTCTAGCAGAAATCCCTCCTAAGATCAGCAGCCTACCATGTCCCGAGTGACCGTGGGCCCCTGTGAGAGAATCCTCCCGAGGCGTCTTTGCAACCCCTTGCCAGCCGGCTTGTGGGTCCCCAGAAGACTTTCCAAAGAAACCAAAGGGCTCCCCTGGTTGCTCCAGGCCTGCCCTGACTTACCCTCGCTGGGTGAGTTCCACAGACCTTGCTGGTCTGCGCCATCGCCTCTTCACACTTTCCCCGAGACTTGCTGTTACCAAGGCTTGTTGGCTCAGATCGAGTTGTCGACACCGCAGTAAGCCGCAAACATTGTGGGACACACCGAATCCAGCTCCTGATCATCGTTGATGCCTCCTGGACCTCGTGGCTGAAGAGTCAAGGCAAGCATGAACGACCTGAACCCTGCGACGACGGTGGGCATTCATCTTCCTTGCCCCGAGTCACTGCCAAGTGACTTTGAACACTGTCCCCTCTGCTTTCAGGTCATCCTTCCACCAAATACAGGCTTGGATTCCACCGGACACTTCTTCAAACCATCACAAGCAGCAAGTCTTCTTTGGTCGCCATTGAAAACGACGCCGCGACCCGACACCAAAGGACACCTGTGCACCCGGCTTCCCTGGGTGAGGTAACTCCAGCACTCCGGTGCTCCTGTGGGTGTGGGCCCTCGAACTACTTACCCTGTAAGTGACTTGCTTGTAGGTTCACCAGAAGTATCCTAAAACTCTTACTTTCCCCGTGCGATTCTCGCACTGACTCGTACATGGTTCGCGTCTGTGTTAGACACACCGCGTCCGACTCCCTTGCAAATCCTATCTGTAGACCGTATTCTTCGACTCGTACTGAGTCCGATCGGTGTGTTCGCCTCGAACACGCAAGGGACCTTGAACATTGATATCTCAATCGCGTCTGAGCGCATAGACTCGTACAGGATTCGCATCGGTGCCAGGTCACCGCGTCCGTCTCCTGTGGGTCTCCTACAACTACCTGGGGTGGTTCTTGGGGGTCCCTCGATTCTAGATGCCCTAGACCTAGGTCTAGCAAACTAAGATTGTAATATTCAATTGTGCTAAACTTATCCTGATAATATTTGACTTGTACATATGTTCCTATCCTCTAATCTCATAAAGAGATTAGTAGAGAGTGTTTATTAATAAATACATATATATTTGATATATATACCTGTGTGGTGTCTTTTCATTTGGTGATTCAAGAGATTGTGTGGTAAAACAAGCTGCTTTACATTCCTTCAAGACTTAGCCTGAAGGCTGCTCTCCACAGCTACCACTAGGATAGCTTTCTATAAAGGTTGTCTTAAACCTATCTACCATAAGAGTCGAATTGTTCTGGTGCAAGGTGTCCACTTTAATTAGTGAACAGCATATACCAGGCCAACTTCTCACAACCAGTGCAAGATACTTTTTTGCACTGCTTTGTCATATTTTTTCTTCATGAGAACCTTTGGAAATATGAAGTGTTGGGGTCAAAATTACTGCATATTTTCTGAGTGCCTGTAGTCCTTTGATTAATGTACCAGAATATGATGACCATATTGCCCGACAAGTCTGATGGCGGGTTGGAGTGCTTACTTTATCGTGGAAATGGATTTTATAGATCATTTCTGTTTACATTTTTTCATGTTGACACTCCCTTACCTTTTCTCAGTTGTTATATGTGTCATGCTCTATATACTACTACCAAATGTTAATTGTGTCCTGATAAATAGACTTTCATTCAAAATGCCCCCGTTTCCTATCAATACAATCAGTATGAACTAAAGATTGATTGGCTAATATTGAATTTTGAGGCTCGTCTGATTATAGGTACTGACGAGACATGCTCAGTTTACAAAAGAAACTAAAGTTATTCTGAGTTCAGATTTGTTTATTTGATTTAGTATCCAGAGTGCTATCTTATGTACTACAAGCTGCTACCCAATATTAAAGGGTTATGGGCTCACCCATTTATTTAATTCAATTATGTAATAGGAAAAATAGAGTTTAGATACACCAAAGGATGGCTTTACATTGGAAGGATTTTATTCAGCCCCTTTAAGTGTTAATACAATAGAATGGGTAAGTGGATCCATGATCTCATTTATGGTACTGAACACAAACCATCAGATGATACAGATCTAAAATATTGCTTGCTTTCAAAATACTTATTTTTATTATTATTTGTATGTGAACTTCAGATTTTTAATATAAACTGTGCATAGTATCAAGAGGAACAGAGATGGCAGAGTGTTACCATAGATATGTGGAGAAGATTTTTGGTGAGGAATAGTTAAATAGACTTACAGCATCATGTTGGCAGGGAAAAGACAGTTTCCCGGGGATAGGGTCCCCAGGGTACCATCACGGAGCCACAGCATGGCTTGGGAAGATGGGCGCACAACCCTCTCCCCCTATTATGTTTAAATGGAACCAGGGAATAGGGTCACTGGGGCCTTAAGGAGGCACAGGGAGGGGGGATATGCCCCCTCCCCTTTAATCAAGCTATTGGCCCTAGGTGATGGGGTCCCCAGGGCCTCAAAGACACTCAAGGAGGGGTCCACATGCCCTGTTCCCCTATGAAATTCATTGTGCCTCCCCTGGCTCTTGTCCCATCCCAGGGTTTTTTTAAAAGCACGGGATCCAGCACTTTTCTTTTTAACATTTAACAGCAGATCCTCTGCAATTTTGCTGCAAAATAAAACAAAAAACAATAGCTTTTGGGCCCATGAGGAGGTTCCTCTGGGAACCTCCACCAGGAATAGAGGACAGAGTATCCCTACCCTGCCCTCTTAAATGTTTTTTACACTTTTTTCAGGACGTGGCACTGCGCCCGAAGTCCTAAAATGGCTGCCATCACATCTTTGATACTGTGGTGGCAGCCAATTAGATCTTATCTTAATTTCTGTTGGCTCAGCGGGACCTCCAAACTTAATTTCTTGAACATTGCTGAACAGAGTACACCAAATCACAAAAAACACACCTTCTGGACCAAGATCTTGGTTTTGGCCAAATTTGGTGTAATTCCCTTCAGCCATTTAGGCAATGGCTGTGTCTAATTTTCCTATGTAAAAATGATTGGGGAAAACACATTTGGGACCCCTCTTTTTGTTGGACCCAGCTCAAATGATTACCTCATATCTTTCCAGGAAGGCAGGAAGGAGCTAGGGTGGATGAATCTTTTTTGGGAAAGTTTTATGAAGATTTGTCAAACGGCACCAAAGTTATCAGTACACCAAAAAACGCTTTTGCTGTGGAAACTGATCCTAACTATAACTATCCAGTGGCGACCACCGCTGGGTAATATATCTATGGATGACTCATTCATAATTGGGGTTAGTACCAGTCAAGAGTTTAAGACATTCTTCTATAACCTGAACCGAAATGAATGGGGTTTAAAGTTTACAAATAACATTGTTAAAGAAGAAATCAGCTTTCTAGACATAACAATCTATGCTGAGAATGGTAAACTCGGAACAACATTGTATTGGAAAGAAACATCAATTAACTGAACTTTACATGGTTCTAGTTTCAATCTCCAGATGTTACTCAACAGCATCCACTACAGAGAAGTTTTGAGACTGAAAAGAAATTGCTCAACACAGGACAATTTTGAACAAAATTGCAAAGAAACATGGCAAAGGTTCTGCAAAAGAGGATCTCAACAAAAACACATCCAAAGGGGATATGAAAGATCCAAACTTATAAATCGAATAGACACACTGATTACAAAAAGGAAAGGCAGACAGAGAAATCCAAAAATAATGATATCAGATTGATTTTAACATACAGCAAAGAAAGCGTTGAAGTCAGAAAAATCTTTAAAAAATATTGAAACATCCTTAAGGAAGACCCAGATATAGGGACAAATTTGAAACTGACAGTCTCCATTACTTAAAAGGAAGCTCCATCTTTGAAAAATAAATTGGTAAAAGCCACTTTGAAGAAAACCTGAAAGATACATGGCTGGGTAAATCAATCAAAAAATGTCTGAAATGTTAGGCATGTAAAATAGAAAAAACATGGGAGAAATCAAAGAACACGATGGTAAACCAATTTGAAACAAAGAAAGGATAGATTGTGAGACTACACATGTTGTGTATGTTCTTGAGTGCAAGTGTGGCTTAAAATACTTTGGAAGTACTATCTGTACTTTAAAGAAATGAATTTTGGAACATATAAAATAAAGACGCTACCTATGCAATAGCTAAACACTTCATTAAGGAACATGAAGGAAAAACATGGAAATCAATTGTTTACTACGGAATAGAACATGTGGCCAAGTGTTCAAGAGGAGCTGACAGAGTTTGCCTATTGAGACAGAAAGAATCCCGATATATTATCAGGTTAAGAACAAAAAGCCCAAACGGCCTCAATAAGGATGAGGAACTTCACGTAAATCTTGAATAACAATAACAATGATAAGATATAATACTTCGTCACATGTTGTCATATATTCAGCAACCTCTCTGAGGGATATACTACCACTGAGAACATTTTGGTTATTCCCACTATGAACTCTGCCATGAGTGCACATAACTACAGGACTGATAGTTACCTCACTTAGAGGTTGGAAATGGACTATGAAATTGTTTTGCTGTTTATAATTTAATTGTACAGCTGCAATGATTTGCTGGGCCGGTAGAAATGCTAATAACCACATACCATTGCACTTAACCATGAAATTGATGGTTACTTCACTAAGAGGATTAATGTGGTCATTCTTGATGTATAAATAGCAACACTGTGATGATTTACATAATAATTTACAAAATTGTTTTTGTTTTGTTTATGAATTAATTGTATATAAACTACCAGTACCACAATGCAGCACAAATAACTGGTTGGGGTGGTATATAGTTGAAAACTGACAAGGGACTACCAGCTGTGATCAAGACTGTTTAGCTGAAATGCGTTGGCTGGCAGGTTACTTACTGAGTGTAACATCTAAATAAATAGATAAAGACCACTCTGGACTGCAGCTGTTTCTTGGAGATAGAAAATAAACAAGGCGGTCTGACCTTATGCTCGCACTGGCAGTGTAAGCGAGCCGCTCACAGACTAATTTGGAAGAAATATATACAAAAATATATATATTCCGGTAAAAAACTAATGATGTAATTTGAGATGTCATCAGTGATATCAAAAATGATTTCAGAAAACATTGACATGGGCGGCAGGGGGTTATCCGAAGGGCTTGTGGCAAACCCCCACAGGTAGCCAACTCCACATTGTGCATAGCCTTTAGCTACGAATAGCAGGGGGTTGACAACACGACCTAGCCACCTACCCACACAGAGCCAACACCATTGATTACTACTACTGTGGAAGGAGCGCGGCCAAACGGGCAGAGCTTGTAGGTGATTTGGCACCTTTGTGTACTCAGCAGCATATAAAAGGGAGAACCGTGGACTCTGCCGTCAGAACAGGAGACGGCAAGAAAGAAACCACTCACCTTGAACAGTCATTATTGAAGAGATTGTACTTCAATAAATCAACGATGCATTCACCTCCACCAAGGATTTCAGACCATTTTTCAACATGCAATTGTAGAGAAAACACACAGTCCATCAGCCTGGAAAATGCCATTACACACTACTAACATAGAAGGAGCAGGGCTTTTAGGTGATTTGGCGCCTTTGCCAAAAGGTGAACCATGGACTGTGCCATCAGACTAGAAGACGACAAGAAAGAACCGACTCATCTTGGAAAGTCACTAAAGAAAGAGATTGCGCTCCGGTAAATCAACAATGCACTCCATCAAGGATTTTAGATCATTTTTCAAAATGTAATTTTAGATAAAAGACACTGTCCAAGAGCCTAGAATATGGCAGGTTAACCATTGCATACTACTAACTTGGAAGGGGTAGGGCCAAACAGGCAGAGTTTGTAGGTGATTTGTAGGAGTCTCTTATTTTTTTAAAGGGGAGGGTGCTGCACGGCCCCTCTCCCCAAGCGTATTCTGGCACCTGGGACCCCATCCCCCGGGGCCTTCATTTAATATAGGAGGGTGCACGTCCAGGGCATTCACCATACACACATTGAGGCCCACAGGAAGAGCCTCATGGCCCCCATGGCCCCAGCAGACTCTGTGCATGCTGGCGGAGCCAGAACTGCTCCCCGGGGCCTATAATGACTTGAGGAAGGGAGCCAGGCCTCGGGCTGCCATTTTCTTTTACAAATCAGTGTGAGCCTTGCAGGATCATGGCAAAATTTTCCAGTTTTTATTCAATTTTGGCCCCATGGGGTGTCCCTCTGGGTCCCCCCCATGGGGCCTAGGGGGGCAGGGTATCCCTACCTTGCCCCCTTAAAAAAAAAAACCTCAAACTTCAAGACAGGGACTAAGTCCCCAAGTCCAGTAATAGCTGTCAAAAACATTTTTCTGATGTTGCTGGCAGCCAATCAGAGCGTTCGCTCCCATGGGAGTCTGACTACCATGGGAACTAATTGGCCCAAGGGAAAGAAAGCTCCCTGGTCCAATCAGACAGCTCTATTTTTAAATTGTCACTCCCGCAAGAGTCTCTCCTGGACCCAACCATCCAGATTGAAAAATATTTTTGAACCTTAATTTCTCAAAAACTGCTGAACAGATTTACACCAAATCATAAAAAGCACTATCAAATTAGGTGTAATACCATTCAGATGTTTTTTGCTGTAGCCCTGCTTAAAGAAGTCTATGAAAAATGCATGGAGATTTTCCATTTTGGGACCCCCTTTTTGCTAGGCCCCCGCTAGAGTATAAGGGTATGTCATAGAGTGGAGTGGCATGTCCTTCTATGGAGTGGTGTCGTAGAGAGGAGTGGCTAGTTATAGAGTGCAGTGGCGTACAGTGCAGTGGCGTGTCATACAGTGGAGTGGCATATAGTTGAGTGGAGTGATGTGTCGTACAGTAGAGTGGAGTAACTAAAGTGAAGTGGTGTGTGATAGAGTAGCATGGTGTGGAGTGTGATAGAGTGATATGTTGCAGAATGTCTTAGAGTGGAGGGGCATAGAGTTGAATGGCGAGGAGTGGACTTGAATGTTGTAATTGGAGTGGCACGTTGTAGAGTGTAGTGTAGTAGAGTCTTGTGTCATAGAGTAGAGTGGCGTACAGTGGATTAGAGTCTCATAGAATACAGTGGAATGGTGTGTCATAGAGTGGAGTGCCCTAGAGTGAGTTAGGGTGGAGGGACATAGATTGGAGGGGTGTACAGCATGGAGGCATCTCATACAGTGGAATGGCGTAGCGTACAGTTGAGTGGCATGTCGTACAGTGGAGTTGCATGTTGTAGAGTGGAGCGGCCTGGTGTAAAGTGTAGTGGTGGGTGATAGAGTGAGTTGGTTATCGCAGAGTGTCTTAGAGTAGAGGGGCATGTCATTCAGTGGAGTAGAGTGGCATTGAGTGTAGGGGTACGCCGTGGAGTGGAGTAGAGTGGAGTGTCGTACGGTGGAGTGGCATGTCATAGAGTAGAGTGGCATGTTGTAGAGTGTAGAACAGTGGAAAGGAGTGTCATGCAGTAGAGTGACGTGTCATAGACTAGAGTGGCATGTTGTAGAGTGGAGTGGAGTGTCATAGAGTGGAATAAAGGGGCAAAGAGTGGAGTGGCATGGAGTGAAGTAGAGTGTTGTAGGTGTGGTGTGTCATATAGTGGAGTGGTGCATTATAGAGTGCCAAGTCATAGAGTGTCTTAGAGTGGAGGGGTATAGAGTGGAGTGACATGTTCTAGAGTGGAGTGTCATGTCATAGAGTGGAGTGGCATGTCATGGAGTGGTATGGAGTGTCGTAGAGTAGAGTGGAACATTGTACAATACAGAGGCATGTAGTAGAGTGGAGAGACATGTTATAGAGTACAATAGAGTTTAATAAAGTGGAGTGGCATGTCATAGAGTAGAGTGGAGTGACATGTGATAGAGTGATGCATTGTAAAGTGTCTTAGAGTGGAGATCTGGTGAATGGAGAGGTATAGAGTGGACTTGTATGTCATAGAGTGGAGTGGTGTGTCCTAGAGTGAAGTAGCGTGTCGCAGACTGGTTTGCAGTGTTGTAGAATGGAGTGGAGTGTCGTAGAGTTTAGTGGCATGTTGAAGAATGGAGTGGCATGTCATAGAAAACAGTGAAATGGTGTGTCATAGAGTGGAGGGAAGTAGAGTAAAGTGTCATACAGTGTAGAGGCATGTTGTAGAGTGGCATGTTGCACAGTCGAGTGGCATGCTGTAGAGTGTCATAGAGTGGTGGGGTATAGAGTTGAGTGGCGTTCAGTGTAGTGGCATGTCGTAGAGATAAGTTGCATGCTGTACAGTGGGGTTGCATGTAGTAGAGTGGAGTGGCATGAATAGAGTGGAATGTCATACAGTGAAGTGGAGTGGCATGCCATAGACTGGAGTGGCATGATGTAGAGTGCAGTGGAGTGGCATGCTGTAGAGTGGAGTACAGTGGCATAGAGTGGAGGGGCACAGAGTGGAGCAGAGTGTTGTAGAGTGGAGTGGCGCAGAGTGAGTGGCATGTAGTAGAGTATCATAGAGTGGAAGGATGTAGAATGCGTGGGGTAAAGGGGAGGGGCTTGTCCTAGAGGGGAGTGTCCTCCAGTGGAATGTCATAGAATGGGGTGGCACGTCATAGAGGGGAGTGTCAAACAGTGGAGTGGAGTGTCATAGAGTTAAGTAGCATATCATAGACTGGAGTGGTGTTTTGTAGAGTGGAGTGGAGTGTAGTGGCATGTAGAGTGGAGTACAGAGGTGTAGAGTAGAGGGGCATGGAGTGGCATGTAGAGTGGAGTACAGAGGTGTAGAGTGGAGGGGCATAGAGTGGAGTAGAGTGTTGTAGAGTGGAGTGGCATTGAGTGGATTGGCATGTTGTAGAGTAGAGTAGAGTAGAGTGGCGTGTCATAGAGTGACATGTTGTTGAGTTTCTTAGAGTGAAGGGGCCTAGAGTGGAGTGGCATAAAGTGAAGAGACATGTCATAGAGTGGAGTGATGTGTCGTATTTTGAAGTGGTGTGTCATAGAGTGGCGTGACATAGAGTGTGGTAGAGTGGAGTGTTATCCAGTGGATTGGCATGTAGTAGAGTGGAGTGCACGGTCGTAGCATAGAGCGGAGTGTCATAAAGTAGATTAGTGTGTCATAGAGTGGAGTGAAGTAGCGTGTGAAAGAGTGATGTGTTATAGAGTGCCTTGGAGTGGAGGAGCGTAGAGTGGGGTGGTGTAGAGTGTACCAGTATGTTGTAGAGTGGACTGGTGTGTCATGGAGTGGAGTGGTGTGTCATAGAGTGGAGTTAAAAGTAATATAATGGAGTGGAGTGTCGTACACTGGAGTGGAATGGTGTGTCATAGAGTGGCATTCCGTAGAGAGTCTTAGAGTGGAGCAATGTAGAGTGGAGTGGCTTACAGTGTAGCAACATGTCATACAGTAGAGTGGTGCGTCATATAGTGGAGTGGCCTGTCATAGAGTGGAGTGGCATGTTGCAGAGTGTCTTAAAGTTTGGGGCGTGAAGTGCGTGACATTGAATGTAGTGGCATGTTGCAGAGGGGAGTGTCCTACAGTGGAGTGGAGTGTCATAGAGTGGAGTTGCATGTCGTAGAGGGGAGTGTAGTACAGTAGAGTGGAGTGTCATCGAGTCGAGTGGCATGTCGTAGACTGGACTGATGTGTTGTAGAGTAGAGTGGCGTGCTGTAGAGGGAAGTACAGAGGGGAGGAGTGGAGGGTCATAGAGTGGGGTAGAGTGTTGTAGAGTGGAGTGGCGTAGAGTGGAGTTGCATGTCATAGAGTCGAGTGGTATGTCGTAGACTGGAGTGATGTGTTGTAGAGTGGAGTGATGTGTTGTGGAGTGAAGTATAGAGGTGTAGAGTGGAGGGGCATAAAGTGGAGTAGAGTTTTGTAGAGTGAAATGGCATAGAGTGTAGTTGCGTGTGATAGAGTAGAGTGGAGTGGCTTCTCATAGAGCGGCATGTCGCAGAGTGTCTTAGAGTGGGGGGCATAGATTGGAGTGGCATTGAGTGTAGTGACATGTTGTGGAGGGGAGTGGCGTGTCGAAGAGTGGAGTGGCATGTGGTAGAGTGGAGTGGTGTGTTGTAAAGTGGAGTGGCATGGGGTGCCATATAGGGGAGTTGATTGTCATAGAGTGGAGTGGCATGTTGTAGAGTGAAGTAGCGTGTCATAGACTGCAGTGGAGTGTTGTACAGTGGAGTAGAGTGGCATAAAAGGGAGGGGCATAGAGTGGAGGCTGGTGTTGTAAAGTGAAGGGGTGTAAAATGGGGTGAAGTGGAGTGTCATAGATGCCGAGTGTCTTAGAGTGGAGGGGCGTAGAGTGGAGTAGCATAAAGTGAAGTGGTATGTCATAGAGGGGAGTGGTATGTCATAGAGTATAGTGGCTTAGAATGCAGGGGCTTAGAGTGCAGTGGGGTAGAGTGCAGTGGCATAGAGTAGAGTGGTGTAGGGTGTTGTATAACTCTGCCCTTTATTTGCATCTCTAATTTAAAAACCATATATATATTTTAAAAGTATTGCTATACTTTTCCGCTACTTTTGAGACAGCACTGCTGTACTTTGGAAAGTTTAAAAAAAATATATGAATCAATAAAAGTAATTTTCTCCATCTCTACAAAGTTTGCTAAGCTGCCTCATGTCATCCTATACATTTCCAAAACACTAATAATCTAGATTTCACACTAAAACCAACAACAAAGGGAAGGTGAGGCAAGATGGTGTCCGCTGGGTCGGACGCGTAAGCCGGCTGCTCCTGGGTGCCAAAACCCCCCACGCTATGCTAACGTACCTGTGAGAGAGGAGCTGAGGAAAGACCGGTACGGGACGGGATGCTGATTACCACGGCCGCATCATTTTTGGGAAAATTACGCCGCCTGCAATATCGCTGTTGTTGGCGGTACGCCCAGAGTTGGAGTCGGCGTTTTCTCCCGGTGTCTGCACATTACGGCGGCCGCAAAGGACTGGAGAGAGCCGCGTCAACAATGCCTCCCAAGGGAGTGAGAGGGAGGACTCGCCCTCTGGTGGACAACGTCGGAACTTCAATAAAGAATACATTAAGCACAGTGAGTGGTTCTAAATCGCCAAATAAAGACACTGTCTCTAAGGGAGGAAAAGGAGGAAAATCCATGGAGAATGTGGGAAAGTCTACTATACCCATACTATTCTCTGCTGGTAAAGTAAAAGATAAGGGGGAAGCTTCCCAACTCCCTAAACCTCCTCAGGGTACATCTCCTGCTGTGGCAACAGGACACAGGCACACTATGGACCCCACCTCAGAATCTGAGGGGAGAGATAGAGTCCGTGACCTTCATGATGCGGTCGCTGATAACCCCAACATGGGATCACTGTCCACACACAGAGCTGTCCAAGTCAGAGAAATGGTTGAGGAAATGGTTGAGGATGCAACTAGGGAGGGGGACTCATCTATTAATCCATGCGAACCCCCTACCTCAGTACCTTTGGTTGCTCTCGGTTCCAATGCCAATTTAACGGGTGCCAATGATCCCGGTGTGGCTGTAAATGGGGATACAAAAGGTGTCACTATGAGTTTTAAGTCTACAATGCAGGATATAGAGACTGGGGACTATTTTTTTCGCTATCTGACCACTCAAACTCATCAAATGATGACCTCGAGTCTATTCCCGGGGCCTCAGCCAGGTCTGGTACGCAGGATGACGGAGGTAGTGATTGTAGTGTACATTTGGAGGATTCCGGTGATATATCAGACGGCAGTCCGCGCACAGTGCGTAAAAAATTAGATCTGAAAAGCGGTGCTAAGCCAAGGAATGGTGGCAATGGAAGTAATGTTCTGCAGTGGGACTATTCCTGCTCAACCGATTTAAGCATTGAGAATGGGCGAACCCCGGGGACTGGTACAGAACAGTCAACTAAGGCTTCCGAGGACATATCATTAACATTGATCTATCAAACCATGGTTACTCATAGAGAGGAAGCTCGAGTAGAGAACCAGAGAGTACAGGGTTCATGTCGTAAATTACAGAACTCTGTACGACGTATAGCCAAGACCTGCACAGAGTTCACAACGAGATTTAATGAAGCAGAAGCAAGAATCTCCTCTCTCAAAGATGAACTGGTTGCACAGAAGGCTCTAACTGACTCTCTACGGTCCCTAAAAGACGATACGCAATGGAAGTTAGCTGACATTGAAAATCGTTCTCGTAGGAACAATCTTAGAGTTTTGCAAATTCCAGAGGGGATCGAAGGACAAGATCCTTGCAAATTCATCATTGATTTATTTGCGGAAGCCTTTCCAGAGCTGAAATGGGACTGGGCAAGAGAAGTAGAGAGAGCGCATCGTTTCCCATTTAATCCTCGCATGAGATCCGGTCAATCCTCGGACAGACCCAGAGTGATTTTAATATCTCTTAACAGCTTTTTGGCTAGGGAAGATGTGTACTCTTTGGCACGCCCTGACAGAAAAAGGGCAGGGAAAGGGCTAGAATTTCTCGTAAGGCCTGACTTCTGCTGTCTTACGGTGGAAAGGCGCTGGCATTTACGTCAGCTCATTGCACCATTTCAGGCCAAAGGGGCTCAAGTTTTTTTGTTAAACCCAGCTAAGCTCAAAGTTATTGTTAAGGATCAAACCCGGTTCTTTACCTCGGAGATACTAGCGAAAGAGTTTTTGCAAACGCTGTAATGCGTTTAATCTGGCGGTTTTAGGTAGAATCAGGTAGAATGAGGATCAGGGTTTGAATCAAGATGTCGATTTGCAACTATGTCTGTCATCGGTCTCTACCTGTTTTCTCCCTCTCTCTTCTCTTCTCTTCTTTTGTTTATTTCCTTTTCTATCTCTCTCTTGTGTTATCTTATCTTACCCTATGTGTAAGTTTGGAGATATAATTAAGGATAAGTTGGCATCAGCACATGTTCATGGTCTAAGGATGTTCTGAAATTAATATGATGCCATGTCTGCTGCATAGGGTCGCAGTGTGGTGTGGGGGGGCTCACCTGGGTGGCGGGAGCTTGTCATCACAGGGACTATCGGTCCCAAAGCCTCATGGATGGGTAAGGGTAGGGGGGGCGTGGGTGGGGACTGGGGGAGTCAGGGGAGGTTTGGGTGGATTGGGTGGGGCAAAATAAAGAAAATAATCCACAGTATTGATATAATTTTGAGTTTGAGTTTAAGTTTCACAGATCTATTGTCTGTCTTCAGAGAATTCAATATCGGATCGACCCCCTATTTATTTAATGGCTAGATCTGGACTCAGAATATGCTCTTTGAATGTATGTGGTATAAATAGTTATAACAAGAGACAAAGGGTAGCTGCTGAACTCCGGGTGATTCAACCAGATGTGGTCTGTTTACAAGAAACTCATGTATCCTGGGGAAAGCGGAAAATATTAGCAGAAATGGGTTTCGTGCTTTTAGCAGCTTCTCAGCAATCTATAACGACTCGGGGAGTGGGGGTGCTAGCCAAACCTATCATACAAAATTCGGGACGGGTATTAGCAGATAAACTGGGGCGTTGGCTTATTGTAGAATGTATGATAGGGGTGAATAAATTTACGCTTTGCACTGTTTACGGCTCCAATCTTGATGAAGCTATGGTTTTGGAACAACTCAATGTGGAGCTCGCATTAAGGCCCACCCCCTTGGTGCTATGTGGAGATTTTAATATTAGTTTGGTCAATAAGGAACTTCAACTGGGCATACAAAATTATAAGGGTAGGAAACCCAGAGTTTTTAAGGCGCTATCCCACTTACTGATGGATCATGGTCTGGTCGATGTATGGGATTATCTTTGTCCACATGATCCTGGGTTTACATTTTATTCCCATCCTCATCAAAAGTTAGTATGACTTGATTATTTTTTTGCTTCACCTGTATTATTCACAGAAGCCAAAATCCATGTTTTTCCAAGAATCACATCTGATCACGCACCTGTAGTCCTGGATATACCCGCATTAGGCTCTCATGTAAATCCACAAATTTTTACCTTTAATAGGAAACTGCTTCTTGAAAAACCCTTTATAGATCATATTAAGAGCTGGATCAAGGGTTTTCTTCAAGATAACCGGCACTCAACATCCGCTGGGGTTCTGTGGGATGCTTTTAAAGCCTGCCTTAGAGGGGAGGTCCTGAGCTATGGTTTGTACCAGCAAAAGAAAGCTAAGCTTGCAATGCAGCAATTGTATACTAAACTTAAGACTGCGGAAGAAAACCTTACACAGGGGATCCTGGCTAAAAAGTATATTGACGAACTACAAACCAGGGTCGCTAGATGCAAGGCTAACATTAATCTATCCTGGAGTAAGGAAATCGCAGCTAAATATTTGGTATACAAAAAGGAATGCTATGAGTATGGAGAAGCGGTAGGGCATTGCCTGGCCAACAGACTACGCTCTAACAAAGCTGCTCATAGAATAGCCGGCATGAAGAATCAGTTAGGTGAAATGGTCTATGACCCTCAGGAAATTCTCCAGATTTTTATGAATTTTATGAAAATCTTTATCTAGGAAAAGAGACAGGGTCGCATATAGGGGACACTGCAATACAACAGCTGGTGGAACAAGTCGGTCAGGAGGAGGCAGAGATCTTGGAAAGCCCTATTACTATGGAAGAGCTAGAACTAGCCATAAATAGCATGGCGGTTGGTAAGGCAGCGGGCCCCGATAGGCTTCCCTCGGAGGTGTATAGGACCTTTTTTCAGGAGATTAAAATAGATTTGTTGGCCGTCCTCCAAGCCGCCCAAATGGGAAGTGCACCACAATCTTGGGACGAGGCCAACATTGTCATCTTCAGGAAAAAAGACAAGCCATCGGATCTGCCAGGGTCTTATCGCCCGATTTCTCTCGTCAACTGTGATAGGAAGATTTATGCCAAAATCCTAGTGAACAGGTTAGCAAAGGTTATCTCGCCCCTGGTCTCCCCAAAACAACATGGATTTATCCCTGGCCGGGGGACTGTGAATCACATTAGCAGAATTGTGACTCTCTTTGATATTGCTCAGGTCAAAGCTAGGGACCTGGGGCTGATCCTGCTCAATACCGAGAAGGCGTTCGATCGTGTGGCCTGGGATTTCCTTTGGGGGGTTATGCAGCGGATGGGATTCGGTCAGGGTTTTATCCAGGCTGTAAAAGTACTATATCGATCACCTTTGGCAAGGATATGCTCTATGGGTCTGGCATCAGGCCCTATAAAAATTTCAAGAGGCACACGGCAGGGTTGCCCATGCTCTCCCCTCCTGTTTGCCCTTTATATCAATCCTTTACTAAGAATCTTAGAGAGAAGTACCCAGATTAAACCCTTTCGCGTTTTGGAAGACCAGTTTCATGTCTTTGCATATGCTGATGCCATTGCCATCATAACATCGGATCCTCTCACGGCTATACCTGAAGTAGAACGCTTAGCATGCGAGTTTGGCGTGGTTTCGGGCTATAAGATGAATACATCTAAAACCCAGATTTTGTGTACAAAACAGATCATGGCCAGCGATCTTAGAGTGGTTAAGGAAGTCACATATCTGGGAATTAAGATCCGAGAAAACTTGAAAGATCTGGTCGATATTAACTGGGGGGATATCACTACCAGGGTAAAGCAATCGTTAGATAGTTGGGATTGCCTACATCTTTCTCTGGTAGGTAGAGCTAACATCCTCAAAATGAATATTCTCCCTAAGGTGTTGTATTTCTTCAGGTCTGTACCGCTGGAGGTATCCCGCGCCCAGCTACAACATCTGCAGGCACTTTTCGCCAAGTTCTTGTGGGCTCCAGGGAAATCCCGGAGAGCAATGCACTTTATGACTCTTCCCAGAGAAAGGGGGGGGTGGTCAGTCCCCGACTTTACACTGTATTACTACTCTTGTCTCTTATTGAATATGCGGTTAATGTTGACTGGAGAAGAAGTTAGCAATACGGCTGAGGCTCCCTCAATTTATCAGATGGTGTTAGGTAAAGAGGTCAAGAACTGCCTGTTCAAGAAATTGGATAGGAGCTATTATAAAAGAACACGTTTTAGAATTTTAGGGGCAGCTTTTAAAGTTTGGAATGTGGTCCGAAAATACTTACAAATTCAGGGATTACATTTTTATACTCCAACTACGGCCGTAGGCATATTGCCATCAATATTTCATGACCAAGTCGTTAGTAGCTGGAGACGGAATGGCATCTCTCAAATAGGGGACTTTTATGATGCTGGGGGGCTTTATGTTTCTTTTACAGATTTAGCAGCAACATTTCTTCTCCACAAGAATAATTTTTTTTAATTCTTACAAATACGAGATTTCCTGAGCAAATTATCCACGGCTATGGTACCACTTAAAATAGTCGAAGCTATTAGGGGCCAAGAAAAGATCGGGGCTCTTTATAAAATCCTATTAGAGTCAAGGAGGGATGATCTGGAAAAACACAATTGTAAGTGGGCAGCAAAAGTGGGAGAGCCAGGGGTGTCTATAGAGAAGGCAATTGCTGTTGCCGGGGAAATTTGTCTGTCGGCGAATCTTAAAGCCCAGTTTTACAAAACCGTATTTAATCTCTATCATACTCCCGCCAAGATGATGAAATGGGGGAGGGGTAATGATGGCAAATGCTTTCGATGTGGTACGGATAACGCTGATAGTCTTCATATTTTCTTTGATTGTGCCAAACTAGGGCCATATATACGACATATAGAGAAATTTATGACAGAAATCTCGGGGGTCAGCGTTAAAATATCTGCCTCTATGATGTTGTTGGGGACTGGCGAGGATCTCGAGCAAGGGAGACCCATGTATAAACTCCGGTATCTGCTCTTTATTGCTACGGCGGTAGCTCGACTATGTTTAGCGTCTTCTTGGCTTCAGCCGGAAGCACCATCTTTTGAAATCTGGCGACCCCGGTTCTATAATATGTATAATTTGGAGCATAGTCTGTATTCTGTGAAAGGATCAAGGAAACGCAAATTAGGTATAAATATATGGGGGGCAATGGCCGATCATACGAATTGTTGAGTGGAATGATAACCCAATTTAATTTAATTCAACTCTGTTTTGTGGTATAATTGAATTAAATGAATTGCTTTTATGTCTGTTATCAGATCTGTATGTATTTTTGATATTTTGATACTGTGGATAATAAAATAAAAAAAATTAAAAAACAACAACAAAGTCAAAGTGTGGGCCAAACAATATGGCTGCCTTTTTCTTTTGCAAGGGCTTTCATTAACCAATATTTTTGTGTTTTGTTATCGCCCTGTACCGCGGTATACCGCGAAGGTACAGCAGTATACTGTGGCCCACTATATCACTAAGATTTTATCCCTTATGACTTGAAAGCTACAAACAAATTGAGATCAAATAACAAAAATGCGACCTTTCCACACCATAATCTATATTCCTGTCACATTTCAAGAAAATCCATTCAGCGTTATGCCACTAAGTCTGTCTAAAATGTCTATGGAAAATGCATTTGGTGGGAAAACGTGTTTTGGGGCCCCTCTTTTTTCTTTGCACGCTTTTAACTAATCACCATGAAGCTTTGCATCATCAGCCATTGTAAAACAAGCATTTGCAATGCAATATGTCTCGCATTTGTGAAAGTTAGAGCTCTTGGTGTTGCAAATGACAATGTTTTTTTTATTTTGTTTTTTTATTTGCAGTGGAGTGATAGTATTTGCATAGTGCTATTGCCATTGGTATGACCTCGAGGCACTGGAGAACTAGAAAATAGGAAATAGGTTATGAGGGAGGGGAGACAAGAGTAATATGCTGCCTGAAAAAAAAAGGTAACAACACCCTGGAAAAGCAAACACTCATAGGGAATGCAAGGTTAAGTAAAGCATGTGAAATGTAAGAAGGAACAACATGGTTACCTTAACACTTTTACACTTATTATTCAGAAATCAATGAGTGTTTTTACCTGAAAAGTTAAGGACATGACTACAGGGCCCGGAAGGGATCCATTTCAATGTCCATTGCTTATATCCTTACAAAACGTAGGCAGTATGGTTTAAAATGACCACATCCCTGAACACAGAGCTGCTGTACACATTTTATAAACTAAAATAAGGAAAACAGCTGATAAGGATCACATTAAACATTTTCCACTCTGACCATCAACCAGCTATTGCAGTACCTCCAAGAATGGGGCACTTCCCAAACCGGGAAAAACAATGTTGTTCAAAGAAAGATGAGAAAATGAAATTAGCGCTTCACTAGCAAACTCTGTAAAGTGGCGTTAATTTGTGTGGGTGTGAATAAAACCAATTTGGCAACTTTGCGACCACTCGGTCTTGCTTGATATACGTTTTTTAATTTATTTTTTGTATTTTGAAGCTTTTTTTTTCGCTGTCCCGAGGGTACACTTTGGAATAGAAAAATGTCTGGAAAAGGTGACATTTGCAGCAAAAGTGTTTCCTTATTGTTTGGATCAATTTCAATGGGTTCGAGGTTCAGAAACAAGTTTATTTAGACGTTTGTCCATAAAACATTCTAAAAAAACACACTTAACAATTAAAACATTTTAAAAGGACCCCCCTCCTGGCTACCCTACCCCCCCAATCCACTACATTTCATCATTGAAATTCTGTTTGACAGATCGTAAAAACTGAGCAATTCCAACTGCCACATCCAAATAACGCATTTCTGACAATAGCTCCACAGCTTTATTCCTATGGAGAGCATCATATTTAAAAAACTGAGGTCTTAAAAACTTGATTCGATTTGCAAAATAAAAGACACAGTCCATAAGAATATGCGTAAGGGTACATTTAACTTTCACGGGGCAGGGGCAGAGACCACTATTATCCTGCACCCTAATCCTGTGTGGGCGGGATGAGTAGATTGGATTGCATCCCACCCTAGCCCTTAATAATTCATTTCCCAATCCTAGGTCTGGTAACTGTGATAAATAAGGGAAAACACTATCCTGGCCCAATGTAGCAATCGAGAAGCTAATGGATGATCTCTTCCTTAGATACAGTAGGTCAATCGATTCAGACGCCGTAGCAACAGATTCTCTCAGTGCTCGTTTGCCTGGAAAGGGGAGCCAAGATGTAACTGCACCACTATTTAAATGGAGGTTCCTAAGTGCGATTATTCTAGTTCTTACGGCCTTTGCCCACACCCTTTTACTGCTTTGGATCTCTTCCCAACACAATTTGGAGACTTCCTCATCATCCTCCAACAATGTGTTAAAGTATCTTAGAGCCCGAGTAGAGGCCGCCATGTTCCAAGAGACCAGATTGCACTCTCTCCGTATGGCCTGAACCATGGTACCTTGGGGGAGTGATAGGAGTCTTTTAAGCACTACCCCTTCCAATCTATCACATTCATAGGTTGAATCAAGGGAAAAAACCTCCATACAGGCCTAGCGGAGGTATCTTTCCTTCATAAGCCTTTAATAATGGGATATGGGATAGCCCCCCAAACCTATCATTGAATCTTGACAGACAGCTGGCCTGCAATAGCGCCTTCTGCTCAGTGACATCCCAATGCGCACCCCAATTCAGGTTTCTCCTAAAAATTAAGCCCAGATATTTATATTGATCGACTTGCTCCACCACCTGCTTATCTAAATACCGGGAAAAACTCTGTACTTTTTTTCCAAAAATCATGATCTTAGTCTTTTCCAGATTGATACGGAGCTGGTTCTGCTTGCTATAAGTTGGCAGGGCATTGAGTTTCCTCTGCAAACCAATTGGGGTATAATCCAACAATAACAAGTCGTCTGCATAAAGCAGACAAGCAATATGCTGCTTCCCAATTTTTGGCGAGAAGGACTTAGATTGGGAAATAAAGGTTGTGAGGTCGGCCAAAATAGACTAAAGAGCAAGGGTGCTAGAACGCACCCCTGGCACAGGCCGTTGTCAATAGAAATTATTTGTGATAACCGACTCGATTTGTCTAACTCCAACTTGGCCCGATTACCAGAGTGCAAGGATTGAAGTGCCCCAAGAAGGTTTGGTGGTAGGTTCCAAGCGACAAGTTTTCCCCACAGTATATCCCTGTCCACAGAGTCAAAGGCTGTCCGGAAATCTACAAAGCAACAGCACAGCCTTTGATTTTCCTCCAGAGCCTTTCGAATAATGGCCCACAGAGCAAAACAGTGGTTTATGGTGGAATGACCCTCACGAAAGCCCCCTTGTTCAAGTATGATTCTCTTAGTTTCATTGGCCCAATCTTCGAGTTTAGCTAGGATAATCTTGGAAAATATCTTAAGTGAAATATCCAAGAGGCTTATAAGCCTGTAGTGCATAGGGTCTGTGCCACTCCCTTTTTAAAAAATTGGTTTCACTATGGACCCCTTCCAGGAAAAAGGATAAAGGCTAGACATAGCAATCCAACAAAACAAGGAAGAGTAAATCCTAGCCCACCAGACACTATTTGTTTTAATTATTACTGCTGGGATGTGAGCTAAAGAATGATGATGGATTCAACCCAGATCTGTGACTGGGGGTGAGTGTCTGAAAAGTTTCAGCGATCTGTCCATCATCTCCTTGTGTTTGCTTTGTTCGCCCTAAGTTGGCAGGGTATGCCCAGACGTGGGTCCCTTGCTCACTTTGCCACTGGATTCAAGCTAGCCTGGCTGATGAAGGGTGTTACCCAGAAACCGGTCCCAGGATGCTTGTTTCCGGTTCAGGGAAGGCCTGGCTTGGCAGTTCGGGCTGGACTGATTCCATTAGGCACAGGGTCAAGACTGATTTGCATATAGCTGGGTCTGAACTGAGGTGGCGAAGTGAGCTAAAGAATGATGATGGATTCAACCCAGATCTGTGACTGGGGGTGAGTGTCTGAAAAGTTTCAGCGATCCGTCCATCATCTCCTTGTGCTTGCTTTGTTCACCCTAAGTTGGCAGGGTATGCCCAGACGTGGGTCCACTGCTCACTTTGCCACTGGATTCAAGCTAGCCTGGCTGATGAAGGATGTTACCCATAAACCGGTCCCAGGATGCTTGTTTCCGGTTCAGGGAAGATCTGGCTTGGCAGTTCGGGCTGGACTGTTCCCATGAGGCACAGGGTCAATACTGATTTGCATATAGCTGGGTCTGAACTGAGGTGGCGAAGTGAGCTGAAGAATGATGATGGATTCAACCCAGTTCTGTGACTGGGGGTGTGTGTCTGAAAAGGTCAGCGATCCGTCCATCATCTCCTTGTGTTTCCTTTGTTCACCCTAAGTTGGCAGGGTATGCCCAGACGTGGGTCCCTTGCTCACTTTGCTACTGGATTCAAGCTAGCCTGGCTGATGAAGGGTGTTACCCAGAAAGTGGTCCCAGGATGCTTGTTTCCGGTTCAGGGAAGACCTGGCTTGGCAGTTCGGGCTGGACTGTTCCCATGAGGCACAGGGTCAAGACTGATTTGCATATAGCTGGGTCTGAACTGAGGTGGCAAAGTGAGCTAAAGAATGATGATGGATTCAACCCAGATCTGTGACTGGGGGTGAGTGTCTGAAAAGTTTCAGCGATCCGTCCATCATCTCCTTGTGTTTGCTTTGGGATGTTATCGGGGGCAGCGGCTCAGGAGAGTTTTACTCTCTCGATAACAGTCTTTACTTCCTTTACTGAGAACCATATAACTGGAAGAGTTTGCCCGTAAATTTTCAGAGGTCCATCTGAACCAAAAGGTCCCCTATATAAGTCTGTCAAATAAGTGGCCCACTGGGCTTCAGGAATCATACAAACAAGTGAGCCCCTATTTTGACCATTAAGCTCATTGACCTTTGTCCAGAATTTTTGCTGATCATTTAATGATATGATTTCCTGCTTCTCATCCCACTTACTATTTTAAAAGGCTGCCTTTTTCATCTGCACGAGGGATTTATATTGGCGTTTAAGTTTAACCAACTCTTGGGTGGCTGGAGGGACGTTATGGCACCTGACACTCTTTGCTCTCTGTCTCACCAATTGTTTCAGCTTTTGGCAATCCGAGTCGAACCAGCCCCCAGATCCCTTCGGAAGGGATTTTGCCTGCACGCCCTTTTCACATATATTTACTGAAATGCAGCTCAGAACTCGTTGCACAATATTATTGTACCACACAACAACATCATCAACATAGATAGGGTGAATATCAATCATCTCCTCTAGCTGAAGGCAGGCTAGCTGTTGAAGATGCATGGGATCTAAGCGTGTTGTGAGTCTACGTGGATAGGACATCTCTAAAGGCAGAACCCTCTCATTTGTGTGGGTGTGAATAAAACCAATCTGGCAACTTTGCGACCACTCGGTCTTGCTTTATATAAGTTTGTTAATTTATTTTTTGTATTTTGAAGCTTTTTTTCGCTGTCCCGAGGGTACACTTTGGAATAGAAAAATGTCTGGAAAAGGTGACATTTGCAGCAAAAGTGTTTCCTTTTTGTTTGGATCAATATCATTGGGGAACAAAGGTAAGAGCCGCTTGTTGAAGTTATGGTTTTCAGCAAGTGAGGAGGAGCGAGACTGAGACAGAAAGAGAGGGAATAAGAGGAAGAGGAAAAAAGAGAGAGCAGCTGCCTGCGGCAGAGCAGGAGAAGTGAACATTGAAGGGAGGTGGGCAGTGTGAGATAAGGGTGGTGAGGGGAGGGGTTCATCATATTAAGAAAGGGGCCCCTACACAGTAATGAGGCAAATAAATCCAGCAATCATTGGATTTATTGCGAGTGGAGCAAAGACATACATTGTGTCCAAAATAAATATAAATAAAACATTCTTGCTTGTGGATTTAAGAGTTTCTGCGACTTTTTTTCTGTTAATGAGTCACGTACATTTTGGGAGAAAAAACAGCAGTTACAGTGCCCGTTTCATTTGTTACCACGACACTGCCTTAAAAAAATATCAAATGCTGTAGGCGCTGTGGGGTTGGGGAGGCAGAGGGCATGCATCCTCATTTCTGCTGCACTGTTGAAGTAGTGCCTAAAACTCATCTTTGTGTTTCAAAGCGAGGGGATTACCTCCTGTATGCAGCATGAGGGTGTTCAGGACTTCAAGAATGTGCAGAAGAGCAAGGAACATTAAGCAAGCAGGATGTTGTAATGCATTTAAACACACAGCAAAGGAAAACAGCTGATACGGATCACATTAAACGATTTCCACTCTATGCATCAACCAGGTATTGCAGTAACTCCAAGAATGGTGCACTTCCCCACCCAGGGAAAACACTGTTGTTCAAAGAAAGACGAGAAAACGAAAGTAATGCTTCACTGGCAAACTCTGTAAAGTGTGAGGCAGATAAAGGTGAAGCGGATAAATCCATGCGATTGATTGGATATATTGTGAGTGGACCAAAGACGTGCATTGTGACCACACATACCCAAATAAATAACAAATTCTTGCTTGTCCAAAACATGAAGTGTGGCATCCTTAAAGAGGGCGCTGTGCTGATACATGAGCCGAGGGAAGGCAAAAAAATAAAGCAATTGCACATGAAACAACTAAAGGGGGTCAATACTCTGAGTAAGGGATACACCCTGGCAGCAAAGAAACGTGAATTGAATTGGGGATTAGGAAAGCAAGTCTAAACGTTGGCTTGATATCCTGTGATTCTGTGCAAAATATTTTTATAAACTAGCTGTAAGCAGCGACGGGCACTGAAGCTGAACAAATTTATGGTGAGCCAATGACCCTGCAGGGTGGCTTCATACACGGGAAGGTAGAACTCTCAGACAATCCATCGAAAAGAGAAACTGTAGAAGCCAGATTTCGAACTTCCAGTGATTTATTTCACAAAGTGAAGTGGCAGCATGCATTTCTTTTCATTCATCCTGACGCGTTTCAGCTCGTATCCCGAGCCTTATTCACAGGTGCAAAAGGTTACTGTTTAAAGTGACCACGTGCCTTTTAAATGCTGTCTGCGATGTGCCTGAGTATTCCATCAATACCACCATAACCTGTGTGCCTTGCAAGTAAAATACTGAATTTCCGTTGTGCTAGCAGTGCTTTCAAGTCCAGGATAAATGCCATCATAAGCACTGCGATACCAAAGGGGATGATGGACGGAGCGCTTGAGCAAATCAAACACTCACCCCCAGTCAACTGATCTGGGTTTAATCCATCATCATTCTTTAGCTCACTCCACCACCCCAGTTCAGACATGGCCATATGCAAATCAGTCTGACCCTGTGCCTCATGGGAACAGTCCAGCCTGAACTGCCAAGCCATGTCTTCCCTGGACCGGAAACAAGCATCCTGGGACCGGTTTCTGGCTATTCAGCCGTCATCAGCCAGGCTAGCTTGAATCCAGTGGCAAAGTGAGCAAGGGACCACGTCTGGGCATACCCTGCCAACTTAGGGCGAACAAAGCGATACCAAAGGGGATGATGGACGGAGCGCTTGAGCAAATCAAACACTCACCCCCAGTCAACTGATCTGGGTTTAATCCATCATCATTCTTTAGCTCACTCCACCACCCCAGTTCAGACATGGCCATATGCAAATCAGTCTGACCCTGTGCCTCATGGGAACAGTCCAGCCCGAACTGCCAAGCCATGTCGTCCCTGGACCGGAAACAAGCATCCTGGGACCGGTTTCTGGCTATTCAGCCGTCATCAGCCAGGCTAGCTTGAATCCAGTGGCAAAGTGAGCAAGGGACCCACGTCTGGGCATACCCTGCCAACTTAGGGCGAACAAAGCGATACCAAAGGGGATGATGGACGGAGCGCTTGAGCAAACAAACACTCAACCCCAGTCAACTGATCTGGGTTTAATCCATCATCATTCTTTAGCTCACTCCCCCACCCCAGTTCAGACATGGCCATATGCAAATCAGTCTGACCCTGTGCCTCATGGGAACAGTCCAGCCCGAACTGCCAAGCCATGTCTTCCCTGGACCGGAAACAAGCATCCTGGGACCGGTTTCTGGCTATTCAGCCGTCATCAGCCAGGCTAGCTTGAATCCAGTGGCAAAGTGAGCAAGGGACCCACGTCTGGGCATACCCTGCCAACTTAGGGTGAACAAAGCGATACCAAAGGGGATGATGGACGGAGCGCTTGAGCAAATCAAACACTCACCCCCAGTCAACTGATCTGGGTTTAATCCATCATCATTCTTTAGCTCACTCCACCACCCCAGTTCAGACATGGCCATATGCAAATCAGTCTGACCCTGTGCCTCATGGGAACAGTCCAGCCCGAACTGCCAAGCCATGTCTTCCCTGGACCGGAAACAAGCATCCTGGACCGGTTTCTGGCTATTCAGCCGTCATCAGCCAGGCTAGCAGTGGCAAAGTGAGCAAGGGACCCACGTCTGGGCATACCCTGCCAACTTAGGGCAGTTCGGGCTGGACTGTTCCCATGAGGCACAGGGTCAAGACTGATTTGCATATGGCCATGTCTGAACTGGGGTGGCGGAGTGAGCTAAAGAATGATGATGGATTAAACCCAGATCAGTTGACTGGGGGTGAGTGCTTGCATTGTTCAACACTCCGTCCATCATCCCCTTTGGTTTTGCTATCATAAGCACTGCAGCACCAAATTTACTAATATCAGCAATGCTGACAGCATGCAAAATGAAAGTGACTATGTGCATTTAAAATTAATCTCCAATGCGCATGTGGCAACAACATGCACATTGGACATTAATTTTAAATGCACGTAGTCACTTTTATTTTACATGCTTCCAACATTGCTGCTATCTGTACATAGCGCCCCTGTAACCTTTGTTTTTTTCAGTGAATTTCTAAGGTTTTTCAAATTCTTTTTCCCATCTATAACGTCCATGTAACCTATGATTTTTTTAATTGAATTTTTAAGGTTTTTAAATTGGCTCTAAAATTTGTATTTTTCTAACCTTGTATTTTCTTCAGTGGATTAATAAGCGTAGTTTTTTTTTCTTCATTTTTTATATTCGCAACAATGTTGTGATACCCACGGTGACGTCGCAAAAGGCGCATGTTTTTGAGGAAGTTTTAAACATATATATAGACAGATTTTACTTAATAGCAGATACAAGTTCTTTAGTAATGTAGAATTTATATTTTAGTTTGTGTTATAGTTTAGTGAAAAAACCTCTTCAATGTGGTGTTTTATATATTCGCGGTGACTCTGTAGAACGCGTCGTCGTCGGTAGTCGTGAAGTGCACGTGTTTTTTTAAAACTTGGGAACACATACTTACACGTATTTTTATTAATTTGTGGCACACGTTTATTGATATACTCTTTAAACCTAACTTTTGGAAGAATTTTTCAATTAAAAGCCTTTTACTTGGTGTTTTGCGTGATCACGGCAATGCCGGAAGTCGCAATGATGTTGGTAACCGTGATGAATACGCCTTTTTCAAGAGGTTTAAAACACATATATGCACGCATTTTACAGTATTTTAGACACTAGGGGGCCGATTCGGATTCGGGCCGGAAATCTCTCCGACCGAGCCGGACCCGGAGAGATTTCCGACCGAATCGGACCCTAGCAGCCCGACCGAACGAGTACGATGCGCACGTATGCCATTGGACTCGATTCGGTCGGACTCCCATTGAAGTCAATGGGAGCCTGTCGTACAACTCGTACGCGGGCTCCCATTGACTCAATGGTTGCGAGGCGAACAAGGGCGCCCCCTACAGCGCGTACGCGGCGAAGCAACTCGTGCCGTACATGCACAGGTAGGGGGGACCCATGGGTCCCCCCAGTGTGCGACTCGCACGGCTACGCGTACAGGGGGGTCCGACACGGACCCCCAAAGTGCGGCTCCGACTGCTTCTTCGAGCCGGATGGCACGAGTCGGTCGGACTGCTCGCGGCGCGCATCATACTTGCCCGGCCGGTGAACGTCTCCATTGCGCGGTGCGAGGCGCATCCGTGCGAGTCGGTCGGTGCGGTTGGGACGGGCGTACGAGTCGGTCGGCGAATTCGCACACGCTCGCATTGTACTCGTTCGCCCGGACGCACGTACGGCTCGGTCGGGAAAAAGGGCTCCGAATCGGATCCGGTTCAGCCGAATCCGATTCGGTGCCCTACCGGCCGAGATCGGAATCGGCCCCTAGGGGTTTATTACTGCACTGTTTAAAGTCATATTTTTGTAGGGAGTTTGTTTAAAAACAATAATTTAAACTGATTTTCTGGTTTCACGGTGACGCCGGGCGTCACGATGATATCGGTAGCCGCGATCGCCGCCGCGAATAGGTCGCAAAATGACAAAACAAATTCAAACATTCAATAGCCACCACCACATTCAAAACTCTTAACTGCAAAATGTATTATGCCCAACAGACTAAACACATTACTATCTAAATAACTATATAAATAGCATGTACAACTCCTTTAATATCTCTATAACACAGTGCATAACTTTTTCAGTGTAATCTATAACTACACGCATCACTGTATCAGTAAGTCTCGCATTCACTGTATAAGTATTTGAGTGAATCTGTAAGACGGTGCATCAGTCTATCAATGCTTTTGTAACGAACTGCATGACTGCCTCAGTACATCCATGAGTGGGTGCATCAGTGTCGCAATAGGCCTGTAAATGGTTGCATTAGTCTTTCACTCAATCTGTAAGTTTGTGCATGATTGCTTTTGTGCATTTGTAAGTAAGTATATAACTGTCTGACTGGATCTGTGAGTGGATACATGAGTGTCTAAGTGGTTGTCTGAGTAGGTGAGTGAGTAGATGCATGAGTGTCTGAGTGGGTCTGTGAGTAAGTGCATTAGTCTCTCAGTGGGTCTATCACTGGCAGTGTGAATGTCTGAGTGGTTCTGTCAGTGGGTGCATGGGCCTCTGAGTACGACTGTGAGTGGGTTCATGAGTCTCTGAGTGTATAACTGACTGGGTGCATAAGTCTCTGAGTGGGTCTATGAGTGGGTGTGTGAGTGACTGTATGGGTGTGTGAGTGTCTGAGTGGGTCCGTGAGTGCATGTATGAGTGTCTGAGTGGATCTGTGAGTGGGTGTATGAGTGTCTCAATGGGTCTATGAGTAAGAGCACAAGTCTCTGAGTGAGTGAGTGAATGGGTGCATGCATGAGTGTCTGAGTGGGTCTGTGACTGGGAGGGTGAATGTCTGGGTGGGTCCGTGAGTGGTGCATGAGCCTTGAGTGGGTGAGTGAGTGGGTGTGTGTATATCTGAGTGAGTTTGAGAGTGGGTGTGTGATTATCTGAGTGTATGAGTGAGTGACTGAGTCCATAAGTCTCTGAGGGTCTGTTAATGTATGTGTGTGTGAGTGGATGTATGAGTGTCTGAGTGGATCTGTAAGTGGGTGTATGAGTGTCACAGTGGGTCTGTGAGTACATACGTGAGTATGTGAGTGGGTCTGTAAGTGGGCGCATGAGTCTCTGAGTGGGTCTGTACATGGGTGCATCACTCTCCGAGTGAGTCTGTAAGTGGCTGCATGAGTACCTGAATGGGCATGTGAGTGGGTGCATGAATATCTAAGTGGGTATGTGACTGAAGTTATAAGTGTGTGAGTGCGTATATGAATCGGTGTATAAGTGTCTGAGTGAGTTTGTGAGTGCCTACAAATATATGTTTTAAAAAATATTTTCACCAATATTCGCGATGACATTGCGATATTCGCGATGTCCCCACAATGGAACTGGGGGCCGCGCTAGCAGATGTATTTTGGAACTTGCTGTCATTGTGAGAGACATTACCTACGGAAGGTGATTTTTTTCAATCCACAAGCACTGTAAATGGAAGGATTAAAACATCTGGCAACCAATGGGAGTGAGTTTTGTTAAATAAATGAAAGAACAGATAACATCAGACCCCCGGTGGAGACAAGCATTGAGGAAGGCGAATTCTCGCCGAAACGCGTCTGCTTGGCACAATAAAAGGACTTTGGAATCCGCTGTGTGATCTTGAATGTTCCTATTGGAGCGTTGTTGTTGGAAATGTTAAATGCGTGCAGTCACTGGCACGCTAAAGGAGGCAACTGAACTGAAAAGTGTTCGGCGGTCACAAGAGTGGCATTTGGTGAAATATATATATATAATGTCTGTATCAGTCTGTCAGTTTGTGTCTAAGTGGCTGTATAGGTGTGTGAGTGGGTATGTGAGTGGCTGTATGGGTGGGTGATTGGTTGTCTGTGTGCCTTTATGGGTATCTGAGTGTCTGTGTGGGCGGGTGAGGGTATGTGTGATAGCCTGTGTGGATGGGTAAGTGGGTGAGTCAGTGGCTGTATAGGTTAGTGATTGCATGTGTGAGGGGCTGCATGGGTGAGTGAGTGTGTATATGACTGTATGGGAGAGTAAGTGGATGTGTCAGTGGTATATGAGTGAGTAACTGGGTATGTGAAAGGCAGCATAGGTGAGTGATGGGGTATACCAGTGACTGTATGGGTGAGTGAGTGAATGTGAGAGTGGCTGTATGGGTGAGTGTGTGCTTGTGTCAGTAACTGTATGGGTGAGTGAGTACATGTTAGTATCTGTATGAGTAAGTAAGGGGCTGTGTGGGTAACTGTATGGGTGAGTAAGTGGCTGTGTGATTGAATATATGGGTCAGTGAGTAGATGTGTGAGTAGCTCTATGGATGACTGACTCAGTGTTTGAGTAGCTGTATGGGTGTATGAGTGGATATGTCAGTGGCTGTATTAGTGAGTGAGTGGGCGGATAAGTGGCTGTATATGTGAGTGAATGGATGTATGTGTAAATATTTGGATTAGTGAGTGGGTGTGCAAGTACTAGTATTGGTCCGTGAATGGGTTTGTGAATGGTTGTGTGGGAGTGGGTGTATGAAAAGTTCTATAGCGTGTGAGTGGGTGCTTTAGTCATTTTCTGGATGATGTTAGCAGTGATGTCATTTGAAATGTCAGTGATGTCATCAGTGATGTCACTGACCATGTCATGAGTGATGTAATATGTGAGGTGATAAACAGTGCATTGCGGGGCTCGAGTTACAGTTAGCTGAGCTAACTATAACTGCTGAATTCCACTGGTTTTGTATGAGTGAAACCTGAACCTAAATATAATGTCTTTGTAACCTTTGTTTTTTTTAGTGAATTTCTAAGGTTTTTTTATTTCATTTCCTAACTATAATGTCCATGGTACCTTTGGTTTTTTCAGTGAATTTGTAAGGTGTTTTAAATGCTAATTCCTAACTATAACATGCCTGTAACCTTTGTTTTTTCAGTGAATTTCTATGGTTTTTTAAGTAGTAGTCATATTTGCAGATTGGTGGAGAAAGGGAATCCCACTGTGTAGGACTTACATGAGGTACCAGTAGGGCTTCTTGACCCCCAAGGTCCCTCAGGAGTAAAGTGGACTTCATCCCCTAAGCAGTAGTGCACCAGGAGGCGTGTTTGCAAATGGTGGCGATGGGGGCGTGGCCTCCGAAAACCTCTTAGCAATCCTGCTGTGTGGGACTTACTGGAAGCAAAAGCGGTGGTAGTTGGCCCCCAAGGATGTCCTTGGGGCCAACTACCCCCGTTACCTCCAGTAAATCCCACACAGCAGGATAGCTGAGAGGTTGTCAAAGGTCATGCCCCCTTTCTCCACCACTCTGTAAAGGTACCTCCTGGTGCACTACTAGTAGGGGGATGAAGTCCCCTTCAATATTGAGGGTCCTTGGGGACCAACAACTCCTTCTGATACCACCAGTATGTTCCACAGAGTGGGTTTGCTGAGAAGCTTTCTTTGGCAAGCCCCCTTTCTCCACCATTCTGAAAATGCACCTCCTGGCGCACTACTAGTAGTGAGATTTATTTATTTTATTTTATTTTAAAAGTTTTATATAGCGCGAACAAGACCCAAAGGGGTAGCAGAGCGCTGTACAGAGTTGTCGTCAGCAATTATACAAAACATAAAGAAGGTAAGTGAAATTACAACCTGTGAGAAAACATTCAAGAATAAAGAGTAGGGAGTATCAGAGGCGTCATAGAGCGCTCCGAGTAAAACATCATACAATAGAAAGAACCACGATGTGCATCAAGGAATATTAACAAAAAAACAAAGGGGAACGAGCCCAAAAATCAATAGTTGATGCAGTTAAAGGAACTATCAAGGACTGGAATAAAAAGAAGGTAAAAACATATAGAATATCATTGACAAACTTCGAGATTTTGGTTATTAATAAAACACACGAGCATATAAAGAAGGTGAGTGAAATTACAACCAGTGGGAAAACATTCAAGAATAAAGAAAAGGGGTGTATCCGAGGCACCATAGAGCGCTCCGAGTAAAACATCATACAATAGGAAGAACATAGAGGTGCGATGTGCATCAAGGAATATTGACTGAGAAGGAACGAGCCAAGTCAATAGTTGATGTAGTTAATGAGCTATCGAGGCCTGGAAACAAAAGAAGATAAAAGTTATATAGTACATCAGTGACAATACTTCAAGATTTTGGTTATTAACAAAACATACGAGCATGATCAGTGCGTTAACGTTTGTTCATTAGTAGTCTTTTGGCCAATTTTTTAAAGGAAGTAGTGGAAGGATTTGATCTGATCTCGGATGGCAAGGAGTTCCAGATTCTCGGAGCGAGACCGGAGAACGCACGGTTGTACGACCTTTTCTTTTTGAATCTTGGAGGATTCAAGAGAAGGGTGGACGTACTTCTGAGGTTCCGACTGGAGCCCGATAGCTCAAGTTTATTTGCTAGGTAGTATGGGGTATTGTGGTGTATGGCTTTATGAGATGAAGTGCCCTTGGCTCTTGGGGGTCCTTGGGGGTCAAATACCCCTCCTGTTACCTCCAGTAAGACCCACACAGCTGGATCACTGAGAGGTCATCAAAGGCCATGCCCCCTTTGTCCACCACTCTGCAAACACGCCTCCTAGCACACTACTGGTTGGGGGAAGAAGTCCACTTTAATCCTGAGGCCCTCAGTACTAAAGTGGAATTAATTCCACAACCAGTTGTATGTATGCCAGGAGGCCTGTTTGCAGAGTGGTGGAGAAAGTAGGCATGGCCTCCAAAGGCCTCTCAGCAATCCCCCTGTGTGGCACTTACTGGAGGTAGCAGGAGTACTTGTTGGCCCACAAGGACCCTCTGGAGCCAAGGGGACTTCACCCACCAGGGCCAGGCATTTTTAGAATGGTGAAGGGGCCGCGTGCCTCCCCTTCCCTCCCCGGGCTGATTTTGTCCCTGGGGACCCCATTCCCCAGGACCCGGCCTTTCTTTTTCTTTTAACTTTTTTATTTTATTTAAGGGAGGGGGCTATGTGGCCGTCCTCCTGGGCCTATTTTGGCCCCAGGGAC
Source organism: Calotriton arnoldi (assembly GCA_963921515.1). Classification (NCBI taxonomy): domain Eukaryota; kingdom Metazoa; phylum Chordata; class Amphibia; order Caudata; family Salamandridae; genus Calotriton; species Calotriton arnoldi. The sequence goes on along the minus strand of CAWUFW010008829.1, from coordinate 237,797 downwards.
CCCATCCCCCAGGACTGCCCTTTTATATTTATGTATTTTTTAAATATAAAGGAAGGGGGACATGTGACACCCTCCCTCTGCCAATTTTGGCCCCAGGGAGCCTATTCCCCGTGGCCAGGCCTGTACTGTGGGTTCCCTGGTCCCACCCAGGGCACCCAGTTATTCACGTTGGGGATCACGGGGGAGCCTGAAGGCCCCCGCGTTCCCTGCCGGCTCGCCGCCTCCTTCGGGACCCAGCATTGCTTTTGGGCAGAGGGAGCTGCTAAACATGCAGCTACCTCTGTCCAAAAGCAACTCTGCACTGCTTCGAGTAAGCGAGAGCATTTTACATGCTTTTGCTTACTCGAAGCAAAGCATAGTTTGCTGTGGCTTGGCGGGAGCAGTGCACTAACAGTGCGTATTTCATAAGAATCAATTTCTTTTAATCACTGTAGTTAACAATTCCAGTCAAAACGTTTGCAGTGTAACATGCTGTCAATATCATTAGTCCTGGCCATCCCATTGTCCAACATGCGCAATGTTGCCACAAATTAAAGTGTCTTTTTAAGCCACACAGGTCCTGAAATCAGCAGAGGCAATGCACATACCCCTCTAGCTTCCCTTGCTCACCTCCCATACATAGTAATCCCAGGGTAGTCCTTTGTTTGTATGGAGGTGAGCGGGTCATGCTCCCCAATTTTTATCCAAAACTCTTCTCTGTAGAAAGGGGGCCCGACCCTGCAGGGCGGCTTCAACTGTATGGTAATAAAGCATCCCCTTAGACAAACAGTCACTGAAAGAAATGCTGAAGCCAATTTCAAGGATTGTCGAGCAATTTATTTCAATTGTTGAAATGGCAGCATGCTCATCCTGACGTGTTTCAGCTCAGTTAATGAGCCTTGTTCACAGGTGGGGATAAAGTGACCATGTGCTATAAGTGCATAATCATGTGACCTTATAATCTTGGATCCTACATTGTCCAGAATGCACTGTAAATACATAATTGAGTATTTGTTCCAAATAACAGTGTGTATTGCATAAGAGTCAATTTTGTTTAAACACTGTAGTTAACAATTCCAGTCATAAAGTTTGCAGTGTAACATGCTGCCAATATCAAAAGTTTGTCTTTTCAAACCACCCGGGTCCTGAAATCAGCAGAGACAATATACATACCCCTCTCGCTTCCCTTGCTGACCTCCGATACTTAGTAATCCCAGGGAAGATCTTTGCTTGTACAGAAGCGAGAGGGTCATGCACCCCAGGTTTTATCCAACGTACTCCTCCATAGAAAGGGGGCCCTTGACCCTGGAGTCAGATTGTAAAATCTGTTTGAATTCTGAATTCTATTCTATATGTCTGTGTCTCTCAAGGTACATGTAGATAACTGTAAATGCTGCCTCCTGTGGTAGGTTGATATACAGGAATTCCACATCCATTGTAACCAGAATCTGTTTGCTTTTGTTGAAGGCCAACCCTTCAATATGATTGCTGATATCCATTGTATCTTGAACATATGAGTATGATGCACTCACAAAGGTTTTCAAGAAAGTATCAAGATCGCAGATTGGACAAAGTTCAAAAATATAAAGGTAAAATCGAAACTTGAAAGTGATCATAATCCCTTACTTTTTGAGCTAAAAAACGATATATCTTCCGTAACCAGAGAATTCCAAAAGTTAAACAATACCTGGGATCTCGGTGGCCAAATTAGAATTAAATGGAACTCAAACCTAGAATCAAACATAGAAGAATAGTAATCTAAATCAGCAACAGCCAATCTTCAAGAATGGATATTGAAGGGCTCAGCTAATATGGCTACATTACCACTTTATGATCTATTACTGAAATCCCTTATCCAAATTGTCTTGAGAACTTGCATGTTTAATAAACCTAGAGCAGCAAAATATTTTGGCAAAGAGGGAGGGTTCAGCGAAGAATCTAAAGCAATAAATTCAGAACTACAGATAGTGCTCCTCATCAAGTCCTCCAGACAGGTAATAAGGGTTGCAAGATCAAGCTGACAGTCCCTAATAAAGAAGAAGAAGATCGACCCAGTGAATACAGGAGTTAGAAAAAGCCACCCCGGAGAATGATACAATGCCTTCTGGCAGAAGGTCAGGGAAGGGCTTGGAGTGAGGAAAGCCTTCTTGGAGTCGATAACACATTTCAATATCATCTTTAATACCACAGTTGATCCCGAACACAATATATCGTGAGGAATACTAACAATGATGTAATGATCAGAGCACTAAATGATAGCCTGCTTGAAGTGCTCTAGAAAGACAAGGTGTAGGAAGCCATACAGGAACTCCATAAAGGAAAGGTGATGGGCCCCAATATGATTTCTCCAGAGGTGTTTCTTTCCGACATTGATCAGAGAAACTTGCAACAGTTTTCAAGGTGATAGTAGTAACACATAGCTGTCCATATTCCTGGCTAAATAGTATCATTGTGCGTCTGCAGAAGAAGGGTCACAAAGATGACCCTAAACCCTACAGAGCAATAAGTCTAATTGATAATGAATGTAAAATCTTTTCCAAATTGATTTTGAAGGCCATGGATGAGTGGATCACTAATAAAAACATTCTTACACCCATATAAGGAGACTTCAGAGAAGGTCTATCTATGATAGATCAGGTGTTTACCTTCTTGCATATAATTCATAAATGTAGCACAGCAATAAAAATGCCCCTGTATGTGGCCGTCTAGATTTCTCATCAGCTTGCCATCTGATTTCAAGGAGCTGTTGTTTGAAAAAACTGAGCATTTTGTCCATTAATGCTGGGCTTCTGTCATTAATCCAACTGTTGTATACTGGAACCTCCTCCCTGGCTAAATTTAATGAAAAAGGGTGAATCGATAAAAACAAATTTACCAGCAGAGGGGTTAAGCAAGGCTAATTTTGCTCCACTACGGTTCTCCCTTTATATAAATGACCTATTTCAAGAAATCCAAAAAGCCACTGATGATATTCCATCAATAAATGGTTTTAAGACCCCAGCACTTCTCTATGTTGATGATTCCATCCTGATAGCAAAAACTCCAAAAGGTCCACAAGCACATCTTTCAGCTATGGAAAATTATTGTAAAGCAACCACGATTAGCAATTGACACAGGAAAAACCAAGATAACAACTTTCGGGACCAAGTGTGATGAGAAGTATTCGTTCTTCATAAATCAAGTAAGACTGGAAGAAGTTGCTTCTTTTAAGAATTTAGGTGTAACAATCGATAGGACACTAAAGTGGAAAACCCAGGTACAACATCTACAGGCAAATCAGAAGCCACCGCAAATGCCATCCTGAGGATGGTCTGCAAACACAGTCAGCAGTTTTCCAAATTTATTGATAAAGTCTTCCAAGCAAAATTTCGAAGTCAAGTTTCATATAGAGCAGAGGTGTGGGGGATGGACAAGTGCACACATTGTGTAGGCCGCTACAAGAGGAAACTTTGGAAATTACTGCTGAAATTGCCATCAAGCTTTCCTACGGTTGTGCTAGAATCGTACATTGGCTATTCCTCCATTGACTCCAGCTGTCAGATGGCCCCATTTAAGTAGGGGCTGGAAAGACTGAGATAGCAAGGCACAAATTTAGTCAATCAAGCTTGGAAAGAACACTTTTATATGCATGCAAAATCATTGCATTCAATTCAATGGGAACAGGAAGCCAAGAGACGGGGCTTGTCTATGTCAATAAAAATTGATCTGCTGACACGAAAGAGGACAAATGCGATTATTAGGAAGGGTGTGAAGACATAATATCGAGTTTTTAATATCGACTGACAGAAATATCGAGTCACAAATATTGTAAGTGAGAAATATTGACTGCAAGAATATCGTGGTCAAGAATATCGACTTAAGGTCAGTAATATCGATTTAAAAAATATCCAAGTATTTAGTATCATTTGCAAAAATATAGTTGTTAAAAATATCGATTTTTTTAATTAATGTTATGTATTTTAGTATATATTTTAAATGTATGTGATGTATTTTTCTGTATAGGAATTGTTTATATTTTTTAATATGTGTGTTAAATTTCTAGTAGTTATTATTTATTTTTTTATTAGAATTTTGCGTTTTATAGTTCTGTAGCGGATTGTGGGTTTATAGGGGAATAGGGTGGGAAGTAATTTAATTATATTAAATTAATAATTATTTGTATTTATTAATATTTATTAAATTGAGATGTTATAGTGTTAAATGTGCGAATTAATTTATTTTTAATTAATTAATAATTGGTTGTTAGTTAGAGGGCCCGATTCACAGAACTAACTTAAGACAAAATCCTAAACTTACTACCATTTTGGTATTCACAGAAGGCACTTACTCATTTTGGTATTCACAGAAGGCACTTCCTCATTTTGGTATTCACAGAAGGCACTTACTCATTGATGAGTAAGTGCCTTCTATGAATACCAAAATGAGTAACTTACTCATTTTGAGTAACTTACTCATTTTGAGTAACTTACTCATTTTGGTATTCTCAGAAGGCACTTACTCATTGATGAGTAAGTGCCTTCTGTGAATACCAAAATGAGTAACTTACTCATTTTGGTATTCACAAAAGGCACTTACTCATTGATGAGTAAGTGCCTTCTGTGAATACCAAAATGAGTAAGTGCCTTCTGTGAATACCAAAATGGTAGTAAGTTTAGGATTTTGTCTTAAGTTAGTTCTGTGAATCGGGCCCAATATTAATTAATTAATTGGTAATTAATTATGGTAATTGTGTAATTAATTTTAGGTGTGCGTTTTGGTGTTTATAGGTGTAAAGGGTAGGAAGTATTTTTTTATTGATGAATTAATTAATTGGTAATTAATTATGGTAATTTTGTAATTAACTTTAGGTGTGTGTTTTGGGGTTTATAGGGGTAAAGGGTGGCATTTATTTCTTTTATTAATAATTATTTGTTAATTGTTATTAATTATTTTAATTAAAAATTAATTATGTTAATTGTGTAATTAATTTTAGGTGTGTTGTGGTGTTTATAGGGGTAAAGTGTGGGAAGTATTTTGTGTTTAATTAATTATTATATAGTTGTTAATTAATGTTAATTATTTGATATTTATTTTGGGTAATTGTTTATTCTTTTGTGTGTTGTTTTTACTTTTAAAGGGGTAAAGGGTGGGTATTAAATACATTTTACTTATTTTATAATTAGTTGTTCAATAATAGTAGTTTTTAATTTTAAAATAAGTTTTAATTGTGAAATTTATTATTTTACAGTTTAATTTAGGTGTGTGTTGTGGGGATTATAGGGTTAAAGGTGTGTAGTTAATTAATTATTTTTATGAATAATATTTTTCAAATTGATAACTAAGGAGGTCATTACGATGTCGGGCGGAAGCACTACCGCCGTGCTGTCGGAGGCAAAAACCGCTAGTTACCGTCCGCCAGCAACAGCCCACACACCCGTCAAATTAGGATGTGAAAAGTCAGCCAAACACCGCCCGTAAGCCTGCGACGGCGCCCGCCATCAAAGTGCGCCCGTCTACGTAGCGGCGCGAGCCAATGGAGATACACCATCCGACGAAATGACGTACCTCCCGGCGTCCAAATTACGATGCCACAACCAAACAGCCTCACCGGCAAAGAGACACCGCACGGGATACCAAGGCGGAAACCCGACTGTTGAGTACGGAGACCAAAAAGGCGGCCCACCCCGAAATGAATCCTGCTCTCCAGGCCATCCCCATGCTGTACCTGATGCACCACCTAGGAGTGAACGCGCCACGACGACGCAGGTAGGCAGACACACAACAAGGGCACGCAAACACTGCACACAATGCAAGGGCGGAAAAACTGTACATGGCCCCCCCAGACACCCCTGTGTGGACAGGACACATCCACCACTGTACCCACACATGTCCCACCTGTTAAAATAAAACAACTCGCAACATCCTGAGCACCCACTACCCGGGACCAGGAAGTGACGTCCCCGTCACGGCACCGCAGCGCAGCGGCGATGACGCAGGTACACATGCGCACAACGCAGAGGCCAATGACAGCGCCACGCATGGACTGCACACAAACACCACAGGGTCACAACTACACATCCCACACACCAGCCCCACCCTAAAGGCACATGTCACGTGGCCTTCCTGCATCAATCATGTCCCCAACCGACAACTCACAGTTGTCAACTGGATGTCACACAAGTGTCCCGAACAGGGGAGTAATGTGATGGCAAAATAGGACACACCCTTGTGTGCAAAACATGGAGAAGCACACGGCTGCTGCTACATAACAGCGCAGAATATGGACATTGTCCGCAAAAGGCACGCCAGTCTCATCCAAAAATATCTATTCCATCCTGCTCGCAATATCAAGCAATGCAATGTACAAAATAGAAAAACCCTGCTGCCTGAGAACAGGTGTTCCCAATTACTACACCCACACAGAAGCCTCAATGTATAGCGGAAACGGAGTGTCCCGCCCACACACGGGAGAGCAGATAGCACTGAATGGCCTTCCATTCCTACTCTGAAATCACATTGCAACAAATTATGCAGGAGAATGGAGCCATTGTACCAACAAGAAGCCAAACATAGCCATGCAGAGTAAACCTTCCACCGTCAGATAGCGCCTAACATGAAAGAAAGATAATACTACAAAATACAATTATACCACTCCTCCTTGTGGGTCAAATGCAAGTAATCTGGAAAGAGTCAGACACCACTGGCCTTGACCATTCATTGAAGCATGTGGGATGAGGGCCTGTGTCCTCCGCCCAAGCTATACCCCAAGTCCTGCCGCCGTACATCCATTCCAGAATTCCCAGCATCGTCGGAGGTTGCACTCTGCTGACTGCTCAGGCAGCCGGAGCATGCCATCACATCACCCTGTAGCAAAATGGCTGTTGCACCAGTGCTTCTCAACTACGCCGGACGGATGCAGCTGTACAGTGACAGCTTGCTACAGATAGTGGGCTGTGCAAATCTGGCTCTGCTGAATGTAAGTTACCGACTAACTTACCGCATTACAATGTTCAGCTGCGTCATCCCCGTTTTCTACTGTCGGAGGTGTCCGTTCCACTGGCCTGTGGATTTATGTCTCTCCAACCCACCATGTCCAAAGGCGGACTTGGTACACTTGTTTGCACCCCTGTACGCCCACGACAGGAGCTGTTCAGTGGATGTGGGCATGGCGTTTGTGGCTGCAATCGGACACACACTGCAATGGGACCAGTGTGCCTCCACACAACGTATTCTGGATCACAGTTTCATCGAACGTCATCCAACATGTCCCATCATGCTTCTACAAGGGATAACTTACGATGAACACGTTGCTACCCACCATCTGCTTCATTGGATGGCATCCATGTTTACCACCAATGCGAGTGATGCTCTGCTGGAAGGTATCGCATACCTGACAACTTGTCAATTCATGGGTCCCCGACTCAATACCCCCAATTGAACATTGATGTTCAACACCGTACCTATGCTTGGCTTTCGCACGGAGTGGGCAGTTAGCTGTACAACAACTATACCTTACAATCTGCAACAAACACCTTACCATCAACTCCACTGCCAGGACATTTGACATTTTTGGGACATGCACTCTGTTCCTCACCATATCCCGTGTCTCTGCATGAACAGGGGGAGGCAGAGGTATGGGATTTGTGTACAGTAACCACATGGCCAATACTGCACGAACAACTATGCTATAATATGTATTCTGCGCACCTGAACACATGCACCTGTCAGTGCACACTTATCTGTCTGCTGTATTACGTGAGAACTGTCACCTCACCTTTGTCTGTACTTCCGTGCCAGGACTTTTGCATGGACAACAAATGCAACCCCCTACAACATGGCCCTAGTTATTGTGTCATGTTCAGTAGCCACCACATTGCAACAACTACTGAGACGCTGCTGCATGCATGTAGGCTCATGCTCTAATGTCACCTCTGACGCAGGTATGTCGGAGTCACTATTGTAGTAATCCTGTACCATGGAACTGAGATGTACTGTGCCTATGATGTCAAGCTGTCTGGTAGGCAAAATGAATACTGTCTGTGTCAAAGTCTAGAGCTCTTCCGTAATGAGCAAATGTACTTTAGCATAGCAAGGGCAAGGCAGTTGTAACTCTGAAGCCTTTATTCCACAATCAACAACTAATCACATCTACCTGTACCCACTTTTGTATGTGTAATCATGCTAAGTATATCCTCCACATGCATTTTGCTGCCAGTAGTGTCCACTATACTGCATCACAGAGGAAGTAAGTTCAAATACATGCCTTGAAGCAAATATGTGACTCTGTAGAATTATTTATCGAAGACAAGTACGAATGAGAGAGGATGAGAGTGTGTGAAGTACACGAGAGTCGTGAGAGGACCATGTAGTCTAGTGTCATTGGATGTCAATGCATATGAGTTGCCGCCACAGTGGACCTAGTGAAAAACCAGAGGTCGTGGGCCTTGGCTTGTCAGACTCTGACGTGGCCCAACAGATCATCACATTAACACTGACGGCCTGGTCACTACAAAGCCCAGTCCTACATATGTGTACAATTACCTTCACAGTCTGACATCACACTCATCAAGCAAAATTAGGAGCCACGCAAGAAGCATGCTACAGCAATGCATGACAAAACACGCACACGATATCAGTGTGGGTGGGCAGGTCTGCACAGTGAGTACGAACTGCAGAAATTCACATACATGCTTAATTAAACAAGGCACAATCTTGACATTCACACACCCTGCAGACCCACAATGGCCAAAACATATCAAGTAGGAGTCATCCTGAACTGCAAGGACACACCCACACACTGCACACTGTGCAACATACAATACACACATGTGCTCACATTCACAGACCTGAACACGGATACAAACACCCACCATGCCCCTGGGTAACACATGTGTGTAGTCGACATTGCCAGAGCGCACACACACACACCAACACTACCCCAAAGTCACACCCTTCACACCACACACACCTACACCTCCCAAATGCACACATTTAAAGTAAGCCATGTGCTCAGGATCAATGTTCATCACAAGATTAACATACACCTACACTGCTGGCCACACAGAAAGTAAGCTCACACATACCCGCACACTCTGCACATACTACCTGTCATCCTGTGGCTAGACTCACACCCTGTGCTTTGCTTGCACGCAAACATGACACGTATACATTTTCCCAGAAATACCACCAAATACATGCAGACAATCCGTGTCACAAAAATACTAGTAGCAGAGTCTGAAAGAAGTGAAGTCCCTGCCACGTGTAAAACACATTGGAATGTGAGACCAGACATTGCAATTGTTGAGGTACCATACACGGCATGTGCCTCACTTAACTATGTACACACAGTAACAACTGCAATCAGCAACTACACAGACACAACCGACTACAGGAACAACAGCATCCAGTCACAGATTACATAGACAGGCGGCAATATTGTTCAACACCAGGGACAGTGGCCAGTCCGATGTGCAGAGTTGTGATACGAAAAGCTGCATATGCAATGTGTGTAAGTGTACCTGCCATGACCAGCAACACTGCCATGGCAGTCACAATAGCCATTACAGCCACCACTGTGTCACAGGTAGTTGTGTGAGGGTGCCTACCATTCAAACAGGATGCCAGTCCGACTCGGTGCTGTCTGTGTGCTACGGGACAGTTGGAGGTCCGCCCCTGAGAGAGAAGCACAACTGTAGAAGACACACATGTGGCATGTGAAGCGAGAGGGCTGCTTGGCCCAGGTGGGTGGGTGGCACGGGTAGGTGCACTCATGCAGTGTTGAAACAGACTGTGTGGGGCGGATTCCGGAGGGGTAGATTTCCACTGTGTTGGGTATTTGGAAAGCCTACCTGTCTGGGGATGAATGTGAACTCGTGTGGGCACAACAGGCGGGCACACGATTAATGCTGCATCAGGTGTAGACGTTAGCCCTCCCTCTGGGGACATGCTGGATACTGCTGTGCGTCTGCCAGGCCCTTGCCAAGGCACTTACATCCCCTGTCCTCCAGGTGTACCCTCTACATTGTCCACCTGCACAGGCTACCCAGGGCACGGGATGGCAGTGGAGCTTGGTGGGTGGGAGGCCATGGCGCCCTTCTCCTGGTCACATCTCGCAGGCAACACATTCTCAGTGTGCAGCAGGGCACAAGTCCTAAATAAGAAGTGGGGGGACGCTGACGTCACGACACGAAGTGACGTTACGAAAGGTGGCTTGCACCATCAGACTCATTGCCGCCCCTCGCTCACCCCTTAGATGCGATTGCATCAGAGAAGCCAGCGCGTGAGCAGCAGCTCCAATCTCGCCCCAGAGAGGCCAAAGAGTGAATGTGTGGCTCCATTTGCTCCAGTTATCCAGCTCGCGGTAAAATAAGTGGGGGGACGCCGTCCACCTGCGTGGTATCCCGACTCGAGCCCTGGTGTGCAGGCAAAGTGTCCTATTGTTTTGCGATATGTGTGAGTTGCATGACACTCGTTGGCGGGGGATGGCTCTGAGGCCTATCACCCTGAGGCCCATATCTCACTCTATGGGTCCCTTGTCAATGGCAGCGGATGTAATGACTATGCGCGCCGGGGTGGGTCTACCTTTCGTCTGGGATGGTGTTTGCGGCCTGGCCCGCTAGGGCAGCTACAGCTGCTGTGTGTTGCATGTGGTGTATCCAGACTCCGGAGACTGTCATGCATTGTCACTGTTGTCCAGGGCTCGAGTCGGGGTACCACGCGGGTGGACAGCGTCCCCCCACTTATTTTACCGCGAACTCGATAACTGGAGCAAATGGAGCCACACATTCACTCTTTGACCTCTCTGGGGCGAGATCGGAGCTGCTGGTGCACGCGCTGGCTTCTCTGATGCAATCGCATATAAGGGGTGAGCGAGGGGAGGCAATGAGTCTGACAGTGCAAGCCACCTTTCGTGATGTCACTTCCTGTCGTGACGTCAGCATCCCCCCACTTCTTTTTTTAGGACTCGTGCCCTGCTGTTGTCAGATGTGCCACTTTCCAGGGGGGTGGAGAAAGGGTCAGGAATGTCAGCCTGAGATTGGCCCAGTTGAAGGCCCACCTTGACTGGGGAGAACAACCATTGGACAGTCTGGTGTAGCCCACCCACGCGTACATGTAGGCCCTCCATGAACTATGTCACCTGCGGCAAGGTGATGTCATGGGCAATGAAGTAATTGAGGAGAGCTGTCTGCCCCACGCAGAGATGCCGCACAAGCTCAACAGACCCACCACTGAGGGCAGCAGGGGCCACATGTGCAGGGGCAGCTGTGCCTGGTGTGAAGGACACTCTATCCTTCATCCTTGTGCCGACACGTGTTGCACCAGTGGAAGTAGATGGGAGGGCGGGCATTGGCCTCCGCGTGGCTGAAGAGGAGCCAGAGTCCACGTCCCCTGTGCTAGCAAACATGGATGCATCACCTCTGTCCTCAGATGACGCCGAAATTGCCGTCTCGGCCTGTGATTCATCCAGCACACGTCTGGCCCCTCCGAGGCGCTGGTCACATCTGTCTCACTCAGCTCCTGTGCAGCTGCTTCATCCGATGCCTCACCACTGTTGACCGTCCCCTGTCCCTCAGCACCCACGGGAGATGCCACATGAGAGAGAGCGAGGTGGCCTCACTCATTTGGCATCAATTAAACAGACATGTGCAAGGGAAGCAGCACAGAACATTCCCAAATCCACATGTTGCACGATACCTCTGCAATTGTATACAGCCACCACAATCAACACGTAATGGCTGGCGTACAGAAAATGAAGCCGCTAATAAGTGGCACATGTGTTGTGCACATAGCACAACACCCGGCCTGTGTCACCCTGCGACCATAGCCACAAATCGCTGTGTGCACACCCACTGTCCTGATGGTGGCAAGGATGTCCACTACGTAATTAGGCCAAGGACATACCTGCATGGAGCAGAATGGGACACCACTCACACAGACTGCAACATGACAGTCCACAATGGTCATGAGCCCATGCCATCCACCTGTCGTTCGCACGAGCACAACTACTGTTGCACAGTGTGCCGGATGTGTAAGTACCAGGAATATGAGGTGAGGCATCGCACGCATATGTCCAAACGAAATCAGAGTAGGCACAGTGCCTCAAACATACATGTGAATTGCCACTCCAGCCTACTACAGGTTGTTCCTGAGGGCTACGACTCTGAATGCATTGACAATGCAGAGTGCTCAAATTACATCTTGACCCTCAGGAATCGCATATGCATGTCAGATGCACCCAGCACAGAGTACACTTACAACCCACTGCATCACACAACAAACATCACATTACCCAGATTATGGGTAGGCTGTGGACACATGCTGCCTCTCACAGCAAAAGACACCATCCCACAATACTGTACACTTACTTACTGCTGATGCCCCTACAAACGTGCAACCGGCACAGGCTGTGTGACTGTCAAGATGCAGACCATTAGTGGTGAAATGCAGTGCCGTGCTAACCAGACAATACGAGGGGGCATCCCCCGATTCGTTTTCGCCACGTTGTCGCTCATCCGGCAGATGACGTCACACCCTTTGTGGAATTGTCTGCACTGTCGGTTACACATACACAGAGGCATCAACTTGGATGCAATGGCTCATCACAAGGCCTTGGGCTGGAGGACTTCCAACTGCAGGGATGGTACACAAGAGGGTTGGAATATCACTCATACACTTCTCATCATCACCCACATCCACCAATCACAGTGGCATGATGCTGACCCATCCAAAATACTCAGAGATGTGTAACAGAGCCAAGAAGTAATCGGACATGGCCTAACAGCATGTGTACACCACACGTGAATGCATGCTGGTGGGAGTGTGTACACAGTACCTGTCCATCCCATTCACATGCAGGATGCCAGCACATTGAGCAATGTGTAGTCTGCCCACATCTACTGTCCATTGTCAGGTGGACCAACACATAGATCACAAGGCAACACATCTTTGTGGGTGGACTCACTGTGTCCAACACTGCGCAGCCCTCAACGTACTCGCCCTGTGAATGGCTCACCCCGCAATGGAGGTCACATTCAGTGCCACTATCTCTCACACACATCCCTATCACAAGGCCTGGAGTGTTCAATCGACAGAGCTGAGTTTGCGCATTTCCGGAGAGTTGTGAACAAAAGACACATGTAACCCACTGTACATTCAGTGTTGTTTCCTTCTAGGATTGGGCGGTCAATGTGCAGCCCAGGTCTGCTGAGACTGAGAAGGCCAGCAGGGACCCAGCCAGCCATTCACACAAGCAATAACTGCCCTGAGTCCTGCATTGCCAAGTGGCTGCGTCACTGGATGTCTGACATGAAAATGCCATGTACCACCACTCGGGAGGGACATGCATGGGAAAGCGCCAGAGAGCCTACATACCCCTTCCACCTGTAGTAAGCATGGTAAGCAGTGCATGTTGGAACCCCACAGGCTCAGACTCATAGTGCTGCAGATCAACGACATGTGTGTCCCCCACATGCACTCCCACACACACTGTAGTTGTCTTACACACACAACTTTTGCAAGAAATAGCCTTGGGCAGTGTGCGTGGAGCTCAGAATCCAGGATCTCCAACTCCTTGCTGGTGAGTGGACCTGGACATATCTTCAGAGTCGTCGACATGAAGGTGGACATGTGGCAGCAGCAGCAGCAGGTGTTGTTGAGGGATGCCAGGCAGCAGTCCCTGGAAGCTGTGGTAATGCCGGTCTCCCTCCCACACTCATATAGCCCCCTGGGGCTGTTTCAGTGGGTCCAAGCTGCTGCAATTGGTGTACCATGTCTGCCTACTTCAAATGCACACAATGGCCTGCTCCGAGCTGTCCCGGTACACTTACCTCTATAGTCGAACACGGAGGATGTAACCGCGAGGGCCATTAGAGTTGGCCTCAAGGGCCTGGTCCATGGCGGGTACAGTCCGCTGGTGCCATGTGGAATCCACAGTTTAATGTGCACCATGCATTTGCAGGTGTGGCCATGATTCGTGTGTTGGAGCATGTCCACCCTAGACAGGGCCACTTCATGCTGTGTGCATAGGCATTGACGGCCAGTGCTCAGCCTCCACATGTCTGTTGGCACATCATCATGTACACATTAGCATGGGAGCATGGGATGTGCATATGCACACACATGCCATATTTCTTAATGTACATCTCCCACTTGGCACGTGCAACGTTACGTGTCACTTGTGATGTGTATTTGCATTCACACAGCTGTGTTGTCATGGAGTTGTCAATGTGTACACCTGTCAATGTGTGTTGGAGGTGTGATACGTACAGTGCTGTACATTGGGTGAACTAGGGACATCATTGACTGTCTCATATCCCGTTGTGCAACAGGACCCACTTGTTTGGGCCGCTCAGCCTGTGTACATTGTGTAGTTGGTGTGTGCCATACTCACCCAGCCTCGGAAGCTGTGTCAGGCACAGCAGCTAGGTATATTGCCGTGGTGTTGCCGCTTCCCACATATGCAGTCTGAAATCATCATCATGCCTTTCAAGCTATTATGGCCTAAATCCACATGTGCATGCTCATGGCAATGGTTTGTGTCAGTGGTCATTGCTATTTGTAAGGGGACCGGTGTAAGAGTATTGTAGCTGTGCTGTCCCTACTTGTCAGCTGTTCTGTGATTCTATTGCTTTGTCAGTAATTTTAGTTTTGTGCATGTGAAAATGCCATGTGGTGTGTTGCATTGACATGTGTCCACTTCCATCTGTCCTAGGAGGAGACCAAACATACATCGCCCCTACCAATTGCTGGCAGACATGGAGGATGTGGAGGTTATACGGAAATTCCATCTGGACCGACCCACCCTGCATCACCTATGTGCAATGTTGGAAGCCCACCTTCGTACTCGCAGGGTGTATCCTACAGCATTCACCCCCACGGCTAAGGTGATGGCTTCACTGCATTTTTTCGCAACCGGATCTTTCCAACACACGGTGGGCAGTGGAGGTGGGATGTGCCAGCCCATGTTCAGCATGGTGCTACGGGATGTCCTGTCAGCTATGATGCTCTACAGGAACCGGTACATCCTATTTCCCAGGGCTCGTGATTTGGCGGCAGTGAAGTGTGCTTTCTATGCCCTTGGACGCATCCCCCACGTTGTTGGTGCAATTGATTGCACCCATGTTGGCCTTGTTGCACCACAGGCCATGGAGCCCATCTATAGGAACCAGAAACATTTCCACTCCCTGAATGTGCAAGTGGTGTGCCTGGCGGACATGATTATCACACACGTGTGTGCGAAGTTTCCCGGATCCGCCCATGACTCGCACATCATGCGCCACAGCATCCTCCCACGAATGATGACCAATCTTCAACCGGACCGTGCATGGATTGTTGGTGAGTATGCATACTCGTGTAGCGTGCTGGGTGTGACATGCTGTCTTGTATCCTGTTGGAATTGCAACGATTCTCTGTGTTTCTCACACCCAGGTGACTCTGCATATCCTAACGGGCCTTGGCTGCTGAGCCCACTACATAATCCTAGGACACCAGCTGATGTCAGATACAATGAGGCACATGGGAGGACCAGACGTGTGGTGGAGCGGACTTTTGGACTCCTGAAGTCCAGATTCAGATGCCTGGACCGCACCGGGGGTGCACTGGCATACTCCCCACAGAAGGTGTGCCAGATAGTTGTGGCATTGCTGCATGCTGCACAATCTCGCGATTCGCAGGCAGATCCCCCTGATAGTGGATGACGGTGATCAGCCAGGGCCCCCGCCTGCAGACCAAGCCGTGTCCAGTGACGAGGACAGTGGAGAGGAGGAAGCAGTGAATGAGCGTCAGCAGCTCATCGCCCGCTACTTCACTTGACGGTGAGTGACCATGTACGACGGCTGATGTTGCTGTAGTTGTGTAGGTGTATGTGTGCATTGTCACGGCAGCCTATTGTTCACTGAGTGCTGTGTGTCAATGGTCCATGTCCGGGGTAGTATGCCACTGACAGTGGCTGTAGCATTGTGCCCTGTTGCTCTGTGGGATGTGTGTACATTGCTTAAACTTGATGACAAGTACTGTGTGATGAGTGTGTGACACACACATTCAATGGACTCTTGTTCTGTTTTTCACCCCTAGGTCCCTACAGCCTCTCCTGGCCTATCGACATACCACACTCCAGATGCATTTCTGATCATGGTGACGGTTGCACATCCTTGATTAAACACAGAGCAGATAAAACAGAATGTGATCCAGGTGTATTTATTTTAAGCGGTGACATGTGATTGTGGGCAAGGTGATCACAAAAGTGGTGCATGCTGAAACAATGAGTTGACGGACATGTCCGCGTGATGGTCAAGGTGTACCCATGTTGTTCTGGGTCCACAGTCCGACAGACACATGCCATTCACATGGCAGTGTGGGGTAGGATAGTAGTCCAAGTGAATGCAGTAGATGGCCACCGTGGCTGGCTGACTCACTGGCGTTTGGAGCGTGCGAAGTCATCTCTGGACACCTGTTTCCTCTTCGGACGACCCCTTCCACGTTTGAGAGGGGGGTTGTGTTTGTGGGCTGCTGGTGGTGGCTGAGGATTGCCCACTCGCTGTGGACGCAGGGGAACTGGATGTTGCACGACCCTGCGCCCCAGCAGGTGGTGGCGGAGGTGGTGTGGTTGGCCTTGATTGGGCCCTCACCGCCACCACTAGCTGGCCCATGAGGTCGACAAGTTTGCCCATACGGGTCACGAATTGGCCCATATGGGCGTCCATGGACCTCAACACCCCAAGGACTTCCCGCGTATCGGCAGCAGACCGGGCCCATTGTCCCTGGGCCTCTTCATAGGCCCCAAGGACTCTGGCAATTTGCGGCAGGGCTTCGCTCCCAGGCTCTGATGGCGTTGGCCTGACCCTGCTCCTCCCACCTGAACTGCTGCCACCGATCTGCCCACTCGCCACATTGGTCACCCAGGGCCTCGTTGTGGCTCCCAGGGTCGATGTCGACGTGCGTACCACCCCTTGCGCAGGGTGAGTGGTCAGGGAGGCCCTGGTGGTGGTGGTGGTGGTGGTGGTTGCGGCGGTGGTGGTGGTCGCAATGACCGTGGAAGCAGGGGCCTGGGACTGGTCACCAGCCCTGGGAGATGGGTTGGTGGGTAGGAGGGGTCCTGGGGAGCGGTTGCGCCCTGCCACACCAGATGTGCCTGGTCGGGAGTCCTCGTCCGAAGAGGTGTCCAGGTCTTCCACATCCGTGAGTCCGGGTGGGGGGCTTGTGGACTGGCTGTGATGACTGCTGTCTCCCTCTCCAGCATCATGCTGTTCGTCACCTGTGGGGCGGAGACGAAAGGTTATTGTGTTGCACCTTGCAAGGTTTGTGTTAGATGTCTGACATTCACAGTTTGTACACAGTTGTGCACTGATTTCCCAGATGCGTGTGTATGGCTCTACAATGTGTGTGCGTGATCAAGGCAATGGAATAGTGTGTTGGGTGCATATGGCATGGGACGGATTTGGAATGCCAATCGGTGTGTGTTGCAGTACCACTACATTTTGTGGCTTTGGTGGAAACGGGGTACAGCCCCATGAACGCTTTTGAGATGAAATATGTTTTTGGGGTTCAAATGAAACGCTTAGAAACGCAGATGGCAAAAGCGGTACAGCCCCATGAACGCTTTTGAGATGAAATATGGTTTTGGGGTTCAAATGAAACACTTAGAAACGCAGATGGCAAAAGGGGTACAGCCCCCTCAACGCTTTTGAGGTGAAATATGGTTTTGGGGTTCAAATGAACCGCTTAGAAACGCAGATGGGATAAGGAGTACAGCTCCATCAACGCTTTTGATATGAAATATGGTTTTGTGGTACATACTGTGACATATGGGTGCAGAAGGGGACATGTGTTTTGGCCACACGACACTGCAGAGACAAAGGTGTGTGTATGTCTGACATACCCAGCATATCTGCTCACTGTTATCATTTAGGGACATTACACTGCAAGCATTGTAGTGAGTGAGTAATGGTTGTGTGCCACACAACGTATTGCAGATGGGACAATTCCTTGGTGTGCGTGCTACCCTCAGCCATGTGCAGCAATGCAGTGCTCTTGGGGTGTTGACTATATTAGGTATGTTGTAAATCACAGTGTGACGTGCGCTTCAGACACTGCAGACACATTTTTGGTCATCGGCAGGAATCTTTGCTGAACTACTATATATGGGACAACTGTTTAGATGATATACCTTTCATGACACTGGGGCTGAAAGATGAGATGGATGAGATTTTGAATGTGCATTGTGTAGCTGTGTGGTTCATGGGTCCAGTGGTGTATGTGACATTACTGGGGTTCCATTCTGTTACATTGAGACAAGATAGACTTACATGGGTGATGTTGTACAATGTCAACGGAACAAGCAGACACGACTACATGGACAAGACTTTGATGGTGTTGCTGATGTGTGTGATGACTGGCACAGTGCACGCCATGTGGGTCAGTACTCCAGTGAGACTTGTGCATGCAGACGTGACTCCTTACGTGTTACTGTATTTGAGATGGCTCATGTGGGCTATGACTCTGTAATTCATGTCCGTGTGCACATTAGTCACATGATTATGACAGGGAGCACTGCTACCTGTTCCTCTGCTACGTGACATGTCCCAAATGTTAGTCGTAGTACAGTCCTCATGCCTACAGACACCCCGCCCTGTACAGTAGTCTACCTACTTGTTGGTTTGGAGGGAGCAATGCAATGGCTACCACATGGTTATGAGAGGGAGGGGTGCTCCATCTTGCTGGTCTGTGGGAGTGGGGGCCGTGTTGTGAGTTGTGGTGATGGCTTACCACCCACAGACACCCCTCCATGTAGGGAAACATATCTACCTGTCGGGTGAAGGTGTGCACTGCAATGGCTGACACATGGGTGTGGGGAGTGCTCCATCTTGCTGCGCTGTAGGACTAGGGGCCTGGTGGGGGTTGTACTTCTGCAGTCCCCCCTCCGATACACAGACTTTGTGGTAAGGCTACTTACCTGTTACTTGTTGGTTAGTGCAGCTATGGCTGACACATGAATGTGGGTGTGGGGAGTGCTTCTTCCGGCGCATCTGGGGTACAAGGGGACCTGGTGGGAGTTGTGGTGCTGGCTGACTGTACACATGCCCCCATGGTTTTGTTTGTTGGTACCTTTGGGCTGAGTGTGTGGGAGTGTCTGTTGCATGTGTGAGAGATGTCTTGTGTATTGTGTACTGGACATGGGGGTGTTTGGCCCTCGGAGCTATGGCATTCTGGTAGTGCATGACAGTACATAGCGGTGTGCTGGTATACATTTGTTTGTACTTACCAGCCTCCACTCCCCCTGGTATTCCGGTGAGACTCTCCGGATGTAGAATGCCTCGCACCTTCTCCTCCCACGCCTTGAAGGTCTTGAATGGCGCGGGATTTCCGCCGCCAGTCCTGTCAGCCAGCTCACGATTCTTGGCCTCCTTCTTCCTGACCACGCTTTTCAGGTCGTGCCACCTCTTTGTAATTTCACCCCGGTTGCGTGGCACGTTCCCAACTGCATTCACCTGGTCTACGATCCTGCTCCACATTCTGTTTCTGGTGGCTACTGGTGTCTGTTGGACCTGGTTCCCATAGATTTGTGGGTGCACCTTGATGATCTCGTCGACCATGACCGTCAACTCAGTGGCAGTGTACTTAGGCATTCTTTGTGTTGCCATGGTGTGTGTTTTGGTATTTGTGGTGCTGGTGTGGTGGGTGTGTGGTGTGTGGTGTGTGATGTGCAGGGGGTTAGTGGTGCCGGTGTTTCAGTGGTGATGGTGTTGTTGGTGATGAGTGTGATGTGTGCATGCGTGTGGTATGCTGCTTTCCTTTGTGGCTCTCTGGGTTCTCTGCTGTCGTCTTCGCTTTGTAGTAGTGCAAGGGATTGTGGTCTGTGAAAAGGCTGCTTTTGTACTCACCTATGTGGGTGTGTCATGATGGGCTGTCGTTTTCAGGTGTGTTGTGCCTGGTGTCCTGGTATTTGTAGTTTTTTTGTTTTGCCAGGGGGGATGTGTCTTTGGGATGTGTTCTGTGTTTGGGTATTTTGGCGTAGTTTGCTGTGTGGACTTGTTGGCCATGTTGTGTGTATTTCTTTGGCCCGCTAATGATTTCCGTGCACGGACGTGGCCACCAGGCCTTCCACCGTGTCAGTTATTCATCTCTGTTGTTAACCGTGGCGGGCAGGAAATATGTAGATTTTCCGCGCTCATGTCGGTGAGATCCTGATTTCACGGCCGGTGTCTCGGTCGTCAGAGCGGGCGGATTTGGGTTGTCGGGCGGGATTGCGTCCGTGGCGGACGGATAATCTTCTACTCTGACATGGACGGGCGGAATTTTGTGTGTTTTTACCGCCGTGGGCGGAGGTTGCTTCGCGACATCATAATTGCTCGGTCGGTATTCCCATGGTGCAGGCGGGCGGTTTTTTCAGGCTATAGTAGATGGCGGATTTTTTACCGCCGGTTATCGTAATGGGCCCCTAATTATGTTAATTATGGTAGTGTATTTTTTACACTGTAATAATTAATGTTTTTGTTTGTACATTTTTTCTAGTTTCAAATATTTATTTTTGGGAAATTTATTTTTTATTTGATATAATATTGGTAGGTATTTGTTATATGTAATTAATATAATATGTTTTCTTTATATATATGAAATATATTGGTATTTTAATTTATAACATATTTATAAATGTAATTACTTATTTATTATATATATATTTTTTAAATATTTATTTGGGGGGTCATTACAATAGCGGGTGGATCGCCACCGCCCGTATGGTGGTGGCGATCTGCCCACCATATTCCACCGCCCGCATGCCAATTCCCCCCGCCATATTACGATGGCGGGTGAGAGCCCAGCGGACAGAAAGACCATCCGCCAGTTTTCCGCCGGTCTGACAGGGGACCGGGCGGAAAAGGGCACTAATATGGGGGCGGTGTCTGCAAGACACCGCCATCCATATTAGGATGGTGGCGGAGAGCAGCCTTTCCATGGCGGCAATGCCGCCATGGAAAGGCATACGGTCTTTGCTGTTGGGGGCCCGTTGCGGGCCCCCTAAGATGTTGGGGGTGCACATGGGGGTACCATTTGCGTACACAAGGTGGCAGGCACCGCGTGGTGCCTGTCACGTTGTGCATGCAAATGCACGACATGCATATATTGCATTGTGGTGGGTGTTGCTTACAGCATCGCCCGCCGCAATTCAATATATGCGGGATGCCACCGCCACCGTGGCAGTGGCATCCTAATGCCTACAGCGGGACCGCCGCTCCTCTGGCGGACGGTCCCATTCACCGTTACGGTGGCGGGCGGACTTTGTCCGCCCGCCATCGTAATGTGCCCCTTTGTTTTTATTTTTGAACTGACTGGAGTGTGAATAGTAATTTTACCACTACGCTATCCAACACTTTCCCTACTGTTGCACTCACTGAAGTGGGAATAGTATTTTTTACCTCTACACTGTCCAACACTTTCCCCACTGTTGCACTTACTGGAGTGGGAATAGTAAATGTTATCCCTCCACTATCCAACACTTTCCCTACTGTTGCACTTATCGGAGTGGGAATAGTAACTTTTACCCCTCTGCTATCCAACACTTTCCCTACTGTTGCACTCACTGGAGTGGGAATGGTCATTTTTACCCCTTCACTATCCAACACTTTCCCTACTGTTGTACTCATTGGAGTGGGAATAGTGATTTTTACCCCTCCGCTATCCAACACTTTTCCTACTGTTGCACTCACTGGAGTGGGAATAGTAATTTTTACCCCTCCGCTATCAAACACTTTCCCTACTGTTGCACCGACTGGAGTTGGAATAGTAAATTTAATCCCTCCGCCATCCAACACTTACCCTATTGTTGCACTCATTGGAGTTGGATTAGTAATTTTTACCCTTTCACTATCCAACATTTTCCCTACTGTTGTACTTATTGGAGTGGGAATAATAATTTTTACCTTTCCGCTATCCAACACTTTCCCTACTGTTGCACTGACTGTGTTGGGAAATTTTACTTTAAATATTTTTTAATAGTTTAATGTTTTAATTTGTTATTGAATTTTTTTGTTTTATTTTAAATTTTTGATATATATATATTTTATTTTTATATAATTTTAAACTTTTAAAATACATTAAAAATAATAGTTTATTAATTGTTTTGCAGTAAATATATATATATATATATATATAAATTATTATGTTTGTGTGTATCTTTTTTTTATTACGTTTATTTGTTATATTTTGTTAAAATGTATATTAAATTTGTTGCAGTTTGTTAAAATTAATTTTAATATTTAATATATTTAATATATATTATTTTATATATATATATATATATATATATATATATATATATATATATATATATATATATATATATATATATATATATATTATCTACTGGCGGTCGCCAGTAGATAGTTATAGTTAGGACCTATTTTCCATAGGAAATCCGCAACATTCTATTTGAAATAACGTTGGCGCCGGTTGACGAATCTTCGCGAAAGTTTCCAACTTGTTGGGGCGCTCCGGTCCGCTCCTATCCTGAAAGTCTCGGGGTGATTCGTCAAGCGGGGGCCGAGAAAAAGGGGTGTCCCAAAACGTGTTTTCCCCATTCATTTTTCCATAGGAACCTTTAGTCGCAGCTACAGCCCGAACTGCTGAACAGAATTACACCAAATTTGGCAAAGAGGTAGCCCTTGGTTCAGTGTCGTGCCTTTTGCTTAAATGGTGTAAATCCGTTCAGTAGTTCCTGAGAAAATCAAAAGTAAAATCACATATATATCTGGGCGGAGCCTAACCACACATGTCATCGTGAGATCTGATTGGCTGTCAGCACTTCATCCTGGAATTGCTGGCAGCCATCTTGGGACCAATATAAATGATAGTACCCCATTGAAATGCATTGTAATGAATCAAAGATTTTGAGGGTTACCAAAAGGAGAACTATAAAGGGTGATAACAGACTTTAGTTACATTAAAATTCATTTGTTGATGGTACCATACTAATTTCAGGAATTGTGGTGTGTTCTAAGGTGATTTTACCCTGTGAAAAACCTTCTGCTGGGATATCATGAATCATGTTTGAGAGAAAACTATTTTCACATGCTTGTCCCATAGAGTTTTGGAAGGTGCTCCAGAAGCTAAAATGAGAGCATATTTTCTGCAAATTCACATTATCTTTCTCAGTCATGTGAGAATGAAGTCTGACATTCTCAGTAAAACATGTACATCCAACAAGGGCAGAGACTGTCGGTTGATTCCTTTGTGTTCTACTGCAGCTTCCCAGAGTGTTCTAAAGAACAACTAGAGTGCTAACAGCCTTACTTATGACAAAAGTATGGCACACCTGAAGCCATCTTGATTGGAATAAACTGGTAACACTTAAAACATTTAATTTAAAAAGGAACAAAATGATGGGGTTCATTTTGTCATAGAAATTATGGTTAGTGCTGTAGAAAGAAAAATTAGGACATGTTTCAAGTGTGATCTCAAATATCTTCCTGTTATATTTCAACAGGAGCAGCCTGCCAGTTGATGCCTTTGTGTTCTACTGCAGCTTCCCAGAGTGTTCTAAAGAACAACTAGAGCGCTAACAGCCTTACTTATGACAAAAGTATGGCACACCTGAAGCCATCTTGATTGGAATAAACCGGTAACACTCAAAACATTTAATTTAAAAAGGAACAAAATGAGGGGGTTCTTTTTGAAATAGAAATTATGGTTAGTGCTGCAGAAAGAAAAATTAGAGCATGTTTTAAGTGAGATCTCAAATCCTCTTATATTTCATTAGAAAATTCTGACATGCAGACTGAAACAATCACTTTCAATACCAGCAGCAGACTTCCAGTTAACTCCCTGGTGAGCAGTAGCTTTACTACAGTGATCTAATGAGCAACTAGAGTGCTAACATTCTGAATTTATGGCAAATGTGAGACACATCTGAATGTCTTCTTGATGGAATCAAAGTAAAAAACTGAAAGCATTTCCTACTGAGGAGACTGCAGTAAATGAGGAAATTAGGAAACTTCATAACAAAGAAGTCTTCCAAGATGGCCACCAGTGAAAAAAGAGCCCAAATGTAGCACAAATATTACCCAGATGTAGCCCACATATAGCCCAATGACAAAAGTGTGCAAAACACTTTTTATTTTTAGTTTTTTTGCAGTTTTATGTAGTGCAGACTGGTCAGGTATTGGAACATTGCATCTTAAAACATGACCCCCCTACACTACACAAGCACCACTGCACTATCCTAAACCCTAAAACACTACCCCCAGCATGACCCCCTACACTACACAAACACCACTGCACTACCCTAAACCCTAAAACACTACCCCCAGCACGACCCCCGACACTACCCAAACACCACTGCACTAACCTAAATCCTAAAACACTACCCCCAGCGCGACCCCCTACACTACCCAAACACCACTGCACTACCCTAAAACATGACCCCCTACACTACACAAACACCACTGCACTACCCTAAACCCTAAAGCACTACCCCAGCATGACCCCCTGCACTACACAAGCACCAATGCACTACCCTAAACCCTAAAACACTACCCCCAGCACGACCACCTACACTACACAAACACCACTGCACTACCCTAAACCCTAAAACACTACCCCCAGCACGACCCCCTACACTACCCAAACACCACTGCACTAACCTAAATCCTAATACACTACCCCCAGCACGACCCCCTACACTACCCAAACACCACTGCACTACCCTAAAACATGACCCCCTACACTACACAAACACCACTGCACTACCCTATACCCTAAAACACTACCCCCAGCACGACCCCCTACACTACACAAGCACCACTGCACTACCCTAAACCCTAAAACACTACCCCCAGCACGACCCCCTACACTGCCCGAACACCACTGCACTGTCCTAATCCCTCAAACACCAGCCCCTGCAAGACCCCCTACACTGCCCGAACACCAATGCACTGCCCTAAACCCTGAAACACCACCCCTAGCACGACCCCCTACACTGCCCGAACACCACTGCACTGCCCTAAACCCTGAAACACCACCCCCTTCACGACCCCCTACACTGCCCGAACACCACTGCACTGCCCTAAACCCTGAAACACCACCCCCAGCACAACCCCCTACACTGCCCGAACACCACTGCACTGCCCTAAACCCTGAAACACTACCCCCAGCAAGTCCCCCTACACTGCCCGAACACCACTGCACTGCCCTAAACCCTGAAACATCACCCCCAGCAAGACCCCCTACACTGCCCGAACACCACTGCCCCTAAACCCTGAAACACCACCCCCAGCACAACCCCCTACACTGCCCGAACACCACTGCACTGCCCTAAACCCTGAAACACCACCCCCAGCACGACCCCCTACACTGCCCGAACACCACTGCCCTGCCCAAAACCCTGAAACACCAGCCCCAGCACGACCCCCTACACTGCCCGAACACCACTGCACTGCCCTAAACCTTGAAACACCAGTGCCAGAACGACCCCCTACACTGCCCGAACACCACTGCACTACCCTAAACATTGAAATACCACCCCCAGCACGACCCCCTACACTGCCCGAGCACCACTGCACTGCCCTAAACCCTGAAACACCAGCCCCAGCACGACCCCCTACACTGCCCGAACACCACTGCACTGCCCTAAACCCTGAAGCCCCAGCACGACCGCCTACACTGCCCGAACACCACTGCACTGCCCTAAACCCTGAAACACCAGCCCCAGCACGACCCCCTACACTGCCCGAACACCACTGCACTGCCCTAAACCCTGAAACAGCACCCCCAGCACAACCCCCTACACTGCCCGAACACCACTGCACTGCCCTAAACCCTGAAACACTACCCCCAGCAAGTCCCCCTACACTGCCCGAACACCACTGCACTGCCCTAAACCCTGAAACATCACCCCCAGCAAGACCCCCTACACTGCCCGAACACCACTGCACTGCCCTAAACCCTGAAACACCACCCCCAGCACAACCCCCTACACTGCCCGAACACCACTGCACTGCCCTAAACCCTGAAACACCACCCCCAGCACGACCCCCTACACTGCCCGAACACCACTGCCCTGCCCAAAACCCTGAAACACCAGCCCCAGCACGACCCCCTACACTGCCCGAACACCACTGCACTGCCCTAAACCTTGAAACACCAGCGCCAGAACGACCCCCTACACTGCCCGAACACCACTGCACTACCCTAAACATTGAAATACCACCCCCAGCACGACCCCCTACACTGCCCGAGCACCACTGCACTGCCCTAAACCCTGAAACACCAGCCCCAGCACGACCCCCTACACTGCCCGAACACCACTGCACTGCCCTAAACCCTGAAGCCCCAGCACGACCGCCTACACTGCCCGAACACCACTGCACTGCCCTAAACCCTGAAACACCAGCCCCAGCACGACCCCCTACACTGCCCGAACACCACTGCACTGCCCTAAACCGTGAAACACCAGCCTCAGCACAACCCCCTACACTGCCTGAACACCACTGCACTGCCCTAAACCCAGAAACACCACCCCCAACACGACCCCCTACACAGCCCGAACACCACTGCACTGCCCTAAACTCTGAAACACCACCCCCTGCATGACCCCCTACACTGCCTGAACACTACTGCACTGCCCTAAACCCTGAAACACCATCCCCAGGCACGACCCCCTACACTGCCCGAACACCAGTGCACTGCCCTAAACCCTGAAACACTACCCCCAGCAAGACCCCCTACACTGCCCGAACACCACTGCACTGCCCTAAACCCTGAAACATCACCCCCAGCAAGACCCCCTACACTGCCCGAACACCACTGCCCTAAACCCTGAAACACCACCCCCAGCAAGACCCCCTACACTGCCCGAACACCACTGCACTGCCCTAAACCCTGAAACACCAGCCCCAGCACGACCCCCTACACTGCCCGAACACCACTGCACTGCCCTAAACCCTGAAACACCACCCCCAGCAAGACCCCCTACACTGCCCGAACACCACTGCCCCTAAACCCTGAAACACGACCCCCAGCAAGACCCCCTACACTGCCCGAACACCACTGCACTGCCCTAAACCCTGAAACCCCACCCCCAGCACGACCCCCTACACTGCCCGAACACCACTGCACTGCCCTAAACCCTGAAACACCACCCCCAGCAAGACCCCCTACACTGCCCGAACACCACTGCACTGCCCTAAACCCTGAAACATCACCCCCAGCACGACCCCCTACACTGCCCGAACACCACTGCTCTGCCCAAAACCCTGAAACACCAGCCCCATGCACGACCCCCTACACTGCCCGAACACCACTGCACTGCCCTAAACCCTGAAACACCAGCCCCAGCACGACCCCCTACACTGCCCGAACACCACTGCACTGCCCTAAACCCTGAAACACCACCCCCAGCACGACCCCCTACACTGCCCGAACACCACTGCACTGCCCTAAACCCTGAAACACCAGCCCCAGCACGACCCCCTACACTGCCCGAACACCACTGCCTTGCCCTAAACCCTGAAACACCAGCCCCAGCACGACCCCCTGCACTGCCCGAACACCACTGCACTGCCCTAAACCCTGAAACACCAGCCCCAGCACGACCCCCTACACTGCCCGAACACCACTGCACTGCCCTAAACCCTCAAACACCAGCCCCAGCATGACCCCCTACACTGCCCGAACACCACTGCACTGCCCTAAACCCTGAAACACCAGCCCCAGCAAGACCCCCTACACTGCCTGAACACCACTGCACTGCCCTAAACCCTGAAACACCACCCCCAGCAAGACCCCCTACACTGCCCGAACACCACTGCACGCCCTAAACCCTGAAACACCACCCCCAGCAAGACCCCCTACACTGCCCGAACACCACTGCCCCAAAACCCTGAAACACCACCCCCAGCACGACCCCCTACACTGCCCGAACACCACTGCACTGCCCTAAACCCTGAAACACCACCCCCTGCACAACCCCCTACACTGCCCGAACACCACTGCACTGCCCTAAACCCTGAAACACCACCCCCAGCACGACCCCCTACACTGCCCGAACACCACTGCACTGCCCTAAACCCTGAAACACCACCCCCAGCAAGACCACCTACACTGGCCGAACACCACTGCACTGCCCTAAACCCTGAAACACCACCCCTGCACGACCCCCTACACTGCCCGAACACCACTGCACTGCCCTAAACCCTGAAACACCACCCCTCAGCACGACACCCTACACTGCCCGAACACCACTGCACTGCCCTAAACCCTGAAACACCACCCCCAGCACGACCCCCTACACTGCCCGAACACCACTGCACTGCCCTAAACCCTGAAACACCACCCCCTGCATGACCCCCTACACTGCCGGAACACCACTGCACTGCCCTAAACCCTGAAACACCACCCCCAGCAAGACCCCCCATGTGAGAAGTTGGCCTGGCATATGCTGTCCACTAATTATAGTGGGCACCTTGCACCAGTCCAAATCGACTCTTATGGTAGGTAGGTTAAAGACAACCTTATTGAAAGCTATCCTAGTGGTAGCTGTGGAGAGCAGCCTTCAGGCTAAGTCTTGAAGGAATGTAAAGCAGCTTGTTTTACCAGTCTATAATCTCTTGAGTGACCAAATGAAAGAGCACCACACCAGGTATATATTCAAAATATATGTATTTATTACTAAACACACCCCTCTAGTCTCTTTATGAGGCTAGAGTTCGAAGTACATAGGTTATAAGATCTTAAATCACAGTAATAGCACAAATACACGTTTGGGCCCTAGGGGCGTACCAAACCATATACCAATAAAGTGGTATGCGAACCACGACTGAACTAGACACTAGGCCTAGAGCCTCTAGAAGTGCTTGGACCACAAGGAACCACCCAAGGTAGTGACACAGGGGACCCACGGGAGACGCGTGCAGTGTAAATACACAACCGCGATACGCCGTTAACTTCTATGGAGAAAGTCGGGATCGGGAAAATAGAGGAAAGGGACACTTAAAAGAGGACTAGGACAAAACCCTTTGAGATCTAGGACTTTGAAGAGTCTCTACCCACGGGAGCACCGGAGTACTCGTGTTACCTCACCCAGGGAAGCCGGGTGCATAGGTGCCTTTCGGGGTCGGGTTTCGTCGTCGTTTCGTATGGCGATCTGCTGCAAAGTGCTGCTGGCGACCAGGAGAAAAGTGTCCGGGTGGATCCAAGAGTGGATCGGAGTTCTGAAGAACCTGAAAGCAGAGGGGACAGAGTCTGGGTCACTAGCCAGTGACCAGGGAGGCGATGGACAGATGCCCACCGATGTCGAGTGCTTCAGGTTCGTTGACGGTCGTCTTGACTCTTCAGCCACGAGGTCCGGGAGGCGTTGTCGGCGACCAGGAGCAGGATTCGGGCTGTTGCTCGATGTCTGTCGAGTGCAGAGGTGTCGGCGACCAGATTGGACCCAACAAGCCTTGGCAACGGCAAGTCTCGAGTAAGATGTAGATCGTCGATGATGCAGACCAGCAAGGTCTGGGGAACTCACCCAGCGAGGGTAAGTGAGGGCAGGCCTGGAGCAACCAGACTGCCAAGTAAAGAAAAGATTGGCCTTCGTTAAGGGCTACTAGCCAACGGGCTAGCGACCGCGAAGGAGCCTCGTGACGCCGCACGTGGAGCTGGCTTACAGGACACTCGTGGAGTGGGGGCCAGTGATCTTCAGTGCAGGTGGTGCTGGAGGCTAGGGCTACTCGGAGCCCAAAGCACGACTTCTTGGGAGACCCAGAAGATGGTGCACTTGCAAGTGTGCTCGGTGTCCAGGGGTCACGGTCTCAAGTCACCCACGATAGCCACGGGCCTCAGCTTTGCTGGGGACTCAGGGTAGCCTCGGGAAGTCTGAGAATCCACCTCTGGTGATGCGATGACTTCGGCGTCCGACGGGAGCTTCAGTGATGCGAACCGGACAGATGCTTCTTTGGTGCCTGCCAAGCAGGGGAGTCACTCCTTGACCCCAAGGGAGATTCTTCAGTCCTCTAATCGTGAGTAGAGCGTCGAAGGTCCAGGATTCAGTTTCAGAGTTTCGTCCAGGTATAATCTAAAGTCCTAAGGACTGGGTTCCTACCTTTATTCTAAAAATAGGGGATGGACTACTCTGTGGCCCCACCTATGGGTGGGTCAGGGCAGAGGGGTGGCTACACCCCTTTCCCTTTGTCCAGTTCGCGCCAAAGCAGGGGCTGCAAGCCCCTGATCCGGTTTGAACTGGGGTATGCACAGGGACACCAAATGTGCCCCCAGTGCAGGACTTCAAAGCACCCGAAAGTGCTCCCGCCCAGCCCCAATACACATTGTCCTGTCTGGGGAGGTGGTCACACCTCCCTGGGACAGGAAACCTATTGTCCAGGCCTCCCCTGCCGGAGTTTCGTCCAGCAGCAGGAGGCCAGACTCGTGTCTGTGGCAGCAGCATCCATTTTGTGATGCCAGGGCTCTGGAAAGAAGTTACCGGACTCGTCAGAGTTAACATGCCTTTCCCTCTAGAAGGGTGGAATGCTACCCCCGCCGCCAGGATTGGCGGGGGGTAGTATTCCAAGATGTTTGACACCAAACACGACATGTTTAGGTGCAGCCATTCCATAGTTAGCATTTTACCGCGAGGATATAATGCGTTTAAGAGTATATGGTCAGGCTGCACTACAAACAGCATCAGAGATGGTCTCCGAACGCTGCAGAGGGGCCCTGCTCATGCAGGGGCACCCTCTCACATAGGAACCATGCACTCTGCCTTTAGGATTGATAAGGCCTGCCTTAGGAGTGACTTATAGGTTTATATGTGTGTATGCATTTAGTGATATAGGTAACCTATACCACAGTAAGGGGTGCATGCACCACCTTACCCAGGCTGCAGTAGCAGACCTGTGGTGTCAGTTTGGATGGCCTACCAGGGGTGGCATAATACATGCTGCAGCCCCTGGCAGGCCTCTGAGGTACCTATGCCCTTGGTACATAGTATACCATATACTAGGGACTTACAAGGGCACTCCAGATCCCAATCAGTGATGTGCCTAAGGCACATGGAGACCCTTTTAAAGAGGAAACAGCTAGGCTGGGGTTCTGAATAGCAGGGCCCCAGCCAGACTAATGTCGAAAACCAGTGAAGCATCAGCAAAAAGTGGGGGTACCCATGTGAAGCAGATCCTACTCTCCTACACAACCCCCCCAAACGTAGGGACATTAAACTAACCTTGCCCAGTTAAGTCTTCATGTTCTAAGTGGAAATACCTAGAGAGTCCATCTGCATTCGCATGGTTACTCCCAGGCCTATGTTCCACTGTAAAGTCCATCCCCTGTAGGGAAATGGACCACCTAAGCAGTTTGGGGTTTTCACCCTTCATTTGTTTTAGCCATAAGAGGGGCTTATGGTCTGTCTGAACCAGGAAGTGTGTACCAAACAAGTATGGCCTCAACTTCTTCAGAGCCCAGACCACAGCAAAGGCCTCCCTCTCTATGGCTGACCAACGTTTCTCTCTAGGGGTCAGCCTTCTGCTAATAAAAGCTACTGGCTGATCCTGACCTTCTTCATTCAATTGTGACAGTACAGCCCCTACCCCCAATTCAGATGCATCTGTTTGAACAATGAACTTCTTGGAGTAATCAGGACTCTGCAGAATTGGAGCAGTGCACATGGCCTGCTTGAGGTCATCAAATGCCTTTTGACAGCTAGCTGTCCACTGAACCTTTTTGGGCATTTTCTTAGAAGTTAAGTCATTCAAGGGTGTCACTATTGATCCATACCCCTTGACAAATCTCCTATAGTACCCAGTCAGGCCTAAGAAGGCTCTCACCTGAGTCTGGGTAGTGGGAGCAGTCCAGTCCATGATGGTCTGGATCTTGCTCTGCAAAGGTTGAACCTGGCCTCCACCCACAAGGTGGCCCAGGTACACAACCTGACTCTGCCCTATCTGGCACTTAGTGGCCTTGATAGTCAGGCCTGCCTTTTGCAGGGCCTGTAAAACATTCCTGAGGTGGACCAGGTGATCCTCCCAGGTGGAGCTAAAGACAGCAATATCATCTAGATAAGCTGCACTATAGGCTTCCAGTCCTGTGAGAACTGTGTTCACCAACCTCTGGAAAGTGGCAGGTGCATTTTTCAGACCAAAGGGCATTACCACAAATTGATAATGCCCACTAGGGGTTGAAAATGCTGTTTTGGGCTTTGCAGTATCAGCTAGTCTGATCTGCCAGTAGCCAGCTGTTAGGTCAAATGTGCTGAGATATTTGGCAGAGGCCAAAGTATCTATGAGCTCATCTGCCCTGGGTATTGGATGGGCATCAGTCCTAGTGACTGCATTGAGACCCCTGTAGTCTACACAAAACCTCATCTCTCTTTTCCCACCACTGGTGTGAGGTTTAGGTACTAGGACTACTGGACTAGCCCAAGGGCTATCTGAGGGCTCAATCACTCCCAATTCCAACATTTTCTGGACTTCAGTCCTGATACAGTCCCTGACATGGTCAGGTTGCCTATAAATCTTGTTTTTAATAGGCAGACTGTCCCCAGTGTCCACTTCATGAGTGCACCAGGTGGTCTGACTGGGTGTCAGTGAAAACATATGTCTAAACTGATTGAGGACTTGCCTGCAATCAGTTTGTTGCTGGGTAGTGAGGCTGCCTGCCAAGGCTACACCATCAACTGACCCATCGTCAGGGTTCTGTGAGAGCAGGTCAGGGAGTGGGTCACTCTCTTCCTCCTGCCCTTCATCAGTAGCCATGAGCAAGCCCATGTCTGCCCTGTCCACATATGGCTTTAGTCTGTTGACATGGAGAACCCTTTGGGGACTCCTGGGTGTTCCCAGGTCCACTAAGTAAGTGACCTCACCCTTCTGCTCAACAATAGTGTGGGGTCCACTCCATTTGTCTTGGAGAGCTGCTGGGGCCACTGGCTCCAACACCCACACCTTCTGTCCTGGCTGGTAAACAGTCAGAACAGCCTTTGGTCATGCCAGGCCTTCTGAAGTTCCTGGCTAGCCTCAAGGTTTTTGGTTGCCTTTTTCATGTACTCAGCCATCCTGGAGCGGAGACCAAGTACATAGTCCACTATATCTTGCTTTGGGGGCTTGAGAGGTAACTCCCATCCTTCCTTCACCAAGCACAGTGGACCCCTCACAGGGTGGCCAAACAGAAGTTCAAAAGGGCTGTAACCAACCCCCTTCTGAGGCACCTCCCTATATGCGAATAAAAGGCAGGGCAAGAGTATGTCCCATCTACGCCTAAGCTTTTCTGGGAGCCCTTTAATCATGCCCTTCAAGGTTTTGTTGAATCTCTCAACTAAACCATTGCATTGTGGGTGATAGGGTGTGGTGAACTTATAAGTCACTCCACACTCCTTCCACATTGCTTTTAAGTACCCAGACATGAAGTTGGCACCCCTGTCTGATACTACCTCCTTAGGAAAGCCCACTCTTGAGAAGATTCCCAGGAGGGCCCTTGCCACCACAGGTGCTGTAGTGGTCCTGAGGGGAATAGCTTCTGGGTACCTGGTGGCATGATCCACTACCACCAGTATAAACCTGTGCCCAGAGGCTGTTTGGGGATCCATGGGACCAACAATGTCAATCCCTACCCTCTCAAAGGGCACCCCCACCACAGGTAGTGGTATCAGGGGGCCTTTGTAGTGCCACCTGCTTTGCCACTGGCTTGGCAGGTTACACAGGAGCGACAAAACTCCTTACTGTCTTCAGACATGTGGGGCCAGTGAAAGTGAGGGACAATTCTGTCCCAAGTCTTGTTCTGGCCCAGGTGTCCTGCTAAGGGAATATCATGGGCTAGGGTCAATAGGAAGCCCCTGAACTTCAAAGGTATTACCAACCTCCTGGTAGCACCAGGCTTGGGGTCTCTACTCTCTGAGTACAGGAGTCCATCATCCCAATACACTGTATGGGGACCACTAGCTTTCCCAGCAGCCTCAGCAGCAGCTTGCTGTCTGAGGGGTTCAAGGGAGGGGCAGCTCTGCTGCTCCTGGCTCAGATCTGCCCTAGAAGGTCCCCCTGTCCCCAAGAACTCAACCTGGTCAGGTTCAAGTTCCTCTGGGACAGTTCCTTCTTCAGGGCTGAGATCATCCCCCTCAAGGGACTGATCTTCCTCCTGAGCCAAGGGGGAAGGCACTGCCTTAACCCTACTACTCCTCCTCTTGGAAGGCACTTGGTCCATTCTTCCAGAATCCAAGGCCTGTTCAGTGCTAGACATTTTGGCTTGTGACCTGGTCACAGCAAACACATCTGCAGGGATCCCCAGCATTTCTGCATGGGTCCTGAGCTCCACTTCTGCCCAAGCAGAAGTCTCTAAGTCATTGCCAAGCAAGCATTCGACTGGTAGGTTTGCACTTACCACAACCTTCTTAAGGCCAGTTACCCCTCCCCAGGAGAAGTTAACAACTGCCAGAGTATGGTCTGTTCTGACATTGCTAGCATTGGTCACTTGGTACATCTCACCAAGCATAACTTGCCCAGGTAGCACAAGGTCTTGTGTCACCATTGTGACACTTGCCCCTGTGTCCCTAAATGCCAAAGCCTCTCGTCCATTGATTAAAGGCTGTTGTCTGTACTTGCCCAGATTACTGGGACTCATAGAGGAGGGCACATCCATGCCTCCATCACAGACTAACACAGCCTGAGTCAGTTCTCTAACTAGGTCAGAGCCCAACTCAGTTCCCAGGGTGAACCCTACTAAACCCTTTGCTGGAGCACTTCCACCAACTGTACTAGGGGGAACAGGTGCCTTAGGGGCATTGGTGGGTGCTGGACTGGAGTCTTTGGACTTGGTGCAATCACTGGTCCAGTGGGTCTTTTGCTTACAGACCTTGCACCATGGTTTTCTTTGGCCTTTACCCTTGGTAGACTGGGAATCCCCACCAGAAGAAGATTTTTGGGGGCCTGATGAAGACTTTTGATCTTTACCCTTCTCCCCACCCTTGTCAGAGTTCTTAGCATCTTGCTTCTTGGTTTCCCCACCTTGGTTCTGTACCTTCTGCTTCACCCTGGTTCTGACCCATTTGTCTGCCTTCTTTCCCAATTCTTGGGGAGAGGTCAGATCAGAGTCAACCAGGTACTGATGCAACAGCTGATTTTGACAGTTATTAAGAATCTGCTCCCTCATTATCAGATTATACAATCCTGAGAAGTCACACACCTTACTGCCCATCAACCAGCCTTCCAGAGCCTTGGCAGAACAATCCACATAGTCTACCCAGTCTTGAGTCTGTGCTTTTTGGGTGTCTCTGAACTTCAACCTGTACTGTTCAGTGGTTAGGCCAAACCCATCAATAAGAGCACTCTTCAAGACCTTGTAATTGTCAGCATCCTCCTCTCTAACAGTGAGGAGCTTGTCTCTACCTTTGTCAGCAAAGGAGAGCCACAAGATTGCTGCCCACTGCTCCTGAGGGACCTTCTGTACTTTACAGGCCCTCTCTAAAGCAGTTATCCATTTGTGGATATCATCCCCACTCTGGTAGGGAGGGACAATCTTGCTCAGGTTCCTATGGTCATAGGACCTTTCCCTATCTCTAGGGACATGGCTGCCACCATGGGACTCTAGTCCCAACTTTCTTCTCTCTCTAAGGAGATCTAGGGATTCTCTATCTAAAGCCAATTGCTTCTTCCTGATCTCTAGTTGAGTTTCCTCATACTGGACCAGTCTCTTTCTTCTCTCATGAGAGGATTCCCTCCTG
This sequence comes from Calotriton arnoldi, assembly GCA_963921515.1. NCBI lineage: Eukaryota > Metazoa > Chordata > Amphibia > Caudata > Salamandridae > Calotriton > Calotriton arnoldi. The sequence continues at coordinate 202,168 of CAWUFW010008829.1, read as the reverse complement.
TGAGAAGAAACAGAGCTCCCTATTGAGGTGCCAGAGTGGTTAGACTCCTGAGAAGGAGACCTAGACTTTCTGAGCACACTCATAATCCTTCCTGGGGGGACAAAGGTGTGGTTCTCTAGATCCTCATCTTCATCTTCCCCAGAAGGGATTGGGTTTTCCAGGTCAGGGTCATTGTCACCCTCCTGGTCAGTTTCAGAGGGGGGCTGGGGGTAGTGGTACCCCTGGCCCCTTCCTCATCTGCTGGCCCACCCTCTGCTCCTACCCCTTCAGTCTCTGAGGACTTACTAAGATCATAAGCCACCAACAACTCCTGGAGGTGTTGGGTGGTGGGACTTTGGCCTGTCCTTAATTTCCTCACGTTACACAAAGCTCTCAATTCCAAGAATGGGAGTGTGTCATACTTGGAGGGTGGAAGCTCAATGGCTTCCTGCAAGGCATCTTTGGATCCTGCTTTTAAAGACATTACTAGTGTGGTGTGGTGTATGCACTACCTACTCTAGTGTGGCCTACTAAACTCTCTTGAGTTGTAGAAAGGGTTGTGCTATCCCTTAACACACAACTCTAAGTTCAGTAGAACTTACTGTTATTCTAAGCTTAAATTATATGTACCTTAGGTACCTTTAGTGGTTTTCAGTTGATCAATTCAATTGAGATTATCTGGTAAAACAATAGCAAGCTGGAATCCCACACGCTGCACACCAATGTGAGAAGTTGGCCTGGCATATGCTGTCCACTAATTATAGTGGGCACCTTGCACCAGTCCAAATCGACTCTTATGGTAGGTAGGTTAAAGACAACCTTATTGAAAGCTATCCTAGTGGTAGCTGTGGAGAGCAGCCTTCAGGCTAAGTCTTGAAGGAATGTAAAGCAGCTTGTTTTACCAGTCTATAATCTCTTGAGTGACCAAATGAAAGAGCACCACACCAGGTATATATTCAAAATATATGTATTTATTACTAAACACACCCCTCTAGTCTCTTTATGAGGCTAGAGTTCGAAGTACATAGGTTATAAGATCTTAAATCACAGTAATAGCACAAATACACGTTTGGGCCCTAGGGGCGTACCAAACCATATACCAATAAAGTGGTATGCGAACCACGACTGAACTAGACACTAGGCCTAGAGCCTCTAGAAGTGCTTGGACCACAAGGAACCACCCAAGGTAGTGACACAGGGGACCCACGGGAGACGCGTGCAGTGTAAATACACAACCGCGATACGCCGTTAACTTCTATGGAGAAAGTCGGGATCGGGAAAATAGAGGAAAGGGACACTTAAAAGAGGACTAGGACAAAACCCTTTGAGATCTAGGACTTTGAAGAGTCTCTACCCACGGGAGCACCGGAGTACTCGTGTTACCTCACCCAGGGAAGCCGGGTGCATAGGTGCCTTTCGGGGTCGGGTTTCGTCGTCGTTTCGTATGGCGATCTGCTGCAAAGTGCTGCTGGCGACCAGGAGAAAAGTGTCCGGGTGGATCCAAGAGTGGATCGGAGTTCTGAAGAACCTGAAAGCAGAGGGGACAGAGTCTGGGTCACTAGCCAGTGACCAGGGAGGCGATGGACAGATGCCCACCGATGTCGAGTGCTTCAGGTTCGTTGAAGGTCGTCTTGACTCTTCAGCCACGAAGTCCTAGAGGCGTTGTTGGCGACCAGGAGCAGGATTCGGGCTGATGCTCGATGTCTGTCGAGTGCAGAGGTGTCGGCGACCAGATTGGACCCAACAAGCCTTGGCAACGGCAAGTCTCGAGTAAGATGTAGATCGTCGATGATGCAGACCAGCAAGGTCTGAGGAACTCACCCAGCAAGGGTAAGTGAGGGCAGGCCTGGAGCAACCAGACTGCCAAGTAAAGAAAAGATTGGCCTTCGTTAAGGGCTACTAGCCAACGGGCTAGCGACCGCGAAGGAGCCTCGTGACGCCGCACGTGGAGCTGGCTTACAGGACACTCGTGGAGTGGGGGCCAGTGATCTTCGGTGCAGGTGGTGCTGGAGGCTAGGGCTACTCGGAGCCCAAAGCACGACTTCTTGGGAGACCCAGAAGATGGTGCACTTGCAAGTGTGCTCGGTGTCCAGGGGTCACGGTCTCAAGTCACCCACGATAGCCACGGGCCTCAGCTTTGCTGGGGACTCAGGGTAGCCTCGGGGAAGTCTGAGAATCCACCTCTGGTGATGCGATGACTTCGGCGTCCGACGGGAGCTTCAGTGATGCGAACCGGACAGATGCTTCTTTGGTGCCTGCCAAGCAGGGGAGTCACTCCTTGACCCCAAGGGAGATTCTTCAGTCCTCTAATCGTGAGTAGAGCGTCGAAGGTCCAGGATTCAGTTTCAGAGTTTCGTCCAGGTATAATCTAAAGTCCTAAGGACTGGGTTCCTACCTTTATTCTAAAAATAGGGGATGGACTACTCTGTGGCCCCACCTATGGGTGGGTCAGGGCAGAGGGGTGGCTACACCCCTTTCCCTTTGTCCAGTTCGCGCCAAAGCAGGGGCTGCAAGCCCCTGATCCGGTTTGAACTGGGGTATGCACAGGGACACCAAATGTGCCCCCAGTGCAGGACTTCAAAGCACCCGAAAGTGCTCCCGCCCAGCCCCAATACACATTGTCCTGTCTGGGGAGGTGGTCACACCTCCCTGGGACAGGAAACCTATTGTCCAGGCCTCCCCTGCCGGAGTTTCGTCCAGCAGCAGGAGGCCAGACTCGTGTCTGTGGCAGCAGCATCCATTTTGTGATGCCAGGGCTCTGGAAAGAAGTTACCGGACTCGTCAGAGTTAACATGCCTTTCCCTCTAGAAGGGTGGAATGCTACCCCCGCCGCCAGGATTGGCGGGGGGTAGTATTCCAAGATGTTTGACACCAAACACGACATGTTTAGGTGCAGCCATTCCATAGTTAGCATTTTACCGCGAGGATATAATGCGTTTAAGAGTATATGGTCAGGCTGCACTACAAACAGCATCAGAGATGGTCTCCGAACGCTGCAGAGGGGCCCTGCTCATGCAGGGGCACCCTCTCACATAGGAACCATGCACTCTGCCTTTAGGATTGATAAGGCCTGCCTTAGGAGTGACTTATAGGTTTATATGTGTGTATGCATTTAGTGATATAGGTAACCTATACCACAGTAAGGGGTGCATGCACCACCTTACCCAGGCTGCAGTAGCAGACCTGTGGTGTCAGTTTGGATGGCCTACCAGGGGTGGCATAATACATGCTGCAGCCCCTGGCAGGCCTCTGAGGTACCTATGCCCTTGGTACATAGTATACCATATACTAGGGACTTACAAGGGCACTCCAGATCCCAATCAGTGATGTGCCTAAGGCACATGGAGACCCTTTTAAAGAGGAAACAGCTAGGCTGGGGTTCTGAATAGCAGGGCCCCAGCCAGACTAATGTCGAAAACCAGTGAAGTATCAGCAAAAAGTGGGGGTACCCCTGTGAAGCAGATCCTACTCTCCTACAACCCCTACACTGCCCGAACACCACTGCACTGCCCTAAACCCTGAAACATCACCCCCAGCAAGACCCCCTACACTGCCTGAACACCACTGCACCCTAAACCCTGAAACACCACCCCCAGCAAGACCCGCTACACTGCCCGAACACCACTGCACTGCCCTAAACCCTGAAACACCACCCCCAGCACGACCCCCTACACTGCCTGAACACCATTGCTCTGCCCTAAACCCTGAAACACCAGCCCCAGCATGACCCCCTACACTGCCCGAACACCACTGCACTGCCCTAAACCCTGAAACACCACCCCCAGCACGACCCCCTACACTGCCCGAACACCACTGCACTGCCCTAAACCCTGAAACACCAGCCCCAGCAAGACCCCCTACACTGCCCGAACACCACTGCACTGCCCTAAACCCTGAAACACCAGCCCCAGCAAGACCCCCTACACTGCCCGAACACCACTGCACTGCCCTAAACCCTGAAACACCATCCCCAGGCACGACCCCCTACACTGCACGAACACCACTGCACTGCCCTAAACCCTGAAACACTACCCCCAGCAAGACCCCCTACACTGCCCGAACACCACTGCACTGCCCTAAACCCTGAAACACCACCCCCAGCAAGACCCCCTACACTGCCCGAACACCACTGCACTGCCCTAAACCCTGAAACACCACCCCCAGCAAGACCCCCTACACTGCCCGAACACCACTGCACTGCCCTAAACCCTGAAACACCACCCCCAGCACGACCCCCTACACTGCCCGAACACCACTGCACTGCCCTAAACCCTGAAACACCACCCCCAGCAAGACCCCCTACACTGCCCGAACACCACTGCACTGCCCTAAACCCTGAAACACCACCCCCAGCACGACCCCCTACACTGCCCGAACACCACTGCACTGCCCTAAGACCCTGAAACACCAGCCCCAGCACGACCCCCTACACTGCCCGAACACCACTGCACTGCCCTAAACCCTGAAACACCAGCCCCAGCATGACCCCCTACACTGCCCGAACACCACTGCACTGCCCTAAACCCTGAAACACCAGCCCCAGCACGACCACCTACACTGCCCGAACACCACTGCACTGCCCTAAACCCTGAAACACCAGCCCCAGCACGACCCCCTACACTGCCCGAACACCACTGCACTGCCCTAAACCCTGAAACACCAGCCCCAGCACGACCCCCTACACTGCCCGAACACCACTGCACTGCCCTAAACCCTGAAACACCATCCCCAGCATGACCCCCTACACTGCCCGAACACCACTGCACTGCCCTAAACCCTGAAACACCACCCCCTGCATGACCCCCTACACTGCCCGAACACCACTGCACTGCCCTAAACCCTGAAACACCACCCCCAGCACGACCCCCTACACTGCCCGAACACCACTGCACTGCCCTAAACCCTGAAACACCACCCCCTGCATGACCCCCTACACTGCCCGAACACCACTGCACTGCCCTAAACCCTGAAACACCACCCCCAGCACGACCCCCTACACTGCCCGAACACCACTGCCTGCCCTAAACCCTGAAACACCACCCCCTGCACGACCCCCTACACTGCCCGAACACCACTGCACTGCCCTAAACCCTGAAACACCACCCCCTGCACGACCCCCTACACTGCCCGAACACCACTGCACTGCCCTAAACCCTGAAACACCACCCCCAGCACGACCCCCTACACTGCCCGAACACCACTGCACTGCCCTAAACCCTGAAACACCACCCCCAGCACGACCCCCTACACTGCCCGAACACCACTGCACCTAAACCCTGAAACACCACCCCCAGCAAGACCACCTACACTGCCCGAACACCACTGCACTGCCCTAAACCCTGAAACACCACCCCCAGCACGACCCCCTACACTGCCCGAACACCACTGCACTGCCCTAAACCCTGAAACACCACCCCTCAGCACGACACCCTACACTGCCCGAACACCACTGCACTGCCCTAAACCCTGAAACACCACCCCCAGCACGACCCCCTACACTGCCCGAACACCACTGCCTGCTAAACCCTGAAACACCACCCCCAGCAAGACCCCCTACACTGCCCGAACACCACTGCACTGCCCTAAACCCTGAAACACCACCCCCAGCACGACCCCCTACACTGCCCGAACACCACTGCTCTGCCCAAAACCCTGAAACACCAGCCCCAGCACGACCCCCTACACTGCCCGAACACCACTGCACTGCCCTAGACCCTGAAACACCAGCCCCAGCACGACCCCCTACACTGCCCGAACACCACTGCACTGCCCTAAACCCTGAAACACCACCCCCAGCACGACCCCCTAGACTGCCCGAACACCACTGCACTGCCCTAAACCCTGAAACACCAGCCCCAGCACAACCCCGTACACTGCCCGAACACCACTGCACTGCCCTAAACCCTGAAACACCAGCCCCAGCACGACCGCCTACACTGCCCGAAAACCACTGCACTGCCCTAAACCCTCAAACACCAGGCCCAGCATGACCCCCTACACTGCCCGAACACCACTGCACTGCCCTAAACCCTGAAACACCAGCCCCTGCAAGACCCCCTACACTGCCTGAACACCACTGCACTGCCCTAAACCCTGAAACACCACCCCCAGCAAGACCCCCTACACTGCCCGAACACCACTGCACTAACCCCTGAAACACCACCCCCAGCAAGACCACCTACACTGGCCGAACACCACTGCACTGCCCTAAACCCTGAAACACCACCCTCTGCATGACCCCCTACACTGCCCAAACACCACTGCACTGCGCTAAACCCTGAAACATCACCCCCTGCACGACCCCCTACACTGCCCGAACACCACTGCACTGCCCAAAACCCTGAAACACCACCCCCAGCACGACCCCCTACACTGCCCAAACACCACTGCACTGCCCTAAACCCTGAAACACCACCCCCTGCACCACCCCCTACACTGCCGGAACACCACTGCACTGCCCTAAACCCTGAAACACCACCCCCAGCACGACCCCCTACACTGCCCGAACACCACTGCACTAAACCCTGAAACACCACCCCCAGCAAGACCACCTACACTGGCCGAACACCACTGCACTGCCCTAAACCCTGAAACACCACCCCCTGCACGACACCCCTACACTGCCCAAACACCACTGCACTGCCCTAAACCCTGAAACACCACCCTCAGCACGACACCCTACACTGCCCGAACACCACTGCACTGCCCTAAACCCTGAAACACCACCCCCAGCACGACCCCCTACACTGCCCAAACACCACTGCACTGCCCTAAACCCTGAAACACCACCCCTGCATGACCCCCTACACTGCCCGAACACCACTGCACTGCCCTAAACCCTGAAACACCAGCCCCAGCACGACCCCCTACACTGCCCGAACACCACTGCACTGCCCTAAACCCTGAAACACCACCCCCAGCAAGACCCCCTACACTGCCTGAACACCACTGCCTCCCTAAACCGTGAAACACCACCCCCAGCAAGACCCGCTACACTGCCCAAACACCACTGCACTGCCCTAAACCCTGAAACACCACCTCCAGCACGACCCCCTACACTGCCCGAACACCATTGCTCTGCGCTAAACCCTGAAACACCAGCCCCAGCACGACCCGCTACACTGCCCGAACACCACTGCACTGCCCTAAACCCTGAAACACCACCCCCAGCACGACCCCCTACACTGCCCGAACACCACTGCACTGCCCTAAACCCTGAAACACCAGCCCCAGCAAGACCCCCAACACTGCCCGAACACCACTGCACTGCCCTAAACACTGAAACACCAGCCCCAGCAAGACCCCCTACACTGCCCGAACACTACTGCACTACCCTAAACCCTGAAACACCATCCCAGGCACGACCCCCTACACTGCACGAACACCAGTGCACTGCCCTAAACCCTGAAACACTACCCCCAGCAAGAACCCCTACACTGCCCGAACACCACTGCACTGCCCTAAACCCTGAAACATCACCCCCAGCAAGACCCCCTACACTGCCCGAACACCACTGCCCTAAACCCTGAAACACGACCCCCAGCAAGACCCCCTACACTGCCCGAACACCACTGCACTGCCCTAAACCCTGAAACACCACCCCCAGCACGACCCCCTACACTGCCCGAACACCACTGCCCTAAACCCTGAAACACCACCCCCAGCAAGACCCCCTACACTGCCCGAACACCACTGCACTGCCTTAAACCCTGAAACATCACCCCCAGCACGACCCCCTACACTGCCCGAACACCACTGCTCTGCCCAAAACCCTGAAACACCAACCCCAGCACGACCCTCTACACTGCCCGAACACCACTGCACTGCCCTAAACCCTGAAACACCAGCCCCAGCACGACCCCCTACACTGCCGGAACACCACTGCACTGCCCTAAACCCTGAAACACCACCCCCAGCACGACCCCCTACACTGCCCGAACACCACTGCACTGCCCTAAACCCTGAAACACCAGCCCCAGCACAACCCCGTACACTGCCCGAACACCACTGCACTGCCCTAAACCCTGAAACACCAGCCCCAGCACGACCGCCTACACTGCCCGAAAACCACTGCACTGCCCTAAACCCTGAAACACCAGCCCCAGCACGACCCCCTACACTGCCCGAACACCACTGCACTGCCCTAAACCCTCAAACACCAGGCCCAGCATGACCCCCTACACTGCCCGAACACCACTGCACTGCCCTAAACCCTGAAACACCAGCCCCTGCAAGACCCCCTACACTGCCTGAACACCACTGCACTGCCCTAAACCCTGAAACACCACCCCCAGCAAGACCCCCTACACTGCCCGAACACCACTGCACTAACCCCTGAAACACCACCCCCAGCAAGACCACCTACACTGGACGAACACCACTGCACTGCCCTAAACCCTGAAACACCACCCTCTGCATCGACCCCCTACACTGCCCAAACACCACTGCACTGCGCTAAACCCTGAAACACCACCCCCTGCACGACCCCCTACACTGCCCGAATACCACTGCACTGCCCAAAACCCTGAAACACCACCCGCAGCACGACCCCCTACACTGCCCAAACACCACTGCACAGCCCTAAACCCTGAAACACCACCCCCTGCACAACCCCCTACACTGCCGGAACACCACTGCACTGCCCTAAACCCTGAAACACCACCCCCAGCACGACCCCCTACACTGCCCGAACACCACTGCACTAAACCCTGAAACACCACCCCCAGCAAGACCACCTACACTGGCCGAACAGCACTGCACTGCCCTAAACCCTGAAACACCACCCCCTGCACGACCCCCTACACTGCCCAAACACCACTGCACTGCCCTAAACCCTGAAACACCACCCCTCAGCACGACACCCTACACTGCCCGAACACCACTGCACTGCCCTAAACCCTGAAACACCACCCCCAGCACGACCCCCTACACTGCCCAAACACCACTGCACTGCCCTAAACCCTGAAACACCACCCCCTGCATGACCCCCTACACTGCCAGAACACCACTGCACTGCCCTAAACCCTGAAACACCAGCCCCAGCACGACCCCCTACACTGCCCGAACACCACTGCACTGACCTAAACCCTGAAACATCACCCCCAGCAAGACCCCCTACACTGCCTGAACACCACTGCCCTAAACCCTGAAACACCACCCCCAGCAAGACCCGCTACACTGCCCAAACACCACTGCACTGCCCTAAACCCTGAAACACCACCTCCAGCACAACCCCTACACTGCCTGAACACCATTGCACTGCCCTAAACCCTGAAACACTAGCCCCAGCACGACTCCCTACACTGCCCGAACACCACTGCACTGCCCTAAACCCTGAAACACCACCCCAGCACGACCCCCTACACTGCCCGAACACCACCGCACTGCCCTAAACGCCTGAAACACCAGCCCCAGCAAGACCCCCAACACTGCCCGAACACCACTGCACTGCCCTAGACTCTGAAACACCAGCCCCAGCAAGACCCCCTACACTGCCCGAACACCACTGCACTGCCCTAAACCCTGAAACACCAGCCCCAGCATGACCCCCTACACTGCCCGAACACCACTGCACTGCCCTAAACCCTGAAACACCAGCCCCAGCACCACCACCTACACTGCCCGAACAACACTGCACTGCCCTAAACCCTGAAACACCTGCCCCAGCACAACCCCCTACACTGCCCGAACACCACTGCACTGCCCTAAACCCTGAAACACCACCCCCAGCACGACCCACTACACTGCCCGAACACCACTGCACTGCCCTAAACCCTGAAACACCAGCCCCAGCATGACCCCCTACATTGCCCGAACACCACTGCACTGCCCTAAACCCTGAAACACCACCCCCTGCATGACCCCCTACACTGCCCGAACACCACTGCACTGCCCTAAACCCTGAAACACCACCCCCTGCAACACCCCCTACACTGCCTGAACACCACTGCACTGCCCTAAACCCTGAAACACCACCCCTGCACCGACCCCCTACACTGCCCGAACACCACTGCACTGCCCTAAACCCTGAAACACCACCACCAGCACGACCCCCTACACTGCTTGAACACCACTGCACTGCCCCAAACCCTGAAACACCACCCCCAGCATGACCCCCTACACTGCCCGAACACCACTGCACTGCCCTAAACCCTGAAACACCACCCCCTGCACGACCCCTACACTGCCCGAACACCACTGCACTGCCGTAAACCCTGAAACACCACCCCCAGCACGACCCCCTACACTGCCCGAACACCACTGCACTGCCCTAAACCCTGAAACACTACCCCCAGCAAGACCCCCTACACTGCCCGAACACCACTGCACTGCCCTAAACCCTGAAACATGACCCCCAGCAAGACCCCCTACACTGCCCGAACACCACTGCACTGCCCTAAACCCTGAAACACCACCCCCAGCACAACCCCCTACACTGCCCGAACACCACTGCACTGCCCTAAACCCTGAAACACCACCCCCAGCACGACCCCCTAAACTGCCCGAACACCACTGCTCTGCCCAAAACCCTGAAACACCAGCCCCAGCACGACCCCCTACACTGCCCGAACACCACTGCACTGCCCTAAACCTTGAAACACCAGCCCCAGCACGACCCCTACACTGCCCGAACACCACTGCACTACCCTAAACCCTGAAACACCACCTCCAGCACGACCCCCTACACTGCCCGAACACCACTGCACTTCCCTAAACCCTGAAACACCAGCCCCAGCACGACCCCCTACACTGCCCGAACACCACTGCACTGCCCTAAACCCTGAAACACCAGCCCCAGCACGACCGCCTACACTGCCCGAACACCACTGCACTGCCCTAAACCCTGAAACACCAGCCCCAGCACGACCCCCTACACTGCCCGAACACCACTGCACTGCCCTAAACCGTGAAACACCAGCCTCCAGCACGACCCCCTACACTGCCTGAACACCACTGCACTGCCCTAAACCCTGAAACACCACCCCCAACACGACCCCCTACACTGCCCGAACACCACTGCACTGCCCTAAACTCTGAAACACCACCACCTGCACGACCCCCTACACTGCCCGAACACCACTGCACTACCCTAAACCCTGAAACACCATCCCCAGCACGACCCCCTACACTGCACGAACACCAGTGCACTGCCCTACACCCTGAAACACTACCCCCAGCAAGACCCCCTACACTGCCCGAACACCACTGCACTGCCCTAAACCCTGAAACATCACCCCCAGCAAGACCCCCTACACTGCCCGAAACACTGCACTGCCCTAAACCCTGAAACACCAGCCCCAGCAAGACCCACTACACTGCCCGAACACCACTGCACTGCCCTAAACCCTGAAACACCAGCCCCAGCACGACCGCCTACACTGCCCGAAAACCACTGCACTGCCCTAAACCCTCAAACACCAGGCCCAGCATGACCCCCTACACTGCCCGAACACCACTGCACTGCCCTAAACCCTGAAACACCAGCCCCTGCAAGACCCCCTACACTGCCCGAACACCACTGCACTGCCCTAAACCCTGAAACACCACCCCCAGCAAGACCCCCTACACTGCCCGAACACCACTGCACTCAACCCCTGAAACACCACCCCCAGCAAGACCACCTACACTGGACCGAACACCACTGCACTGCCCTAAACCCTGAAACACCACCCTCTGCACGACCCCCTACACTGCCCAAACACCACTGCACTGCCCTAAACCCTGAAACACCACCCCCTGCACGACCCCCTACACTGCCCGAACACCACTGCACTGCCCTAAACCCTGAAACACCACCCCCAGCACGACCCCCTACACTGCCCAAACACCACTGCACTGCCCTAAACCCTGAAACACCACCCCCTGCACAACCCCCTACACTGCCGGAACACCACTGCACTGCCCTAAACCCTGAAACACCACCCCCAGCACGACCCCCTACACTGCCCGAACACCACTGCACTAAACCCTGAAACACCACCCCCAGCAAGACCACCTACACTGGCCGAACACCACTGCACTGCCCTAAACCCTGAAACACCACCCCCTGCACGACCCCCTACACTGCCCGAACACCACTGCACTGCCCTAAACCCTGAAACACCACCCCCAGCACGACACCCTACACTGCCCGAACACCACTGCACTGCCCTAAACCCTGAAACACCACCCCCAGCACGACCCCCTACACTGCCCAAACCCCACTGCACTGCCCTAAACCCTGAAACACCACCCCCTGCATGACCCTCTACACTGCCGGAACACCACTGCACTGCCCTAAACCCTGAAACACCAGCCCCAGCACGACCCCCTACACTGCCCGAACACCACTGCACTGCCCTAAACCCTGAAACATCACCACCAGCATGACCCCCTACACTGCCTGAACACCACTGCACTGCCCTAAACCCTGAAACACCACCCCCAGCAAAACCCGCTACACTGCCCAAACACCACTGCACTGCCCTAAACCCTGAAACACCACCTCCAGCACAACCCCCTACACTGCCTGAACACCATTGCTCTGCGCTAAACCCTGAAACACTAGCCCCAGCACGACCCGATACACTGCCCGAACACCACTGCACTGCCCTAAACCCTGAACCACCACCCCCAGCACGACCCCCTACACTGCCCGAACGCCACTGCACTGCCCTAAACCCTGAAACACCAGCCCCAGCAAGACCCCCAACACTGCCCGAACACCACTGCACTGCCCTAGACTCTGAAACACCAGCCCCAGCAAGACCCCCTACACTGCCCGAACACTACTGCACTACCCTAAACCCTGAAACACCATCCCAGGCACGACCCCCTACACTGCACGAACACCAGTGCACTGCCCTAAACCCTGAAACACTACCCCCAGCAAGAACCCCTACACTGCCCGAACACCACTGCACTGCCCTAAACCCTGAAACTTCACCCCCAGCAAGACCCCCTACACTGCCCGAACACCACTGCCCTAAACCCTGAAACACGACCCCCAGCAAGACCCCCTACACTGCCCGAACACCACTGCACTGCCCTAAACCCTGAAACACCACCCCCAGCACGACCCCCTACACTGCACGAACACCACTGCCCTAAACCCTGAAACACCACCCCCAGCAAGACCCCCTACACTGCCCGAACACCACTGCACTGCCTTAAACCCTGAAACATCACCCCCAGCACGACCCCCTACACTGCCCGAACACCACTGCTCTGCCCAAAACCCTGAAACACCAACCCCAGCACGACCCTATACACAGCCCGAACACCACTGCACTGCCCTAAACCCTGAAACACCAGCCCCAGCACGACCCCCTACACTGCCGGAACACCACTGCACTGCCCTAAACCCTGAAACACCACCCCCAGCACGACCCCCTACACTGCCCGAACACCACTGCACTGCCCTAAACCCTGAAACACCAGCCCCAGCACAACCCCGTACACTGCCCGAACACCACTGCACTGCCCTAAACCCTGAAACACCAGCCCCAGCACGACCGCCTACACTGCCCGAAAACCACTGCACTGCCCTAAACCCTGAAACACCAGCCCCAGCACGACCCCCTACACTGCCCGAACACCACTGCACTGCCCTAAACCCTCAAACACCAGGCCCAGCATGACCCCCTACACTGCCCGAACACCACTGCACTGCCCTAAACCCTGAAACACCAGCCCCTGCAAGACCCCCTACACTGCCAGAACACCACTGCACTGCCCTAAACCCTGAAACACCACCCCCAGCAAGACCCCCTACACTGCCCGAACACCACTGCACTAACCCCTGAAACACCACCCCCAGCAAGACCACCTACACTGGACGAACACCACTGCACTGCCCTAAACCCTGAAACACCACCCTCTGCATCACCCCCTACACTGCCCAAACACCACTGCACTGCGCTAAACCCTGAAACACCACCCCCTGCACGACCCCCTACACTGCCCGAATACCACTGCACTGCCCAAAACCCTGAAACACCACCCGCAGCACGACCCCCTACACTGCCCAAACACCACTGCACTGCCCTAAACCCTGAAACACCACCCCCTGCACAACCCCCTACACTGCCGGAACACCACTGCACTGCCCTAAACCCTGAAACACCACCCCCAGCACGACCCCCTACACTGCCCGAACACCACTGCACTAAACCCTGAAACACCACCCCCAGCAAGACCACCTACACTGGCCGAACAGCACTGCACTGCCCTAAACCCTGAAACACCACCCCCTGCACGACCCCCTACACTGCCCAAACACCACTGCACTGCCCTAAACCCTGAAACACCACCCCTCAGCACGACACCCTACACTGCCCGAACACCACTGCACTGCCCTAAACCCTGAAACACCACCCCCAGCACGACCCCCTACACTGCCCAAACACCACTGCACTGCCCTAAACCCTGAAACACCACCCCCTGCATGACCCCCTACACTGCCAGAACACCACTGCACTGCCCTAAACCCTGAAACACCAGCCCCAGCACGACCCCCTACACTGCCCGAACACCACTGCACTGACCTAAACCCTGAAACATCACCCCCAGCAAGACCCCCTACACTGCCTGAACACCACTGCCCTAAACCCTGAAACACCACCCCCAGCAAGACCCGCTACACTGCCCAAACACCACTGCACTGCCCTAAACCCTGAAACACCACCTCCAGCACAACCCCCTACACTGCCTGAACACCATTGCTCTGCACTAAACCCTGAAACACTAGCCCCAGCACGACTCCCTACACTGCCCGAACACCACTGCACTGCCCTAAACCCTGAAACACCACCCCAAGCACGACCCCCTACACTGCCTGAACACCACCGCACTGCCCTAAACGCTGAAACACCAGCCCCAGCAAGACCCCCAACACTGCCCGAACACCACTGCACTGCCCTAGACTCTGAAACACCAGCCCCAGCAAGACCCCCTACACTGCCCGAACACCACTGCACTGCCCTAAACCCTGAAACACCAGCCCCAGCATGACCCCTACCCTGCCCGAACACCACTGCACTGCCCTAAACCCTGAAACACCAGCCCCAGCACCACCACCTACACTGCCCGAACAACACTGCACTGCCCTAAACCCTGAAACACCTGCCCCAGCACAACCCCCTACACTGCCCGAACACCACTGCACTGCCCTAAACCCTGAAACACCAGCCCCAGCACGACCCACTACACTGCCCGAACACCACTGTACTGCCCTAAACCCTGAAACACCAGCCCCAGCATGACCCCCTACACTGCCCGAACACCACTGCACTGCCCTGAACCCTTAAACACCACCCCCTGCATGACCCCCTACACTGCCCGAACACCACTGCACTGCCCTAAACCCTGAAACACCACCCCCTGCAACACCCCCTACACTGCCTGAATACCACTGCACTGCCCTAAACCCTGAAACACCACCCCCTGCACCGCCCCCTACACTGCCCGAACACCACTGCACTGCCCTAAACCCTGAAACACCACCACCAGCACGACCCCCTTTACTGCTTGAACACCACTACACTGCCCCAAACCCTGAAACACCACCCCCAGCATGACCCCCTACACTGCCCGAACACCACTGCCCTAAACCCTGAAACACCACCCCCTGCACGACCCCTACACTGCCCGAACACCACTGCACTGCCGTAAACCCTGAAACACCACCCCCAGCACGACCCCCTACACTGCCCGAACACCACTGCACTGCCCTAAACCCTGAAACACTACCCCCAGCAAGACCCCCTACACTGCCCGAACACCACTGCACTGCCCTAAACCCTGAAACATGACCCCCAGCAAGACCCCCTACACTGCCCGAACACCACTGCCCTAAACCCTGAAACACCACCCCCAGCACAACCCCCTACACTGCCCGAACACCACTGCACTGCCCTAAACCCTGAAACACCACCCCCAGCACGACCCCCTAAACTGCCCAAACACCACTGCTCTGCCCAAAACCCTGAAACACCAGCCCCAGCACGACCCCCTACACTGCCCGAACACCACTGCACTGCCCTAAACCCTGAAACACCAGCCCCAGCAAGACCCCCTACACTGCCCGAACACCACTGCACTACCCTAAACCCTGAAATACCACCTCCAGCACGACCCCCTACACTGCCCGAGCACCACTGCACTGCCCTAAACCCTGAAACACCAGCCCCAGCACGACCCCCTACACTGCCCGAACACCACTGCACTGCCCTAAACCCTGAAACACCAGCCCCAGCACGACCGCCTACACTGCCCGAACACAACTGCACTGCCCTAAACCCTGAAACACCAGCCCCAGCACGACCCCCTACACTGCCCGAACACCACTGCACTGCCCTAAACCGTGAAACACCAGCCTCAGCACGACCCCCTACACTGCCTGAACACCACTGCACTGCCCTAAACCCTGAAACACCACCCCCAACACGACCCCCTACACTGCCCGAACACCACTGCACTGCCCTAAACTCTGAAACACCACCACCTGCATGACCCCCTACACTGCCCGAACACAACTGCACTACCCTAAACCCTTAAACACCATCCCCAGCACGACCCCCTACACTGCACGAACACCAGTGCACTGCCCTACACCCTGAAACACTACCCCCAGCAAGACCCCCTACACTGCCCGAACACCACTGCACTGCCCTAAACCCTGAAACATCACCCCCAGCAAGACCCCCTACACTGCCCGAACACCACTGCCCTAAACCCTGAAACACGGCCCCCAGCAAGACCCACTACACTGCCCGAACACCACTGCACTGCCCTAAACCCTGAAACACCAGCCCCAGCATGACACCCTACACTGCCCGAACACCACTGCACTGCCCTAAACCCTGAAACACCACCTCCTGCATGACCCCCTACACTGCCCGAACACCACTGCACTGCCCTAAACCCTGAAACACCACCCCCAGCACGACCCCCTACACTGCCTGAACACCACTGCACTGCCCTAAATCCTGAAACACCACCCCCTGCACGACCCCCTACACTGCCCGAACACTACTGCACTGCCCTAAACCCTGAAACACCACCCCCAGCACGACCCCCTACACTGCCCGAACACCACTGCACTGCCTTAAACCCTGAAACATCACCCCCAGCACGACCCCCTACACTGCCCGAACACCACTGCTCTGCCCAAGACCCTGAAACACCAGCCCCAGCACGACCCCCTACACTGCCCGAACACCACTGCACTGCCCTAAACCCTGAAACACCAGCCCCAGCATGACCCCCTACACTGCCCGAACACCACTGCACTGCCCTAAACCCTGAAACACCACCCCCTGCACAACCCCCTACACTGCCGGAACACCACTGCACTGCCCTAAACCCTGAAACACCACCCCCAGCACGACCCCCTACACTGCCCGAACACCACTGCACCCTAAACCCTGAAACACCACCTCCAGCAAGACCACCTACACTGGCCGAACAGCACTGCACTGCCCTAAACCCTGAAACACCACCCCCTGCACGACCCCCTACACTGCCCAAACACCACTGCACTGCCCTAAACCCTGAAACACCACCCCTCAGCACGACACCCTACACTGCCCGAACACCACTGCACTGCCCTAAACCCTGAAACACCACCCCCAGCACGACCCCCTACACTGCCCAAACACTACTGCACTGCCCTAAACCCTGAAACACCACCCCCTGCATGACCCCCTACACTGCCAGAACACCACTGCACTGCCCTAAACCCTGAAACACCAGCCCCAGCACGACCCCCTACACTGCCCGAACACCACTGCACTGACCTAAACCCTGAAACATCACCCCCAGCAAGACCCCTACACTGCCTGAACACCACTGCCCTAAACCCTGAAACACCACCCCCAGCAAGACCCGCTACACTGCCCAAACACCACTGCACTGCCCTAAACCCTGAAACACCACCTCCAGCACAACCCCCTACACTGCCTGAACACCATTGCTCTGCACTAAACCCTGAAACACTAGCCCCAGCACGACTCCCTACACTGCCCGAACACCACTGCACTGCCCTAAACCCTGAAACACCACCCCAAGCACGACCCCCTACACTGCCTGAACACCACCGCACTGCCCTAAACGCTGAAACACCAGCCCCAGCAAGACCCCCAACACTGCCCGAACACCACTGCACTGCCCTAGACTCTGAAACACCAGCCCCAGCAAGACCCCCTACACTGCCCGAACACCACTGCACTGCCCTAAACCCTGAAACACCAGCCCCAGCATGACCCCTACCCTGCCCGAACACCACTGCACTGCCCTAAACCCTGAAACACCAGCCCCAGCACCACCACCTACACTGCCCGAACAACACTGCACTGCCCTAACCCTGAAACACCTGCCCCAGCACAACCCCCTACACTGCCCGAACACCACTGCACTGCCCTAAACCCTGAAACACCAGCCCCAGCACGACCCACTACACTGCCCGAACACCACTGTACTGCCCTAAACCCTGAAACACCAGCCCCAGCATGACCCCCTACACTGCCCGAACACCACTGCACTGCCCTGAACCCTTAAACACCACCCCTGCATGACCCCCTACACTGCCCGAACACCACTGCACTGCCCTAAACCCTGAAACACCACCCCTGCAACACCCCCTACACTGCCCGAACACCACTGCACTGCCCTAAACCCTGAAACACCACCACCAGCACGACCCCCTTTACTGCTTGAACACCACTACACTGCCCCAAACCCTGAAACACCACCCCCAGCAAGACCCCCTACACTACCCGAACACCACTGCCCCTAAACCCTGAAACACCACCCCCAGCACAACCCCCTACACTGCCCGAACACCACTGCACTGCCCTAAACCCTGAAACACCACCCCCAGCACGACCCCCTAAACTGCCCAAACACCACTGCTCTGCCCAAAACCCTGAAACACCAGCCCCAGCACGACCCCCTACACTGCCCGAACACCACTGCACTGCCCTAAACCTTGAAACACCAGCCCCAGCAAGACCCCTACACTGCCCGAACACCACTGCACTACCCTAAACCCTGAAATACCACCTCCAGCACGACCCCCTACACTGCACGAGCACCACTGCACTTCCCTAAACCCTGAAACACCAGCCCCAGCATGACCCCCTACACTGCCCGAACACCACTGCACTGCCCTAAACCCTGAAACACCAGCCCCAGCACGACCGCCTACACTGCCCGAACACAACTGCACTGCCCTAAACCCTGAAACACCAGCCCCAGCACGACCCCCTACACTGCCCGAACACCACTGCACTGCCCTAAACCGTGAAACACCAGCCTCAGCACGACCCCCTACACTGCCTGAACACCACTGCACTGCCCTAAACCCTGAAACACCACCCCCAGCACGACCCCCTACACTGCCCGAACACCACTGCACTGCCCTAAACTCTGAAACACCACCACCTGCATGACCCCCTACCCTGCCCGAACACAACTGCACTACCCTAAACCCTTAAACACCATCCCCAGCACGACCCCCTACACTGCACGAACACCAGTGCACTGCCCTACACCCTGAAACACTACCCCCAGCAAGACCCCCTACACTGCCCGAACACCACTGCACTGCCCTAAACCCTGAAACATCACCCCCAGCAAGACCCCCTACACTGCCCGAACACCACTGCCCTAAACCCTGAAACACGGCCCCCAGCAAGACCCACTACACTGCCCGAACACCACTGCACTGCCCTAAACCCTGAAACACCAGCCCCAGCATGACACCCTACACTGCCCGAACACCACTGCACTGCCCTAAACCCTGAAACACCACCTCCTGCATGACCCCCTACACTGCCCGAACACCACTGCACTGCCCTAAACCCTGAAACACCACCCCCAGCACGACCCCCTACACTGCCTGAACACCACTGCACTGCCCTAAATCCTGAAACACCACCCCCTGCACGACCCCTACACTGCCCGAACACTACTGCACTGCCCTAAACCCTGAAACACCACCCCCAGCACGACCCCCTACACTGCCCGAACACCACTGCACTGCCTTAAACCCTGAAACATCACCCCCAGCACGACCCCCTACACTGCCCGAACACCACTGCTCTGCCCAAGACCCTGAAACACCAGCCCCAGCACGACCCCCTACACTGCCCGAACACCACTGCACTGCCCTAAACCCTGAAACACCAGCCCCAGCATGACCCCCTACACTGCCCGAACACCACTGCACTGCCCTAAACCCTGAAACACCAGCCCCAGCACCACCACCTACACTGCCCAAACACCACTGCACTGCCCTGAACCCTGAAACACCAGCCCCAGCACAACCGCCTACACTGCCCGAACACCACTGCACTGCCCTAAACCCTGAAACACCAGCCCCAGCACGACCCACTACACTGCCCGAACACCACTGTACTGCCCTAAACCCTGAAACACCATCCCCAGCATGACCCCCTACACTGCCCGAACACCACTGCACTGCCCTGAACCCTGAAACACCACCCCTGCATGACCCCCTACACTGCCCGAACACCACTGCACTGCCCTAAACCCTGAAACACCACCCCTGCACCACCCCCTACACTGCCTGAACACCACTGCACTGCCCTAAACCCTGAAACACCACCCCCTGCATGACCCCCTACACTGCCCGAACACCACTGCACTGCCCTAAACCCTGAAACACCACCCCCAGCACGACCCCCTACACTTCCCGAACACCACTGCCCTAAACCCTGAAACACCACCCCCTGCCCGACCCCTACACTGCCCGAACACCACTGCACTGCCCTAAACCCTGAAACACCACCCCTGCATGACCCCCTACACTGCCCGAACTCCACTGCACTGCCCTAAACCCTGAAACACCACCCCCAGCACGACCCCTACACTGCCCGAATACCACTGCACTGCCCTAAACCCTAAAACACCACCCCCAGCACGACCCCCTACACTGCCCAAACACCACTGCACTGCCCTAAACCCTAGAACACTACCCCCAGCACGGCCCCCTACACTACCCGAACACCACTGCACTACCCTAAACCCTAAAATACTCCCCCCAGCACGACCCCCTACACTACCCGAACACGACTGCACTGCCCTAAACCCTCAAACACTCCCCCAGCACGACCCCTACACTACCCGAACACCACTGCACTGCCCTAAAACACTCCCCCAGCATGACCCCTACACTACCAGAACACCACTGCACTGCCCTAAACCCTAAAACACTCCCCCCAGCACGACCCCCTACACTACCCAAACACCACTGCACTGCCCTAAACCCTAAAACACTACCCCCGCATGACCCCCTACACTACCCAAACACCACTGCACTACCCTAATCCCTAAAACACTACCCCCGCACGACCCCCTACACTACCCAAAGACCACTGCACTACCCTAAACCCTAAAACACTACCCCCGCACGACTCCCTACACTACCCAAAGACCACTGCACTACCCTAAACCCTAAAACACGACCTCCTACACTACACAAACACCACTGCACTACCCTAAACCCTAAAACACTCCCCCCTACACTACACAAACACCACTGCACTACCCTAAACCCTAAAAAACTACCCCCAGCATGACCCCCTACACTACCCAAACACCACTGCACTACCCTAAACCCTAAAACACTACCCCCAGCAGTACTCCTACACTACCCAAACACCACTGCACTACCCTAAACCCTAAAACACTACCCTCAGCAGTACCCCCTACACTACCCAAACACCACTGCACTACCTAAACCCTAAAACACTACCCCCAGCAGTACCCCCTACACTACCCAAACACCACTGCACTACCCTAAGTCACTACCCCAGCACGACCCCCTACACTACCCAAACACCACTGCACTACCCTAAACCCTAAAACACTCCCCCAGCACGACTCCCTACACTACCCAAACACCACTGCACTACCCTAAACCCTAAATCTACCCCCAGCATGACCCCCTACACTACACAAACACCACTGCACTACCCTAAGCCCTAAAATACTACCCCCAGCACGACCCTCTTCACTACCTAAACACAACTGCACAATTTGTTACAGGCATTGCAACGCAGGCCTGTGGTGCTTACTGGAAGTACCTGGTGGACTAGTTGGGCCCCAGGGACCCTCAGGATTCAAGGTGACCTAATCCCCCAACTTAAAAACGCTCCACGGGGCGCGTTTGCACAGTGGTGAAGGGAGGGCGGGCCTCAGGTGACATGTGCGCAAACACGCCCTGTGGTGCGTTTAAGTTGGGGAATTAATTCCCTTTGAATCCTGAGGGACCCTGGGGGCCAACTAGCCCACCAGGTACCTTCAGTAAGCACAACAGAGTTGCGTTGCAGAGAGGTGAAAAAGGTGCGTGGCCTCGGAACGCCTCTCTGCAACTCAGCTCTGTGGTCCTAACTCTAGGTACCTGGGGGCTAGTTGGGCCCCAGGGACCCTCAGGATTCAAGGGGACTTAATCCCGCAACTTAAAACGCGCCACGGGCGCGTTTGCACACATGTCACCTCAGGCCCCCTCCCTTCACCTCTGTGCAAACGCGCCCTGTAGCGCGTATTAAGAGGTAGGTTTAATCCCCCTGCCCTAATATGTACTAGGGACTTGCAGAGGAGGTCATGCTAATCACGGGGGTACCCCAACGCATAGTGTTCCCTAGTGTATGTAGGTGTTTTCACTGTATTCTAAGTGTCTTTTAGCATAGCACTGGCTCTGGTTAGTCAGAGTCAGTTACCACCAGTACCCGTCTGAAAAAGTTGTGGGCACAGGATGATTTTGCAACAAGGCCTCTTTCTGCTCCTCTGTTGGTTCTTTCTGCACATGTCTTGCTTCTTCCTGCACTTTTCTTCGTCTTTGTGGACTTCTGTTGCTTCTTTCTGCATTTCTTTTGCTTCTTTCTGTGAGTTTTTCTTCTTTCTTCACATGTCCTACCTCTGTAGGCATAGTTAGAAACTAGCATTTAAAAACCTTTGAAATTCACTTAAAAAATCATAGGTTTCAGGCACGTTAAAGTTAGAAATTAGCATTTAAAAACCTTTGAAATTCACTGAAAAAACCATAGGTTTCAGACACGTTATAGTTAGAAATTAGCATTTAAAAAACCTTTGAAATTCACTGAAAAAACCATAGGTTTTAGGGACAGTTATAGTTAGTTGGACATTTCACTCGTACAAAACCATAGAAATTCCCCCGTTATAGTTAGTTCAGCTAACTATAACTCGCGCCCCGCAATGCACTGCTGATGACGTCACATATTACATCACTCATGACATGGTCAGTGACATCACTGATGACATCACTGATGACATCTCAAATGACATCACTTATGACATCATCCATGTGATAATTTCATGCATCTTCTCACACCCTAATATAACTTTTGATACACCCACTCTAAATTACAGACTGCCATTCTCAAAACCATAGACACTCCAACACCAAAAACTACATACCCACTCACTGATTCTTAGGTCTACACACACATCCACTCACTAACCCGTACAGTCACTCATACTTACAGTCACTCAGTACAGGACTATCATATGCACTCAGACACCTATATAAACACTCACACACCGCCACTCATCCATAGAGGTACTCACACACCTAGTCAGTCATGCAAAAAATTAATCACACACCCATTTACTCACCTATACAGTTATACACACACCAGCTCACTTACTCATACAAATACTAGCACATTCTTACGCTCTTATACAATAACTGATACAAGCACACACGCATCCATACACCACTCTCACTATCACACACTCTCACTTAAAGCCATTTAAATACTCTAACACACATATATACTGCCTTTTACATATGTAGTTACTCGCACATGTACCACTGAGATATACATTCACTCACTAACACACCCATACACACACTCACCCACCCAAGCAGTCCATCACAGATGCACTCTTGAAATCATGCACCCAGTGAATCACCCACTCACACATCTATGTACAGAGTCACACACACCCCACCCACACAAACACTCAGGCAGCCATACAGATACTCAGAGAACCAATCAATAACCGATATAGACACTCATGTAGCTATTCGCAAATCCATGCATCCACTTACACACCAACAAACAGACGGATACAGACATTCACACAGTTTAGTCACTAACCCATGCATTCAGTACGATACGTTTAATCACTCACTTGTAGAGTCAGTCACTCACGTACTAAATCATCCATTCAGACACTTATACACCCACTCATTCTTCAATACGCCTTTCCCTATATATATTAAACATATTTAAACTTTACAGAAACACACAGTCACTGGATGATGTCATCAGTGATGTCATTTGAGATGTCATCAGTGATATCATCAGTGATGTCACTGACCATGTCATGAGTGATGTAATATGTGACGTCATCAGCAGTGCATTGCGGGGCGCGAGTTATAGTTAGCTGAACTAACTATAATGGGGGAATTTCTATGGTTTTGTACGAGTGAAATGTCCAACTAACTATAACTGTCCCTAAAACCTATGGTTTTTTCAGTGAATATATATATATATATATAATCTACTGGCGGTCGCCAGTAGATAGTTATAGTTAGGACCTATTTTCCATAGGAAATCCGCAACATTCTATTTGAAATAACTTTGGCGCCGGTTGACGAATCTTCGCGAAAGTTTCCAACTTGTTGGGGCGCTTTGGTCCACTCCTATCCTGAAAGTCTTGGGGTGATTCGTCAAGCGGGGGCCGAGAAAAAAGGGGGGTCCCAAAACGCGTTTTCCCCATTCATTTTTCCATAGGAACCTTTAGTCGCAGCTACAGCCCGAACTGCTGAACGGAATTACACCAAATTTGGCAAAGAGGTAGCCCTTGGTTCATTGTCATGCTGTTAGAAACGGGTAGCGTGGTGCAGAGCGGGTGGGCCAAACTCCGGAGGAAATGTGTAAAGCATCCGCGCAGCACTCACAGGCGACACACCAGGCACACTACAAAAAGAGACTCCACACCAGGTTGCATGAGAAATAACTTGTGTATTTATAAAACACATTAGAATGCAGAACACAGGTGCATATCTTCCATGCCAGCCGGCACCGGATAACCATCCACAGGTATGAACACGGTGCCAACTGACACCCAGCAATCATTTACATGGGGTTATTTACAGGGCAGGGCCAATCGGGCCGCTGCCAGAACCATCACAACAGTACCCAAAGATAAATGGAAGTCAATAGAAATATAGGTGTAACAGCCTGTGCCTACTGGCTACCTCATGCACTTGGCACCGTCAGGGCATTAGGCCTAAACATAACCCATTATAGCATGACATTAGGCAAACTTGCATGAGGGATCTCAACATGCATAAAAACACATTATGGGCAACAATTAGGCATGGAAACATAGGAGATACACTCATCAGGGTTAGACCACCTTAGGCGGGGCATAAGCCACCTCAGCTCAGGTACAGCCCCGTATACAGGACACCCGCAATGTAACCTTAGGGGTAAAACATTCAGCATATAAACATTAGCATAAATGCATTAGGCCTGACAATAGGCATCAAAGCGCATTCTGCACAGGACCATCAGGGTAAGCATTAGGCATAAACGCATACTAGGCACATCCTGAGCCTGGGGCATAAAACATGTGAACATAGGGCATAGAAACACATTTAGCATGTGGCTCCTCCTCCGCAGGAACCCAATAGGCCTACCATCAGCACTGCAAACCTGAGGGAAAAGCTTTAAATAGCATCCTAGGTACAAATGCATTATGCAACCATATTATGCCATAAATCATATGGGGCAATAAGCCTCGCCAGCATAACCGCAGTTCGCCCCAGTCGGGGGCACAACACTGAGACTGGCCCCAGGCCAACTGGCCTCTCTCGGGGGCTCAAATGCCCTCTGTCCCACTCAGTCAGGGTTGGCTGCAAGGGCGGCAAAAACAAAGGCGCGCAAAGCGCTAGGCTAGGAGGGTCCCTCACTCCTCTCTCTTTCCCTTCTGGGTAATCCAATGCCCCCAATACGTGGCAGCTGCCCCCTGTCATGCGGGGTAGCTGGGTAAACCCAACAAGCACTGGCGCCAACAATGCAGCGATGGGAGCCCCACTCCGGGCTCTAACAGGAATCTGCCCACAAGAACACTGGCACGGTGGAGCCCCTCTTCTGGGACTCTAGAATTTCCCAAAATGCCTCTGTCGTGCAGCTGAGGGAGGAAACAAGTACTGGGCACGTTGGAGCCCCCTCCTATGGGACTCTAAACACAACCAATGCCCTCCAAAGAATACTGGCACCGGGGGCGGGCACCGACAATGTGCCCCGACACACCCCTCCAACCACAGGATGACTGAGCCCCACTCACCGGCAGTCTGGGCCCCTCTGGATGTCTCTGCAGTCTCCGGGCACCGGCAATGTGCCCCGACAGGTCCCGCTTCTGGGACCTCTCCTGGCTTCACCCTCAGCGGAGCCTTCTCCTCGTCAGCAGCGCGGAGGGGCAGGCACCGACAATGTGCCTCGGGCCCCCTCCGCCGCAGGACTCCTCCTTGGCAATTTACATATAGCGCTCACGAGGCGCTAGGCGGCAGGAAAGTTCTTGGGCTGAAATTAAGTTGTAGCGCCCACAAAGCGCTAGGTCCCACACCATAAAGTGGTAGCGCTCCCCTTCACTGGCAATGAAATATAGCCCTCCCGAGGCGCTAGGGAGCAGGCAGGAAGGCACAGTCACTGGAAATATAGCTCTCTCGCAGCACAGCGCTGCAGATGTCAGCTCCTCACCTCCTGGGCAATAAGATAAAGTGCTCTTCTTCTCCAGGCGCTAGCCAGCAGGCAGGGATGGTCAGTGTGAGAAGTTGGCCTGGTATATGCTGTTCACTAATTAAAGTGGACACCTTGCACCAGGGCAAATCGACTCTTATGGTAGATAGGTTTAAGACAACCTTTTAAAGAAAGCTATCCTAGTGGTAGCTGTGGAGAGCAGCCTTCAGGCTAAGTCTCGAAGGAATGTAAAGCAGCTTGTTTTACCATATAATCTCTTGAATCACCAAATGAAAAGACACCACACAGGTATATATATCAAATATATATGTATTTATTTCTAAATAACTCTCTACTAATCTCTTTATGAGATTAGAAGACAAACATATGCACAAATCAACGTTTCACAATAAGTTAAGCACAAAATATGGCTGGGGCCCTAGGGGCGTACCAGACCATATACTAAGTAAGAGACTTAGAAACAACGACTTGCAGGGAGACAAGGCCTAGGGCCTTCAGAAGTGCTGGGGCCTCACAAAACCACCCAAGGCAGGTAAGTAAAGGACCCACGGGGACGCGTGCAGTGTGGATACACAGGCGCGGATCGCCGTTAACTTCAATGGGGCAAGTCGCGGTTGGAAATAAAGAGTTTTAGGATACTTCGGGAGAACCTACAAGCAAGTCACTTACAGGGTAAGTAGTTCTAGGGCCCACACCCACAGGAGCACCGTAGTGCTGGAGTTACCTCACCCAGGGAAGCCGGGTGCACAGGTGTCCTTTGGTGTCGGGTCGCGGCGTCGTTTTCAATGGCGAACAAAGAAGACTTGCTGCTTGCGGGAGCTGAAGAAGTGTCCGGTGGAATCCAAGCCTGGATTCTGAAGAAGGATGACCTGAAAGCAGAGGGGACAGTGTTCAAAGTCACTTGGCAGTGACCCGGGGCAAGGAAGATGGATGCCCACCGTCGTCGGTTGATTCAGGTCGGTTGCAGGTGCCTTGACTCTTCAGCCACGTGGTCCAGGAGGTGTCGACGACAACCAGGAGCTGGATTCAGTGGGTCCCTCGACGTCTTCAGCTGACTGCGGTGTCGGCAACTCGATTGGAGCCAACAACCCTTGGCAGCTGCAAGTCTCGGGGAGATGAAGAAAAGTCGATGGCGCAGACCAGCAAGGTCTGAGGGACTCACCCAGCGAGGGTAAGTCAGGGCAGGCCTGGAGCAATCAGGGGAGCCCTTTGGTTTCTTTAAGAAGTCTTCTGGGGACCCACAAGCTGGCGGGCAAGGGATCGTGAAGACACCTCGGGCGGAATCACTCAACAGGGGCCCACGGTCACTCGGGAAGGTGTAGGCCTCTGATCTTCGGAGGGATTCCTGCTGGAGGTCAGGACCACACGTGGTCCAAAGCACAAGTTCGTAGAACGTTGTAAAGGGGTTGCACTCGACAATAGTGCACGGTACCCAGGGGTCGCGGTTCCTCGGTACTCGTGGGGTCCACTTGCCTCAGCTTCGCTGGGGACTCACGATGGCCTGGGAGAGGTCAGGAAATCCACTTCTTGGGCTGCAGGGACTTCGGACTCCGGCGGGAGCGGCGTAGTTTGTGACCATCGTTGTCATTTTTGGTGCCTGCCAAGCAGGGAGTCACTCCTTGACTCCAAGGGAGATTCTTCTGTCTTCCAAAGGTAGTGGAACGTCGAAGGGCCAGGATTCTTCTGTAGAGCATCGTCCAGGGGTTATCTGCTTTGCAATGGCAAGGTTCCCCCTCTTATACTAAAAAGAGGGGATGGACTAGCTCTATGACCCCACCTATGGGAGGGTCAAGGGAGGGGTGGCTACACCCACTTCCCTTTGTCCAGTTTCGCGCCAGAGCAGGGGCAGGTAGCCCCTGAGCTGGTTTGAACTGGCATATGCACAGAGGAGCCTTCTGCTCCCCCAGTGCAGGACTTCAAAGCACTCTAAGAGTGCACCCACCCAGCCCCAATACACTAAACCCTGTCTGGGAGGTGGTTACACCTCCCTGTGACAGGATGCCTATTGTTGGGCTTCCTCCACTGCGAGTTTCGGTCATCAGCAGGAGGGCAGCCCAGTGTCTGTGACTGGTGGCATCCATTTTGTGATGCCAGGGCTCTTTAGGATTCTACCGCGTTTCCACAGCAGGTACATGTCTTATCCCTCTAGAAGGGTGGAATGCTACCCCGCCGCCAAGATTGGCGGGGGGTAGTATTCCAAGATGTTTGACACCAAACACGACATGTTTTGATGCAGCCATTCCAAAGTTAGCATTTACCGCGAGGATATAATGCACTTAAGAGTATATGGTTTAACCGCATCCACAAACAGCACCAGAGAATAGACTCTGAGAGCTGCAGAGGGGCCCTGCTCAGGCAGAGGCACCCCCTCACATAGAAGCCAAGCACCCTGCCCTCAGGATTGATAGGGCCTGCCTTAGGGGTGACTGATAGGTTTATATGTGTGTGCAGGAGAGATATAGGAAACCTATATCTCA
Organism: Calotriton arnoldi; assembly: GCA_963921515.1. Classification (NCBI taxonomy): domain Eukaryota; kingdom Metazoa; phylum Chordata; class Amphibia; order Caudata; family Salamandridae; genus Calotriton; species Calotriton arnoldi. Next base: position 172,971 of record CAWUFW010008829.1, on the reverse strand, counting down.
GTGATGGGTGCTAGCACCACCTCACCCAGGCTGCAGTAGCAGGCCTGTGGTGTCAGATTTAGACTGCTTCCCAGGGGTGGCATAATACATGCTGCAGCCCCTGGTGGGCCTGTGAAGTACCTATGCCCTTGGCACCTAAGGTACCATATACTAGGGACTCATAAGGCACCACAGTATCCAATCACTAGTGCACCTAGAGTGCACTCCATGTCGTTTAGAGAGAACAGAGAGACTGGGGCCCTGAATAGCAGGGTCCCAGTCCAACTAAGTCATAAACCAGCAAAACACCAGGAAAAAAGTGGGGGCAACCATATAGTCAGATTCCACCTTCCTACATAACCCCCCAAACGAAAGGAGATAAGGCTAACCTTGACCAGTTGAGCCTTTATTGATTAAGTGGCCATATAAGGAAGCACCTGCACTAGCATGGTTGCCCCCTGTCTTATGGTCCCCTAAGCAATCCCTCACCCTAAGGGTATGAGAGGGTCTCCACCATGGGGAATCACTACCTCTGGTGTGCTTTGGTAAAGTACAAGGCTGGTGGGGTGTCTGAGTAGGGAAGTGAGGCCCTAGGAAGGTTGGCCTCAGCTTCCTCAGATCACTGGTCACCATGTATGCCTGTCTTTCCATGACTGAGTTGCACTTTGCTCTAAGGGTCAACCTTTGACTGCCTACAGCTGGTGGTTGGGTCCCTTTGGGTGGAACACTGGAGGGACATGGCATGTTTGGAACCTTTTGGTTCCAGGTTTGCCCTTGCCTAACAGAGTCCTTCTGGGGGTGGTCCCTACATACAGGTATGGGGGATCCCTCAGTGGGTTGAGGAATTTTCACCTGGCTAGGGCTACTAGACTGGGTGCCCCTAATCTGCTGATGGGGGTTCCTCTGGACAGGGGGCCCTGGGGTCCACTGACCTCCCTGACCTCTGCAGCCCTGGGCTGACTGAGGCAGGGTAGAGAGGGCAGGTTACCTGCTCCAGACTGGGTACCACCTTGGAAGGGTCCTCTGCCATCAGGGGTGGGGCCAGGCTAGGCCTGACTACCTCTGTGGCAGTTCCTTCACTAGGGGTAGGGTCAGTTCCCTGAGGAGGCTGACCCTTACCTACTGTCTGGAGGGAAGAAGACTTTTCTTTAACCCTTGTGCTCTCTTCTGGGGGAGAGTGGGCCATTCTTCCAGGCTCTATCTCTCCAAAATCTTGGGCTGGGGCTGTGGCCATCACAGCCCCACTAACCTTTACAGGGACACCCAACATCCTCAGATGGGTTTGGTGTTCAATTTCAGCCCAGGCTGAAATTTCCAGATCATTGCCCATCAGGCAATCTACAGGTAAGGTTGGGGACACTGCCACTCTTTTGGGCCTGTGACCCCCTCCCAGCTGAGATTGACTATGGCCATGGGGTGCTCTGTTCTGACACCATCAATGTTGGTCACCTGGTATTTAAACTCAGGTAAAAGCTGGTGAGGGGGACTAGTTTCCCTGCCACCATGGTGACACTAGCCCCTGTGTCCCTAAATGCCACAGCTTTCTGACCATTAATTATTGGCTCCAGTCTGTACCTGCCCAATGCTGTGGGACCCACGGTAAAGGTGGCAAATCCTATACCACCATCAGAATCTGAGGAGTCTGTTGAGGGGGTCCTGTCTGAACTAGGGCCCACCTCTGTTCCTCTTGCAAAAGCACCTAACTTTTTGGGTGCACTACTCCCAACTGGAGGATTACTACTGGTAGTACCAGGAGGGGTGGTAGTAGTTGTTGGAGGAACATTTTCTTTATTGCCAATCCTGGGACAACTGGGATCAGATTTCCAGTGCCCAGGCTTTTTACAGACATGGCAATAGGGTTTCTTTTCAGGAGAGGAAGGAGTTGGGACCCACCCCCAGAAGAGGACTTTTGGGGCCCTGTAGTGGACGTATCCTTAGATTTATCCCCACCTTTCTCTTGGGACTTGGTAGAATCTTTCTTGTGGTCACCACCCTGATTCTTAGGCCTTACTCTGGTTCTGACCCATTTGTCTGCCTTCTTTCCCAATTCTTGGGGAGAGGTCAGATCAGAGTCCACCAGGTACTGGTGTAAAAGCTGGTTTTGACAATTATTAAGGATCTGTTCTCTCATCATTAGATTATAAAATCCTTTGAAATCAGTAACCCTACTGCCAACCAGCCAACCCTCCAGAGCCTTGGATGCACAATCTACAAAGTCTGTCCAGTCCTGAGTCTGTGCCTTCTGGGTATCTCTGAACTTCAACCTGTACTCTTCAGTGGTTAAGCCAAACCCATCTATCAGTGCACTCTTCAGGACCTCATAATCATCAGCATCCTCCTCTCTAACAGTGAGGAGCTTGTCTCTTCCTTTATCTGAAAAGGAGAGCCACAAGATTGCTGCCCACTGCTTTTGGGGGACCTGCTGTACTCTACAGGCCCTCTCCATAGCAGTTATCCACTTGTGGATATCATCCCCACTCTGGTAGGGAGGAACAACCTTGCTCAGGTTCCTATGGTCAGGAATATATTCTCTGCCTCTAGGGACACTGTTGCTGCCACCAGGGGTTCTAACCCCTCTTTTCTAGAAGCTCTCTGGATCTCCAGGGCTTCCCTATCCAGTGCCAACTGCTTGGTTCTGAGGGCCACTTTGGCTTCCTCATACTGGAGCAGTTTGCACCTTCTCTCAGAGGAGGTCTCTCTTAAGGAAAAGTATGAGCTCCTCTGCTGGACAAATTCTCTGCCAGAGTGATAAGAGTGGTCAGATTCCCTGGAAGGGGATCTGTGCCTCTCCTCCTCTCTGTCAGTTCTCTTAGGGAGAATTCCTCTGTCCTTTTCAGGCCCCTTGAAGCCTGGCCCTTCAATCACAGAGTCTTGGTCATTCTGATTTTCATCATCTGACCCAGATACTATGACTGACCCACCCACTGATTCAAACCCTTTAGCTACTAGAGCCAATCTAAGGTCATCTGCTGTCAGCAAATCTATCAGGTGTAGTGTTGAGGGACTCTGTCCTAGTCTCAGGTGTCTGTCAACACACATGGCTCTCAAGTCAGAGAAAGCCATGTCCTTATACTGAGGCTGAGTGGATCCACTGGGTCCACCCCTCAAGGACATTCTAGTGTTGTGCAGTGTTGTACTACCTACACTAGTTTGTGGCCTACTGATCCTAGCTTGAGCTGTGGAAAGGGTGTGCTATCCCTTGGCACACAGCTCTAAGTTCAGTAGAACTTATTGATACTAAGCTTGACTTTATATGTACCTTGAGTACCTATAATGGTTTTCAGTTAGTAATTCAAATAGAGATTTTCTGGTAAAACAATGGCAAGCTGGAATCCCACACGCTGCCCACCAATGTGAGAAGTTGGCCTGGTATATGCTGTTCACTAATTAAAGTGGACACCTTGCACCAGGGCAAATCGACTCTTATGGTAGATAGGTTTAAGACAACCTTTTAAAGAAAGCTATCCTAGTGGTAGCTGTGGAGAGCAGCCTTCAGGCTAAGTCTCGAAGGAATGTAAAGCAGCTTGTTTTACCATATAATCTCTTGAATCACCAAATGAAAAGACACCACACAGGTATATATATCAAATATATATGTATTTATTTCTAAATAACTCTCTACTAATCTCTTTATGAGATTAGAAGACAAACATATGCACAAATCAACGTTTCACAATAAGTTAAGCACAAAATATGGCTGGGGCCCTAGGGGCGTACCAGACCATATACTAAGTAAGAGACTTAGAAACAACGACTTGCAGGGAGACAAGGCCTAGGGCCTTCAGAAGTGCTGGGGCCTCACAAAACCACCCAAGGCAGGTAAGTAAAGGACCCACGGGGACGCGTGCAGTGTGGATACACAGGCGCGGATCGCCGTTAACTTCAATGGGGCAAGTCGCGGTTGGAAATAAAGAGTTTTAGGATACTTCGGGAGAACCTACAAGCAAGTCACTTACAGGGTAAGTAGTTCTAGGGCCCACACCCACAGGAGCACCGTAGTGCTGGAGTTACCTCACCCAGGGAAGCCGGGTGCACAGGTGTCCTTTGGTGTCGGGTCGCGGCGTCGTTTTCAATGGCGAACAAAGAAGACTTGCTGCTTGCGGGAGCTGAAGAAGTGTCCGGTGGAACCCAAGCCTGGATTCTGAAGAAGGATGACCTGAAAGCAGAGGGGACAGTGTTCAAAGTCACTTGGCAGTGACCCGGGGCAAGGAAGATGGATGCCCACCGTCGTCGGTTGATTCAGGTCGGTTGCAGGTGCCTTGACTCTTCAGCCACGTGGTCCAGGAGGTGTCGACGACGACCAGGAGCTGGATTCGGTGGGTCCCTCGACGTCTGCAGCTGACTGCGGTGTCGGCAACTCGATTGGAGCCAACAAGCCTTGGCAGCCGCAAGTCTCGGGAGATGAAGAAAAGTTGATGGCGCAGACCAGCAAGGTCTGAGGACTCACCCAGCGAGGGTAAGTCAGGGCAGGCCTGGAGCAACCAGGGAGCCCTTTGGTTTCTTTAAGAAGTCTTCTGGGGACCCACAAGCCGGCGGGCAAGGGATCGCAAAGACACCTCGGGCGGAATCACTCAACAGGGGCCCACGGTCACTCGGGACGATGTAGGCCTCTGATCTTCGGAGGAATTCCTGCTGGAGGTCAGGACCACACGTGGTCCAAAGCAAAATGTCGTAGAACGTTGTGAAGGGGTTGCACTCGACAATAGTGCACGGTACCCAGGGGTCGCGGTTCCTCGGTACTCGTGGGGTCCACTTGCCTCAGCTTCGCTGGGGACTCACGATGGCCTGGGAGAGGTCAGGAAATCTACTTCTTGGGCTGCAGGGACTTCGGACTCTGGCGGGAGCGGTGTAGTTTGCGACCGTCGTTGTCGTTTTTGGTGCCTGCCAAGCAGGGGAGTCACTCCTTGACTCCAAGGGAGATTCTTCTGTCTTCCAAAGGTAGTGGAACGTCGAAGGGCCAGGATTCTTCTGTAGAGCGTCGTCCAGGGGTTATCTGCTTTGCAATGGCAAGGTTCCCCTCTTATACTAAAAAGAGGGGATGGACTAGCTCTATGACCCCACCTATGGGAGGGTTAAGGGAGGGGGTGGCTACACCCACTTCCCTTTGTCCAGTTTCGCGCCAGAGCAGGGGCAGGTAGCCCCTGAGCTGGTTTGAACTGGCATATGCACAGAGGAGCCTTCTGCTCCCCCAGTGCAGGACTTCAAAGCACTCTAAGAGTGCACCCACCCAGCCCCAATACACTAAACCCTGTCTGGGAGGTGGTTACACCTCCCTGTGACAGGATGCCTATTGTTGGGCTTCCTCCACTGCGAGTTTCGGTCATCAGCAGGAGGGCAGCCCAGTGTCTGTGACTGGTGGCATCCATTTTGTGATGCCAGGGCTCTTTAGGATTCTACCGCGTTTCCACAGCAGGTACATGTCTTATCCCTCTAGAAGGGTGGAATGCTACCCCCGCCGCCAAGATTGGCGGGGGGTAGTATTCCAAGATGTTTGACACCAAACACGACATGTTTTGATGCAGCCATTCCAAAGTTAGCATTTACCGCGAGGATATAATGCACTTAAGAGTATATGGTTTAACCGCATCCACAAACAGCACCAGAGAATAGACTCTGAGAGCTGCAGAGGGGCCCTGCTCAGGCAGAGGCACCCCCTCACATAGAAGCCAAGCACCCTGCCCTCAGGATTGATAGGGCCTGCCTTAGGGGTGACTGATAGGTTTATATGTGTGTGCAGGAGAGATATAGGAAACCTATATCTCAGTGATGGGTGCTAGCACCACCTCACCCAGGCTGCAGTAGCAGGCCTGTGGTGTCAGATTTAGACTGCTTCCCAGGGGTGGCATAATACATGCTGCAGCCCCTGGTGGGCCTGTGAAGTACCTATGCCCTTGGCACCTAAGGTACCATATACTAGGGACTCATAAGGCACCACAGTATCCAATCACTAGTGCACCTAGAGTGCACTCCATGTCGTTTAGAGAGAACAGAGAGACTGGGGCCCTGAATAGCAGGGTCCCAGTACAACTAAGTCATAAACCAGCAAAACACCAGGAAAAAAGTGGGGGCAACCATATAGTCAGATTCCACCTTCCTACAGTCAGTCACTTCAAATGTAGCGCTCCTCTTCTGCTGGGCACAGTTATAGCGCTCTCGCAGCAAGCAGAGCACAGTCAATGCAAATATGGCACTCCGGCAGCCCAGCGCTGCAGGACCCACGCACCTTCTTCTCCTGGGCAGGGCTGGAGGCAGCGCTCTCCTGGTGCAGGAATAAGGTTGTAGCGCTAAGTCCCACAAAATAAAGTTGCAGCGCTCCTCTTCCCCTGTGGCACAGTTATAGCGCTTTAGCAGCACAGCGCTGCAGGCATCAGCTCCGCTCTTCTCCTGGGCAGACCACGTGCTCACAGGGTGCTAGGCAGCAGGCAGCTGGCAGTAAGATATAGTGCTCACCAGGTGTTGGGCTTAGGACGGCAGGAGAGCAGGCAGGCAATACTGGGCAAGATCAGCAGGCAGTGGGTACTCATCAGAACAGGACAGCAGCTCCTAGAAGCAGTCATCTCCCATAAAGTGGCACTCCTCCTGACACAGCAGTCTTCACTCCAGTAAAGGGCTCTCACTGGCCCTGTGGACAGCGGAGGGGTGCAGATGGGCACAGGGGCCAGCACACAGGCCCAATGTGGCGGTACCTCCTGGCAGAGTGTCCCCTCTCAATCTAGTCCACGCTCCGTCTGAGCACATGGAGGCACAGCCCCCCTCACCCCACCTACCAGAAAGGGCTGGAAGCTTCTGGAAGGTTCCCTGGGGAACCGGTCCCAACTGGTTTAGCGGGAGGTGTAGAGCACCCTGGGTGCCAGGCTTCCCTCCAAAAGCTGGGGGTGCTGGGAAACAAACGACTAGACTGGTAACCCACCTCTGGCAGGCAGGCACAAGCACACAGCCATGGTGTCCATTTTAAAAGTAACATTTTACAAAGGTGCATTTCTACACTGGTGGAAATAAAGGTGCGTACACCATTGCACAGCATTTATTATTTTCAGTTCAGACCCACCATGTCAGTAAAGAGGCTGGGGGAAAAGCAAAAGATTCAGGGAAAAAGGGCCAAGTCCAACACGTGCCTTTTGCTTAAATGGTGTAAATCCGTTCAGTAGTTCCTGAGAAAATCAAAAGTAAAGTCACATATATATCTATGGCCGAGTAGGGTCCGCGTACCCTCCCGATCACGAGCTGCATGCTAATTGGCTGTCAAGTGGCACTCCAAATCAGGAAGTGTTGGCAGCCATTTTGTCCCTCGGTAGAACCGAGGGACAGAAACAAGTGCGCAAAGCGCAAAAGGGAGCAGGGTAGAAACACCCTGACCCCTAGGTCTGCTCAGGGGTCCCACAAGGACCCCTGGGCAGAAAAAAGCATTTTTTAAAAAAATCGGCGGGATGCGCATAGAGTACGCGGATCCCGCCGATAAAAATCGACGCGGTCTCCGCGCCTGATGCTATTTTGCCCCGGGTGGCCCAAGTCCCGGGGCATGCGAGGAGGTGGGTTTATATTTTATGTGGGGGCCTCTAAAGCCCCCAAACCCCGAGGACCGCCACCCCGGGGCTTTAAATAAAAAATGGTGCGGGAGGGCTGTCCGCCCTCCCGCAGCCCCGGGGACCGCCACCTCCCCGGGGCTTCTTTTTTTTAATCTTAATAACCTTAATCAATCAATCAATCAATCACAGAATTTGTAGAGCGCACTACTTACCTGCGAGGGTCTCAAGGCGCTGGGGAGAGGGAAGGGGGGGATGTTGCTACTGGTCGAACAGCCAGGTCTTGAGTAGCCTCCTGAAGGTCAGCAGGTCTTGGGTCTGTCGTAGGCTTAGTGGAAGGGTGTTCCAGGTCTTGGCGGCGAGGTGTGAGAAGGATCTGCCGCCGGTGGTTGTTCTTCGAATGCGAGGGACGGTGGCGAGGGAGAGGTCGGCGGAGCGGAGCTGGCGGTTGGGGACGTGCCCCCCCACATGCCCCGGGGACCGCCACCTCCCCGGGGCACTTAGAAAAGAAATGTGGGGGTCTGTTTTGGACCCCCGAAGCCCGGGGGACCACCACCTCCCCGGGGCTGTGCAATTGAAGGGAGGGGGCCGCGCGGCCCCCTCCTGGAGCCTGTGGTGGCCCTGGGGACCGCCACCCCCAGGGCCGGCTCCTGCAGTGTCCCGGGTGCCTACCCCCGGGACACTGCTGTTTGTAATGGCAGGACGGGAGCCTCGCGGCTCCCGCCCTGTCATTGCAAACTTGCTTTGCTTCATTGAAGCGAGAGCAGGAAACCTGCTCTCGCTCAATGAAGCTAAGCAGAATTGCTTTTCCATAAGGGAGCTGCATGTTAGCAGCTCCCCATGTGGAAAGCAATGCCGGCTCCCGCAGGACGCGGGAGCCGGTGGGACTGTGCGGGATTGGGGACCCCCACGGTCCCCAACAAGTGGCCAGGCCCCGGGGATGGGGTCCCCGGGGCCATTAGTGGCCCGGGAGGGGGCCACGCAGCCCCTCCCCAAAAATCAAAATTAAAAAAGGACGCAAAGGCCGGCCCCGGGGTGATGGGGTCCCCGGGGCCTTAAATGGCCTGAGGAGGGGGCCACGCAGCCCCTCCAAATATATATATTTTTAAAACAGTGGGCATGCCCCGGGGATGGGGTCCCGGGGCCAATAGGGGCCCAGGGAAGGGGGCCACGCGCCCTCCCATTTCCTTTTTTTTTTTAAAAAGAAAAAGAAAATGCTCAGGCCCCGGGGATGGGGTCCCCGGGGCCAAAGTGGCTGAAGGAAGGGGACCACGCAGCCCCGCTTCCATAAAAATAAATAAAAAAAAGACCGGCATCGTGCCGAGAGCTCCGCCCCTCCCTGCAGCACTCTGCAAACGCGCCCTGGCGCATTGTAAGATGGGGAGTAATTCCCTTCAATACTGGGGGTGCCTGGGAGCCAACTAGCCCACCAGGAACCTCCAGTATGCGCCAGGAAGCTGCGTTGCAGAGAGGTGTTCAGAGGCCACGCCCCTTTACACCTCTCTGCAACGCAGCTCTGTGGCGCTTACTGGAGGTACCTGGTGGGATAGTTGGACACCAGGGACCCTCAGGATTCAAGGGACTTAATCCCCGAACTTAAAACGTGCCACGGGCGCGTTTGCACAGTGGTGAAGGGAGGGGTGGGGCTAAAGGTGACATGTGTGCAAACAGGCTCGTGGCGCGTTTTAAGATGGGAATTAAATCCCCTTCAATCCTGAGGGTCCCTGGGGCCAACTAGCCCACCAGGTATGTCCAGAAAGTGCCACAGAGCTGCGTTGCAGAGAGGTGTAAAAGGGCGTGGCCTCTGAACACCTCTCTGAAACGCAGCCTCTGGCGCATACTGGAGGTACAGGGTGGGCTAGTTGGACACCAGGGACCCTCATGATTCAAGGGACTTAATACCCCAACTCAAAACGCGCCATGGGCGCGTTTGCACAGTGGTGAAGGGAGGGCGGGGCTTCAGGTGACATGTGTGCAAACAGGCCCCGTGGCGCGTTTTAAGATGGGGAATTAAATCCCCTTCAATCCTGAGGGTCTCTGGGAGCTAACTAGCCCACCAGGTACGTCCAGAAGCGCCACAGAGCTGCGTTGCAGAGAGGTGCAAAAGGGGCGTGGCCTCTGAACACCTCTCTGCAACGCAGCTCTCTGGCGCATACTGGAGGTATCTGGTGGGCTAGTTGGCCCCTAGGGACCCTCGGGATTGAGGAGGAATTAATTCTCCAACTTAAAACGCGACACAGGGCGTGTTTGCAGACATGTCACCTCAGGCCCCACCCCTTCCTTCACCATTGTGCAAATATTCATCTAAAATCAGCCGAACTACTTAATTCCGATTTACTCACCTGTTATCAGGAGAGACCTCAGTGCTGCATCTTTGAGCCCAGTACTGATCCTGAAAAGTAATTTTAACCGTACTTACCAGTAACTTGAATTTCCTTCCATAGGCTAACATTTACTGGTTTCACTTGGAAATTCTTCTGTGTGGAGTTTTGGAACTTTATAATATTCCTCTAAAATCAGCCGAACTACAAATTCCGATTTACTCACCTGTTATCAGGAGAGACCTCAGTGCTGCATCTTTGAGCCCAGTACTGATCCTGAAAAGTAATTTTAACCGTACTTACCAGTAACTTGAATTTCCTTCCATAGGATATCATTGCCTGCTTTTTGCTGAAAAGTTTCTAAGTGTCGATTTTTGAAACATACAAATATTCCTCTAAAATCAGCAGAACTACGAATTCCAATTTACTCACCTGTTATCAGGAGAGACCTCAGTGCTGCATCTTTGAGCCCAGTACTGATCCTGAAAAGTAATTCTAACCGTACTTACCAGTAACTTGAATTTCCTTCCATAGGCTAACATTGACTGGTTTCACTTGGAAATTCTTCTGTGTGGAGTTTTGGAACTTTATAATATTCCTCTAAAATCAGCCGAACTACGAATTCCGATTTACTCACCTGTTATCAGGAGAGACCTCAGTGCTGCATCTTTGAGCCCAGTACTGATCCTGAAAAGTAATTCTAACCGTACTTACCAGTAACTTGAATTTCCTTCCGTAGGCTAACATTTACTGGTTTCACTTGGAAATTCTTCTAAGTGTGGAGTTTTGGAACTTTATAATATTCCTCTAAAATCAGCTGAACTACGAATTCTAATTTACTCACCTGTTATCAGGAGAGACCTCAGTGCTGCATCTTTGAGCCCAGTACAGATCCTGAAAAGTAATTCTAACCGTACTTACCAGTAACTTGAATTTCCTTCCATAGGCTAACATTGACTGGTTTCACTTGGAAATTCTTCTAAGTGTGGAGTTTTGGAACTTTATAATATTCCTCTAAAATCAGCTGAACTACGAATTCCGATTTACTCACCTGTTATCAGGAAAGAACCCAGTGCTGCATCTTTTAGCCCAGCACTGACCCTGAAAAGTAATTCTAACCGTACTTACCTTACCTTACTTAAAAGTCTATTGCCTATTTGCAAAGTATTTAAACTAAAGTAATTCATTCTGAGAAAGTATATTTTGTAATGTAATGTATAATGTAATTACAATGTAATTTAAAAAATAAAATATCTAAAAATAAATAGTTTAAAAAATGTAGTAAATCAGTATAAAAAAAATATATAACAATTAATACATTTAAAAATTGTCATTTACAAAACCTTTGAAATTCACTGAAAAACCATAGGTTTCAGACATGTTATAGTTAGGAATTAGCATTTAAAAACCTTTGAAATTCACTGAAAAACCATAGGTTTCAGGCACGTTATAGTTAGAAATTAGCATTTAAAAAACCTTACAAATTCACTGAAAAAACCATAGGTTTTAGGGACAGTTATAGTTAGTTGGACATTGCACTCGTACAAAACCCGTGAAATTCCCCGTTATAGTTAGTTCAGCTAACTATAACTCGCGCCCGCAATGCACTGCTGATGACGTCACATATTACATCACTCATGACATGGTCAGTGACATCACTGATGACATCACTGATGACATCTCAAATGACATCACTGATGACATCACTGATGACATCATCCACGTGATAATCTGATGCACCTCCTCACACCCTAATATAACCTTTGATACACCCACTCTAAATTACAGACTGCCATTCGCAAAACCATAGACACTCCAACACCAATAACTACATACCCACTGACTGATTCTTAGGTCTACACACACATCCACTCACTCACCCGTAAAGTCACTTATACTTACGGTCACTCAGTACAGGACTATCATATGCACTCATACTCCTATATAGACACTCAATCACCGCCACTCATCCATAGAGGTACTCACACACCTAGTCAGTCATGCAAATAATTAAACACACTGCCATTTACTCACCTATACAGTTATCCACACACCAGCTCACTTACTCATACAAATACTAGCACATTCTTACGCTCTTATACAATCACTGATACAAGCACACACTCATCCATACAGTCACTCTCACAATCACACACTCTCACTTATAGCTATTTATATACTCCAACACACACATATACTGCCTTTCACATATGTAGTTACTCACACATGTACCACTGGGACATACATTCACTCACTAACACACTCTAACACACACTTACCCACCCATACAGTCTATCACAGATGCACTCTTGAAACCATCCACCCAGTGAATCACCCACTCACACATCTATGCACAGAGTCGCACACACCCCACCCACACAAACACTCAGGCACCCATACAGATACTCAGACAACCAATCAATAACTCATAGACACTCATGTAGCTATTCACAAACCCATGCAGCCACTTACACAGCAACAGACAGACGGATACAGACATTCACCCAGTTTAGTCACTAACCCATGCATTCAGTAAGATACGTTTAATCACTCACTTATAGAGTTAGTCACGCACCTACTAAACCATCCATACAGACACTTATACACCCACTCATTCTTCAATACGCCTTTCCCTATATATATTAAAAATATTTAAACTTTACAGAAACAGACAGTCACTGGATGATGTCATCAGTGATGTCATTTGAGATGTCATCAGTGATGCCATCAGTGATGTCACTGACCATGTCATGAGTGATGTAATATGTGACGTCATCAGCAGTGCATTGCAGGGGCGCGAGTTATAGTTAGCTGAACTAACTATAACGGGGAATTTCACAGGTTTTGTACGAGTGCAATGTCCAACTAACTATAACTGTCCCTAAAACCTATGGTTTTTTCAGTGAATTTGTAAGGTTTTTTAAATGCTAATTTCTAACTATAACGTGCCTGAAACCTATGGTTTTTTCAGTGAATTTCAAAGGTTTTTAAATGCTAATTCCTAACTATAACATGTCTGAAACCTATGGTTTTTTTCAGTGAATATATATATATATGGATATTTTCTACATCTATATTTTTTACATCGATATTTTGTTGTCAATATTTTTGTACTTACCTGTTTAATTATAGGGAGTCAATATTTTTGTAGTCACAGGGCCCGATTCACAGAACTAATCTGAGACAAAATCCTAAACTTACTACTTTTGGTATTCACAGAAGGCATTTAGTAGTAGTAAAGTTAGGATTTTGTCTTAAGTTTGACTTAAGTTTGACTTAAGTTTGACTTAAGACAGACTTAAGACAAACTTAAGACAGACTTAAGACAGACTTAAGACAGACTTAAGACAAACTTAAGACAAACTTAAGACAAAATCCTAACTTTACTACTACTAAATGCCTTCTGTCAATACCAAAAGTAGTAAGTTTAGGATTTTGTCTCAGATTAGTTCTGTGAATCGGGCCCTATATTTTTTCATCGATATTTGTGACATTTATGTTGTGTCAGTGACCCGTTAGGAAGCAATTTCTCAGCCTAAGGCTAAATAAAAAATAGACGCCTTAGGAAACCTACACCATAGGTGCAGCACTGGCTTGTTCGTTCCATCATAGAATGCTCCAACAATATCGCATCCTGTTAGAGAACCAGAAAGAAAGAGGACTCTTTTCTTTGGCAAGGGGTGTTGCTTGTCATTAAATGTCACTAAGAGCAGAATAAATCCAGGGGTTTGGGTTTCAGTTTAAATACTTTATTTCAGTCAGAGACCATAACAGCAACACAGAGTAGAAAACACATTGGGGCATATTCTCAAGGCGATATCGCCGTGTTAGTGGCACTTTTCTGTCGCTACAGCGGCGATATTTTTATCGCCTTATTCTTAAGCTGTCGCTAACAGCCGTTAGCGACAGATTTCCTGCGATAGCGGCCGCTCACAACATCGCCAACGATGTCAGCGACCACTACCGCTAATCATATGCAATGTAGGCGTTACCGTGCAAAAACGCACACTAACCACACTACGCGAAATTCTCAACGATCGCCCGGACCGGCAATGCGATACAAAAACACACGCTAAGGCCCGTTAGCTGCAGGAACTTAAGACCAGACAAAAGGAGGTCTTAAAAATGGTGAAAAGGGGCAGCATATAAGGGAGACTACACCAGAGCCCCATCTGATGACCCACTGATGCCATGGAGGTACTAATCATGCAGCTTGGAGCACCAAGAAGGCCACAACAACCACCGCCAATGCCACCAGGACCACCACCGAGGCTGGGCCAAATAAGACAGCGGGTCTATCGCCGACGCACCATCCTCACAGACCTAACGCCAGAGGATGTCATTGCCCAAGACAGGCTCAAAAGGACATCCATCCTTCGCATCCTGACACAGATATCCCACAGGCTAATGGCACCAACACAGCGGATAACCAACATCCCTCCACAAACAAAGCTGCTGGCTGTGCTGCACATGTTGGCCTCAGGTACATTCCAACCAACAACTGCCAGAGTCGGAGGATCTCACAGCTAGCCCTATCAAAGTTCCTCACAACAGTTTTGGATGGCATAATCAGCCTGATACCCCAGCACATTCACTTCCCCAACACTGCGCAGGAACAGCTGGAGACCAAGCAAGGCTTCTACACCATAGCTGGCTTCCCGCATGTGTTGGGGGCAATTGACTGCACACATGTCCTACTTGTTCCACCTGCGGACACTGCCCACATATACCGCAACAGAAAGCACACACATTCCATCAATGTGCAGGCAATAGTGGACCACCGGCCTGTTCACCAATGTCATAGCCAAGTTCCCAGGCAGTGTGCATGATTCCTACATTTTCCGCCAGTCCATCATCAATCAGCGCTTTGAGGATGGCAGATATGGAAATGCATTGCTTGTTGGTAAGTACTAACTGAACACAACACACACCTCAACTCCACAATCATGGACACACAACTGTGAGAATGCACACGTTACAAACTCACATTCAACATGCCAATCTACATGCCCACCTACCAGACACGACAACACAAGTAACTGTGGTAACTGGGGTCAGCCATGTAGACAAACCATCACCAAAGGCATAGCCCCTCTGCCACACATTAGCAAATATGGTGAGAGGTGGCAACCAAGTACGTGCAATGTAGGCAATCGACCTACAAAGAAAGAATGTGCACAAGGCCGAGTGTGGCAGTGGTGTGCTGGACAGTCTTGATTGTGCAGAGCACAGACATGTCCAAGTGGGCATATAGTGCGTTTCCGTGGTCCAGCCTGAAGGCAATGACAGCGTTGTTGACTGTCCTACCTGACGGAGGTGGGAACCATGTGAAGGCAGCATGTAGGATGCAGAGCCTGTCGAAGCAGCTGCTTGCCACTGCGTAGACCTGTATGTACATGGAGAGGGAGGAGTCGAGTACGATGCCTAGGTATCTAGAGTTGGTGTGTGTTTGGCTGGCAAAGGCGGTGGCCCACCAGGTGTTTCCACATGCTGATGGTGCGGTCAGGAGGATGACAACCTATGTAGAGCACCCCCCAGCTGTTGAACATCCATGTTGCAACTTGCTGCAATCCTCCCTGGAGCCCCAGTCTGGTGTATGTGGGTGCCATGTTGAGGGAGAGTATGAGCTACGTGTCCGTGTAGGTGGTGATGTCCAATGTTTCCCTTCATGTAGCTCAAGTCCTTCTCCAGGCGTCTGCAGATGCATCTGTCATCTTTGATGTTGTATGTGAACGATGTGGCATTCATAGCACGCTTTATGTTGGAGTTGCATATTGGGGCAAGTGTGTATGTGCAGTTGGAGATACATGGCTGAAAAATCTGGCCTGCGCTGTTGGCGTTGCCTGCAGCGGTGTGGGTGTTGATGTTGATGGTGGAATGTACCAGATCCCCATAGACTCAGCTCCTGTAAGTCTGTATGGCTCCTGCTGTGGGTTTGGGTGTCATGGGGTTTCATGACGAGGAACTGTACGCTGTGCTGGTCACACCATGGGCGTTGAGTGGTGTTGTTGAAGTGGACGCAGTTTCCACATGTGAAGATGGGGTTAAAGGTGGGCCCTGACTTGTGGATCAGTGTCGAGAAGAGTTGGCTCAGTTCGATGTTAGCAAGCATCTGCCAGAGGGTAATGGATTAGGAGTACTTGTGGAATGTGAGGTGGAGTCCCTGATCATGGCTGAGTACGTAGCCCATGGAGTAGATGACGTTGAGTGTGATGACGTTGATGGTGAATGCTAAGTGTCCCTGCCCTCTGTGGGCCCTGCAGCTGAGGGTGCCACTGACTGTTGCCTTGTGGCAGCTCTGGACCGGAAACTGCAGGTGTTGGGCGGTAGGGAATGTCTAGCAGCAGCAACTGAACAGAATGTGAGCCGTGTTCGGTGTGGCCTACTGGAACCCAAACGTTATCCTGGCGTTGACTGTGAGTAGTGCAGATGGGTGGCAGCGTTAGACGTTATGAGAGCCAGGGACCCTGCTTTCGTAGGTGTCAGGCTTGCGGACATGTGCAGACAGGCCTGACATTGGTGCACTGTTGGAGTGCTAGTAATGCAACCGCGCAGCGCACACAAGTGAATATGCTGTGGGGGAGGTACGAGCATCTGTGAGCCAATATAATTTGCATTGATGCTGGTCAATTGTCCAGAAGCTACACATGCCAAATATTAGTCACAAAGTAGCACCAATCACACACCAAAAAACTATTAACAGTGCCCACACAGCATGCATAACTACTAATGGACACATCTCTCCATTACATGTTACAGGTGACCAAGGATATGCACTCACCCCATGGATGATGACCCCCCTGCGAGTCACCAACACCCAGGCCCAGAGGCAGTATAATTCTGCCCATGTACGCACCAGGGGCATTGTGGAGCGCACATTTGGCGTGCTAAAGTCACGTTTCCGGTGCCTTGACATCACAGGTGGAAGACTGTTGTACACCCCAGAAATAGTGTGCAAGATGATCATAGCATGTTGCGTATTGCACAATATATGTGTACGCACCAATGCCCCATGGATCCAAGTGCCAGATGCACCGGGCGATGCTCCGGATGATGATGAAGATGAGGCAGGTGGAGCACACCCCACAGCTTCTGCAGCAGGCACAGCACGAAGGAGCAGAATCATAGACAATTTCTTCACATGAGCACGTCACATTGTGACTGTCCCTACCAATCATATATCTGTTCCAAATTATTAAGCCTGGGCGTAGTTCGCTGAGTGTTGCTACGCGGAACTTTGCGAAGTTACAAAAAACTCAGCGAAGTTCCGCAAGTGGTGGAGTGTAGTGCGAACTGCTGTTCGCACTGGTCTTTCTGCAGCTCGGGTAAAAATTCTACCCGAGCAGCAGCTCGCGCTCGCGAACTTACCGTTCGCGAGCGCGAGCGGGGAAAAACTACGCTGCACTACGTGAAGCGGGGTTTTCTTGCACTCCGCGAGCTCCGCGGAGTGTGGAGTGCAGAAACCTCCGCAAACTCCGCGAACGGAGCGGAGTTCAATGCCCAGGCATACAAATTATCACAGGCACGGTATACATTAAAAAACAAAACTCTACACACATATCATGTGTGCATGTTAACATCTGCATGAGTACATCACTCTGACACGTGTAAGTGTAACATTAAGTGGTCACAATATCTCAATTAGAAAATGATGGTGGATCTGTGACCTCTGAACAAATATGAAATATAGGACGTCAATTGGGGTAAAATATGAAATATAGGGCATCAAATGGGGTAAATTATGAAATATAGGGCGTCAATTGCAGTAAATTATTAAATATAGGGCGTCAATTGGGGTAAAATATGAAATATAGGGTGTCAATTGGGGTAAAATATAAAATATAGGGTGTCAATTGGGGTAAATTATGAAATATAGGGCGTCAATTGGGGTAAAATATGAAATATAGGGCGTCAATTGAGGTAAAATATGAAACATAGGGTGTCAATTGGGGTAAATTATGAAATATAGGGCGTCAATTGGGGTAAAATATGAAATATAGGGCGTCAATTGCAGTAAATTATGAAATATAGGGCGTCAATTGGGGTAAAATATGAAATATAGGGTGTCAATTGGGGTAAAATATAAAATATAGGGTGTCAATTGGGGTAAATTATGAAATATAGGGCGTCAATTGGGGTAAAATATGAAATATAGGGCGTCAATTGAGGTAAAATATGAAACATAGGGTGTCAATTGGGGTAAATTATGAAATATAGGGCGTCAATTGGGGTAAAATATGAAATATAGGGCGTCAATTGCAGTAAATTATGAAATATAGGGCGTCAATTGGGGTAAAATATGAAATATAGGGCATCAAATGGGGTAAAATATGAAACATAGGGTGTCAATTGGGGTAAATTATGAAATATAGGGCGTCAATTGGGGTAAAATATAAAATATAGGGTGTCAATTGGGGTAAATTATGAAATATAGGGCATCAATTGGGGTAAAATATGAAATATAGGGCGTCAATTGAGGTAAAATATGAAACATAGGGTGTCAATTGGGGTAAATTATGAAATATAGGGCGTCAATTGGGGTAAAATATGAAATATAGTGCGTCAATTGGGGTAAAATATGAAATATAGGGTGTCAATTGGGGTCCAATCAAAATGAACATGGTGTAATTTTTGTAAACTGATGCATCTCCATAAAATAATGTTCATCTGTGTAAGAAGTTGCACTTAGCGGGCAAAACTGCACGCTTTGCCGAAAATGCGATGTATTTTTCATGCTAGCGATGGGAAATACATCGCTAAACACATTGATATATACGAAATGTCAGGCCAAAGCCTTTTTGCGTGCAGATTTTCATCGCTAAGTCAATTCAATTCAATTCAATAATCTTTATTTCGATTTAAAAAACCATAAAAGATTGCATTCAATATAAGAACATCTTACAGCAACATTTCAAGGGGTATCCCGCCCGACGATGCGCAATTATTGGGAATCAATGTCCCAATATAAGACCTTTCTTAGATTTTTAAAAAACAATAAATATATGTAAAATCCCGTCAATAAATACATTTTACAATAGAATAGCATTTTAACAATATTTAAAATCACACATTTGTATGGGAAGTACATTTTATATTGTAAACAATTAATGGGACTTATATACAAGGTTCCATGGCGACCAGCTAAAATAATACATAGTGGGACATAGTCCCTCTAGTACAAAGCCAACAAAGTACAAATCTAGTTTTAAATACATTAAAACTCACAAGTACCTATAGGTATCTAAAATTTCTGTCCTATTCTCTTTCTTATTAAATCAACACCAAAGAGATATCTGCTTACACTAAATACTATTGCTTGTGTCGTATCTGTTCGCAGTATTCTTGCCGCCTCACAACATGACCTAATACCCACGAGCTGGCAAATGGGTTTAATCCATTTCTTCCTCGAATGTGTATAAGCTGGGCAGAAGAATAACACGTGCAATTCATTCTCTTTTGCACCAGTGTGGCAGATATCACAACAACCATCGTTTGTACCCCCAGCGCTGCGGATCCATTTCACTGTATTTGCATTAATCTGTAAAATACTGTAGCGGAATTTAAGATAGAGGGATTTAACAAGCTGCGGTTGTATTTCATCCAAAAAACCCTCAAATTTACCGTTTGGTTTTATTGAAAGGAACCTTGTCGATAAAGTGCCTAGTTTTGAACTATGGGACAAAGAGTCTTGAATAAAAGCCCAAAATGTCTGTTTCAGCAGTTTTTTTGACCCCGTAGTCAGTCCCCGAGGGGCCTCCCAAAACTGTTTTAATCCTAATTTATAAAACCAATCGTGAATATGATTCAACCATGGCAACCTTGTGCCATTTTTAATTCTAAAAATGTCCTCTAGGCCTTCTCTATAATGAATAAGTTCATCTGTTGACCACAGACTGACCCAAAACAATAATGGTCGCAAAGTTGCCTGCTGATCAGTGCGACGGATGTTTAAGTCCATCACTACTGGCATTAGTGGCGTACGCATTGGTAAACTTAACAGTTTCGTAAAGAATGTATTCTCGTGCACCATAAAAGTATTCGCTGTTACATGACCCCACAGTTCAGCCCCATAAAGGCATGCAGATTGCACCCTATATTTGTATAACTCAAGTGCAGGAGAAACAGCTTTAGACAAACTGCTCTCATGCTTCCTTGCTATTGGGACTGAGTTTTGGATTAATGTTGTTTTACTTTTTTCCAACTGTGGTCTCCAATTCATTTTAGAATCTAAAGTAATGCCTAAATAGTTAAAATTTAGCATATATTCTATCTTCTCATTTTTGACAGTTAAGTTTTTTTAAAAGATTTGTGTGGATTGACTGCCATATATTTTGTTTTGGTAGAATTTATTTCCAAGCCCTTTGTTTCACAGTAAATTTCGAAAGTATTTAATAAGCTTTGCAGACCTTTGGGGGTTTGTAATATTAAAATTGTATCATCGGCAAATAAAAGTGCCGGTACTGGCACCCCCCCTAACTTGGGAGAATCATGTTCGCAGCCCAAGAGATATTCAGGGAAGTCATTAATGTACAACGAAAATAAGGTACGGGCCAAAACGCATCCCTGCCTTACCCCCCTTTTTACTTGTATACGGTCTATAAGTTCGCCATTTGGCCCCCATCTAACCCTTGCAAAGTTGTCCTCGTGTAGTCTAATGACCTGGGCAAGGATTTCCCCTGGGACGCCCTGGTCTCTTAATGATTTCCACAGGAGGTTTCTGGGTTTGAGGTCAAAGGCTGACTTAAGGTCTACAAAGGCAATATACAAATGAGCTTTCTTAACTGTAATATACTTCCAAATTATGCAGAGAAATCTAAAAACCTGATCAATCGTGCTAATTTTGGCTCTAAAAGCTTGATACTTAGATAAAATAGTGTACTCCCCAATCCAATTGCTCAGTTTATTTAAAATTTGACGTGCATATATCTTTTGTAAAACATCAATTAAGCTAATCGGTCGATAATGCGACGGGTCATGGCGGTTACCCTTTTTAAAAATAGTTGCAATCTCTGCACCCCTCCACGTTTCAGGATTCGGTGCACCTGATGCAACTGCATTACATAGGAGATTAATATAAGGAGCCCAGACCTCTTTCTCGTGTCTCCATAAGTCACCTGGTATCTTGTCTGGTCCAGGTGCCTTCCCTGCTTTTACCGCGTTTATCACTACTGTTGTTTCCGCCATACTAAAATGTAATGGGGCATCACTTGGGTGAGTTTCATAATCTTCATGATTATAATCAATATCATTGTTAGAGAATGAGTAAAGTTGTGAAAAATGAGTTACCCAGGTGTTTGCATCAAGGAAAAGGTCCCTGTTACATTTCCCTTTTTATTACCCTTAGATATCAAACGCCAAAAGGTAGCTTGGTCATTTAATTTACCTGCAGTTATCAACTCAGTCCAAATATTGTCTTCCCAGTTTTTCCTAGCCTGGGCCAATACCCTCTTGTAATAGATCCTTTTTTCTCTTAATGTTACCATGTCCTTAACCTTTGTTGCCTCATCGCTAAGTCAAAAAACGGTCCGCATTCACACAGGAAGTGATGTCAGCATGCTTCCTGTGTCTTGGAGGAGTGCTGTGCACTTTCAGTTTCTCTTTTGAGCACATTGCTGGTGATTGTGGAGAGTGTTGGAGGTGTTTGGTGGTGTGTGCTGCAGATTGGAGAGTTTGAGAGTGTTGCTGTGTCTTGTGTCCTGTCGATTGTGTTACTGTGAAGTGTGTTGTCCTTGCATTTACGTGTTTTATTGTCTCCTGTCCTCTATCTTGTCGGGTGTTTGTCTTGGGGTAGTTAAATTTATTTGTAGTTGTTGGGGATATTAACTAGGGTTTCTTATTATTTTGGCAGTGGTGTTAGGTGTGTGCAGGGAGATGGTGGGTGTGGGCAGGGAGGGCAGGATGTCCGAGGGGGCTTTGGGGGGCTTGCTATGACTGGTTAAGTTTTTCCTGCCCTTGATGGTGGAGAGGGGAGGCCGTATCCTCGCAGGATACCCTGTCAGTGTGCGCAAGCAGAGGTGGGAGCGTGTGCGTGCGCAGAATGCTGCGCGTCTTTGGAGTGGACCGCTCCATGCGCCGGTGGAAGCACCGCTGGCAGGATAGCTGGCCCGGGAAGGTGACCTCCTGGACTACGTGGGACTCATCGGTGGCCTAGAGTGTGGTAAGTTCAAAATTCAAATTCATCCATGAATACTGTAACGAAAAAAAAATTATGCCGGGTGGGACACACTGGTGTCCAAGTGCAAAAGTGTTGCACCGTGAGGTGGGAGACGTAATGTGTCCACGCACAATGTTGGCACATCAGAGACACAAGGCAATATCACATTGACAATCATAGGCTGCTAGTTTGTGTAAGCCACTGCGCTGGAGCAACACTTAGCATTGTTGTGCCAAAGCTGGCACACCTGTGCAAAAATGGGTGCAGGATAA
The DNA here is from genome assembly GCA_963921515.1 of Calotriton arnoldi. NCBI lineage: Eukaryota > Metazoa > Chordata > Amphibia > Caudata > Salamandridae > Calotriton > Calotriton arnoldi. The sequence continues at coordinate 150,722 of CAWUFW010008829.1, read as the reverse complement.
ATATTGTATATGTACAGGAAGGGTGACTGTACATGAACAATCCAAAGCATTGTTTCTGTGACCTGTGTGCTGGCCAAAATGAAGTGTAAAGATGCTGTCCTCATAAATTGTGGTACGTTAGCTACGCTGCCCTTGTACAGAGTCTCCGTGTGACAATATATGAGATCTGAACAGATGCTCATATGAAATAGGAGATCTCCATAGTGACTTACACCACCAACATCTGTGAAACTGCTGTGTGTGACCTGCAGCGATACATTTGTACATAGACCATGTATTACATCATTTTGCATGTAGAAATGGGGCCTTGTGAATGTGTCACACAACTAGTATGTGCATGTTTGCTAGCATTATTGTCTTGGTTGGCCAGACTCAGCATCCACAGGTCTTGTGTGAATGGCAGGCAAAGTACACCCAATCATGTAGCCAACATGAAATGCAACACTACAGTTACGTACCATTTGCAGTCATGGTGATGATTTGTATGATGAATATGACACATGTGATTTAACGTCTGATACTAACACAAATTACTTTTGTTGTCTCACAGCTGGACGACCTATCATCTCAAGGGGGGACATTGACAGATTCGAGGACCCACACGCCACAGGTGAGTTTGGACATCATATATTGGCACAGTGCGGTGTGATGAATGTCTACCTCAAATGATCTACGTTGTAGTATGCAGTATGGGTGTGTATCACATGTACCATGAGTACAGTGTGATGATGTATTGTGGAAGTCTGGAGTGTGTACAAATCTGTAAGTGAAGGTGGAGCAATGCATTTGTCTCCCAGTTGTAAGTTTGCACATCCCCAGTCAGTGATACACATGGGAATAAGGTCTATGGATTCTGTCACCACAGCACATGCATTTGGATTACAGAGCGCACTGATAGGAGAGGAGACATGTAAGTGGTGTTGCCGATGAGTACCATCAGACATGGAATGCATGTACATCCTTGACTGAGAAGACTGTGCAAGTGTGCCCTATCATGCACAAGGAGGCAGTGGTTTTCAGGCCGTGCGTGCTCGGACATAGGTCTGCACTGTGCTTTCGTAGGTATGCTGCATACCAGCTTCACAGGAGTGGCAGTGCATAGCAGTGAGCCAAGCATATCAATTGCATGCTTCACACACACCAAGTAAAGATGGCCCTATGAATCTCATTGGCATGTTTGTCCACTGCAATGGGGTTGTCAAGCTGTCTCCTTGGGGTCATTCCCAGTCCGACTCAGGATCAGGTGTATGAGCTCCTCTGTCACAATTGTTGACATTACTCTGCATGCATTTACCCCGCATGCTTTAGCTCAGCATTTATTGCTGTGCCATATTTTCTAAAATGCAGGCCTCTAGAACGCTCTCTGTGAGAAAGGATTGCCCATGATAACACTATAACCATCATGACTCCAGGGTGCCGTTACAATGGTGAATGAGTTGTAACAGTCTGCGTTGTAAAGGCCAGCATATTTGGCTTCACTACGGAGTGATATTAGTGGATCCAAGACATGCATGAGTGACAATCTAGAGGAAAGGATGTTTCCCCCTTTATAGCTGCAATGCGTCACCAATTGTGAAGTAGTGGTGGAGAGAGGGACAGCGCCTCATGTACAAGTCAGTGTTCAGCCACCCAACCTGTTTACATGTGTGCTGCGTTATGCTGCACAGCTGAAAGTGTGAGTAGGGCTGTCCCAGGATTGCTCCTATGCAGGTAGGGCAACCTTCCTACTCATCAACAAGCCCCCCTAAACACAGACACACTTGCACTATTGTGCAAGAGTGCCTGTGTTACCTCTGACTCGATGAACTGCACACCATTGCTGTGGGACACACAAGGCTGCACATGAGCATTGCATATATGATGCAGCACTGTGTCACAGGAGAGGATGAGGGTGGTGCTACACATCGTGGGCTAATGCCTCCCCCCTCCAATTCCTTGTTCATGTCACCCTCAGTCAGGGAATGTCAGGGCAACAGCATTGGACACTGTCAGTACAATTTGGTTGTGACAGAACATGTCCCATGCCATGCACTGTCATGTCAGTCTCCACAGCATGTAGTCAGTGATCCAGGATCCAACATCTAGTTGTACACGTCACTCTGTGACTTCACATAGCTACGCTAGAGTGTGGGCTCCCATGTTGAAGTGATCATGTACTATGCAATTGAATGGAGAACATTGACATAGTCTAAAGGACTCACAATTTCCCATTGTTCACATTTTACAGACAACATGACGCCAGCTGAGTCACAAGCCTTCCAGGTGAGGAAGGAGCAGTATCAGCATATCAAGAAGGTTGCCAAAGGGTACCGCAACATGGCGCGGAGGTACCAGGAGGACCGTGCGGCTGGCAAGTGGAAATCTGTGGTCTATGTGGCAACATGTGGAAAAGGCAGTGGCACACAGGCCACCCCAGGCCCCTCTGGCATCAGTGGTGGGTCCCAACGTGGTCAGTCAGTGTCTCATCCCCCTACAACAACCCCCACCCAAGCGACAATACCACCTGGCCCGGCAGATCAGGTCATTCCATTTACTGTCCGGCACAGCAGGCTCATAATGGACAACAACGTGCTGCTGGCCGAGATGAGGCGGGAAATGGCCGAGCAGACAAAGCTCCTTGGGGACATTGCAAAACACCTGGGACTGCCATGATGTCCGGACATGTTGTGCCCCATCCCCCTCTTCTCCCTCCCCCCAATGTTTGTACTAGTATTTTAGGTAGTGTTAGGTAAATTTATTTAGTGTTAGGTAGTGTAGTTTTAGTGTAGGTATAGTTAGTGTTAGATTTTAAGGTAGTTTTAGTGTTTTTATATTGTATAGTATTTGGGGATAAGTTTCCTTTTCCTTTGGGTGGGGGGTTGATGTCTTTTTAATAAAAATCCAAAAATAACAAAAAAATATATTTTTGTGTAGGTTAAATGTGTAGGTAGTTCATGTATAGCTTAGATGTCTTTGTCCTGTCTCGTGATGTGCCTTAAGGGTGGGAGGGGGGTTGATGTCTTAGATATATTTTGCATGTTTTGAGTAGTTAGGGCAGATAGTTTAGGTACTTTTTCTCTTAATTCTAGTTAGTTTATTTAATAAAACACTGCCTTGGATGACTTATTGCATCGGTCATGTTCTTTCAAGAGGTCCGGACGGGCACAGTGGGAACATAAGAAATTTGGGAAATGGCAAATCATTCCGTGTGTGGTTTAAAATACAAGCGCAACTTGAAAGGATGTAAAAAAAATTGGCTTAAAACGAGCACAGTGATTATAATTTATTAAAATGGACTTACTATATGATCGCCATGACGGCGCACGCAGCTGTGCAACTGGCAGGGGCAACAAGGATGCCCCATCCCTTACTGTTGACATTAACCTGGTGCCTATGGGGCAAGACACCTTTTTCCAGTTTGCACGCACTCCTCGATCAACGGAATAAAGTTTGGACAAGAAAAAGTAAGAAAGGTGTGCATCCCACCCTCACTATTGTTTATGTACGAAAATTGCCCTGTTTTGGGGTAGCACCCTTCAGATTCAGATGCAATAACTAGCAGAAAGAGAGAACTGAGTATACGACCACACACAGTGAAACATCTTGATTCATCATATAAGTTGGTGTTGATGTTAAAAAGGAAACGTTTTTTTCGAACGAACAATTGAAAAAATTAACATTACTATTTGGAGACTTGTTGCTTCAAATGCGTACTTTTAGCTTTTAAGTCGTGATTATGTAAGCTCCGTTAGAGCTTTGATTAGTTCACTACATTATGGGTGATGTAGTTAGTGTAATTTGCAAGCAGTCTTGCCTGTAGTACTAATGACGGGATGGTGGGAAAGGGTTTGAAATGGGCCAATCATGAGGCTTAAATTAAAGATACACGTGGTTAAATAAGGGAGGGATGTAAAGCCAGCAATTGGCTTTAAACGGAGAAGAGACAGGATGCTTTCAAAACGCTCGTGGCAGATATGGGAGGAGCAGGGTTGTTTATTACAGCTGAGGGATGAAAGAGGGTCGAAAGACTGTGTTATGGTGGGAGGATTGTTTATGATGTAGTTACGTTTGTAGCACTGAGAACAGGAAAAGTTTAAAGTAATTATGAAATAGATCGAATTAAGGATAGCAGTTTTCAAATGCAGGCAACTGACATGAGTATCAGAGACACAGCGCTAGGACTAAATTTGATGGGGAGAGTACCGAGTTAGGTAGATGTGGGGAGGAAAAGTAGGATAAGAAAGATGGTGTAGGCTGTTGGGGGGAGCGTTGAGGATGAAAGTCGAAGGAAGGTTGGGAAAACATGGGAATGTTGATTGTTAAGCAGGCCATGTACAATCACGGGGTACAGAATGGAGAATGTATAAGCTAAGAAAGGGATTGATTAAGGTGAATGGTGGGTGCTTATTAGTACTGTTTGAGGGAGGCAGAGTGGGGTAACAAGAGAGGGCTGGATTGCAAACATGGCTTTTCTGGATAACGTAATTTTGAAAAACAAACTTGAGAATGTCAGTTTAAAGGATGATATATTGTTGTGTCTCACTTAAATGGTAATGGTTATTATTATGTTTGTTATTTATAGTGACCCCCGACGAAGGGCACCTGATTGCCCGAAATGCATTGGGTTTTATTTAATAAAACACTGCCTTGGATGAATTATTGCATCGGTCATGTTCTTTGAAGAGGTCCGAACGGGCACAGTGGGAACATAAGAAATTTGGGAAATGGCAAATCATTCCGTGTGTGGTTTGAAATACAAGCGCAACTTGAAAGGATGTAAAAAAATTGGCTTAAAACGAGCACAGTGATTATAATTTATTAAAATGGACTTACTATATGATCGCCATGACGGCGCACGCAGCTGTGCATCTGGCAGGGGCAACAAGGATGCCCCATCCCTTACTGTTGACATTAACCTGGTGCCTATTGGGCAAGACACCTTTTTCCAGTTTGCACGCACTCCTCGACCAACGGAATAAAGTTTGGACAAGAAAAAGTAAGAAAGGTGTGCATCCCACCCTCACTATTGTTTATGTACAAAAATTGCCCTGTTTTGGGGTAGCACCCTTCAGATTCAGATGGAATAACTAGCAGAAAGAGAGAACTGAATATGCGACCACACACAGTGAAACATCTTGATTCATCATATAAGTTGGTGTTGATGTTAAAAAGAAAACGTTTTTTCGAACGAACAATTGAAAAAATTAACATTACTATTTGGAGACTTGTTGCTTCAAATGCGTACTTTTATCTTTTAAGTCATGTTATTATGTAAGCTCCGTTAGAGCTTTGATTAGTTCACTGCATTAAGGGGGATGTAGTTGGTGTAATTTGCAAGCAGTCTTGCCTGTAGTACTAATGACGGGATGGTGGGAAAGGGTTTGAAATGGGCCAATCACGAAGCTTAAATTAAAGATACACGTGGTTAAATAAGGGAGGGATGTAAAGCCAGCAATTGGCTTTGAACGGAGAAGAGACAGGATGGTTTCAAAACGCTCGTGGCAGGTATGGGAGGAGCAGGGTTGTTTATTACAGCTGAGGGATGAAAGAGGGTCGAAAGACTGTGTTATGGTGGGAGCATTGTTTATGATGTAGTTACGTTTGTAGCACTGAGAACAGGAAAAGTTTAAAGTAATTATGAAATAGATCGAATTAAGGATAGCAGTTTTCAAATGCAGGCAACTGACATGAGTATCAGAGACACAGCGCTAGGACTAAATTTGATGGGGAGAGTAACGAGTTAGGTAGATGTGGGGAGGAAAAGTAGGATAAGAAAGATGGTGTAGGCTGTTGGGGGGAGCGTTGAGGATGAAAGTCGAAGAAAGGTTGGGAAAACATGGGAATGTTGATTGTTAAGCAGGCCATGTACAATCACGGGGTACAGAATGGAGAATGTATAAGCTAAGAAAGGGATTGATTAAGGTGAATGGTGGGTGCTTATTAGTACTGTTTGAGGGAGGCAGAGTGGGGTAACAAGAGAGGGCTGGATTGCAAACATGGCTTTTCTGGATAACGTAATTTTGAAAAACAAACTTGAGAATGTCAGTTTAAAGGATGATATATTGTTGTGTCTCACTTAAATGGTAATGGTTATTATTATGTTTGTTATTTATAGTGACCCCGACGAAGGGCACCTGATTGCCCGAAATGCATTGGGTTTTATTTAATAAAACACTGCCTTGGATGAATTATTGCATCGGTCATGTTCTTTCAAGAGGTCCGGACGGGCACAGTGGGAACATAAGAAATTTGGGAAATGGCAAATCATTCCGTGTGTGGTTTGAAATACAAGCGCAACTTGAAAGGATGTAAAAAAAATTGGCTTAAAACGAGCACAGTGATTATAATTTATTAAAATGGACTTACTATATGATCGCCATGACGGTGCACGCAGCTGTGCAACTGGCAGGGGCAACAAGGATGACCCATCCCTTACTGAAAACACCTGGGACTGCCATGATGTCCGGACATGTTGTGCCCCATCCCCCTCTTCTCCCTCCCCCCAATGTTTGTACTAGTATTTTAGGTGGTGTTAGGTAAATTTATTTAGTGTTAGGTAGTGTAGTTTTAGTGTAGGTATAGTTAGTGTTAGATTTTAAGGTAGTTTTAGTGTTTTTATATTGTATAGTATTTGGGGATAAGTTTCCTTTTCCTTTGGGTGGGGGGTTGATGTCTTTTTTGAATAAAAAACCCAAAAAATAACAAAAAATATATCTTTGTGTAGGTTAAATGTGTAGGTAGTTCATGTATAGCTTAGATGTCTTTGTCCTGTCTCGTGATGTGCCTTAAGGGTGGGAGGGGGTTGATGTCTTAGATATATTTTGCATGTTTAGGAGTAGTTAGGGCAGATAGTTTAGGTACTTTTTCTCTTAATTATAGTTAGTTTATTTTAGAGTAGTAGCAGTAATGATCATAGTTAGTGTAGGATAGGTACATTTTTAACTTTTATAATAAATGGTTAATAGTTTGGATTTTGGCTTGCACTTATTACAGGGGTGATGTGGTGGAGTGTGTATTTTCACCTTGTATGCATCTAATATCATCAATGGACTCTCCGTTGAATGTATAAGTGTGGTCATGACATGTCACTTAGAAGGATGGATTGTGTCAGGATACCTTAGATGTGAGCACTGAAAAGTTGCATGGTTGACAGGCTGGCAAGTAGGATTTAGGGCCTAGTCTAGGGGCAGTCATTTGTGAAGTTGTACATCTTAAGTGTGACTCACAGAGTTGGCCAGCACATTGTTGTGCATTTACAACACAAGGTAGGGACATGGCATTGAGAGGATATTGTAGTAGCTACTGTTATCCATCATGGAGATGGATGTATGCGCCGGGTACCACAGATTGCATCATAGCCCTGCATCTAACATGCTCCTTGTGCAGAGTCCATCAACATTGCACAGACCTTGGCACACTTGCTGTGTCGTGCAAGTGTGTCAGATTCTTTAGACTTAGATGTTCCTGTGCATGGAGGCAGAAGCTCCGTGCCATGCAAGTAGTAGTCTTTCTGTGTGTCCATTGGGAATTGTAAATGGCAGAACAGTGGTCCTGATTCACAAATAAGTCATCTGAGAATAAGTCATGAGTTTAAATTTTCCGGTATTCACAACATGCATTTAGGAGTAGTACAGTTAGATGTACTGACTTCACTTCTCCTATATGCCTCATGGGAATCAATGGAGTTGTGAAGTCATGATTTTGTCACCTTTAACGTTTTGGGCCATGCACACAGTTCTGCTGCCCACAAAAGGTATTATGTTGCATTGCTCCCTCTTGTGCCAGTGTCATGGCATATTCTCACATCTGTTACCTTTTGTCTCAGTGATGCCACCCTTGAAATGGTATAAAACACACAAAAATCAACCAGCTGGCTTTCCCATAGGCTGCCACTATTCTAAGCAGACTAAGACCAAACTATTAAATATGATGATCACTGTCATTTAATGATTCAACTTTGTTAATTGTTTTTCATATTTTCAATAAATTTAGACAAAACAGAAAAAGAAAGACTTCACAATTCACAGACATAAACACAAATATAAAAAAAACGATCAATTTGCAATTCACGAACATTAGTAAATAGCAATCACTTTGCACAAACTTATGCTAATATTCCAGTCATTAGCAGCATACACATAGCACTGCGAAAGGTAAACCGTGCCCATAACATTCAGAATGGCAAGAACAGATTACAAACCAGAGGGGTATAAACTTCTCAAACAACAAAGTGTGTACATTTTAAAGACATTATTTTCCTTGTTCTTTTAAATTTTAACCAAAACTTGACCTCAAGTTTTGGTTAAAATTTAAAACAACAAGGAAAATAATGTATTTAAAATGTACACCCTTTGTTGTTTGAGAAGTTTATACCCCTCTGGTTTGTAATCTGTTCTTGCCATTCTGAATGTTATGGGCACGGATTACCTTTTCGCATTGCTATGTGTATGCTGCTAATGACTGGAATATTAGCATAAGTTTGTGCAAAGTGATTGTTATTTACTAATGTTCGTGAATTGCAAATTGATAGTTTTTTTTATATTTGTGTTTATGTCTGTGAATTGTGAAGTCTTTCTTTTCTGTTTTGTCTAAATTGATTGAAATTATGAAAAACAATGAACAAAGTTGAATCATTAAATGACAGTGATCATCTTATTTAATAGTTTGGTCTTAGTCTTCTTAGAACAGTGGCAGCCTATGGGAACGCCAGCTGGTTGATTTTTGTGTGTTTTATTTTTTACTGGCCTACTCCAGCTGTGTCAAGGGCCTACCCCTTACATATTTAACCCTTGAAATGGTGGCACTGCTTCTGACTTCATGGTCAGTGCAGTGCACCATGCATCCCTTGTCACATTGCCCTACCCGCTCACAGTGGTCACACCATGTGAGGGTTCCATAGTCAGTAAGCATTGGTCATCCACAGGAAGGGGCTGACTGATGCCTTACACTTTGGGGTGAGTCCCTATTGCAACTCTACTTCACTGAGGCCGACATTGTGGTTCAAGTAGTGGCTGGTAGACATGTGCCCTTACGTATCTTCATCAATGTGTATATGGTGTGCACCATCTTGGGATGTGAAATGCAATGTGCACCTTCACAACAGGGTCCGACCAGCCTGTAGGGTGTGAGTAGATATGCCCGGAGATATTCTTCCTGCACTTGTAAAGGGGGACACTATTTCTGGCCTGCAACAGACTTTGGGGTATATTCACAAGAACGTGTGCAAAACATCTCCAAAAAATGTCAACGCAACTTTACACATCGCAGCCCATCGCGGGAAAATAACCTGTGTTAACCTGGAATTCACAACACGGCGGTACCATGCGATAGTTCCCCGAAAACGCGGCCAATGTCCGCGATACAACAACTGCGACCGTGATAAAAACACAAACCTCAAAGCGAAAATACATGCGATGGGCCAAAGCGCGATGAGGAAATCAGCGATAAGCAGCGCCAGGCCTGCAATACACACATGGCAGGCGGGAAAAACCAGTATAAAAGTAGAAAAAACACACAAACACAAAATGACCAACACCCAAGCACCATGGAGGCAGCCGGAGCAGGCGCAGAGGACGAGCGCAAACCCACAAGCACCCCGGACGACCAGCCTGGGACCTCGGGTACAGGGAAGGGCAAGGACAAGAAGAAGAGGAAGACGAAGTTCAGTCCGCAGGAAAACAGGATCCTGGTCACGGAGGTGCTGGAACACCATCAACAACTGTTCGTCACCTCCAAGGTGTCATTGGGCACCAAAAATGGAATATGGCGGGACATCGTGGACAAGGTGAATGCCGTCAGAGAGCACAAGAGGTCAATGGACGAGGTCAAGAGGCGATGGATTGACATCAAGCGCAAGACCAAGGAGAAACTCGCTGCCAACCAGAAGGCAACAATGCAGACTGGAGGTGGGAGCCCTGCGCAACAGCAGGAACTGGATGACATGGAGGAGCTGGTGTCAACAGTCATCAGTGTGGAGACCGTGGCAGGAGTCGGGGGACCGGGCACTGCTCGACAGGACACAACACAACCGCAACAGGGTGAGTGACCACCAGGTACTGGGGGGACGGGGGGAGATGGCCACAATGGCACACATGCACAATCAAGCAGAGCACAGTGCACACCCACAACGACTCTGGATCATGGCCCTGATCCACAGACTGTCACAATGTACAATGCCATGCTGTCTGAATGTGAACCTGTACCATGCGGCTACATACATGCGGACACATTGTAATACACCATCTCCCCTTCACATTGCAGGGGCACCGTCAACACCTCCTGCAGAGCAGTCCCAGCCACTCTTCACTGATGACAAGGAGGACACCACCAGCATCGACACCCAAGCCCTCCAAGACATCATTGAACTCATCCGCCAATCACCTCCAGGACCAGGGCAGCCCAGCTGCATTGAGGAGACACCACCCACTCCACAAACCACCCAGCAGGAGGCACCCACAGCCCCGGCAGTCTCCCAAGACCCCCAGGAACAACACATGGCCTTCCAACGCCATGTGCTGGAGGGCCAGAGGGAGACGGCTGAGCAGGTGCGGGTGGGGTTCGACCTCATGGCTACCAAACTGGACACCATCCATGGGTGTCTAGGTCCCATCAGGGACCAGCTCCAGTCCCTAACAGACACCCACGGCCCGCTCTATGGTCTCCAACGAGCCCTGACTGACATCGCTGGAGTCCTGACTCGGAGACAAGAACACCTGTCCGCTCAGAGTGGCTCCAGCGATCCCAGCTGTGAGCTGGCACACATGCGGAGGCTCATGGAGGACATGGTGCGGATGGAGGCGGAAAGGATGGCAGTCACCGCTGCACATCAGCAAAATGTAGCTGGGATCTACCATGCCCTGCATGGCCTCATCATGGCATTGCTGCCAAAAGGCGTGGCGCAGATGAATGCTGCTGCCCCCACACCATCCACATCTCCGCCCCCTGGTGTGTCAGTGCCTCCCAGTGCGGCAGGCGTAACCATTCCAGCACCTGATGTGTCACTGCCACACAGTGCGGGCGACAATCCTCCTCGGGCCCCTGATGTGTCAGTGGCACACAGTGCCGCAGCCGGTACTGCAACACCCACAGGTGGGGCAGAGCACACATCCGAGGATGAGGACATGGATGGGCTTGAGTTCAGAAGGAGGCACTATAAATCCGTATTTGTAAAGCACGAACTACTCACTCTTACGGGTCTCAAGGCGCTGGGGGCCGTCGTGGAAATTAAGTGAGCTATTGCCCAGAGTCACATGGTGCTGAGCTGAGCTGCCGCCGGAGCCGGGGTTCGAACCGTGAGCCCTGTGCTCTGAAGTCAGCTGGCCTGGCCTGGCCACTGCACCACACCTCTCCACTAGCATTCATGTCCGCCACCTTGCCTGTTTCTGCTTGGTGCCGCACATGGCCCCATGACCTGCCACTGACCCCTGATACACTCCGCTGCACTCACCTTGGACCGCGACATGGACTGCCATATCCTGTTTGATGACCAATGACACGGTGACCAGACTGCAGACTGTACCCTTCCTCTTCCGCAGTACTTGTCATCCCCGGATGGGCTCTGGCTGGCCCTCCATGGGCCCATATTGTGTGGTGTGCTTGGCATGGCCCTGTACCGCTCCAGCTGTAAAACTCCACTGGATGTGCAATAAACATTCAGAAACGCACTGCTGTGTCATGGCTTTCATCATTCATGTATGAATGTGTGGATGAATGTAGGGACAGTGATTTCCCTCACGTCAATGATGCTCATCTAGTGGGATGCCAGTCACAGTGTGCTACATTGCCTATTGTGTTCTGCTTGCCGTGGACACTACAACAGGGACACAAGCATTAGTCACTCCCTTGTCCGGACATTGACTGAACCACGCCCAGAGCCCTCGAGTCATTGTTGCAAGCCCTGTGCTGGTCCGGCATACGCCAGGCCAGACCACTCAGCTTACGCTCCGAGGGGGGGCCCACATAGCTACATGTCGCAGGTGTACTCGCTGGTGGTATGCAGGTCACTGGTCTAGTTGTCAGCATGTCATGGACACTCCCTGAGGGCAGGTCTGCACACACACCACACCCATCCAGCACAGGCGTCACAGGCCATGTGACCCCGCAAATATAAGGGGCCGACAAAGTCACATTCCCCACTGACGGTGGTGACTGGATGATGGACGCTCCACGGTTCTCAATCATAAAGGGCCCATGAGTTGTGGTGCACAGAGTTTGTCGCACCCGAGGCCTTGCACCCGTCACGGGCCTACCACTATGTGGCGCTGACTGGGGTTGCACAGGGTTAGTGGCACCCGAGGCCTTGCGCCCGTCACGGGCCTACCACCATGTGGCGCTGACTGGGGTTGCACAAGGTTAGTGGCACCCGAGGCATTGCGCCCGTCACGGGCCTACCACCACGTGGCGCTGACTAAGGTTGCACAGGGTTAGTGGCACCGGAATAGCTGAGCGGGTTGCAGCCTGCGATGATGACGTGTGCACTGATGTGGTCTCTGCCATTGATGCCTCAGTACTCAGCGTCATATGTGGGACCTGCTGGGCCGCGGGGCGGGTCTGCATGATGTGGACCATGCCATGGTGGCGGGACCGGGGCCTGGAGCTTGCACGGGCACGTGGTGTGCCCACTGGTGGACACACCGTTGGCAGCAGGTGAGCAGTGGGCCCGGGGTGCGCAAGTGCGGACAGCCAGCGCTGGCCGGCAGGAGGGGGTAGGGTGCGGCTTCATGCGTGCTCAGGGACGGACAGGCGTTGTTGCCGTGTGCTGTGTGATGGACTCTGCCATGATTGACTCTGGCCTTGATTACAGATTGCAGACCTGGTGGCTTGCAGTGTATCCCGGCACGTGGTATGAGACACACCGGTGGCAGCAGGTGAACAGTGGGGCCTGGGTGTGCAGGGGCTCTCTCTCTCTCTCTCCTTTCCTTCCCTCTCTCTCGCTCTCTCTCTCTCCTTTCCTTCCCTCTCTCTCGCTCTCTCTCTCTCCTTTCCTTCCCTCTCTCTCTCACTCTCTCTCTCCTTTCCTTCCCTCTCTCTCACTCTCTCTCCCTTCCTTTCCTTCTCTCTCTTTCTCTCTCTGCCTTTCTTTCATTCTCTATTTCTCTGTGTCTCGCTCCTTTGATGTGCACATGGCACACGTCCTGATTTTGTGCTTTATTTTCCAGGCTGTGACTTCGTGATTGTCCCGGACGGACCCGACAGGAGTCTTCCGCATTGGTGTTTTATGTTGTGTTTCAATAAAGTTTTTGGTTGTTACTTCAGTGCTGTGTGACTGTTTCTCGTTCTTCTGGCCACACATGTGTTATTTTTTGACAATGTGCGTCATCATGCGCTTTTTGTGGCTCTTGTGTCTTGCACAGTATGTGTATGTCTGGGGGGAGACCGGGGGGGGGATGGGTGTGATGGCGGTGGGTGTTGTGGCCCTCATGGGTATCCGGGCTGCATGATGATTGTCTCCATGGCATCTGTGGGTCTTCGGGTGTGGCTCTTGGCTGTGCTGCCTTTCATGCTGCAGGTAGTCGTCCTGTTTAACACCAGCATAAGGCAGGTGTTAAATCCCTGGTGCTACCGCGGCTTATCGCCTGTTTTTGGTTCACATCGCAGATCTGGCAGTTCGTTGTGAAAGTGGTGTTGTGGTTTTTTCGTGTGTTTTTGCACGGGAACGCCTACTCTGCATCTCATTAGGGTTAGTTGGTGGTGTCCACCGTGGAGGTAAATTTTGGGGCAGTTGTCGCGGGAATACTGGAGATGTCTGCAGTTTGCACCCGCTTGTGAATGGGGTGTTGAATCTATCTCCACTTTGGATGCGTTAAGGTGGGGATAAATCGGCGGTAGGTCCTTGTGAGTATGCCCCTTTGCCTTTTGTCAGACATGCCTATTTTCTCCATGGATTTTGGGCTAATTTGGGATACTGCCAGATTGGTGTATTGAAGCAATGGGGGCACAGCTGGTCTACACATACCCGGTCCTCTCACTGCCTATCAAGATCACAGCAAAACATTGACATTTGTATTATTTACCTGGATGTGCCTTTTGGTGGATTCACTGCTCCTACATTTAGCGAGTCAGCTATACTGGATTGTTCATGGACAACAGACATCTGTGTGATTGAAAGATATTTATTCACATGTCTGTTGGCATATTTGGAGACTGGACCAGTACTTGGCCATGCAATCCCCACATTACATTGATGCCCAGTGGAGGGCCAGCCAGAGTCCTTGAGGGTTGAAAAGTCCAGAGGATGAGGAAGAGTTCAGTCAGCAGTCTGATTGCTGTGTCATTGGTAACCAAACGAAATATGGCAGTCCATGTCGGGGTCCAAGGTGAGTGTCACAGAGTGTATTTGGGGATAGTGGAAGGTGGTATTCCGTGGCATGATGCTCAGCACAGAACCAAGTTGAAATTGGCCATTTGGCCTAGATGAATGCTACTGCTTCCTTCTTTGCAACAAGGCAGAATCATCCTCATCTTCGTCCTCTGATGTGTCATGTGCCTCACATGTGGGTGGTGGTAGATTGGCTGCAGCCTTGTGAGGCACTGACACATCAGGGGGCGGAGATGTGGATGTAGAAGCAGCAGCAGCAGCATTCATCTGCGCCAGGCCTTGCTGCAGCAATGCAGTGATGATGATCTGCAGGGCATGGAAGATCCCAGCTACATTTCGCTGGTGTGCAGCTGTGGCAGCCATTTGTTCCACCTGCATCCGCTCCATGTTCTCCATTATCCTCCACATGCTGCCCAACTCCTGGCTGCCATCGCTGGAGCCACCCTGACTGGACAGTTGTTCCTGTCTCTGAGTCATGACTCCAGCGATGGCAGCCAAGGAGTGTTGGAGAGCATTGAGCGGACTGTGGGTGTCCGTGATGTTTAGTACGTGGTCCCGGATGGAACTCAGACACCCACAAACGGAATCAAGTATGGCCGTCAGGCTGTCAAACCCCACCCGCACCTGATGAGCTATCTCCTGCTGGACCTCTAACACAGGGCGTTGGAATTCAAGATTTGGGTCCGGGAGGTCCTGGGAGACAGCCGTGGTGGTAGGTGCTTGCTGCTGTGTGGTTTGTGCAGGGGTGGGGTTAGCACGATGCAGCTGGGTTGCCCTGCTCCTGGAGGTGGGGTGCTGATGGAGTCTAGCAGCTGTTGGAGGGTGTCCGTGTTGATGGTTGAGAATTCCTCCTCTTCATCAGTGAAGATTGGGACAGGCTGCTGTTCAGGAGGTGATGTTTGTCCCTCTGCAATTTAAAGGGGAGAAGCATTTTAACTGTGTGTTTCATGGATGATCATGCATTGGATGAGTTTACAAGCAGATTGCATGACAATGTACATTGTGACTGTTTGTGAGGGGCTGCCTATTTCTTGCTGGATGTTGCCTTTTTCGACTACATCACGGGTATGAGGTTGTACTTGTACATTGTCATCTCACAATTTACAGATATGACTAATCTGATTGGGCAGTTCATACACACATGCGACGCCAGTTGTGTCCTCTGTTCAGTTGTGAAGGTGATGCAGTTTGTGCAACATTGTAGTCAATGTGGTTGTACTCCAATTTTTATGTGTGTGCACTGCATTGTGGAATACTCGCCCATGCAGCTTTTGTTTTTCTGCCCATTATCCCTTTCAGGCAGTAGGCCTCCACATCTGTGCATTTCCAATGCAGAGAGTTTGCAAGCTGGGCTAAATATGTGTCATGGTCAGAGTTGGGACACTTGTGCATTGTTTACGAGCAGAGGTCTTGGTTACGTCAGGGGTTGTATGTACACGTGGATGTGTCAGAGTGTGACCTGCTCCTTTAGGATGTGGCCCACACTCAGCCACCTCTGTGACGTGGCCTGCACCGTGTGGAGATGTTTGGGGTGCAGGGATGGTATTCATCATGCACTGGCACTTGCATTGTCAGTGTGGCTCACAGACCCGCACCTTTTCTGTGTACTGCACATGTGCATCGGTTGATTGCAAGATTAGTTGTGTGTGAGGAGGGCCCCCTTTAGCCACATTGGCTACTATGGCCTTCTTGCTGTTTCAATGTTTGCTGCACTATGCTGTATACATGTGCATCCAGGTAGCTTTGTCTATCGTGGTTTGTATTGTGTGCATTGCTTGCTACCCTCCTGTTGGCTTACCCGTTGTGAGTATGGTGCTGCGTGAGTTTATGTTGTTGTTGCTGGCTGGACAGACAGTGTCAACGACAATGGCCCTTTATGTTGACCCCACGTGTGATGTGTAAGTGGCCCGGGATTAGATGGCTGTGTAATTCCAATGCATATTTGTGGTGCTCAGGCCTTGTCACCACTACCCTGCCAACAGAATCAATTGGCAGGGTGATGTGTGTTTGTGTATGTGACACGCAGCTGGTCACATGGATGATACATGCTGTCCTGGTTACGGATATTCAATGCATGGATTTACGTGTGGGTGATAACGACCATGACTGCATATTTGGTAACTGACACAGTTGACTTGACAAACAGCTATGTTTACATGCACATAATGGTGTCATGGGCAACTGACACCAGGACTGATGTGGAATGGTGTTTTGTTTATGGCAGATGTGTACACTTGGGAGTGGAGGTGTGCAATTCGACCTAAGGGGTGTGTGTGCCATTTTGCTACTTGTCATTCTTTGTTGCTACTTTGCTGTCCTTGCTTGTTGTCATGCTTTGGTTGTCTTACTTCTTTGCAGGGACATTGTAGTTCTGTGAGTCTGGCACACAGACAAGTCATGCAGTACAGATTTGGTTGCCACATTCCTGATATGCATTGTCCCTGCCCTGTGGTGTTGTGGGCATAGCCCCCCTGCTCATTGTATTACATCACCTTTTGAGTGGAGTCTGCTGTTTGGGTGCATTGTGGGATATGCACGTTTGTGCCATTTGGCTGCATGGTCAGTTTGTTGTGACATTGAGGGTCATATTCACAGGCCCCTTTCGCCACCACAAAGTCAATTTCTGTGACGGTGTGGTGGCAATAGGGGCCTCGCATTATTCACAAGGCAGCGTTAAGCCACTTGGCGTGGCTTGACACTGCCTTGTGATTAGTCCCACTGTCACGCTGTGTTTAGCGTGAAAGGGGCATGCAGTGGGTGTTGTGGTGGGCTTTCCCCCACCACACACATTGATATTTACACTGCCCCATGATCACAAGGGCAACCTAAATAGGAGCCAACACAATACTTGATAACAGGAAAACCCTTGTCTCGAGTTGGCGATACGAGGAGGACTGCTTTATTTCTCGTCGTTTTTGCATTGTGCATGTGTGCTGCCTTGTGCAGCACACATGGGAAAAGCAAAATGCCAAGGTTTTTTATGTACAGGAAGGGACAGCTTCCTGTACATAAAGGTTACCTCCCTGCTTGCAGACAGCCTTGCACTCTGGTGCAAGGGTGCCTGCGTTGGCAATAAGTTGTAAGACTTGGCACCATCGCAGGGGGAGAGACAAGGCTTCACCATGTCCTTGTGGATATGGTGCAGCCTTGCTTTTACAAGGTGGCGGAGGGAGGCGTTAAGCCAAGAAGGCTAACGCCTCTCTCCGCAACTTCCTTGTGTGTATCACCCTGCATGTGTTTCTGGTATGCAGACTCACTAGATGGTTTCTCACTTGGTGTACACACAGTGACGGCTCGCAGTGGGAGTTCTGCGGGGCGGTGGTGCGGGGGGCTGTGGCAGGGCAGGTGAGGGGCAGGATGGGGGTAGTGGAGTTGGGGATACAACGTGCTTGAGTTAGGTAAGTAATTGATGAATCCTACTATTTGACTTGCACTTGCTGCACCGCCGAGTTAGCTATGCAGTAAGGGCGAGATAATTGTTTGGATTTATTTATTACCTTGCCTGACTCCAGCACGTCATTTCTCCAACTCCACTACCCTCTATCCTGCCCCTCCCCCACCCAGCAAAACCACCATGCACCATCGCCACACAGGGCTCACGCTGTGAGCCATCAATGTGTACACAGGACTGCATCTCATGGACATGCAGGGGGACACATTTACTGGAGATGTTTCAGGATGTCTACATGGCCCCCTTGCCTCAACATCACACATTTCCAGATCATCTGCACAGGGCCCCATCTCTCTGATACTTGACATGTGGATGCACTGTGTGTGTGACTGAGCATGTGCATGAGTGTGCATGCCACCACCAATGTCATCAGACATGTGGCATTGTGCCCATGTGTCTGCGTTGTGTGCAAGATTGTGTATGTGCAGTTGTGTCACCCTTGCTGCACATGCACATTCTTGCACACAACTCCGACATACGGCACATGCATATGCATGGGGTTGAGGCAAGGGGGCCATTTTGACAGCCTGCCGCATCTCCTATCAATGTGGGCCTTTGCTCTTTCATGTAGCCCTTCTCTTGTGGTCTGATGTGATACTTGGACTATATTTGTTTGACTTTTCTGTGCACATTTCCATGTCTGTGTGCCCACCAATATGTGTCTTGCAATGTATTGGTTGAGTAGGGTGATATGTGTCTATGCCACCAGGGCCAAGGGGATCCGGGACATGATCCACAGTCATTGTGGGTGTGCACTGCAATATATTTGATTGTGCATGAGTGCCATTGGGCCCATCTCCCCCCGTCCCCCCAGTCCCTGGTTGGTACTCACCCTGTTGCTGTTGTGCCTGGTCGTGTTGAGCAGTATCCTGTCCTGGGACTCCGACCACTGTCTCCTCACTGATGACTTGGGACACCTGTTCCTCCAACGGATCCAGCTCCTCCTGTGGCGCTGGACTCCCACCTCCAGTCTGCATTGCTGCTTTCCGGTTGGCTGCGAGTTTCAGCTTGGTCTTGCGCTTCACATCATGCCAGCGCTTCTTGCAGTCATCCACTGTCCTCCTCACCTCTCCGACAGCATTCACCTTGGCCACAATGGACTGCCATATTGCATTTTTGGTTGCCAATGACACAGTGGAGGTGACAAAAAGTTGTTGTTGGTGTTCTGTCACCTCCTCAATCAGGACCTGGTTTTCCTGCTGACTGAACTGCGTCTTCCTCTTCCTCTTCTCCTTGGCCTTCTCCATGGTCTCTGGCTGGTCCTCCTGGGTGTTTGTGGGGTTGGTGTTGGCCTCTGTGCTGGGTCCAGCCTCCTCCATGCTCTTCTCATAGGTTTCCTTCTTCTTTTTTAGTTATTTTTTTGTTTGGGCTGCTTGGCGGGCGTTTTATAGTGGTTTTTCCCGCCGAACGTGCAAAAAGGTGTGCTGACGCTGATTAGCGTGCCGGTCCTGGTCGCTAATTGGCCCATCGCCACTTTTTTCACGTTAGCGTTACGGATTTTATCGCCGTGACGCTAACCTTATCGCATGCCATTTGACCCAGTAGGGGAAATTATCGCCTGTTAGCGGCGTGTTGTGAATATGCCGCTAACACAGCGATAATTTCCCGCGGTACACGGCGATAACTAAACGCACGCTAACTGAGGTTAGCGTTAGTTATCGCCGATTCTTGTGAATATCCCCCATTGTGATGTTAGTCGAGTAGACACAAGCTGAAATTTTCAGATAAAACAACCCCAATGTTAAAAAAAGAATTGATTGGATACAATCTGTGCGTAAGGTTCAGTTTTAGAAATAAAAACCACATTAAAACAACCACAGTATTAAAAAGATTTTGGATTGGATAGAATCTGTGCATAAGGTCAATTTTAGGAATAAAACACTTATTTAAAAACAAAGCTACATAAAAACATTATTTTGTTATGAGTCAAGATTTCTTAGCAGATAATATTTACTAGTCAGCTGGAAAAAATATACAGTAGCAACTGTCAGGAGGATAGTCAATTCATATGCACAAGTTTAGCTTCTGACATTTGTGTGAGTATCCTGACACAAATAGGCCAGCTTGCTTCTAGGATTTAAGCTATAGAAAGGACCACTGAAGACCCAGTATCTGACCTGCAGATATGCAAAGTTGGTTTATGGAAATGTATTCCAAGGACTCTACACAAGGGTACACTACAGCATCTCCGTTGTCTGGTGTATGCTGGGCAGAAGAAGAGCAGATGGGCATCTGTCTACTGAGATGCTCCGCAGGCCAGACAAGCTGCACTACTCTCTGGGTGAGACCTCCATTTACAGGCACAAGATGTGAGTGGCAGAGTACCCAGCCAGAATTTTATATAGAGAGATCTAGTGAATGGCGGGTCGATCTCATCCAAATAGTTTTCAAACCCTGGCTGACATTTGTGGTACAACAAAAATTCATATAGACTACCACTATTAGCGGATGTCAATGTCTTCCTCCACTCATGTGTCCAGAGAGCATGCTTGACCCTTTTTATAGGAGACGAAGCAGAGATGCGCTCTGGTCATTGCCAAAGACTGGGAGCCCCCAATGCAAAAAGGGATTGCTTAATGTAGTTCAGCAACTGTAAAGTATTAACACAACTAGATGTTAGGAGAATATCCTTTAGTCCATTCCTAAAGCATTCCAGCTCCGGGACCAGCCACAGCCTCACCCAGAAAAAATTCCACGGTTTCAAACAAATGCCCATGGGGTGAAAGAGAGGACAAAGAGCACTTTATGCTGTGCTGCAAGTTTTACAGTAAGGTCCGATCCAATTCAATAGTGAAGATCTTACACAAAGAGCAGCTTGAAAATCCAACGGAGCAAATATTTTAAGTGTTAAGTGACCTCGTAGGTCATACAACAAAAGCAACAGTTTTTTATTTGTGCCAAAGCTGGGACATTAGCACAAAACTCCAGAATGCTTAGCAAGTACAGCAGGTTATATGAATCTTTCAAATTTTTATGAAGACATTTTACGCGATTTTAGGGTTTTAAAAACTTGTATTATTATATGTGACATCTGTGTTTTAGTGTAATTTGTCACATTTTAATTTTGCATCTATTTTGTAATGTTTGTGTGAAAGGCAGCTATGTTTTAACATTGTGGGCCGAAAGCACTTTAATAAAATCAGATCAATCAAGAAGATATCAATATATTTTAAAATTAGAACAAGCAATGACTCACACCTCAACACAATTAGTCTACGTGGCGGTTACTCCATATTCATATACATTTTTGACAACCTGTAAAGGGTAGAAAGGAGAGAATCTGTTACTCCTCATTCTGGCAGTTATTGCATCATTCTTTAGAGTTCTAATTAAGATCCTTAGAAAGTTTACAATAATGTTCATGGTTAAAACCTGGTTTAATGCCTTTATCAATGTAGTCCTGTTTATTCAGTATGACTACATCCCTTTCTTTGTCTGTTAGTTTTATAATATTTTTTCATGCTCACAATAGCATGCCGTTGTCATTTTGTCTCCAATCTAACAACTAGGTGTAAGCAACAGAACTACTTCCTGGTCTACAATAATAGCATGAGGTATAACAGCACATGCGCTGCCAGTATATGCCCATCAATTCAGCACCTTGAAGACAGATCTGATAATACAATATACTGATTCACATTCTGGCTCATGTGACTGCCATTTCAGAATCATCACAGATTAGGAGTGTACCACTCCAGACAGAAACGTCAAGAAAGCGTATGTTGCCATTGTCACATTCAGGCCTTAATTAGGATGTCAGTCGGTAAGCCTCCGACCCCTTGTCTAAGGCTTACCGACCGACATCCTTGGTTTGAATTCCGACCACCGTATTACGATTACGGTGGTCGGAATTCAAACCGGACGGTCAATCCGCTGGCTTCCGACGGGCTCAAGGAGCCCGTCGGGCAGTCCGAAAGCAAACATAATCCCTTACGGACGGCATTTTCACCATCGGCATTATGATGTTGGTTTCCAACAGGCTTTCCATGTCAGGTTTTCCGACATAGAAAGCCAGTCGAAAAGTGACTTTGGGAGCCCCTAGCAGGGCTCCCCTTCTTCCACAGCCTCTGGTTGGGGGCCAAGGGGGCAACTATGGAGCCCCCTGTAAATCCCTGCACCATGTGGCAGGTACCGTGAGGTGCGTGTCACACGGTGCAGGGATTTACAATGACTCCCATTTCTCCATGGAAGCTTGTGCTGCTGCCAGTTTCCGAACGCCGCACAAGCTCTCTTAGGGAAATGGGAGTCTGTGACCGCACCATGTGTGATTGCATTATAATTGCAGTTTCGGACCGCCAACCCGAGGTCGGTCGGTTCCGAAACCGCAGGGATGTCGGTCGGAGGCAACTCTGACCGACATTGTAATTAGAGCCTTAGTTATTACAATGATACAATTTCTGAGGCAACATAACCGTTTATTAACCATAACATGCCACAGTCTTGTCAGCATCATCAGTCCTTTTGGCATAAGATCAAAAACACTGTTCCCCGTTTTTATTTCAGTCACTGATTCAGTGAAGCAATTTTGACAATTAGCATCTTTAATAAGAGGGCATAACATAAATCTCTGCAGTGCCTCCCACTTGTAGTTAGTAAGGACGGTACTGTAGCACTATCCTCCCCCTTCAATGTGAAATGGGAAGCATTGCAGTTCAAACAGAAAGGAAATCTCACTCTCTTGAGTGAACACATTTAAGCCACATAAGCTCTTGCACCTGCAGCAAGTTTTGCCAGGATGAAATGAATAATGAATGGGCCAGGTGTGAATAAGGAAAACCATTTGAAAATCACAATTTTAAATATAGTGCTTCCACTCTGTCTAAATATAGACAAAAAAAATGAGCAATGACATTAACGACTCCACCTAGTGGCACATGAAGAATTACAATCACTGCAAGTACTTGTGTGTGTATAGTTTGTTTGTTCTGGAACAGATGATAATATGCATAGTCTGTAATTCATGAATTCATGGTTACATTTCTGTACCTATTGAACAGTCCTTGGGGATGAATTAAAATAGTGGTGACTTTTTAAGTTCCTCTCTTTATACTTATACTGATCATACCTGCTAACATCACAGGGAAAAGTGAAAGATGAAAATAATTCCAACCTGGGGACACTTCAGGTGTGCATTCCTCTAACAATACCACACTGTGACCAAGCACTTTTTGAAAAGTTTGGAGGAAAAAAAAACTTTACTCCTAATGTGCGCCTGCCTCAAGGAGGCATATTTTTGGGTACAAAGACCTGCCTACAAATGCTAGTAGACAGGGTTTTGCATCAAAACCATGGGTGGGAGCGCCCATGTATCACCCATAGGACACTCCACTGACACAAAGTAATGCAAAGCAGCACATGGTGTTGCTTTGTATTACTTTTTGTCTACTGTCTAGCACTAATTCTGTTTTGCGCTTGAAAGTAAATACAAAATCATCACTTTGTGCTTGTGTGCGTAATTTTTGGTGACTTTACCGGTACAAGGCAGTGGCGTCACGAGGGGGTGCGGACCGCACCGGGTGACACCATCACATGGGGTGACACCTTTCCCAAATGAGACTATTTACTAAATAGTCTCATTTGGGAAAGGTGTCACCCCATGTGATGGTGTCATGGGGTAAGTCGTGAGGGGGTGACACCATGAGTTACCGAGTTACCGCACTGGGTGACACCAACCCTAGTGACGCCGCTGGCACAAGGTGTTGATAAATCGGGCCCTAGAAGTCAGAAGAATAAATGGTAAACTCATCCGACCATGGGCAGACCTTAGGCATACCTTGGATGTGCTGCACAACAATCCCGCTTTGTTTTGCCAGAAGCAGCATCATACTACCCTCTAACATATTATCTCTTTGGAACCCAGTAAGATGACAGTCAGCCAAGCAGATTCTATTACAACGGTTTCCTTGCAAAGAGTGTGCACAGAAAGGATGAGTTTGTGTAGATACACGGATCGTTGCTGATGGAGCTAATATGTTTAAGTCTTTCTGGTGACATTTAAATTAAGTGGCAGTGTAACACCTAAATCTCTCAAAAAGAAATATTTGATTATTATTCCCCAAACATTTCAGCTCTAATATGTTTTCATTTAAACTCTGGCCTTTAGATCCAACACACATGTCTCTGGGTCAGAGTTACTTCGTTCTGAGTCACTCATGGCTTTTTTGTTAACTCGGCAATGTTTTCTTTTAGTGCAGCATTCTCAGATATCCTTAAAGAAATACAGCAAATATGGAACTATATTTCTCCCAAAAAAGCTAACACTGGTCCCCCGCGCCTTTCACCGCTATGACCCCAGCATCCTCCATGACGCTCAACTGCCTGCCACCCCGGGTTGCCAAATGACACCCAAAGACCGTTCATCTGCTGCAACTGCACCTTCTCCTGCCTTCGCACACCAGACCTACCAACGTCACGGCCCCAAAGAACCGGACTCGACCACCTCAGCTGCATCCTACTCAAAATATGCTCCCTCAACAAACACACTGTGGAAATCTGGGAACTGTTCAACTCCATCTGCCCCGACGTCGCCTTCTTCATGGAAGCCTAGATGAACCCCACCTCTGCACCGGATATCTCCACCGCCATCCCTGAAGGATCCAAAGTCATCCACAAAGACCACACCAATTGACAAGGAGGAGGCATCGCCATTGTACATAAAAACACCCTCCACCTCACAACTAGCTCCGGTGACCACTCACCCAATATGGAGCACCTCCACTTCCAGATCCAGACCAACCTGAACTAAACCCTCCATGGCACCCTCATCTACAGACCCCCTAGATCCTGCCCCCCTTTCAGTCGAACAATAGCTGACTTCATCACACACCACGCCCTTGCCTCAACAGACTACATCCTCCTCAGCAACCTCAATTTCTACCTGGACAACCTCAGCAACCCCAACACCTCAGCCCTACTGGAGAACCTCGATACGATCGGACTCAAACAACTGGCCACCCCCCCAAAGCATTCAGCAGGACACACGCTTGATCCCATATTCTCCGCAAGCAACAACATCTCTGTCAGTCACACCTCTGAACTCCAATGGACTGACCACCGCTGCGTCCACTTCTCCTTCACCAAACCCACCCAACACCAACGTGCCCACTGCTACCCATGCAGAAGCTGGAACAAGGTCTCCAAAGACCAACTCGCCACCGCGCTCCACAAGACACCACTGCTGACCTCCAAGGACACCAACACATCAGCATGTGACGCAACCTCCACTTATGGATCTCTGATTGTGCCAACACACTGGCTCCCCTCAGGAAACCATCTGGTAAACAGCCCGCCAAGAAATCCAGCGGGTTCTCCCCTGCCCTGCAAGAATCCAGGCGCACCTGCTGATGAACGAGAAGATGGAGAAGCTGCAAGACCCCAGCAGACTATGCAGCCTTCAAAACCTCTGTCACCATGCACCACCACCTCATCAGAGCCACAAAGAAAACTGCTATACAGAAACGTATCAACACCAATGCACACAACAGCAAAGAACTCTTCACCATGATCAAAGATTACGCCAAACCCAGCCAGGATGCCACTGACATCCCCCCTCCCAAGTCCTCTGGGACAACCTCACCACCTTCTTCCACCGCAAGATCACATACATCTATGACAGCTTTGCAACGCAGGTACCACCCCACCCACAACCACTGCACCCAAATGCTCCAGATCCCAGGTGACCCTGCTCAACTGGATGACCCTCACCACCCATGACACCATATGGATCATTAGGACCATCCACTCTGGAGCCCCCTCATACCCCTGCCCCACCACATCTTCAATCGAGCCAGTGCCACCATTGCCTCCGAACTCTGCCTCACCATCAACTGCTCTATCGAATCCGCCACCTTTCCTGAAAACTGGAAATACTCAGAGAGCAACCTCCCACTTGAAAAAACCCTCTGCCGACCCAACGGACCTCAAGAATTACAGACCCATCCCTCTACTCCCCTTTCAAGCCAAAGTCATTGAGAAGGCCATCGACGTCCACCTCACCAAATTCAACGAAACAAACTACATCTTGGACACCTTCCAATCAGGCTTCAGAAGCAACCACAGCACCGAGACTGCACTCCTCGCCGCAACAGATGACATCCACAATCTCCTCGACTGAGGCGAAACTGCAGCCCTCCTCCTACTGGACCTCTCTGCTGCTTTCGACACTGTCTCTGACCACACCCTGTACGCAAGACTCCACGACACGAGCATCTGCCTCAAAGCTTTAGAGTGGATCCTCTCCTTCCTCACCGGCCGAACCCAGAGAGTCAAGCTCCCACCGTTCTTTTCAGAACCTACAGAGATCAGCTGCAGAGTCCTTCAGGACTCCTCCCTGAACCCCACCCTCTTCAACACCTGCATGGCTCCACTGGCAGCCATCACCAGAAACCACGGACTAAACATCATCTCCTATGCTGACGACACAGCTGATTCTCTCCCTCGCCAACAAACCTTCAGCAGCAAAGAGCAATGTCCACAATGGAATGAAGGCAGTCACCACCTCGACTAAGGACAGCTCCCTCAATCTCAACTCTGACAAAACCAATTCTTCATCCTGGGAACCACCCCCTCAGCTTAGGACAACTCCTGGTGGCCTGCAGCTCTCGAAGCCCCCCTCCACACCCACCGAGCAAGCATGTAACCTCAGCATCATCCTTGACTCCTCACTCTTAATGACCTGTCAAATTAACGCCGTGTCATCCTCCTCCTTTCACAAGCTCTGCCTGCTTCAAAAGATTTTTAAGTGGATCCCCACCGAGTCCAGAAGAACGGTCACCAAGGCACTCGTGAGCGGCAAACTTGACTATGACAATGCACTCTACGCCGGCACCACCCAGTAGCTCCAAAAGAAATTGCAAGGAATCCAGAACACCGCCGCAAGACTTATCCCAGACATCCCCACCCGCAGCCACATCACCGATCACCTGAGAAACCTCCACTGGCTCCCGATCAATGAAAGAATCATCTTCAAGCTCCTCACGCACGCCTACAAGGCCCTCCAATACATCGGACCTGCATACCTCAACCACCCCCTCTCCTTCTACACTCCCACCAGACACTCTCACCAGACACCTCTGCCCTGGCCACTATCCCACGGATCTGCAAGCCCACGGCCAGAGGAAGATCTTTCTCCTAACTCGCCGCAAAGACCTAGAACTCTCTTTTTCTACACCTCAGGCAATCACCCTCACTGCCTCAATTCAGGAAGGACCTCAAGACCAGGCTCTTCAACTGAACTGGCTCTTCGACTGAACTGCAGAACTCACACCACAGTGCTTTGAGACCCTAACGGGTGATTAGCTGCACTCTATAAGAACTCTGATTGATTGATTGATATGAATATTGTCCAAAATGTACAGTCCTCCAAAAATGAAAATACAAAACATTCCTTACAAAACACATTGGTCAATTGAAGAAATGAATACATTTTTTATGTAAAAAAACCAAAAGACAGATACTAATTAATTTGTGACAAAAACATTAATCCATGAAACAACGTACCTATTAAATAAAAAAGGAGCCTTTTCATTAAACAAAAAAACGAATCTATTTGTGGAATAAACCCAAATCGCTTTATGAATTAATGTCTTGTAAACTGTGGTTTGTTTTTCAATTGCTTGAAAATTCTGGTTTGAAAAAAAAACTTACAGATATAGGGGCCATATATACGAACCTCCTGGTCACAAAAATCTGCCTCAATTTGTGTCCTTTTTGAGACCAGAAACCTATTTTGCAAATCCACCTATGTATAATTCGGTTGTTTGCAAACTGAGGAATCGGAGTGAATCTCAGTCCGACCCACCTAAATAATATTTATTATATTTATTAGATTGGCTGCAAATTGCAACTCACTCTGATTAGTCACAGTAGGAGGGATGGTGGACTGCAGGGAACAGCAGACCACCATTCCTGTTATTGCTTTTAAATTAAAAAAAAAACTTTTTCATAAAAAGTAGGCCAAATCCTTTAAGGAAATAGGGCTGCTTTAAAAAAAAAAAAGACAATTACAAAAAAAAAGTTATGTGAAAGACGGCAGTGGCAGTGGTCCCTTGGACCCCTTTCCTTTTGAGAATCAGTTACCACCGAACTTGGAAGTCTGTAACTTTTCAATGGTCTGTTACTGTTATTACGGTAACAAACTATGATACATGAACAATGAACAATGATACATATGGATAGGAATGGATGGATCGTAATAGTAATTTGGAAGGGATGTCCCTTGTGAATTGCATTTTGTAATCCATTTCTAAATCATTTTTAGCAGTCAGTACAACTTTACCGACTACTAAAATGGGTTTGGCACATAGGGGCTTATTTACAATGCCCTTGCACCACTTTTGCCTCATTTTTAACACGGGAAAAGTGACGGAAAAGTGGTGCAAGCGGCTTGTAAATCTGCCCCATAGTGCTAAACGTTTTAGCAGTAGTAAACCCACAAGTTTAGCGAATTGCAAGAATTGAAATTACTTAAATCTTTAGAACATATGGCCCTAGAAGACCAATTTGAGATTTCGGAGCAGGAGTTTTTGAAATGTTTACATGTTTGACAGTATTTTCTTTCATGGATGAATATAGGGTGGAAATCCGCTTGCCAGCAATCATTGGGGCAGATTTACAAGCCCCTTGTGCCACTTTTGCGTCACTTTTCCCATGTTAAAAATGACGCAAAAGTGGCGCAAGGGCCTTGTAAATAAGCCCCATTGTTTTTTCTTCTAAGCCAAACACTTGCCATCTCTATTATAAACAGATTTCTGAGGAAAACAATACCCAATGAAAGAGTGAAAAGGTTAAGCAGATGGTCTGCGTGGGTTCAAATCACAATATTGAGCACTGGAAAATACTGTTTAGAATTCTGTTTACCACTACAATCATATTGGAAATCAGTCTTTTGTAAAAAAGTTCGATTTTTATATTACTCCTGTGAACGTTTATTCATGGAAGTGGTCAGGAACCCATTACACTCTGTCCAAGGCATGAGAATAATGCAGCAGATGCATGTTTGCAACTTGCCCAATTCTAAGTGAGTATTAGACCTCAAAATCGGAAATATTAGGGAGATGGCTGGCCGGAGCTTTCAGCTTTAAGTAGTAATCATCTTGATAGGCCTAAACAAAGAATATAGCCACAGACGTAGGGGCTCATTAGGATGGCGGGCGCACCTGAGTCCGCCCGCCATCCCCGCGGTGTTGGGACCGGCCGCCAGACATGCGGCGGTCCCGCACCGCGAATTAGGATTCGACCGCCACCGTGGCGGTCGCATTCTGCAATTTAACATTGCGGCGGGTGCTGCTGACAGCAGTACCGCCGCGATGTTAAAATCGCGTGCCTGGCATTTCACTGCACCACATGGCAGGCACCACACGGTGCCTGCCACTTGGTGCAGCGAAATGTAGGGGGGTACCATAGGTACCCCCCAAGTGCACCCCACCTCCCCCAGACACAAGGGGGGCCCGCAACGGGCCCCTGGACGCAATCCCTGCCAGTCTTTCCATGGCGGCGTTGCCGCCATGGAAAGGCCTTTCAAACACGACATCCT
Source organism: Calotriton arnoldi (assembly GCA_963921515.1). Lineage (NCBI taxonomy): Eukaryota > Metazoa > Chordata > Amphibia > Caudata > Salamandridae > Calotriton > Calotriton arnoldi. Next base: position 121,442 of record CAWUFW010008829.1, on the reverse strand, counting down.
AATATGGCGCATGGTGCCTGCTAGGCACCGCCACCATATTAGTGGCCCAGCTCCGCCCGGCCGGCAATCGTAACGATTGCCGACCGGCGGAAAAGCGGAGGATGGACTTTGCATCCGCCGCAATACCCACCGCCATCATAATATGGCGGGTGGTATTTCACATGAGGATGGCGTAACGATCGCCACCTCCGGGCCGGCGGTGGCGATCGTTACGCCATCCTAATGAGCCCCTAAATTTCTTTAATATGATGGTGGCAAGACATATTAGTTACCATAACTCGAGGTGCGAGATATCAACGCAACCTATAGTTTGGTACCCAAAAATATGTGACATCTTCCCATTAGAGCAAAAGATACCTAAGAAAGTGGGTGGGAGTGGGAGCTTAAGACATATGTGGGCCTGCTTCAAATCTCAACTCATGATTACATGAGAGGTATATATGTTATGTTTTTCTTGTTAACAATACTATGTAAAATAGTCCATGTACCTGATAAAGTCAATGTAACTTAACTTATCAATCCGTTTCATATATTGCAATTAAACCATGTAAAAAAAAATGCCGTTTGCAAAACTCAGATCTAACCGTAGAAAAAGTGGCAGTTTTTCAACGTGTAAAATTAGTAGATTTACAAATTTTTAAAGTTAATTTGCAATCCACCTTCGCTAAAAAGGTTTTTAACAAAGTCACCAAGCTGGCCTGACCTCACTTCCCTAGCACCTAGCATTTTGGTGAATGACTACATGTTCACTCACCACATTTCTATCCTGTTAACCCGTTTAAACCATACCTAAAGCTCAGCTTCATCAACAAAGGCATAATGGAGTTGTCTGCACTATTTGCCTGTTTCGCCTGATACTGCTTTATGCCCAACCACTCAGCATTCCTAGTGAGAAGTCAAATCCTCAATAACAAATTTCCAATGAGTGCTGATGAAGGCTTATGAAGTGCTCATATGTTCTATAGACATAATGATAGCCACTTGAGATATGAGGTCAATCTATGCAGCAAACAATTATCATAGGAGCAGGCTTTATTCGGAGGTGATTAAATAATCAATACACTGCATTTTAAATTGAAGGCAGCGTATTGAAAAATATTAGATGTGGCTATTAAGTTATTGACAGGTGCAGATAGCTGACTTTTTCACGGGATTCAAGGAGAAACCTACAGTATATTTTTAGATTTGATAATTCAAAGTCAATAAAACCTCTTTATGCGCCGGTTTAAAATATATTGTGATTAATTTTAATTCAATTCACTTTAATTTGAGTCGTGGATCATTTTATTCAATCGAGCGTTTCAAAATGATTGTCTACTGATTATCCAAATGTGATCGTGGTACCGAATTCCCAGTGTTCTTACTTCGCTATGGCACTGACACAGACAAACTGCTTTAGAGGAAGGTTTGTGTGAGTAAATGAAAGCCACACGTTGTAGCTATGTGGATATTCAGTTATGCTTGCTGTCTTTGAAAGTGCATGGAAAGACGTGGGAGGGAAGTGTTACTGAGGTACTCTGTCGCTTTAAGTACATTCAGATACCTGGCTCCTCAGGAGAAGGAACAGGTAAGCAGAACAAAAATGTGATGTGTCCGTGGGCAGTTGGCTGCTTAGAGGCGCTACAGGGAGACTTAATCTTTGATAGAGTATAGAGTATCATAGCTTTTGTGATCCTTTGTGATGTGCAAGTGTGGCTGTTGACAGCTCCGCCTCCCTTTCAAGTCAGAGATGGCTTGTCATGCCAACACCTATCCCCCTTTGTCTCTCTGTCAGGGAGCAGTACACACAGACCAACTGCCAGCTACACTTAGTCATGTGACCCAGGATACATTCTGCAGGCATCAAATGGTTGGGTGAAGAAAATGCCAACTTTCTGAAAGTGGTGTTTTTCAGAATTGTGACTTAAAATCCAAATTTGCCATTAATGAGGATTTTAAATTACAGGTATTTAGACACCAAACTCAGCATTCCTACCTGCTCCCAATTTAAAGCTATCACTGTAATACCAAAGAATTAAGGTAACCCAATATTATCATATAGGAGAGAGATACCTTGCAGTGGTAAAAAAAAATGTAAGGGTTTTTCCCTGCCAGCGCATGTAAAACTTAAAGATCCATGTCCAACCTTTTAATTATTGCAACACTCCTTGCCCTCTGGGCTATGTAGGGCCCACTGTAGGGTGACTTATATGTATTTAAAAGGAAGGTTATGGCCCAGCAAGAGATTCAGTTGGACCAGTCGAAATGGCCATTTGAAACTGCACACACATGCTGCAATGGCAGGCCTGAGAAATGTTTGAAAGTGGGTGACACAATTTGTGCTGCAGGCCCAATAGTAGCACTTAGTTTACAGGCCCTGGATACATGTAGTACCACTTTATTAGGGACATATAAGGGACTTATAAGTTAATTAAATGTGCCAATTGGGTGTAAGCCAATGTTATCATCTTTTAGGGAGTGACCACACACACTTTAGCACTGGTTAGCAGCATTAAAGTGCACTAAGTCCCAAGGCCAACAAAAATAGAATCAGCAAAAGACGGAGGAGTAACACAAAAAGTTAGGGGAAGACATTGGACAATTACAAAGCAAATTCTGTGTTCCTGCATACATCAAGGAAACAGTGAACATTGATGAACAATCTTCACCCTAACCTCAGGGCAATGTATACTATGCTTAAAATGAGCCGTGCTGGGTTCAGCCATTGTTTGTTTTCGTTAACATGAAGACAGGCACTATTCCTTCCATAGTCATCCCTGTGATAACAATTCGATTCCTACATTTTCAATATGTATTGGGGTTAAAAATCGATCAATGCTCGAGCAGGGGTATGTACTTAAACACAATGGGGCTGTGGAGCTTCACTGATGTGGGGGGGCTATTTTGTATCCACAGAGTTAACAATATTACGGGTCCTGTGGTGAAGAATTACCAGGGATTCCATGCTGAACCATGAGAATCCATTAAGTAATAAGAAGTCACCAGGGGGACTAGTAATTCCAAGTCTGATTCCCCCAGTAATTTGCAGATCTCTAGCAAAGATTCCATGGCAGGTTTTCACTGCTTAACACATGGGGCAAACATGAGAGGTCTGCAGTAACTCCATCAACCTCACAATTCCACATTGGGAGCTAACAATGGAACTGCCCCATTCAGACTAATGGGTCTCTAGTATTGAGGGCCAAAGAGGAATATAACAAATTAGTAAAGTAGGCAACAGGGGGAAATGAATCTCATGGGTCAAAGTAGCATTATACTTCAGAAGCAAAAAAGTATCTGATCAAAACGCATGGAAATTTCAATCGTCAAAGAGAATTATTACAACAGAAGACCATTGGCAAGTAAATAAAGTGCCACATACACAGGCTCCATTAGTTCCTGTGAATTTTTCATCACTTTTTCCTAAACGGTGAAAGGAGCTATGAGCCTGGTGTACAAGACTGGATTCACAAAAAGTGGTCTCAATTTGCACACACGCTAATTACGACTTCTATGGCATTTTGTGAACCGATCTATATACTAATAGGTTGATTCACAAAAAAATGAAGAGCAGTGGGGTGCAATTTGACTTATCTCATGAATATTAATGAGCTAGGTCACAGATTTTGACCCACTGTGATTTGCTACCATCACAAGGATGGTGCTGTGGTGGGCAACATGCCTGTGATTGCTTTTAAATAAAACAATCTATTTTCCAAAATGCAGCCCTTTCTCCTTAAAGGAAAACAGAATGCATTTAAATCAAGTTTTAAAACTATTTTTTAAGAGTAGGCAGATTTAAATATATTTTGGGAAATCAACTGGTTTTCTCCAAACACCAGCTTATGAGTTCTGTAAAACACACATTTGTATTTCAGATACCCACTTTTACAATCTGGGATACAAACCAAGAAAGAGCTTCTAATAAAGTAGATTAGCAACACAAAGGTGAGCTATTTAGAAATAGCTGGAGAACTATCAGTAGCTCACAAACTACTCGTTGGAGAAGCCTGATGAAGATATTAAAGATAAGCTTGGAGAGAGTTGACCCTCATGAGACTCTGCACTGCAGTTTGCGGAAGGATTACTCAGAGGATCCAATCTGAATTTCTTGACTCTGGTTCAGAAGAAAGTAAAGCAAATTCATTCATGGGCCAGCCCCACGATTCCAGCCCAATGCCATAACCTACTCAGGAGTATGGTATACTCACATGTTGTATGCAGCCCAAAGAACAAGGAGAATATGATCTGCTTGCTGGTCTTTGGAGGAAAATGTGGAGGTCATCTGTAATGTCTGTCAGGGCTCTTTCTGGGTCTCAGGCGGCTCTCATTTCATATTGGAAATTAACACCTTTTCTTTTCTTATTTCTGAGAATTTAATATTTTTTAAGTAAAACTGCATAATGTGAGGCCCTCCCACATTTGCTGTATATCAAATTGATAACTTAATGTATCTCTGACATATAAGTGTACTACAGTGGGGACTGCCTTGGTCCTAGGGGCAGGAGTGATATTTATCAACTATGTCAATATGATTCACAGCACAAATTGGTTTCCAAGTTAGGTCAGTATAACTCAGTATGAGTACATTGCAATATTACAATATCAAGTGACAAATAAACTGTGGCCCTGGGGCCCCTTCCCCTTTGTGTATGGGTTACTGCCAGTTTAAACTTGTGATAAAGTACTACTGTTTTGCAAACATAATTCGTAGGCAAAACAGTAACACATACGGTACATATACGGTATTTGGAAGGGAGGTCCTAAACACGCCCCTTCCAAATACCGTATCACAAATGCAAACTGTGATTCGGTAGCAAGTTACCGAATTGCATTTTGCACATTTGAGAAAGCATTTGTCTCAACGCAAACGGCCCAATTCTGTGAATCGGGCGGTTTGCAACCAGAAAAATGTTTTTTACATCTGCCCCAAAATGCCTCATAACCTCTCAGCAAAGAAAGGCATATTTCTGCTGTCAGCTGTATAAAGTGCATAGTACTATAACTATCAGAGAAAGTTTGGTAGTTGATGATGTTCTACTGTAATAAGAAAGTAAGATGTAAGTGTAAGGTATTACAGTAGACAGGCATTACCTTTCCTTCTGGATAGTTTATATTCTAAGTGCCAGTCCTTTGGTCGGCAAATAACCAGTATTCTAAAGGAACGTCTTGAGCCGCAGAGACCAATATCTTGGTGGGGCATATGGTAATCACCAAATTAAAGGAGAGGTGGTTTGCTATTTATAGGAGACAGATGAGGAAGAAGAGGATAGCAGGGGCAAAGCCCTTCTGGGCCCTCACTGGCCCAGGCTTAAAAGTTACCATACGAAGACAACCTTTACTTCTATGCCATTTAACCAGAAAGCCTGGGAGAAGGTAAAGAAAACATTGGGGAGGAACAGCAGGATCATATTGCCCTCCAGCATCCAAAGGGATGCTAGTTCACCAGTCCACAGTATGAAAGAATAAGGAGTAGTCTTTAATAGAGTCAAGGGGAAGAGAGGACCAGTGTCGGACAGGCAGAAAATAGACTAAAATTTGGCAAGGGAGCAGAAGGTAGAGAGTGGATTCAGAAAAGACAAATAGGAGGTAGGCAGTGTACAGTTATGTAAAGGTTAAACATACACATTACCTGAGGCAAGCAACAATGCTCCATAAACCTTTTTTTGCAATAAGTGGCGACTCAATATTTACCAAGCATGCCACAGGAGTTACAAGAGTTGGTGGACCAAATGGCAGCACCATGTGTACACTAGTTCTAATCCTCTCCGGCATCTCTTCTGGCACCGGGGTCCAAAAGAATGTATTCGTGTTAGCAGTTGTATCTGCTACACAGAAAAGTAGCAAGCCACCAAGTACACCAGACACATCCTAAGCACATTCACAAAATTCTAAGGGTGATCTTAACATGTAATATCAGTGGCATGCAAAATTGGGGTGGGTATGGAGGCACATAAATGTCCAGGACGGGGTACACAGACAGACAAACAGACTGATAAACACACATATGCTCGATGGGGGTGTCCCTGCAGAGTCACAATGGTCAGATTTCTAACCCCCTCGGGCAAGGACTTTGTCAATGCACCAATGCGAATTAGAAATCCATTTGGACTGCAACCCATACACAACCCACTGACAAATACTGGGTGGGAAGTGTTGCCTATTAACATTCCATCCCACTAAAGGAGTTCAGGAAACTCCAAACTATCTGTCGTTCATAAATAACATACTCAAGGATGGCACTAAGAAACAGGACATATATTTTAAAATGTTTATTTTAAAATCGTATCGTAGTGCATAAAATATGAATGGTAACCACCCAGAACAAAAAAAGTCATGCAACATAACATGCCATGAAAAATTAATACATTAAGAAAAACATTGCAATTGTATGCTAATTCAGATCCCCGAGGCAACTCCTATGGCAACATACAACAATAGAATGCATATGTGTTAACAGCTGTATCTGCTTCACTATTGTGATCTGCATCCTATCCAAATTCTTCTCAGTTCAGGATATGAAAAAAGTCAAGAAGCAGAGCAGTCACATTATCTTGAACAGATACATAAAAGTCTAAAAGAAACCTTAATATATATTATCAATGCATGTGAAATTGGGGAAAGTGGGGAGGGGATGGAGGCATTGAAATGTCCAGGACAGGGCACACATTCATACATACGCACACACACACACACACACACGCACACGCATGCGGACACACACACACACAAAATAGTGTAAATAATTAAAGGTTCCTATGGGGTCTTACTTTAGCCTTTTAGGGCTGTAATAACTCTAGATGTGTACTTTTAAATAACAATGGTGGGTGTATGTTGCCCCTCCCTAAATCCCTCCTTAAATGTCAATAAACCCCTCCCATTTAGCAGTAAGTAGTCTGCATTTACCAGTCGCTTCCCCTTATCTCTCCCACATTTACAACTAAAAGTTATACCAAGGTGTGGCAATTCCTACTTTCTACTGTGGCACTTATTTTATAAACTACACAACACAGGAGCATAATTACAAGCCCCTATCGCCACCACAATGTCACTTTTTCAGACATTGTGGTAGCGATAGGGGCTTCACCGTATTTACAAGGCAGTGTTAAGTCACTTAACGTGGCTTAACGCTGCCTTGTAAATAAGGCACCCTTTCAAACTGTACTTAGCGTTAAATGGGAGGGCAATGGGTGTTGCGGTGGGCGTTCCACCGCAACACCCATTGATTTTGATGCTGCCCCTATTTACAAGGGAAGCATAAATAGGAGGCAGTGCCAAAATTAAGACCAGGGGAAAACCTGGTCTTAAACGGGCTGTTTCCATAAGTGCTGCATTTTGCAGCACACACAGAAGTTACAAAGCACCATTGCTGATTGTTTATGTGCAGGAAGGGACACCTTCCTGCACATAAACAATCATTCTCCTGCAACACAGACACCCTTGCACCATGGTGCAAGGGTGCCTGCGTTGGTGCAAAGCAGCTAAATTAGCACCAGCACAAGGGGAAATGAAGGGCTGCACCGTATTCTTGTAAATACGATGCAGCCCTGCGTTTCAGAAGTGGCGGAGCATGGCGTTAAGCCAAGGAGGCTAATGCGACACTCCGCCACTTCTCAAGTAAATATGCCCAACAGTTTCAACTTTCAAGAAGAGAGAATTAATTTGAAATTTTGGTAATTATAGTGGGACATTTGTGATGTGACTAGTGTTTTACCCTACGTGGGACGGGTAGGCCCAGATGTGGGTCCCATGCATACTTACCACCTGAACCAAGCTATACCTGGATGATGAGCACTAACTAGAGCGAAACCGATCCTGGGTTGCTTGTGTCCTGGTTCAGTGAGAACCTGGTCTGGCAGTTTGGTTTGGACAGTTCCCCTTAGATTAGGGTCAAGACTGATTTGTATGTTGCTGGATTCAATCTGAGGTGGACTGGTGTGCAAAATAATGATGAACTGGATATGGCTTGAGTAAATATTAGCGGCTAAGATTAGTTCAAGCATGCAATCCATCACTTTTTGTATACTTTAGAGAGTTATCTGGCATGCATTATTCAACTTTAATAGTTACAAACAAGGGTTAGACCCAGATAACGTCACTGGGACCTGGGTATTGATTAGTATGGTACACAAAGTGGTCCCAATGCACAATTCATCAAGATAAAATTAAACAAAATCAAAAATAAAGACAAACGTGTATTGCGATTGATAGTCAGTGTTATTTAATCACACTGATTCAACATATAACATATTACTCCATGTATATCATAAGTACAGTGCCCCTGGGTAGAAGAGGGAGAGGGTGTGAATAAGCGTGATTGAAGTGAGGATAGAGGGGTAGGTAGTGGTTTAAAGAGTGCAAATCACATAAATTAACATTTGGACAATATTGGGCTAATCTCTTTAAGCCACAATTTACACAATATAATCAAGAAAAACAAACAATTAATTAGCCATGTTCTATGATACAGTCACTGTGATTAATAGCTGTTGGTCACAAACTGGCAATTAGTGTAGATGTCGACGTTTTGACCCCTAAGACATAGTAGGTAACTTAATCCCTTACGGCGGGGCCTTCCTCAGGACAGGGGTGGAAAGGAAAGGGGTACCTAGGGATAAAGTGTAAAATTACCTTAAAATCATTGTGTAAATTGTGGCTTAAAGAGATTAGGCCAATATTGTCCAAATGTTAATTTATGTGATTTGCAATCTTTAAACCACTACCTACCCCTCTATCCTCACTTCAATCACGCTTATTCACACCCTCTCCCCCTTCTACCCAGGGGCACTGTACTTATGATATACATGGAGTAATATGTTATACGTTGAATCAGTGTGATTAAATAACACTGACTATCAATCGCAATACACGTTTGTCTTTATTTTTGATTTTGTTTAATTTTATCTTGATGAATTGTGCATTGGGACCACTTTATTATTCAACTTTAAGGCATTTAAATGGTCTGCATCCATGGAAGGGCAGTTGTAGAGATCTTCCTTGACTGCTTTGTGTACAATAATGTGAATGTGCCTTCTTTCAAAAGTTAGGTTGACAACGTTGATGATTGGCAGCAGGAAAGTACAGGGTGAAATCAAGGTTCTCCAGTGTGTGACCATGAGGGCTACATAATGGCCGCAGCCGCATCAGATTTACAACATATCCGCTGACATAAGTAAATATATATGAAATGATTTTAAATTTATATAATTTAATGTCAGTGCTTGTTTTTAATACGCATAAGGGCCTCTGCTTCTGTGGACCAGTGTTGGATACAACTGTGACAAAAAAACTATAAAATATATAGCTACTTACCTAAGGACCCAGGAATGGTTTTAAAAATGCGTTGTCGATTTGTGTTTTATGCTGGACTAGCATTTTTCTGAATTTTTTTTTCATAATTAATGTGTTTTTAAATGCTTGTATTTCTTTTTATAGCTTTCATGTTTTATTCTTATTAATTATGATATGAAATGTTTCTCTTATTGAATGGCTGAGCCTCCAAATCATTTAAATTGGAAAATGTGGGACATCAGTCCTGTGGTGTTGGGCTGCCTGGAATAGTAACATAACCTATATTTGTAAATCGCACATATCACCCAAGGGTACCAAGGTGCTGAATAACAGATGTTTATCATTACCCAACTCAATGGTACTCATTTTATCAACCTCAGAAGAATATAAGGCTAAGTGGACCTGCTGGGATGTGAACCTGTGGCCATGAGGTCAAACTCAGGCCCTTCAGTGGACTCATTAGGCCACTAAGCCACCAGACCTAGCTGAGGCATGCAAAAGACCTTTTGTAAACACCTTGAAGAGGAGCTATAGTCCATGATAATAAGTGACACTAGTCTAGCAAGTTTGGGGTAATTGAGCCAGACCTAAGAACACAAAATTACCTACTTTAAATATATTGAGATGTTTTGTTGAGCGGACTGCAGTAGTTCATGACTGTTCTCTACAAAAACAATCCTTCATACATGAAACAGGTCTTTGCAATAGTTGAGCTTCTGCAACATCAGGGAAATACAACCTTTGAACTCTTCCCTTGACAAAGTCACCTAGAAGGTAGACACAATGAGATAATAAGGAAGACAACTTAGAGTTAGTGAGCTGGCGTCACATGGATTGTACTTTCAGGAGATGGCCTGCATGTAACCTTGGTGAAGCTTCAATAGTGTGGATTTTGTCTTGGCCTCATGAGTTAACCATAAGTGTAAGAGAAAAATACACACATTCACAAAATTCGAGAATGGGGGCTGAGGAGGTAGAGAATAGAATATTTCTGATAAATTCAAGCAAATTCAACTTTAGAAGAGATAAGAAAGGGTGAGCTCTACAACATAGCAGTTGATCATTTGTCACACCAATATCTTGAAACTTGAGAGTATTTGCCCTGACTCAAACCCAGGCAGTGAGTCATCAACTTATTCCATGGCAGTGAGCTATTACTCTAGACATGTTGTGGTCAGATTCCATCCATGCCCTCTGAAACAAATAGTGGCACCTACTATGAATATAACATTTGCTAACAATGTAACACAACATTCTACATAGTGGTTAGTACCAACATTTATTTGTCAGGCTATCACCTGAAATAAATATTTTCTCCTAAATATCTTTGACAAAATATCGCCCCATTTGTGTTAGTAGAAAATCTAGTCTTAATTGTTCAGTATTTTTACAAATTATATTTGACACAAAATATTTATATCAAATGGCATTTTTGTGTACAATATTCTGACATGAAGCCCAAACAGATGTTCCTTCTGTGTACATTAATTCACTTTCCCATTTTGCCACAAACCTTCTAGCACCATCATGCAGACCATCTTCACCCTCACCAACATTCTCTCTTTGCGGGCTGGTAGTTAGAATCCCACCCTTAGCTGCTATGGCTACTTTAAATAATGAAGGTTCCCTATAATATGTAGAAGGAGATGGAGTGATGCCTGTGTTTAGGTGAAGAACATGGTACGCATTCTCTATGTGGTACCTGATAATGTATGTTTTACAAATGGTGTAAACTTTTTGAGATACATTGTTGGTTTCAAATCCCACAGCCTTATTACTACGAAGGCTGTCACATTTGAAAATGGCCGGTCGGACCGACTGGCTTCCAACAGGCTCAAGGAGCCTATCAGCCACTCGGCGGCCGCTTATAATCCCCTATGTATGGCGTTTACGCTGTGGGGATTATGATGTTGGTTCCTGACAGGCTTTTCATGACTGGCTTTCAGACATGAAAAGCCTGTCGGAAAGTGATTTTGGGGGCCCCTAGCAGGGCCCCTTGCCACAGCAGCCTCTGGTTGGAGGCCTGAGGGCCACCTATGGTACCCCCATGTTAATCGCTGCACCGAGTGGCAGGCACCATCAGGTGCCTGCCACGTGATGCAGGGATTAACAAACACACCCATTTCTCTATTGGAGCTTGTGCTTCGGCTGGTTTATGGCCGCAGCACAAGCTCCCACAGAGAAATGGGAGTGTGCGACCGCATCATCCTAATATTGCGGTCAGGACCGCCGACCGGAGATTGGTCAGTCCATATTCAGCAACAGTGCCGAGCGGAAGCAAGTCGGTCCAGATTCCGCAACGGTTTCGAGCAGACCCAAGTCTGCCCGACATCATAATGAGGGCCATAGATGTGCTCCTCATGGCAGTCACATGATTCATTTTATTGCAGCTGCAAAAATATAAATGTTGTTGTGCACCCAAGAGGAATGTGTGCATGTGAGTGTGTGGTTTAACCTTTGTGTTCTCTGTGCTCATGGAGGGCGAACATTCCTATTCTTTTACCACACTTCTTCTATCGCTCAGTACTTACTCAGTTCCTGGATTGATTAGGCCTTCTTGCAAGGGCTGGGACATTCTTGTCCTACTCTCTGATTGTGGGGGGTCTTGCAATCCCTGATTTTTAAGTGCATTGCCGCTGCCCAGGCACACCGCATGGAACTGTGGTACCACCTTTCCCAAAACATGGTGCATTTAACTGTGAAAGTTCACCTTGCATGGCCTTATGATCTGTGTTCAGCTGCCATTAGCTGACTGTCTAGGTCCCATTCTAAAATAGATAAACTTGCTTGCACTAATGCTGCAGGGCGTGAAGCATGGGAGAATATCTTCTCTTTTTTGTCTTATGCCCCTGGACTGCTACCTGCTCAAATTCCTGCCCTGCTGCTTTCCACTGATACCAACATTGAAAGAGAGTGGTCACAATTTACACTTCACTGTATGGGGACTTCTTTCTTGAAGAGTGATTTCTATCATTAGACCTCATTCAAGTTTCCACGCCCTTGATGGTGTTCAAATTTTTTCTCCATGTTAGACTAAGAAGTTCACTCTTGCCATGCTTTGAAACATTCCCAGCCAAACTCTCCTCTAATGCCTATGTGCAGGGCCTATCCTCTTTCCAGAAAATAGTCTTCTGATTTCTAAGCTCTATATTGAATTTTTAGGGGCTTGTTCACTGAATGTGCTGTTCTGTAGATGGTCTTGGGATTCTTCTCTCTCACTGGCCATACAACTGACTTCTCAGTATTTTGTTGCTCTAAAATAAGGTTGATTTTCTGCAACAGCCACCAGCAACTGCTCCAATTTAATTTCCTTCATTGGTGGTTTGTTTTTTACATGAATGCTTTTTATTCTCGCTGCATATGCCTCCAAGGAAACCTTTCTCACTTTGAAGAAACCTCCGATCTTCCAACCTCGCACTGGCCGAAACCCCGCGCATCCACAGAGCCAGAGCAGGCGGAAGAGCCTTCTCTCACATTGCAGCCAAGACCTGGAACGAGCTACCGGCAGACATCAGACGCGCCCCCTCCCTGAACACCTTCAGGAAGACCCTCAAGACCTGGCTCTTCGGCTAAACAGATCTGCGGACCCCCCCCCTCAGCGCCTTGAGACCCTCACGGGTGAGTAGCGCGCTTACAATTCCCTGATTGATTGATTGATTGATTGACTGGATGTGTCACCAATTGCTATCTTCTTAAATGCCCTATTTGGCAGTCTGCCCTTTATGATTGACTGCACTCTCTAAAATGCATTGCTGTTGGTTCTGATGGGTGATGTTGGGGAGGTCCTCGTACATTTAGGACATTTTTGGCGCCAGCTCTTTTGCTTGCAAAACATTGTGTTATGATGGGTTCATGGAAGGGTCCAATTATTCGCATCTATGATGGGCTCTGTGACCTTTCACATAGCAACTACATGTCATATGTATGCCTACATATTTCCTCCCAGGGATTGAAACAGGAACATGTGGATTCCTCTTCACTCGTACCTATTGCTTATGACAATTTCAGACGCCTGCTTCTTCTTGCTGGACGATCTCAAGGAAGTGTGGTTGCATTAATGTTGGATCATAGACATAATACATAATATCGATGCACACAGTATCAAAGCACAAAAATATCAGAAAATAAAGATCGTTAACAAAAATATTACCTTCCTGTACTCAACTAATAAAACCACAAATATTGAGAACACAAACATAGGGACTTATTATGATGTCGGTCGGAAAGCATTACGACCGACTCCTTGTCGGAATCGGTTCCGACCGACTCAGGTTTGGCGAGTACGATCGACCGATTGCGGTGTTTCCCAACACAGGGGCTCATTAGGATGGCGGTGTTTGGCACATCCGCGGTGCTGGCGGAAAACGTCCTTTTCTGCACTCCAGCGGAGGTCCTCGCGTCTGCCATATTACAATGGGCAAATATAGCCCATTTCCCGTCCGCTGCGGAGTTTCGGGACCCGCCAGGAATTTCCTTCCGCAACGGTGGCGGAGGGAGCCAATAGAGAAAGACCGCCATGCGGAATGACGTTACGACCACCGGACAAATCACGATGCCTCAAACAGCCCATCACAATGCAGCGGAGAAACCAGTCATGCAGAGACGGCGGAAGCACTACTGCGAAGATCAAAATTCGAATCCCGGGCACCTCCACGCGTTCGTGACCGATATGGATCCAGCTCTTCAAGCCCTTCTGCTGCTGTACCTGATCCACTACCAGCATATAAGATGTCGCCGCGGTCAACACCACAGGTACGTAAATAACACACCTCTGCATACAACCACAACGCACAACTCCTGTGCTGAAATATGGTTCCTGTCCACATCAGACACTGTGGTGGAGACAGGAACATATCCCCCAGTGTACTCACACATGTCCTGCTTGCTAGAAATCCACACCTCCGCATCGGGGTCACCCATCAACATCGAAATCACTGCAATGTCCCGGTCACGTCACCGCAGCAGTGAAGACGCGGGAAAACGTGCGCACAATGTAGTAGGCAGAGCCGGCGCCAGGCATGGGCAGTCTGGGCAGTTTCCCAGGGCTCCACCTTCACCCTACCCCCATGGTGGGCCGCATCAGTTGACCACAGCCCACAGCACACTTCCCACATCAATTTCTGCACATGCTGTGTGCCCCTCTTGTGCCCCCCCTCAATGCACTATTTAGCAGACAGGTGTGGCTCGACCTCGCACCTCACACATCAAAGGGCAAGGTAGATTGACTGGGAAGGTGGGGGTGAAGGTGAACACCCTGCACAGAAGGTCAGGGGCTGGACAACCCTCCTCCTCACACCTGCCTTCCACTCATGTGAATCAAACTGAGTAAATTAAGAAATGAAGTCTCACTCTGCATATTAACAACCACTGAACTGTTCACACTGCATGTCAAGTCCCTCAGACAAATCCCACACTGACACTCTGCCAAATACACATACCATAGGTCAGCAGCAATATATGACAATAAATGGACTACCCCAAAGTGGAGTGCACAGTGCTGGAAAACCATGGAGCAAGCCACATAGCATTTGTACATGACATGAAAGAGGAGGAACATATCACACATCACACTACCCTTAGGCCATCAAATCAGACATGGGTGGCACAGTGAATGAAATTAAACCAAAGTGACATCTGTGCAATATCTCTGGGATACAGCAATGCAAGCTATGCATAGGCACAGGAATGATAGGAAGTGTCAGAAGCCATACAGTGACCAGCCCCACATCTGTGTCAACTACCTTGACATGTGTATGCCACCAGCACAACACACATGGCTCATTGTCACACTCCCTGACTGTCAAACCCAAGTAGGACCTTCACACATACCCCTCATCTACCCATCTCACACCTGCAATACTCAAGACCTGTGAGAAACACACATAAAGGTGCAAAAAAGGTCCTGTGAGCTTCCTGACAACCACTCACACACCCTGGTGTGTATCTACAAATGGCAAAACCAAAGGGGATGATGGACGGAGTGTTCAACACTGCAAGCACTCACCCCCAGTCAACTGATCTGGGTTTAATCCATCATCATTCTTTAACTCACTCCGCCACCCCAGTTCAGACATGGCCATATGCAAATCAGTCTGACCCTGTGCCTCATGGGAACAGTCCAGCCCGAACTGCCAAGCCATGTCTTCCCTGGACCAGAAACAAGCATCCTGGGACAGGTTTCTGACTTACAGCCGTCATCGGCCAGGCTATCTTGAATCCAGTGGCAAAGTGAGCAAGGGACCCACGTCTGGGCATACCCTGCCAACTTAGGGCGAACATAGCAAAACCAAAGGGGATGATGGACGGAGTGTTGAACACTGCAAGCACTCACCCCCAGTCAACTGATCTGGGTTTAATCCATCATCATTCTTTAGCTCACTCCGCCACCCCAGTTCAGACATGGCCATATGCAAATCAGTCTGACCCTGTGCCTCATGGGAACAGTCCAGCCCGAACTGCCAAGCCATGTTCGCCCTTAGTTGGCAGGGTATGCCCAGATGTGAGTTCCTTGCTCACATTGCCACTGGATTCAAGATAGCCTGGCTGATGACGGCTGTAAGCCAGAAACCGGTCCCAGGATGCTTGTTTCCGGTCCAGGGAAGACATGGCTTGGCAGTTCGGGCTGGACTGTTGCCCATGAGGCACAGGGTCAGACTGATTTGCATATGGCCATGTCTGAACTTGGGTGGCGGAGTGAGCTAAAGAATGATGATGAATTAAACCCAGATCAGTTGACTGGGGGTGAGTGCTTGCAATGTTCAACACTCTGTCCATCATCCCCTTTGGTTTTGCTATGTTCGCCCTTAGTTGGCAGGGTATGCCCAGACGTGGGTCCCTTGCTCACTTTGCCACTGGATTCAAGATAGCCTGGCTGATGACGGCTGTAAGCCAGAAACCGGTCCCAGGATGCTTGTTTCTGGTCCAGGGAAGACAAGGCTTGGCAGTTCGGGCTGGACTGTTCCCATGAGGCACAGGGTCAGACTGATTTGCATGTGGCCATGTCTGAACTGGGGTGGCGGAGTGAGCTAAAGAATGATGATGGATTAAACCCAGATCAGTTGACTGGGGGTGAGTGCTTGCAATGTTCAATACTCCGTCCATCATCCCCTTTGGTTTTGCTATGTTTGCCCTTAGTTGGCAGGGTATGCCCAGACGTGGGTCCCTTGCTCACTTTGCCACTGGATTCAAGATAGCCTGGCTGATGACGGCTGTAAGCCAGAAACCGGTCCCAGGATGCTTGTTTCCGGTCCAGGGAAGACATGTCTTGGCAGTTCGGGCTGGACTGTTCCCATGAGGCACAGGGTCAGACTGATTTGCATATGGCCATGTCTGAACTGGGGTGGCGGAGTGAGCTAAAGAATGATGATGGATTAAACCCAGATCAGTTGACTGGGGGTGAGTGCTTGCAATGTTCAACACTCTGGCCATCATCCCCTTTGGTTTTGCTATGTTCGCCCTTAGTTGGCAGGGTATGCCCAGACGTGGGTCCCTTGCTCACTTTGCCACTGGATTCAAGATAGCCTGGCTGATGACGGCTGTAAGCCAGAAAACGGTCCCAGGATGCTTGTTTCTGGTCCAGGGAAGACATGGCTTGGCAGTTCGGGCTGGACTGTTCCCATGAGGCACAGGGTCAGACTGATTTGCATGTGGCCATGTCTGAACTGGGGTGGCGGAGTGAGCTAAAGAATGATGATGGATTAAACCCAGATCAGTTGACTGGGGGTGAGTGCTTGCAATGTTCAACACTCCGTCCATCATCCCCTTTGGTTTTGCTATGTTCGCCCTTAGTTGGCAGGGTATGCCCAGACGTGGGTCCCGTGCTCACTTTGCCACTGGATTCAAGATAGCCTGGCTGATGACGGCTGTAAGCCAGAAACCGGTTCCAGGATGCTTGCTTCCGGTCCAGGGAAGACATGGCTTGGCAGTTCGGGCTGGACTGTTCCCATGGGGCACAGGGTCAGACTGATTTGCATATGGCCATGTCTGAACTGGGGTGGCGGAGTGAGCTAAAGAATGATGATGGATTAAACCCAGATCAGTTGACTGGGGGTGAGTGCTTGCAATGTTCAACACTCTGTCCATCATCCCCTTTGGTTTTGCTGTGTATCTACAAATGTCAGACTCCCACTCAGGGATGTCTGAACCAATGCTGATCAAAAACCAATAGCCAAACACAAATCTCACAAACAACATCCAAAGAAGTCCAACAAGCTCAGCCATGTGCAGGCAAACAGTGGATAGGCAATGTGACCCTAGACAGAACAGGAATACACAACATTTTCACTCTGGACAAATGCACAGACACCATACCCCAACCCAATCAAAAATTGCATTATCAAATGCCAATCATGAACACTAACTGTGATCAATGGGACAAATCAGCTAACACAGACATAGACACCACACCAGTTATCAAGTGAGCATGGTGTCAATGTGTACCACAAGCATGCACATGCACAATCCTGACAAATGACAGGTCAAATATAGGAGGACAGAGCACTATTGTGCACTCAAAACAAGCTCATGAACAAGACCCCACATTGCTGCATGTGACATTCACACAAGAAATGCACACTACACATTCAACACACATCTGAATGTATTACAATGCACAAACTACTCTCATACAATGCCATGCAAATAGAACGTCACACACACATGCACCTGTCAGTAGATAGAGCCAACACAGGACAAACACTGCATCCATCAACCACAAAAACACAACATATGCAAAAAACAATTCATTACATAGTCAACTCAGCTGGACATCAGGGGGATGCACACCAAGCAAGTACTAGGCAACATACACTGACAGCACTGCATGCACAGTAAGCAGTGTGTGAACACCAACAAAACCAGTAGCACACATATCTGAGTGCTCCACCATGAACTTCCACACCACAAATCATCACAGCACACAGATCACATCACACTCAGGAAGGGTAGCAGTACCTCAGCAAACAGACATACAGCTTAGCCATCACCCACAGCTGCACAACTCAGGAAAACCCAGATGCAAACAGCATGACTAAAGGACTGTGCTTCTCAAACATATGCACTGCACATGAGCAACCATGACTGCAAGCAAGTAGAAGAAAATAACACATAACTAATTGTGAAACTGTCCTGAGTGGCACATTGGTCCTGTACACAGATCATCCTCCCACAGTATAGTGTCACACTATGAAGTGTTGGGGAGGGTCACACACTGGCAAGGCATGGGGTGGAAGACATGAGACTGAAGTGGTGTGTACATCAGTATTGGACAGGTGAGGAGTGTACAGTGCAAAAACACATAGAGGAGTAACTCACAATGTGTAGGCATCAGAAGCACCTATAGGGGATGGTATGACTCCTCATACCACATACTATACTTGTCCCAAAAATGTGTCAAGTGACAGCAATGCATGTGAAAACTCACAAATAATGTCAGTGTGGCTGAGCAGGTCAGCACAGTGAGCACAAACTTAAACAAGACCTATGGCTGATCAACAAAACACAACACAGACTTTGCAGTGACACACTCTGCATACTCACAACTGACAGCGACAACAAGTAGGTGTCCCCCAGGAGTGCAAGGACACACTGACACACTGCACAGTGCTCAACCTACAACTCCTCCATGTGACTGCAATCTGAAGCACATGTCTGACAATGTAAACAAACAGGCACTCATTACCGTGATCATACATGTGTGTAGTTGGCAGGTGCAGGGGCACATACACCTCAACACTACTGACAATGACAGGCCAATCACACTGTATGACTACTCAAGTGCACACATTCAAATGTACCCATGTGACTATGAAGACAGGCCTACACAAGATGACTACACATCAACACTGCTGTTCACACATCAAGAAAGATCCCACAGATATGACAGACCCTGGCCACCCCGCAAGTAATCCTGTGGATAGAATTCACCTCTGTTGTGGTATTGCATCCTAACATGACATGTGTATAATTTAGCAAACCTGACCATAGAATGATTAGGATAACAGTAGATCATCACAAACAGCCATCATTGCACCCTCAAGCCTCAGAGTCAAGAAGACCAAAAGTGCCTGTCAACTCTGGCAACCTCTGAAAAAGTAAATCAAGTAATTGCCAATGTGAAAGTGGCATACAGAGCATGTGTCACATGAACCTATACCCATACATAAAACTTTTTTATTTAGCAAGGGCAGCGACAAAGCAGACAACATGAGTAACAGTCTTTATTACATAACATCCAGATAGGCATCAAAAGTGCAAACCATCAAGGCCATTGGCCAGTACAAATTCCTAGTATGCACATGTGTGCATGACAAACTGCACAAGAAATGGGCATCAAAAGTACAAAACAGCAAGGCCATTGGCCAGTACAAATTCCTACTATGCACATGTGTGCATGACAAACTTCACAGGAAATGGGCATCAAAAGTACAAAACAGCAAGGCCATTGGCCAGTACAAATTCCTAGTATGCACATGTGTGCATGACAAACTGCACAGGAAATGGGCATCAAAAGTAACAAACAGCAAGGCCAATGGCCAGTCCATATTTCTAGTCCGCACATGTATGCATGAGAAACTTCACAGGAAATGGGCATCAAAAGTAACAAACAGGAAGGCCATTGGCCAGTCCATATTTCTAGTGCGCACATGTGTGCATGAGAAACTGCACAGGAAATGGGCAACAAAAGTAACAAACAGCAAGGCCATTGGCCAGTCCATATTTCTAGTCCACATATGTGTGCATGAGAACTTGCACATCAAATGGGTAACACCGTCCACTGGCATGGGAATCACCACAGCTCAGGGGCTACATATGGGCAGTCCAGGCACCGCTGTTGGAGAAATGGTGTGGGGAGGAGGACTTGGCTTAAATATTTGGCTTTAAGTTGAACTAGAAGGGTGCTGATTGTCGGGGCCAGTTGGAGGACTGGACCTGGGAGAGAGAGAACAGGCTGAGGTAGAGGCATCCGTGGCTGTGAGAGCCTGAGGGTTGCTTGGACCGGGTGGAGTGGTGGCACGGGGAGGTGGAGACATGCTGCGTGGAGGCACAGTGGTTGAGGGTGAATGTTGAGGGCTGGGTCTCAACATTTTAGGGATTCGATAGCCCACAAGTGTCTTGGCCGGAGTGGGAAGTGAGGTGGGCACAACAGCCTCACTCTCCACCAAAGGTGTATCAGGTGCAGGTGACTCTCCCCGTGGGGATTTGCTGGACCTGCTGGTACGCTTGGGGTGGCCTTGCCTCTTCCCCTGCATCCCCTGTTGTCGAGGTAAACCCCCCACTTTGCTCTCTTGTCCCTGCTTCACAGGGGTGTGGGTGGGAGTTGGCGTGGTGGGTGAATCTGCCTTTGAAATGTGTTTGGGCTTAGTCGTTGCAGGCCCCAGGTTCACAGCAGACAGGGCAATTGTTTGTGGGTCTTTGGGAGCAGGTGTGGGGATGGGAGTGCCCTTGGATGGTGGTGATTTTGATGAATGTGATGTTGATGCCTGCTTCTTGGTCTGATGCCCCTGAGTGTCACGTGATGGACTTTTGGTTTTGCGCTCATGTGTGCCCGTTTTGTGTTGTGGTGATGGTGTCTGTGGTCTGGTACACTTCGAGTGCTGCTGTTTTGTGCTGCATGTGGAGGACTTGGTGCCTGAGGGCTCTGGCGTGTGGGCACTCTCATCAGGTGGTGCCACTGGCAGGGTGGTTGCTGAAGGGACAGGAGCTGGTCTGGGAGCCTTTGACTGCTGAATGGCTGCCGTCACTGTGGAGGACGAAGACTGGACAGTTTGGTGTAGGCCACCCATGTCAGAATTAATGCCCTCCATGAAGGCAACTACCTGTGCCGATTTCTTGTCATGATCCTGGAAGGCATTCAGGAGAGCAGTCTGACCCACACACAGCTGGCACATAAGGTCTACCGCCTCCACACTGAGGGCAGCAGGGGAGACAGGGCCAGGGGCAGCAGTGCCTGGGGGGAAGGAGACTCTACCCTTCCTAGGGCTGCGTGCACGGACAGCACTTGTGGGAGCATCCGGGAGGGTGGGCAATGGACGATGTTTGGCGGAAGAAGAGACAGATCTGGAACTTCCTGTGCCCGCCAACATCGAGGAGTCACCACTGGAGTCTGAAGATGTGGAGGTTGGTGAATCATCCAGGGCACTCCTGTCCCCCTCTGAGGCGCTGGTCACATCAGTTTCAGTGAACTCATGTGTAGCAGTCGTGCCAGAAGCTTTCCCACTGGTGTCCGCCCCCCATCCTTCCCTGCCCTCGGTAGATGCTGCAAGAGACAGACATAGGTTCAGTATAGTGCCATACTCACAAACATCATATGCAAGCAAAGCACAAAACTTTAAAATGATACTCCAATGTTGGACTCCTCCATGTACAGTCAGCATGTGCAACATTTATGCAATAATCAGAAGATGCATGGAAACATGCATAGTTGATAGTAATGCCCATGTGGTGTTGACACAGCCAAATAGCTGGCCCTGTGCCTCCCTGTAACCACACATACTATTCTCTGTAAGCATACCTACGTGCCTGTAGGTGAGATAGCTATACATCAAAACATGTTGTCTCTGTCACATATGGAGTCTCTTTAAGGGAACACCACAGATACTAACTCCAAAATGTCCTTTTGCAATGGCTACAAGCTCCTGATATACACCATGTTGTGCTTCGAAGCACAACTACAGTTGTACATTGGTGTCAGCTGTGTAGATGTCACAAATTATCTGCTGTGCACAGCACACATCTATGAATGCACACTAACATGATGTACACTGCTGTTCACTACCAGGTGATGTCTATGACACTCATACTGCAGCAAATGTCACAAGGCCACATCTCATCTGTCAATGACAAGGGTCATGGTTTTAAACACATGAGAAACCACATGTTGTACAAATGCAGAACAGCTGCACTCAACACTGAGGCCACTTAGAAGCCATTGCATCACACTAGAGACATCACAGAGCTTCCCACTGGCTCATGGCTGGGATTCATGCAGTCACTCACACCCAAAGTCACACTTAGCTGAATACTCACCCCCAACTTGCTGCTGATGGGTCCTCAAGCGTCCATCCAGCTCTGGCTGTGTCACTGCCAAGATGCAGGCCATTAGTGGTGTCATGCTCCTGCGTGCTAACCTGCCACTCCGAAGGAGCACCCCCAGCATCATCTCTGCCACGTTTTTGCTCAGCCGGCAGATGTCATCCCACCTCTTGTGACAGTGTGTATGCCGTCGGTTGGAGACACCCAGAGCCCACACCTTGCATGCAATGGACCTCCATATCGTCTTACGCTGGTGGACCTTAAGCTGCAGGCATGGGAGACAAGAAGAGGAAGTTTCAGTGACACTGTTTTATGTACCACTGTGTGTCAGTACAGGAGCATGAAAATACATAGCACACTAATACATAAATGTTAAGCAGAGGCCATACCGCATGACACGTAGTACACTTGCATCGGATAATCCCATAGAAATGTATACATGTATGATGATGGACACAGTACATGGCCATCTCATACACATGCAGAGTGCCAGCACAGCAACCAATGTGAAAATGACCCTCATCTGTGATGCAGTATGTGAGTGAGCATGACATACAATACATTAGAAATGATGTGTCGGGGCTGACTCACTGTGTCCAACACTACACACCCCTCAATGTCCTTGACCAGTGAATGGCTACATGGGTCATGGTGGTCACATTTAGGGCCATGATCTTACATTCTCACACTCTTCTCACAAGGTGTAGTCCTGTCTTGTGCAATCCTCAGGCCTAAGATAGCTCATTGAGAAATAGGGTGGTGGGAAACAAATATGTTTCACTCAATCCATTTAGTGATGGGTCCTTGCAACATTGGGCAGTTTCTGTGCAGGCCAGAGGGACTCACACTGAGGTTAAACGTGGGCCATCAGAGAAATCACATGCATGTACAATATGAGAGGGTAAACAGTGCCTACACATGCGAGACTGAACACACAATGAAATCAATAGAAGGATGACATCTCCAAATTTCATTTATCTGATGTGTCATAGGTGAATTACCACCAAGAGTGTTACACTCAGGCATTGTACTCTTGTGCATAATGCACACATCACCATAGGGGCAATTTGAGAACTGTACACTCATCATTCAGTACCCTCTGGACAAAATACATTTGTAATGTCACAAATGAGCATGTGAAGACTTAATGGACTATGACATCACATAGCGCAGGCAATGTTTGTTCAGACTTCGACTGACTCAAACCAGCAGTGTAACTGTATGGCTGCAAAAACACTGCATGTCACTCCCATCCTTCAATGCAGTCATGGATCTGTGGAAATAAGGCTACACACCCCATTGTCATGAAGTCAGCATGCTAGGCAATGTATCAGACATTTACATTAACCATTCTCAGACCAACATTTGTTGTTTTTTGCTGAAGAAGGGCTGTAGAAGTGTCCATGTTGCCATCCTCCCCACATACTCAAATGCAATTCTTAATAGGCCATGTATGGAGCATACTATAGGAAAAATATGGATGCATGCACATTGACTTGCACTCACAGGCACATACTACTGCAGAGCAACATCATGTGAGCATTCTGAGCGCTCTCAGGGGGATATTCTCAAGAACGTGCAATAATCATCGCCAAAATAGGTTAACGCAATTTTTCATATCGCCGCCTATCACGGGAAAATAACGTTGTGTTAACGTCCTATTCTCAACACGGCGGTAACATGCAATAGTTTCCCGATAACGCGTCAAATGTCCGCGATAAAATTACCGGGACGGCGATAAAAATCTAAAGCCGAACGTGAAAAAAGTGGCGATGGGCCCAACCGCGATAAAAAAATCAGCGATAATCTGCGCCAGGCCTGCAATTCACACACATCAGGTGGGAAAAATCACTATAAAAGCAGAAAAAAACCCACAAACAAAACCAAAACAACTGCGAAGCACAATGGAGGTAGCCGGAGCAAGTACAGAGGACAACCAGAACCCCACAAGCCCCACGGAGGACCAGCCTGGGACCTCGGGGTCAGGGAAGGGCAAGGAGAAGAAGAAGAGGAAGACGCGGTTCAGTCCGCAGGAAAACAGGATCCTGATAACGGAGGTGATAGAACACCATCAACAACTGTTCGTCACCTCCACTGTGTCATTGGCAACAAAAAATTGAATATGGCAGTCCATCGTGGACAAGGTGAATGCAGTCGGAGTGCTGAGGAGGACAATGGAAGAGCTCGAAAGGTGCTGGAATGATGTGAAGCGCAAAACCAAGCAGAAACTCGGCAACAACCAGAAGGCAGCAATGCAGACTGGAGGTGGGAGTCCAGCACCACAGGAGGAGCTGGATGAGATGGAGGAAATGGTGTCCACAGTCATCAGTGTAGAGACGGTGGCAGGAGTTGGGGGACCGGACACTGTTCAACATGACCTGACACAAAAGCAACAGGGTGAGTAATGACCAAGGACTGGAATGACTGGGGGAGATGGGCACAATGGCATACATGCACAATTAAGTATAGCACAGTGCACACCCACAATGACTCTGGATCATGTCCCTGATCCCCTTGGCACACTGCAGCACACCTAGAAACAGCAAGTAGGCCCCTGTCGACTATGTGCCCAGAGGAGGCCCTTCCCACACATCACCAATCTTACAACCAACCCATGCACATGTGCCGAACCCAGCAAAGCGGCGTGTCTGTGAGCCACACTGACAATGCAAGTGACACTGCATGATGAATAGCATGGCTGCAGTCAATATATCATGACATGTTGCACGCCACGACACTGAGGTGGCTGAGTGTGGACCACATCCGTAAAGGAGCAGGTCACACTGTGACACATCCACGTGCAAAAACAACCCCTGACGTCAACAACACATCTGCGGACAAACCATGCCTCAGAGTCCCAACTCCCACCAAGAGCCCAATTTACCCAAGTATGCAACATCTCAGCACTGTATAAGCACAGAAGTCAAAGGCACACCGCCTGAAAGGGATAAGGGGCAGCAAAATCAGAGCTGCAGGGGCGACTCTCCCAAAATGCAGCACACACACATAACATTCAGAGCACATCAACATTGACAACAATGTGGTACAAACTGCAACACATTCACAACAGAACAGAGGACACAACTGGTGCCGCTTGTGTGTAGAAACTGGCCAATCACATTTGGCATAGCAGGGAAATGTGAGATGATAATGTACAAGTACAAACACACATCCGTGATGTTGTCGAAATGTCCACTGTCCGGCATCAAATAGGCAGCTCCTCCCAAATAGTCACAATGTACATTGTCATGCAGTCTGTATGTAAACTTGTACAATGCGTCAACATACATGTGAACACAATGTTAAACTGCATCTCCCCTTCACATTGCAGAGGGAGAATCAACACCTCCTGCAGAGCAGATCGAACATCTTTTCACTGATGACGAAGAGGACCTCCACATCTTCGACACCAACACCCTACAAGAGCTCATGGACAGCTTCGGCACCTCACCTCCAGGAGCAGGGCAGCCCAGCTGCATCGAGGAGACCTCACCCCCTGCACAGACCACACAGCAGGAAGCACCCACCACCACAGCTGTCTCCCAGGACCCCCACAAACAACACATGGCCTTCCAACGCCGTGTGTTAGGGTGCCAGGAGAAGATGGCTGATCAGGTGCGGGTGGGGTTCAACCTTATGGCAGCCAAACTAGATGCCATACGTGCGTGTCTAAGTCTCATCAGGGACCACTTACAGTCCCTAACGGACACCCACAGTCTGCTCCATGCTCTCCAATGATCCATGGCTGACATCGCTTGAGTCCTGACTCTGAGACAAGGACAACTGTCTATTCAGAGTGGCTCCAGCGATGTCAGCCGGGAGTTGGGACACATGCGGAGGATCATGGAGAACAGGGAGCGGATGGAGGCGGAAAGAATGGCTGCCATGGCTGCAAACCAGCGAGATTTAGCTGGGATCTTCCATGCCCTGCAGATCCTCATCATGGCATTGCTGCCACAAGGCCTGGCGCCAATGAATGCTGCTGCTGCTTCTACATCCACATCCCCGCCCCCTGATGCGTCAGTGACACACAGTGCTACAGACAATCCACCTCCGGCCACTGATGTGTCACTGCCACACAGTGATGCAGACAAAACAACACCACCCACATGTGAGGCACATGAAACATCAGAGGACAAAGATGCGGATGATTCTGCCTTAGTGGTAAGAAGGAAGCGGTAGCATTCATCTCCGCCATATGGCCTGTTTCTGCTTGGTTCTGCCCTCTGCATCATCACCTTCCACTGTCCCCCGATACACTCTGCGACACTCACCTTGGACCTCGACATGGACTGCCATATTCTGTTTGGTTACCAATGACACAGCAATCAGACTGCGGACTGAACTCTTCCTCTTCCGATGAACTTGTCATTCCCTAAAGGACTCTGGCTGGCCCACTACGGGGCAACAATGTAAAGTGGGGTTTGCATGGCCCTGTACTGCTCCAGCTTCAACACTCCACTGAATGTGAATAAAACATTCAACAAACACAAAGAACCAACGGCGGACTCCAGTGGCCGCACCTCTTAGCTGTGTTCCCTTAGTAGTTCACTCTCATGTAATGAGAGTTGGTGTGCACAATCAGCTCCTGCACCCGCCGTTGAGGGATGCACACTGCTGGGCAGATTCAAAGTACTTTGTGAACAATAGAGCGGTGCACTCCCGGATACGTATGTATCAATAATCAAGACTGGTCGGTAACTTTATGAGAAAGTCATTCTTTATTTCAAAAATCCATCAAATTGTGCAAAGCCTCAGCTGAGGCTTTGCACAATTTGATGGATTTTTGAAATAAAGAATGACTTTCTCATAAAGTTACCGACCAGTCTTGATTATTGATACATACGTATCCGGGAGTGCACCGCTCCATTGTTCACTGAATAAAACATTCAAATTCACACAGATATGTCATGTCTATGATCATTCAAGTATGAAAGTATGGATGAATGTAGGGTCAGTGATTCCCCCTTACGTCCATGTTGCTCATGTTGTGGGACTTGAGTCACAGGGTGCAACATTGGCGATTGCAGTCCAGGTGGTGCCAACACTACAACAGAGACACACGCATTAGTTACTTTCTTGTCCAGCCCAGAACTGAACCATGCCCAGAGCCCCGGGCTCATTGTTCACACCCCTACGCTGGACTGGCATACGCCAGCCCAGCCCACTCTGCTTATGCTTACAGGGGGGGACGACAAAGCTACATGTCCCAGGTCTTCCCTGTAGTGATCTGCTGATCACTGGTCTAGTTGTCAGCATGCTACAGCCACTCCCTGAGGGCTGGTTTACACCCACACCACACCCATCCAGCACAGGCGTCACAGGACATGTGACCCTGCCAATAAAAGGGGCCTACCACATCACATTCCCCACTGCCGGAGGTGACATGATGGCGTCCGCACCACGAGACTCAATCATAAAGGGTCCATGACTTGTGGCGCACTGGGTTAGTGGCACCCGATGCACTGCGGCCGGCACGGGCCTACAGCAACGGGACGATGACTTGTGGTGCACAGAGTTGGTGGCACCCGATGCACTGCGGCCGGCATGGGCCTACCGCCATGGGACGATGACTTGCAATGCACTGAGGTAGGGGCACCCGATGCACTGCGGCTGGCACAGGCCTACCACCACGGGACGATGACTTGCGGTGCACAGAGTTGGTGGCACCCGATGCACTGCGGCCAGCATGGGCCTACTGCCACGGGACAGTGACTTGCGGTGCACTGAGGTAGGGGCACCTGAAGAGCTGAGCAGGTGTGAAGCCTGCGATGATGCGTAGACCTCGATACGCCGTCCTGCCAATCAAGATTTGATTTGAATTGAGAGCCCTGCTGGACCGCAGTGTACGCCGAAGGCAGCAGTCAGCACACACATGACTCCACGGTGTGGTGCCGCAGGGTGCGCTGGGGGCCTGTGGCGCGGAATCCAGCGATCGGCTGAGGAGGTTGCACCGGCACATGGTGGGCCCTCTTGGAGACACGCCGTGGCGGCAGGTGAGCATTGAGGCCTGGATGCGCAGGGGTGGCCAGTCATCGCTGGGTGGCGGACCGGTCTGGGGACCAGGTCTGGGGTGCAGCAGGCACACAGGATCGCGCAGGCACCACCGGTCACGGCGGCACCCTCATGGCTGGGTGGGGGGTGCCGCCCTGGCAGACACGACCCTGCATGCGATGACGAGATGTGCGTGGATTGGCTTGGGACGTTGCCACCTCGTCTCCATTGTAAATCTGGCCGTTGAAGGTGGTCGGCCACGTGTGTGTAGGCCTATGGACAGGATATGGTGGACACAGAGACACATGCAGTAGTTACTTTGGTGGCCATCCCGGAACTGAACCACGCCCAGAGCCCCGGGCTATTTATTCAGGACATACGCCGGCCAAGGCCACTCCACTCACGCTTACAGGGGGGACGACAAAGCTACATGTCCAAGGTCTTCCACACTGCCTGAGGTTACCTGTTTGCGTCCACTGTCCACAACACTACAAACACCAGCAGTATATGTCCACATGGACATGTCTGTGCTCTGCATACTGAAGTCTGTCCAGCACATCACCGCCACACTTGGCATTGTGTACATTCTTATTGATGGGTCACTTGCCTCCTTCGCACATACTTGGTTCCCACCTCTCCCCACATTCTGCAATTGTGTGGCAGAGGTGCCATGCAGTGGATGGTTTGTCTACATGGCTGGCCACGGTTACCACAGTTACTTGTGTTGTCGTGTCTGGTAGTTGGGCATGTTGATTGGCATGTTGTATGTGATTTTGTAATGTGTGCATTCCCACAGTTGTGAGTTGTATGATTGTGGAGTTGAGGTGTGTGGTGTGTTCAGTTGGTACTTACCGACGAGCAGTGCATTTCCATAGGTGCCATCCTCAAAGCACTGGTTGGTGATGGACTTGCGGAAGATGTAGGAATCATGCACACTGCCTGGGAAGTTTGCGACGACATTCATGAACAGGCCCCGGTGGTCCACTTTTGCCTGCACATTGATGGAATGCGTGGGGTTTTTGTTGCGGTTATTGTGTGCAGTGTCGGCAGGGGGCACAAGTGGTACATGTGTGCAGTCAATTGCCCCAACACGTGCGGGAAGCCAGCTATGGCGTAGTTCCCTTGCTTGGTCTCCAGCTGTTCCTGCGCAGCGTGGGGGAAGTGAAGGTGCAGGGGTATCAAGCTGATACAAACCGTGATGCTTACAGGTATGATAAATCCTGCATAATAAGACCGTAACAGATGTTTGTGTGGTCGTAACCTTCCTTTTCTTTCCTACGAAGGTTACGACCACACGAACTTCTGTTACGGCCTTTTTATGCAGGATTTATCATACCTGTTAGCATTCCGGTTTGTCGAAGTGCAATACACTGTACCAGATTACGTTTGTGACTATACGGACGCTTGACCATTGTCACCATTTATCCAACAGGGATCACTGACATAATATCGACAACAAAAATATCGTATTGACAAAATATCGTCGTCATAATATCGACTACAATAATATCGACTACCAATACTTATTTAAAAAAATACAAAAATATCGAGTACACAATATCGTATATGAAAAATATCGTACACCACAATATCAAAATACAAAATATCGTTAAATTAAATATTGTTTAATTTTAAAACACATACAAAATATCAAAAATATCGAATACCAAAATATAGACATCAATATTATCGACTTTTTAACAATATCGACTATTGAAAAACTGGTCAATTAAATATATATTTAGCACCAAATATAAATTCACATTATAAAACAATATAAAACACTTAAATAACATAAAATAATCATTTGCAAACACATGAATATATAAAACTGAATTTTTTTCAAAACGAACAATTACAGTAATAAAATAAAAGCTTTAAAATATATAATGCTTGCATCATGTCACATTAAAAACAATGTTTAATATATTTTAAAAAAGAAAAACGAAAAAATAATAACTTTCTACTATCAAGTTCTTAATTAGCGTTTCCCTTATATGGAAACAAACAGCCAAAACAATAAAAACAATTAACTTGAACGAATGAAATACTCACATTTTAAAATACACCAATAACATAAAGCAACCAATTAAATAAACACTATGGGCCCGATTCTGATGCGGGTTGGAAAAGCTTCCCGACCGAGGGCCTGATTCTGATGCGGTTAGGAAGGCCTCCTAACGGCATTTGCTCCTTCCAAATCGGATCGGGAACGTGTCTTCCCGACCGAGGGCCCAATTCTGATGCGGTTAGGAACAAATGTTCCCATTGAAGTCAATGGGAGTTCAACCAAATCGTATCTGGAAGCATCCGGATGCATCCTACTCCGCCGGTCGGACTTTCCCGATCCGAGTGGGTCGGACACCATTTCCCAACCGATTCGGTCGGGAAGCTTTTCCAACCCGCATCAGAATCGGCCCCTATATAAACATGAAATGTTTGCATCTCTTTACACTTCTAACCTACAATAAAGAAAAAGGTGAAACTCTGCCAGACTGTTTCCTGAAAGAAAACTTTCATTACTGAAGAAACCTTTAAAACTGCACTAAGTAAGTAAAACTGTATTTAAAATATAACCATACTTCTAGCCTTGAACCCTAATTATTTCTGAGACCTAATTTACTAATCTTTCATTGCTTACATTTATATCTGCTCTACAGATACCTTACAAAGCCAGAAAAATATTTTCAACATCCTCACCAATAAAAGAACAATAAATGTAAGTATATTATATTTTTTTCCAAGCTACCTAAAAATATTTTTCAAACGTAATTCGCTAATATATATTTTATTTTTTGTCCATCTCCTCTACAGCCAACTGCAAAAGCATCCAAAATCATTTTCTAAACACTAACCAACTAAATACAATTAAAAAGTAAGTATATAATTTTCAATTATTAAACACCCTTAAATACCCACCCAAATATCCCTTTTCCCCTAAAATCCCTATCATCTACAAACAATGTAATGAAATTATTAAAATGTTTGTTTTATCTTCTCAACAGAAAATACATCAAGAAAATAAAAAATAAAGCTTGAAATTATTTCCTGGACGATTTTATTTACATCAGATTAAACATTGTAAGTATATTCACTGAAATGTAACTGTATTTAATAAATATGTGGTATTTATTATATTAAAAAAATTGTTTTTTTAATTTCCCCTAGCATAAGACAAAACAACATGACTGAAGGTGCAGAATTTGTAATGTCACAAAAAAATAAAATGTTATTATGTTATATGGGGTATGTCTATACACAGGAGAAACAAATTGGCCTTAAAGTGTTTTGGAAGTGTAGCAAATACTACTCTAACAAATGCTATGGAAGAGCTACTACTCATGAAACTACTGTTCTTTCTGTAAAAGAACATAATCACCCCCAAACATAACAGAGATTGAGGTTAGAGATGCTCTTGAAAGTATTAAAGAAGCAAGCACTAGTACTGATAAACCAACAACCCAAATACTGAAAGAGCAACTATTAAAAGTACCTCAACATGCATCAGGACAATTACCCTCCATAGCTTCTTTAAAAAGAACTATTGCCAGACAAAAAAAAGCAACTACAAGTACCATACCTGCCCCTAAAACGTTTGCAGAAGTAGTTATTCCCCCAGAATTAAGCATTACTCACACTAAAGAACCATTTATATTTTTTGATAACAAATGCCCTGATAAAAATTATGTTTGCTACTGCAAACAATTTAGTTAAATTACAGCAATGTGACACCTGGATGATGGATGGAACTTTCAAAGTCTGTCCAAAACCATTCTACCAGCTGTACACAGTGCATGGATTGTACCAACATTCAAATATTCCATTCATCTATGGCCTATTACCAAATAAGCAGCAAACTACCTACATAGATATACTCACTAAAATAAAACAAGAAAGCAATAATTATTTTCCTTCAAAAATAATTATTGATTTTGAATTAGCCATGATAAATGCTATACTAAAAAATTATCCACACACAGCAATACAGGGTTGCTATTATCATTTTAACCAGAGTCTCTGGAGACATCTACAAAAATCAACCCTAAGTGTACAATATGCTACAGACAGTACTTTCGCCTACCAAATTAAAAAGCTAATAGCACTAGCATATGTACCTGTAACTGATGTAGCAGAACACTACAATATTCTAATAGAGAGCCCCTATTACAAAAGGAACGAAGACAAAATAAGCCCACTACTAGACTACTTTGAGGACACCTGGGTGGGAAGACTGCATAGATCAGGGCATAGAAGGCAACCTAAGTTCCACATTCCTTGGTGGAATGTGTACCTAAGTGCCTTAAACAAAGAAGCCAAAACAAATAATAGTGTTGAAGGATGGCATAATGCCTTCCAAGCAACAACAAGCAGAGGTAAACCTACCCTACAAAAACTACTACAATCTATACAAAAAGAACAAAGCTATCAAGAATTACGGATGGAACAATCTGTAACTCAAATATGTCCCAAATTAACTAAGCAAACTAAAAAAATGTTTGAGCTACTGCAAAGTCAGGTTACCCTATAGCCATCAACAAGAGGCCTAGATTACCTATCACTAATAGCCAAAAGCATATTATAAACTACATTTCCACAGCTATTATACATTTTTTCGTTCACAAAACAAACACTTTACACACATATATTAATATTATATTTTCACAAATATTAATTAATTGTCATATATATTTTTTTTAATTAAAAAAAATATATTTACAAATAAATAATATTTATCAGAATATACTATATATCACAATTAATTATAACAACATTTCCCACCCAAATTAACACAAAAAAATAAACTTACGGTTTATGTAGCTGTAGAAGATGTATCCCAACAAGTAATAATCCTTACATCTGTCTGTTAATCCATGTTAATGTTTAAAAAAGCCCCCAAAAAAATGCAAAAATCCAACAGGTCCAATATAAATCCATCCTGGCCAAATCCAAGTAACGGAAACCCTCAAAAACCCGAAAAAGATATAAAAATATAAAAATCGCTCCAGGAAATCCCGAAAAATAAAAGAAAGTGTGATAATAATATTAATTTAACAAACTAATACACAATTCTTTTTTTTTTAAAACGCGTCTGTCTCTCCAACGTAAAGTCGATTAAAAGTAACCTGCAAAAAATGTTGAAAGCATACCCACCCACACAAATACACCCAAATACATTCATTAAATACAATAACATTAATTTATATTAACAAAACAACACATATTTAGTCATATTAGCGTCTGTCTACACTAGGCCTCAAACACTAACTCACGACATCTCACTAAAATATAACTAACACCTACAACACATCAAAAACGCGACTAGCTAACAATAAATACAATATATACATCCTAACTAGACTCAAACATAAGTATTAAGGGGTCCATTATGATAACCAGCGTTAAAAAATCTGCCATCCACCATAGCCTGAAAAAACCGCCCGCCTGCACCATGGGAATACCGACCGAGCAATTATGATGTCGCGAAGCAACCTCCGCCCGCGGCGGTAAAAACACACAAAATTCCGCCCGTACATGTCCGAGTAGAAGATTAACCGTCCGCAACGGACGCAATCCCGCCCGAAAACCCAACTCCGTCCGCCCTGACGACCGAGACAACGACCGTGAAATTATGATATCCCCGACATGAGCGCGGAAAATCCACATATTCCCCGCCCGCCACGGTTAACAACAGCGACGAAGAACTGACACGGCGGAAGGCCTTGCGGACACGTCCGTGCACGGAAACCATTTGCGGGACAAAGAAATACACACAACATGGCCAACAAGTCCACACAGCAAACCACGCCAAAATACACAAACACAGAACACATCCCAATGACACATGCCCCTTGCCAAAAATAAAAAACTACAAATCCCAGGACAACAGACACAACACACCTGAAAACGACAGACCATCATGACACACCCACATAAATTAGTACAAAAGCAGCCTCCTCACAGACCACAATCCCTTGCACGAGGACAAAGCGAAGATGCCATCAGACAACACAGAGAGACACAAAGGAAAGCAGCACACCACACGCACGCACACATCACACACATCACCACCACTACCACCACCACCACCACCACCACTGAAACAACGGCACCACGAACCCCCTGCACATCACACACCACACAACAACCACACCAGCTCAACAAATAGCAGACCACACACCATGGCAAGCCATAGGATGCCAAAGTACACTGCCACTGAGTTGACGGTCATGGTCGATGAGATCATCAAGGTGCACCCACAAATCTATGGGAACCAGGTCCAACAGACACCAGTAGCCACCAGAAACAGGATGTGGAGAAGGATAGTGGACCAGGTGAATGCAGTTGGGTATGTGCCACGCAACCGGGACGAAATCACAAAGAGGTGGCACGACCTGAAAAGCGTGGTCAGGAAGAAGGAGGCCAAGAACCGTGAGCTGGCTGCCACGACTGGCGGTGGAAATCCCGCGCTATTCAAGACCTTCAAGGCGTGGGAGGAGAAGGTGCGAGGCATTCTGCATCCGGAGAGTCTCACCGGAATACCAGGGGGAGTGGAGGCTGGTAAGTACAAACAAATGTATACCAGCACACCGCTATGTACTGTCATGCACTTCCAGAATGCCATAGCACCGAGGGCCAAACACCCCCATGTCCAGTACACAATACACAAGACATCTCTCACACATGCAACAGACACTCCCACACACTCAGCCCAAAGGTACCAACAAACAAAACCATGGGGGCATGTGTACAGTCAGCCAGCACCACAACTCCCACCAGGTCCCTCTGTACCCCAGATGTGCCGGAAGGAGCACTCCCCACACCCACACCCATGTGTCAGCCATAGCTGCACTAACCAACAAGTAACAGGTAAGTAGCCTTACCACAAACTCCGAGTATCGGAGGGGGGACTGCAGAAATACAACCACCACCAGGCCCCTAGTCCTACAGCGCAGCAAGATGGAGCACTCCCCACACCCATGTGACAGCCATTGCAGTGCACACCTTCACCCGACAGGTAGATATGTTTCCCAAATGGAGGGGTGTCTGTGGATGGTAAGCCTCCACCACAACTCACAACACGGCCCCCACTGCCACAGACCAGCAAGATGGAGCACCCCTCCCTCTCATGACCATGTGACAGCCATGGCAGTGCACCCTACAAACCAACAAGTAGGTAGACTACTGTACAGGGCGGGGTGTCTGTAGGCATGAGGACTGTACTACGACTAACATTTGGGACATGTCACGTAGCAGAGGAACAGGTAGCACTGCTCCCTGCCATAATCATGTGACTAATGTGCACACGGACATGAATAACAGAGTCAAATCACACATGAGCCATCACAAATACACCAACACGGAAGGAGTCACGTCTGCATGCACAAGTCTCACTGGAGTACTGACCCACATGCCGTGCACTGTGCCAGTCATCACACACATCAGCAACACCATCGAAGTACTGTCCATGTAGTCGTGTCTGCTTGTTCCGTTGACATCGTACAACATCACCCATGTAAGTCCATCTCGTCACAATGTAACTTAGTGGAACCACAGTAATGTCACATACACCACTGGACCCATGAACCACACAGCTACACAATGCACATTCAATGTCTCATCCATCACATCTTCACAGCCCCAGTGTCATGAAAGGTATATCATCTAATCAGTTGCCCCATATACAGTAGTACAGCAAAGATTCCTGCCGATGACCAATAATGTGTCTGTAGTGTCTGAAGTGCACGCCACACTGTGATTTACAACATACCTAATATAGTCAACACACCAAGAGCACTGCATTGCTGCACATGGCTGAGGGTAGCACACACACAAAGGAATTGTCCCATCTGCAATACGTCGTGTGGCACACAACCATCACCCACCTACTACAATGCTTGCAGTGTAATGTCCCTAAATGATAACAGTGAGCAGATATGCTTGGTACGTCAGACATACACACACCTTTGTCTCTGCAGTGTCGTGTGGCCAAAACACATGTCCCCTCCTGCACCCTTATGCCACAGTATGTACCCCAAAACCATATTTCACATCAAATGCGTTGAGGGGGCTGTACCCCGTGTCCACCAAAGGCACAAAATGTAGGGGTACTGCAACACACACCGATTGGCTATCCAAATCCGTCCCATGCCATGTGCACCCATCACACCATTACATTGCCTTGATCACGCACACACATTGTAGAGCCATACACACGCATCAGGGAAATCAGTGCACAACTGTGCACCAACTGTGAATGTCAGTCATCTAACACAAACCTTGCAAGGTGCAACACAATAACCTTTCGTCTCCGACCCACAGGTGACGAACAGCATGATGCTGGAGAGGGAGACAGCAGTCACCACAGCCAGTCCACAAGCCCTCCACCCGGACTCACGGATGTGGAAGAGCTGGACACCTCCTCGGACGAGGACTCCGGACCGGGCACATCTGGTGTTGCAGGGCCCAACCGCTCCCCAGGACCCCTCCTACCCACCAACCCATCTCCCAGGGCCGGTGACCAGTCCCAGGCCCCTGCTGCCACGGTCATTGCGGCCACCACCACCGCCGCAACCACCACCACCACCACCACCAGGGCCTCCCTGACCACTCAGCCTGCGCAAGGGCTCGTACGCACGTCGACACCGACCCTGGGAGCCACAACGAGGCCCCGTGTGACCACCGTGGCCAGTGGGCAGGTCGGTGGCAGCAGTTCAGGTGGGAGGAGCAGGGTCAGGTCAACGCCATCAGAGCCTGGGAGCCAAGCCCTGCCGCAAATCGCAAGAGTCCTTGGGGCCTATGAAGAGGCCCAGGGACAATGGGCCCGGTCAGCTTCCGATACGCGGGAAGTCCTTGGGGTGTTGAGGTCCATGGACGCCCATATGGGCCAATTCGTGACTCGAATGGGCAAACTTGTCGACCTCATGGGCCAGCTAGTGGTGGCGGTGAGGGCCCAATCAAGGCCAACCACACCACCTCCGACACCACCTGCTGGGGCGCAGGTCCGTGCAACATCCAGTTCCCCTGCGTCCACAGCTAGTGGGCAATCCTCAGCCACCACCAGCAGCCCACAAACACAACCACCCCCTCTCAAACGTGGAAGGGGGCGACCGAAGAGGAAACAGGTGTCCAGAGAGGACTTTGCACGCTCCAAACGCCAGTGAGACAGCCAGCCACGGTGGACATCTACTGCATTCACTTGGACTACTATCCTACCCCACACCGCCATGTGAATGGCATGTGTCTGTCGGACTGTGGACCCAGAACAACATGGGTACACCTTGGCCATCACGCGGACATGTCCGTCAACTCATTGTTCCAGCATGCACCACTTTTGTCATCACCTTGCCCACAATCACATGTCACTTTACAAAATAAATACACCTGGACCACATTCTGTTGTATGTGCTCTGTGTTTAATCAATGATGTGCAACCGTCACCATGATCAGTAATGCATCAGGAGTGTGGCATGTCGATAGGCCAGGAGAGGCTGGAGGGACCTAGGGGTGAAAAACAGAACAAGAGTCCATTGAATGTGTGTGTCACACACTCATCACACAGTACTTGTCATCAAGTTCAAGCAATGTACACACATCTCACAGAGCAACAGGGCACAATGCCACAGCCACTGTCAGTGGCATACTACCCTGGACATGAACAATTGCCACACAGCACTCAGTGAACAATAGGCCGCCGTGACAATGCACACATACACCTACACAACTACAGCAACATCAGCCGACGTACATGGTCACTCACCGTCAAGTGAAGTAGCGGGCGATGAGCTGCTGACGCTCATTCACTGCTTCCTCCTCTCCACTGTCCTCGTCACTGGACACGGCCTGGTCTGCAGGCGGGGGTCCTGGCTGATCACCGTCATCCACTATCAGGGGGATCTGCCTGCGAATAGCGAGGTTGTGCAGCATGCAGCATGCCACAACTATCTGGCACACCTTCTGTGGGGAGTATGCCAGTGCACCCCCGGTGCGGTCCAGGCACCTGAATCTGGACTTCAGGAGTCCAAAAGTACGCTCCACCACACGTCTGGTCCTCCCATGTGCCTCATTGTATCGGACATCAGCTGGTGTCCTGGGATGACGGAGTGGGCTCAACAGCCAAGGCCCGTTAGGATATGCCGAGTCACCTGGGTGTGAGAAACACAGAGAATCCTTGCAATTCCAACAGGACACAAGACAGCATGTCACACCCAGCACGCTACACGAGTATGCATACTCACCAACAATCCAGGCACGGTCCGGTTGAAGATTGGACACCAGTCGTGGGAGGATGCTGTGGCGCATGATGTGCGAGTCATGGGTGGAACCGGGAAACT
Source organism: Calotriton arnoldi (assembly GCA_963921515.1). NCBI lineage: Eukaryota > Metazoa > Chordata > Amphibia > Caudata > Salamandridae > Calotriton > Calotriton arnoldi. The sequence continues at coordinate 82,815 of CAWUFW010008829.1, read as the reverse complement.
TCGCACACACGTGCGTGATGATCATGTCCGCCAGGCACACCACTTGCACATTCAGGGAGTGGAAATGTTTCCGGTTACGAAAGATGTGCTCCATGGCCTGTGGTGCAACAAGGCCAACATGTGTGCAATCAATTGCACCAACAACGTGGGGGATGCGTCCGAGTGCATAGAAAGCCCCCTTCACTGCCGCCAAATCACGAGCCCTGGGGAATCTGATGTACCGGTTCCTGTACCGCATCATGGCTGACAGGACATCCCGTAGCACCATGCTGAACATGGGTTGGGACATTCCAGCTCCACTGCCTACCGTGTGTTGGAAAGATCCGGTAGCGAAAAAATGCAGTGCAGCCATCACCTTAGCCGTGGGGGTGAATGCTGTTGGATACACCCTGCGAGGACGAAGGTGGGGTTCCAACATGGCACATAGGCGATGCAGGGTGGGTCGGTCCAGCCGGAATTTACGGATGACCTCCACATCCTCCATGTCTGACAGCAATTGGTAGGGGCGATGTATGTTTGGTCTCCTCCTAGGACAGATGGAAGTGGACACATGTCAATGCAACACACCACATGGCACATACACATACACATACCAAAAATAACTGGCAAAGCTATAGAATCACAGAACAGCTGACAAGTAGGGACAGCACAGCCACAATACTCTTACACAGGTCCCCTTACCAATAGCAATGGTTACTGACACATACCATTGACATGAGCATGCACATGGGGATTTAGGCCCTAATAGCTTGAAAGGCATCATGATGGTTTCAGACTGCATAGGTGGGAGGCGACAACACCACGGCACTATACCTAGCTGCTGTGCCAGACACAGCTTCCGAGGCCGGGTGAGTATGGCACACACCAACAACACAATGTACACAGGCTGAGCGGCCAAAACAAGTGGGTCCGGTTGCACAATGGGATATGAGACAGTCAATGATGTCCCTAGCCCACCTAATGTCCAGCACTGTACGTATCACACCTCCAACACACATTGACAGGTGTACACATTGACAACTCCATGACAACACAGCTGTGTGAATGCAAACACACATCACAAGTGACACGTAACGTTGCACGTGCCAAGTGGGAGATGTACGTAGAGAAAAATGGCATGTGTGTGCATATGCACATCCCATGCACCCATGCTAATGTGTACATGATGATGTGCCAACAGACATGTGGAGGCTGAGCACTGGCCGTCAATGCCAATGCACACAGCATGAAGTGGCCCTGTCCAGTGTGGACATGCTCCCACACACAAATCATGGCCACACCTGCAAATGCATGGCGCACCTTCAACTGTGGATTCCACATGGCACCAGCGGACTGTACCCGCCATGGACCAGGCCCTTGAGGCCAACTCCAATGGCCCTCGCGACTGCATCCTGCGTGTACGACGATAGAGGTAAGCGTACCGGGACAGCTCGGTGCAGGCCATTGTGTGCATTTGAAGCAGGCAGACATGGTACACCAATTGCAGCAGCTTGGACCAACTGGAACAGCCCCAGGGGGCCATATGAGTGTGGGAGGGAGACAGGCATTACCACAGCTGACAGGGACTGCTGCCTGGCATCCCTCAACAACACCTGCCGCTGCTGCCACATGTCCACCTACATGTCGACGACTCTGAAGATATGTCCAGGTCCACTCACCAGCGAGGAGCTGGAGATCATGGATTCCGAGCTCCACGCACACTGCCCAAGGCTATTCATAGCAAAACTTGTGTGTGTAAGACAACTACAGTGTGTGTGGGAGTGCATGTGGGGGACACACACGTCGTAGATCCGCAGCACTATGATTCTGAGCCTGTGGGGTTCCAACATGCACTGCTTACCATGCTAACTACAGGTGTAAGGGGTATGTAGGCTCTATGGCGCTTTCCCATGCATGTCCCTCACGAGTGGTGGTACATGGCATGTCCATGTCAGACATCCAGTCACGCAGCCACTTGGCAATGCAGGAGTCAGGGCAGTCATTGCTTGTGTGACTGGCTGGCTGGGTCCCTGCTGGCCTTCTCAGTGGCAGCAGACCTGGGCTGCACATTGACCGCACAATCCTAGAAGGAGACAACACTGACTGTACAGTGGGTCACATGTGTCTTTTGTTCAGGTCTCTCCTGAAATGCACAGACTCAGCCCTGTCGATTGGACACACCATGCCTTGTGATAGGGATGTGTGTGAGAGATAGTGGCACTGAATGTGACCTCCATTGCGTGGTGAGCCATTCACAGGGCGAGTACGTTGAGGGCTGCGCAGTGTTGGACACAGTGAGTCCACCCACAAAGATGTGTTGCCTTGTGATCTATTTGTTGGTCCACCTGACAATGGACAGTAGATGTGGCCAGACTACACATTGCTCAATGTGCTGGCAACCTGCATGTGAATGGGATGGACAGGTACTGTGTACACACTCCCAGCAGCATGCATTCACGTGTGGTGTACACATGCTGTTGGGCCATGTCCGATTCATACCTGGCTCTGTTGCACGTCTCTGAGTATTTGGGATGGGTCAGCAGCATGCCACTGTGATTGGTGGATGTGGGTGATGTTGAGAAGTGCATGAGTGACATTCCAAGGCTCTTGTGTACCATCCCTGCAGTTTGAAGTCCTCCAGCCCAAGGGCTTGTGATGAGCCATTGCATCCAAGTTGATGCATCTGTGTATGTGTGACCGACAGTGCAGCCAATTCCACAAAGGGTGTGACGTCATCTGCCGGATGAGCTACTACGTGGCGAGAACGGATCGGGGGATGCCCCCTCGTATTGTCAGGTCAGCACGGCGCTGCATTTCACCAGTAATGGTCTGCATCTTGACAGTCACACAGCCTGTGCCGGATGCATGTTTGTAGGGGCATCAGCAGCAAGCAAGTGTACAGTAATGTGGGATGGTGTCTTCTGCGGTGAGAGGCAGCATGTGTCCACAGCCTAACCATAATCTGGGTGATGCGATGCCCCAGGAACAACCTGTAGTGGGCTGGATTGGCAATTCACATGTATGTTTGAGGCACTGTGCCTACTCTGATTCCGTTCGGTCATATGTTTGCGATGCCTCAGCTCATATCTCTGTTGCTTACACATCCGGCGCACTGTGCAACAGCAGTTATGCTCGTGTCAACGACAGGTGGATGGCATGGGCTCATGGCCATTGTGGCCCGTCATGTTGCAGTCTGTGTGAGTGGTGTCCCATTCTGCTCCATACAGGTATGTCTTTGGCCTAATTACGTAGTGGTCGTCCTTGCCCCATCAGGACAGTGGGTGTGCACCCTGCGATTTGGGACTATGGTCGCACGGTGACACAGGCCGGGTGTGGTGCCATGTGCACAACACATGTGCCACTTATTAGCGGCTTCAGTTACTGTACGCCAGCCATTACGTGTTGAATGTGGTGCCTGTATGCAATTGCCCAGGCATCGTGCAACATGTGGATTGGTGGATGTTCTGTGCTGCTTCCCTTGCACATGTCTGTTTAATTGATGCCAGATGAGTGAGGCCACCTCGCTCTCTCTCATGTGCCATCTCCCGTGGGTGCTGAGGGACAGGGGACGGTCAGCAGTGGTGTGGCATCGGGTGTAGCAGCTGCACAGGTGCTGAGTGTGTCAGATGTGACCAGCGCCTCGGAGGGGCCAGACGTGTGCTGGATGAATTACAGGGCGAGACGGCAATTTCTGAGTCATCTGAGGACCGAGGTGATGCATCCATGTTTGCTACCACAGGGGACGTGGACTCTGGCTCCTCTTCAGACACGCGGAGGCCAATGGCCGCCCTCCCATCTACTTCCACAGGTGCAACACGGGTCGGCACAGGGATGAAGGGTACAGTTTCCTTCACACCAGGCACAGCTGCCCCTGCGTGCCCTGCTGCCCTCAGTGCTGGGTCTGTTGAGCTCATGCGCCATCTCTGCGTGGGGCAGACAGCTCTCCTCAATAACGCCATTGCCCATGACATCACTTTGCCGCATGTGACACAGTACATTGAGGGCCCACATGTACGCGTAGGTGGGCTACGACAGACTGTCCAATGGTTGTCCCCCCAGTCAAGGTGGTCCTTCAACTGGGCCAATATCAGGCTGACATTCCTGACCCTTTCTCCACCCCCTGGGCAGTGGCACATCTGACAACAGCAGGGCACGAGTCCTTAAATAAGGGGTGGGGGGACGCTGACGTCACGACAGGAAGTGACATCACGGAAGGTGGCTTGCACCGTCTGACTCATTGCCTCCCCTCGCTCACCCCTTATATGCGATTGCATCGTAGAAGCCAGCGCGTGCACAAGCAGCTCCGATCTCGCCCCAGAGAGGCCAAAGAGTGAATGTGTGTGTCCATTTGCCCCAATGATCTGTCTCGCGGTAACATGAGTGGTGGGACGCCGTCCACCCGCGTGGTACCCCGACTCGATACCTGGACAACAGTGCCAATGCATGTCAGCCTCCGGAGTCCGGATACACCACATGCAAAACACAGGGGCTGTGTCTGCCCTAGCGGGCCAGGCCGCAAACACAATCCCACACGTAGGGTTGACCCGCCGCTGCGCGCATAGTCATTACAACCGCTGCCATTGACAAGGGACCCATGTGGTGGGACATGGGCCTCAGGGTGTCGGGCCTCCGAGCCATCCCCCGCCAACGAGTGTCATGCATCTCACACATTTCGCAAAGCCAATGGAACACTTTGCCTGCACACCAGGTCTCGAGTCAGGGTACCACGCGGGTGGACGGCGTCCCACCACTGATTTTACCACGAGCCAGGGGACTGGTGCTAATGGACACACACATTCACTATTTGGCCCCTCTGGGGCGAGCTCGGTGCTGCTTGGGCACGCGCTGGCTTCTCTGTTGCAATCGCATGTAAGTGGTGGGCGAAGGGATGCAGAATGTCTGATGGTGCAGGCCACCTTTCGTGACGTCACTTCCTGTCGTGACGTCAGCGTCCCCCCACTTCTCATTTCGGACTTGTGCCCTGCTGCTCACTGAGAATGTGTTGCCTGCGAGATGTGACCAGGAGAAGGGCGCCATGAGCTCCCACCCACCAAGCTCCACTGCCATCCCGTGCCCTGGGTAGCCTGTGCATGCGGACAATGTAGGGGGTACACCTGGTGAACAGGGGATGTGAGTGCCTTGGCAAGGGCCTGGCAGACGCACAGCAGTATCCAGCATGTCCCCAGAGGGAGGGCTAACGTCTACGCATGATGCAGCATTGATCGTGTGCCCGCCTGTTGTGCCCACACGAGTTCACATTCATCTCCAGACAGGTGTGCTTTCCAAATACCCAACACAGTGGAAATATAGCCCTCCGGAATCCTCCCCACACAGTCTGTTTCAACAATGCATGTGTGCACCTACCCGTGCCACCCACCCACCTGGCCCAAGCGGAACTCCCGCTTCACATGACACATGTGTGTCTTCCACAGTTGTGCTTCTCTCTCAGGGGCGGACCTCCGACTGTCCCGTAGCACATAGACAGCACCGAGTTGAACGGGCCATCCTGTATGAATGGTAGGGACACACACACATCTACCTGTGACACAGTGGTGACTGTGATGGCTATTGTGCCTGCCATGGCAGTGTTGGTGGCCATGTCAGGGTACACTCACACACATTGCATACGCAGCTTTTCGTGTCACTACTCTGCACATCGGACTGGCCACTGTCCCTGGTGTTGAACACTTTTGCCGCCTGTCTATGTGATCTGTGACTGGATGCTGTTGTTCCTGTAGTCGGTTGTGTCTGTGTAGTTGCTGATTGCAGTTGTTACTGTGTGTGCATAGTTAAGTGAGGCACATGCCTTGAATGGTACCTCAACAATTGCAATGTCTGGTGTCACATTCCAATGTGTTTTACACGTGGCTGGGACTTCACTTCTTTCAGACTCTGCCACTTGTGTGTGATGAAGAAGTTTTTTAGTGACACGGATTGTCTGCATGTATTTGCTTGAATTCCATGGTAAATGTCTACGTGTCATGTTTGCGTGCAGGCAAAGCACGGGGTGTGAGTCTGGCCACAGGATGACAGGTAGCATGTGCATAGTGTGCGGGTATGTGTGAGCTTACTTTCTGGGTGGCCAGCAGTGTAGGTGTATGTTGATCTGGTGATGGACATTGAGCCTGGGCACATGGGTTACTTTCAAAGTGTGCATTTGGGAAGTGTAGGTATGTGTGGTGTGAAGTGTGTGACTTTGGGGTGGTGTTGGTGTGTGTGTGCACTCTGGCAATGTCGATTACACACATGTGTTACCCAGGGGCATGGTGGGTGTTTGTATCCGTGTTCAGGTCTGTGAATGTGAGCGCATGTGTGTACTGTATGTTGCACAGTGTGCAGTGTGTGGGTGTGTCCTTGCAGTTCAGGATGGCTCCTACTTAATATGTTTTGGCCATTGTGGGTCTGCAGGGTGTGTGACTGTCAAGATTGTGCCTGATTTAATTAAGCATGTCTGTGATTTTCAGCTGTTCGTACTCACTGTGCGGACCTGCCCACCAACACTGATTCCCTGTGTGTGTTTTGACATGCATTGCTGTAGCATGCTTGTTGCGTGGGTCCTACTTTTGCTTGATGAGTGGGATGTCAGACTGTGAAGGTAATTATACACATATGTAGGACTGTGCTTTGAAGTGACCAGCCTGTCAGTGTTCATGTGATGAACTGTTGTGCCACGTCAGAGTCTGACAATCAAAGGCCCACGACCTGTAGTATTTCACTAGGTCCACTGTGGCGGAAACTCATATGCATTGACATCCAATGTCACTGGACTACATGGTCATCTCACGGCTCTCGTGTACTTCACACACTCTCATCCTCTCTCATTCGTACTTGTCTTCTTGAAATTATTCAACAGAGTCACATATTTGCTTCGAGGCATGTATTTGGACTTACTTCCTCTGTGATGCAGAATAGCGGACACTACTGGCAGCAAAATGCATGTGGAGGATATACTTAGCATGATTACACATACGAAAGGGGGTACAGGTGGATTTAATTAGTTTTTGACTGTGGAATGGAGGCTTCAGGGTTACAGCTGCCTTGCACTTTCTATGCTACAGTACATTTGCTGATTACTCATGGTCTCTGGGCTTTGACACAGACAGTATTCAATCAGCCTACCAGACAGCTTGGCTTCATAGGGACAGTTCATCTCAGTTCCATGGTACCGGTTTAATACAATAGTGACTCCGACACACCTGCGTCAGAGGTGACATCAGGGCATGTGCCCACCTGCATGCAGCAGCGTCTCACCAGTTGTTGCAATGTGGGGGCTACTGAACATGACACTGTTACTGGGGCCATGTTGTAGGGGGTTGCAGTAGTTGTCCATGCAAATGTCCTGGCACGGAAGTACAGACAAAGGTGAGGTGACAGTTCGCACGTACTACAGCAGACAGATGTGTGTGCACTGACAGGTGCATGTGTCCAGGTGCGCAGGATACATATTATGGCATAGTTGTTCGTGCTGTATTGCCCATGTGGTTACTGTACACAAGTCCCATACCTCTGCCTCCCCCTGTTCATGCAGAGACACGGGATATGGTGGGGTACAGGGTGCATGTCCCGGAAATGTCAGTTGTCATGGCAGTGGAGTTGATGGTAAGGTGTTAGTTGCAGATTATATGGTATAGTTCTTGTACAGCTACCTGCACACTCCGTGCGAAAGCCAAGCATGGGTACGGTGTTGTACATCTGTGTTCAATTGTGGATGTTGAGTCGGGGACCCATGAATTGACAAGTTGACGTGTATGCGACACCTTCCAGCAGGGTATCCATCCCATTGATGGTGAACATGGATGTCATCCAATGAAGCGGGTGGTGGGTGGCAAGGTGTTCGTCGTAAGTTGTCCCTTGTAGAATCCTGATGGGACATGTTGGATGACATTCGATGAAACTGTGATCCAGGAGACGTTCTGTGGAGGCACACTGGTCCCATTGCAGTGTGTCCCCGATTGCAGCCACAAACGCCATGCCCCCATACACTGAACAGATCCTGTCGTGTTCGTCCAGGGGTGCAAACAAGTGTACCAAGTCCGCCTTTGGACATGCCGGGTTGGAGAGACATAAATCCACAGGCCAGTGGAACGGACACCTCCGACAGTAGAATACGGGGATGACGCAGCTGAACATTGCAATGCGGTAAGTTACTCGGTAACTTACATTCAGCATTGCCAGATTTGAGCAGCCCACTATGTGTAGCATGCTGTCACTGTACAGCTTGATCTGTCCGGCGTAGTTGAGGGTCAGTGGTGCAACAGCCATTTTGCTACAGGGTGATGTGATGGCGTGCTCCGTCTGCCTGAGCAGTCAGCAGAGTGCAGCCTCCGTCGATGCTGGGAATTCTGGAATGGATGTAAGGCGGATGGACTTGTGGTATAGCTTGGGCGGAGGACACAGTCCCTCATCCCACATGCTTCTATGAATAGTCAAGGCCAGTGGTGTGTGACTCTTACCACATTACTTTCATTTGGTCCACATGGAGGAGTGGTATTATTGCATTTTGTGGTGTTATCTATCTTTCATGTTGTGCGCTATCTGCCAGTGGACGTTTTCCTCTGCATGGCTATGTTTTGCTTCTTGTTGGTACAATGGCTCCATTCTCCAGCATTATTTGTAGCAATGTTATTTCGGAGCAGGAATGGAAGGCCATTCAGTGCTATCTGCTCTCCCGTGTGTGGGCGGGTCACTGCGTTTCCGCTGTACATTTCGGGTTCTGTGTGGGTGTTGTGATTGTGCACACCTGTTCTCAGGCAGCCGGTTTTTTCTATTTTGTACATTGCATGTGTTGTTGTTGCGAGCAGGATGGTTTTGGTATTTCTTGTTGAGACTGGCGTGCCTTTTCCGGACATTGTTGATATTCTGCGCTGTTATGTGGTAGCCGCCGTGTGATTATCCATGTTTTACATACAAGGGTGTGTCCTATTTCGCATTCACATTACTCCCCTGTTCGTGACACTTGTGTGACGTCAAGTTGACAACTGTGAGTTGTCGGTTGTGGACATGACTGATGCAGGAAGGCCACGTGACATGTACCTTCAGGGTGGGGCTGGTGTGTGGGGTGTGTAGTTGTGGCCCTGTGGTGTTTGTGTGCAGCCGGATTCTTGCGCAGTCGTTGGCCACTGTGTTGTGCGCATGTGTACCTGCGTCATCGCCGCTAAGCTGCGGTGCCGTGACGGGGACGTCACTTCCTGGGGCCGGGTCGTGGGTGCCCAGGATGTTGCGAGTTGTTTAGTTTTGACAGGTGGGACGTGTGTGGGTACAGTGGTGGATGTGTCCTGTCCACACAGGGGTGTCTGGGGAGGCCATGTACACTTTTCCCGCCCTTGCACTGTGTGCATTGTTTTCGTACCCTTGTTGTGTGTCTGCCTACCTGCGTCGTCGTGGTGCGTTCACTCCTAGGTGGTGCATCAGGTAGAGCAAGGGGATGGCCTGGAGTGCAGGATTCATCTCTGGGTGGTCCGCCTTTTAGTCTCCGTCAGGTAAAGTCGAGTCTCCGCCTTGGTATCTCGTGCGGTGTCTCTTAGCCGGTGGGGCTGTTTGGTTGTGGCATCGTAATTTGTACGCCGGGCGGTACGTCATTTCGTCGGACGGTGTGTCTCCATTGGCTCGCGCCGCTACGTAGACTGGCGCACTTTGATGGCGGACGGCGCAGCAGGCTTGCCGGCGGTGTTTGCCTGACTAATCACATCCTAATTTGGCGGGCGTGTGGCCCGTTGCTGGCGGACGGTAATTTGCGGTTTTTGCCTCCGTCAGCACGGCGGTCGTGCTTCCGCCCGACATCGTAATGGGCCCTTAAGTTAGATAAAATAATTAAAATTCCCCTTACCTTCATCAACGCGACGCAGCTTCCAACCGCGAGCTTCTCCGGTCCTGAATGACCCAAAATAACAGTACGCGGTTACAAAATAGTCCCTGTGAAATAAAAATGGCTGCTTAAATAAATGTAAAAAAAGAATAATGTTAAAAAAATGCATTATAGTAAAGTGTAAATGTTACATATATTTTTCTTATGTTGTACAAGTTTTTCTCTATATTTAAAAATTAGTATATATTTTATTATACTTTGTAAAATTATAATAATAATTAATATAAAAATATATTTATTATTATTATAATTATATATGTATTTTTTATAATTATATTAATTATTAAAAATACATATTAATTATATACAAATGTAAAACAAAACTTACCTGTTTAAAAACAAAATTCATGCAATACAACAATGTAATAATTAATATTATTAATATTTTATATACTAATAATATTAATTAAAATTTTATTTACATGTAATAAACTGATAATTTTTTGAAAATGTTAAAGAATATTCACTACAGCATTATAATGTTACAATATTAAATAATAATTAAATATACAATGCTTTATGTTATGTATATATATGCCAAAAATGTTTATATTATTTGTATAAATATATTATAATGTTCCAACAACTCTTGTAAAATAATAAAAAAATATGGTTTGTATATCAAAATATGAATACTTGTGTTATAAAATATGATTATATCATAAAATGTTCTTTTCCTTAAAAAATTCCATTAACTAATAAATGTATGTAAAATAATTTATGTTCCTTAAATAAAAATGTACATATTTTCTGTATTTTTATTAATTTGTATTCCATACTATAAATAAAAAATATTGTTTTTGTCTTTCTACCTACTTATACAAAAATAAAGGTTGTTTGAAAATAAAAAATGTCTAATTTTTTTTATATGTATATATTATTATTCAATATTTTACTTAAATATATTAATTTGATAAATGTACCATTTTAATTTACTATAAATAAGCATAATGTTTTTTTTACTAATAAATTATAAACTATACATCAATTACACAATAAAAATACATTATCACTGCACATAATAAAACACTTTATATTTCTTCACATATAAAAACACATACTTTAATTTTCCTACAACTCTTTATATAAAATTAATAATTACACAGCAAATAACATATATGTAATATAAAATATTTTAGATAAATTATAAATAAATATAAAAATATATTTGTACATAAACATATATCACTGACTATTCCCAATACAATTAAACAATAATCAGGGAAGTTGCTAAACATTAAAAATATATAATTTACTCTTCCCACTGCAGTTAGGATTAAATCACAGAAGGTGCTGAACATTAACCATATATAATTTACTATTCCCACTACAGTATGTATTAAATAAGGAAAGGTGCTGGACATTAAACAAATATAAATTACTATTCCCACTCCAGTCAGTATTAAGTCAAAGAAGGTGCTGGACACTAAAGATATATAAATTACTATTCCCACTGCAGTAAATATTAAGTCAGAGAAAGTGCTGGACACTAAAAGTATATAATTTACTACTCCCACTCCAGTCAGTATTAAATCAGGGAAAGTGCTAAACACTAAACATATATAAATTACTATTACCACTCCAGTCAGTATTAAGTGAGAGAAGGTGCTAGACACTAAACATATCTAAGGGGTCGATTACGATGGCGGTCGGAAAAACATACTGACCGCCATGGTAGCGGCAAAAAACCGCCCGCATGGCCACCGGGAAAAACGCCGGACACATTACGATGAACCGCCACAATAATCCGTCCGCGGCGGCGGGAGACAACGAAAAACCGCCCGCACACGCCGGACCAGCTGAAAATCCGACCGCAACGGCCGGATACACAGCGGAAAAGCCAAGAACCGCCGCCATGCACACGGAGTAACCGCCCGTGACATTATGACATCCCCGCCACCACCATGGTACCCACCTGTGAATCCGACCGCATCGTGCGCGAACAGCGATGAATCCGATAGGCGGCGGAAGGGCTGCAGCATAGCCACCGCTGCCGAGGAACCGCTGCGGAGGAACCGCAAAAAAAATGGCGGACATTGAAAAAAAACGAAAAAAAAACCAAACAATGCACACACTGAAGTAGACCTGTCCCAACACAAACCAAAAGTGCCCAATGACAACAGCCCCAGAAAGTTCAAAATAACCAATCACAGGACAACACACACAACACACCTGACAGCAACATACCAGCTTGCCACACCCCCATAGCCGAGCATAAAACTAGCCCCTCCCTGACCACAATCCTTTGCTACACTCCACAACTGAAGGTCCCAACCCCAGAGAACAAAGGAGAGGCAAACCTGCACACAGCACCACCACAACACACACACCACCTACACCACCCACAACACCCACACAACTGCACCACAGAACATCTGCACAGCACACACCATGGCACCACACAAAATGCCAAAATTCACTGATGCAGAGCTTGCAGTCATGGTAGATGAGATAATAAGAGTTGAACCACAACTCTATGGCAACATGGTCCAACACACCCCATTAGCCACAAGAACCCAAATGTGGGTGAGGATAGTCAATAAGGTCAATGCAGTAGGGACCACCCCCGCAACAAGCAGGAAATACAGAAGCGGTGGCATGACCTGAAGACCGTGGTGAAGAGGAAGAGGGCCAAGAACCGTCAGCTGGCTGACGGGACTGGTGGAGGCACTCCCATCCCACCCAAACCATACAGTCCGTGGGAGGAGAAGGTCCTTGGAATCCTACATCCAGAGAGTCTTGAAGGAATCCGCGGGGGACTGGAAGCTGGTAAGTACAAACCAATGTATATCATCACATTGCCATGTACCGTCTTGCACAAATTCAAACCTACAACCCCTAGGCCAAAGGACATTCGTCTGACCCACAATACCCAAAACAGGTCACACAGATGTAAGCACCACTAAACCTGAAAAAGCACAAAGCTAAACAAAACCAACTGGGATGCATGTGTACAGACAAAAAGCACTACAACTCCCAACAGGCCCCCTCTCCCACCCCTCAGCAGGATGGAGCACCCCACCCAGAAGCATGTGTCAGCCATTGAATGCACCCCCACCACCTAACAGGTAGGTAGCCATCTTCACAGGGATGGGGAATGTGTATCTGGAGGCAGCACTACAACTCCCAACAGGCCCCCTCTCCCACCCCTCAGCAGGATGGAGCACCCCACCCAGAAGCATGTGTCAGCCATTGAACGCTCCCCCACCACCTAACAGGTAGGTAGCCATCTTCACAGGGATGGGGAATGTGTATCTGGAGGCAGCACTACAACTCCCAACAGGCCCCCTCTCCCACCCCTCAGCAGGATGGAGCACCCCACCCAGAAGCATGTGTCAGCCATTGAACGCACCCCCACCACCTAACAGGTAGGTAGCCATCTTCACAGGGATGGGGAATGTGTATCTGGAGGCAGCACTACAACTCCCAACAGGCCCCCTCTCCCACCCCTCAGCAGGATGGAGCACCCCACCCAGAAGCATGTGTCAGCCATTGAATGCACCCCCACCACCTAACAGGTAGGTAGCCATCTTCACAGGGATGGGGAATGTGTATCTGGAGGCAGCACTACAACTCCCAACAGGCCCCCTCTCCCACCCCTCAGCAGGATGGAGCACCCCACCCAGAAGCATGTGTCAGCCATTGAATGCACCCCCACCACCTAACAGGTAGGTAGCCATCTTCACAGGGATGGGGAATGTGTATCTGGAGGCAGCACTACAACTCCCAACAGGCCCCCTCTCCCACCCCTCAGCAGGATGGAGCACCACACCCAGAAGCATGTGTCAGCCATTGAACGCACCCCCACCACCTAACAGGTAGGTAGCCATCTTCACAGGGATGGGGAATGTGTATCTGGAGGCAGCACTACAACTCCCAACAGGCCCCCCTCTCCCACCCCTCAGCAGGATGGAGCACCCCACCCAGAAGCATGTGTCAGCCATTGAACGCTCCCCCACCACCTAACAGGTAGGTAGCCATCTTCACAGGGATGGGGAATGTGTATCTGGAGGCAGCACTACAACTCCCAACAGGCCCCCTCTCCCACCCCTCAGCAGGATGGAGCACCCCACCCAGAAGCATGTGTCAGCCATTGAACGCTCCCCCACCACCTAACAGGTAGGTAGCCATCTTCACAGGGATGGGGAATGTGTATCTGGAGGCAGCACTACAACTCCCAACAGGCCCCCTCTCCCACCCCTCAGCAGGATGGAGCACCCCACCCAGAAGCATGTGTCAGCCATTGAACGCACCCCCACCACCTAACAGGTAGGTAGCCATCTTCACAGGGATGGGGAATGTGTATCTGGAGGCAGCACTACAACTCCCAACAGGCCCCCTCTCCCACCCCTCAGCAGGATGGAGCACCCCACCCAGAAGCATGTGTCTGTAAGTAAAAACCAAAGTGACACTGCACAGGTAATCAGACAGTGCATGTACACCACCATCACTCAACAAAAGCATTGGGAGACATGACAACATGAGGCTCTACTTCACCCAAAAATAGAAAAGTAAAGCACAGCCATTGACAGGATGCAGACAGCTCAGCGTACGTAACTGTGACAGAAACAGAACTGTGACTCTCAACAAATATGTCCAAGTAAACGGGCCTCTGACATGCATCACCCAGACTTCCCTCTGTAGCGTACATGGGAGCTGATTATGAAGGACCATGGGAAAACCAAACTAGCATGGTCTGCTGTATAAAGAAATACAAGCACAGGACATGTCAACGGTATGCATGTGATGACAATGGCTAGTCCATGCACACAGGTAATGTCTGCCAGGCAGAGTGATCAGCAAAGATGCTGAACATCAACTTGTAGTCATGCCAGTTGTCAGATGACAACCTCACATTGATATCACCAATACTAGACGTGTGGCATGCTAACCAATCACAGGTCACACCATTGTGAAATGATGAATGTAACTCCACTTCATGGCATGAGGCACATCACTGTGCAGACATACAATGTGTGAAAAAGGCAACTGTGTGTAGCATAACATGTAAATAAGAGACATCAAACACAGCAACCCTGAGGTGTGTAAGGCAATTACCATCTACTTCCTGTCCCACAGGTGACCAACAACTGACTGCAGAGGACGACAACCTCAACCAGCACAGCCAGTCACCAGCTCCCGAACATCTCCCCTCGGATGCAGACTCCCTGGATAATGAGGAGGAGGAGGACCAACCCGGACCATCTGGTGTGGCAGGGCGTAATGTGTCCCAGGACCCCACAGCCCCACCACCCTCAGCAACAACATCAACGCAGAGCCCTGCTGCAACGACCTGTGCCACCACCACCACCTCCACCACCACAACCACTACCACTGCTGCCTGCAACACTCGCCCTGCTCCACAGGCCAACCAGACCACAACAACTGCGGAGGTACGGGAGAGTAGGCCGGTGCCCACAGGAGGGAGGCAACAGGGCCGTGACAGCAGGCCAGGTGTGAGGACAAGGCTGACCCAAAGGGAAGAAGACCCTGCCACTGAATCACTGGAACACATTCACAGAGTTGTGGGGGCCTATGAACACGCCCAGGGACAGTTGAGGCAGGCTCAGCAGGATGCCCGTGAGCAACAACAGATGCTGCGCTCAATTGACAACCGCATGGGCCAACTCGTGGCCTGCATGGGCCAAATCAGGGATCTCCTGGGCCAGCTAGTGGGGGTCCTCAGGGACAGGCATGCGGCACCGCCAACACCTACAGCTCCCTCCGTTGTGCCGCAGGATGACAGACCCCCACCCTCCCCTGCGTCCAGCGAGCATGGGGACTCATCAGACACCACTGGCCATGCACCTGTGTCCCCCCTGCCAAAAGAGCAAGGGGCCGCCCGAAAAAATCATTGGGAGCATCCCGTGGCAAAGCACCTGGCAAAAGCCAGTCAAGTAGCCAGCCATGATGGCACCCCTCTACACCCTGCTGTGTACCCTGCAGACTGTCCCCACACACAATGGCGTGGGAATGGCAAATGACTGTTGGACTGTGTTGCCATACTGATCTAGTGTATACTCTATTGTCTCATCTACCATCACTGACAAATCTGTTATTCACCATTCACAAATCTGTCAATATCCACATCTACATCACATGTATCCACTGTAAATAAACACTAATAACGCACCAATGTAGTTGTCACTGTTCCATGTTCATCACAGTATGTTAACTCACACCCATGATTACAATGTCACAGGAGCAGGGATACTCCGCAGGCAAGTAGAGGCTGAAGGGACCTAGGAAAACACAACAGAACATCAGTTGCTACTCAGGTGGCGGACTAACAACCATCTCACAACACAGCACATCAAGGTACGACAATCTGCACATGTCACAAGGAGCAACTGTACCAACATAGACATCAAGTAGCTGTGTCAAAAGATCCATTGCCATACACACCTGCAGCCAGCACTGACTCTGCAACATGCTGTAGTCACAAAACTCACATACACATATTCACCAAGCACAACATCATCAGACAACAGCCAGTATTGACATTGCCACTGACCATCAAGTGAAGTAGTTGTTGATGAGCTGCTGACGCTGTCCAACACCTTCCTCCTCTCCACTATCCTCGTCACTTGACGTTTGGGTGTTTGCAGGTGGGGGCTGTGGCTGGTCATCATCATCCTGGATTAAGGGGATCCCCTTCCGCACGGCCAGGTTGTGTAGCATGCAGCATGCTACCACTATCTGACACACCTTGACGGGTGAGTACTGCAGAGCCCCTCCGGTCTTGTCGAGGCATCGAAAACGCGATTTCAGGAGTCCAAATGTTCGCTCAATGACCCGACGTGTCCTCCCATGGGCATTGTTGTAGCGCACTTCAGCTGGTGTCCTGGGATTGCGAAGTGGACTCAGCAACCAAGGTCCGTTGGGATATGCAGAGTCACCTAAGTGTGAAAGACACATACAGATTGAGTGTCTGACATGTGTCCGAGGACAGCATGGCACACAAACAGCACACGACTCGACCCTTTGTACTCACCCACAATCCATGCCCGCTCCGGTGCCAGATTGGCCATCAGCTGTGGTAAAATGCTGTTGCGCATTATGTGTGAATCGTGGGCTGATCCTGGAAACTTTGCACAGACGTGTGAGATGACCATATCTGCCTGGCACACCACCTGCACATTGATGGAATGATAATGTTTCCTATTTCGGTAAATATGCTCCCGTGCTTGGGGTGGAATCAGGGAAACATGTGTGCCATCTATTGCACCAACTACATTAGGAACGTGTCCAAGTGCATAAAATTCGCCCTTCACATCCGCCAACTCATGCCGCCTGGGGAAATGTATGAATTGGTCCCTGTGTTGCATCATAGCCAACAGGACATCACGTAGCACCATGCTGAATGTTGGTTGGGACATCCCCCCTGCAATGCCCACAGTTTGCTGGAAGGATCCCGTAGCCACGAAATGTAGGAATGCCATCACCTTTGCCGTTGGCGTGAGTGCTGTTGGGTATGTCCTGCGTGGAAGCAGGTGTGGCTCCAATAGTGCACAAAGTTCCAGGAGGTTTGTCCGATCCAGACGGAATCGCCTTATGATGTCGGTATCCTCCATGTTAGCCAGCAGGGTGAAGGTACGAAACACATTAGGTCGCCTCCTAGGTGAGATGAAAGGGGACACGTCATAGCAACATAAATTAGGATGTGCACAAATTCATAAAGTCTGTCCTGTCACGGCGCTAACATTGACTGTCATCCCTGAAAGCACACAGTGCAATTCAGTGTTGTCCCAACATGAGACAGATTAATTGTACAACTGTCATGGATGTGCACAGTCAGTGGACACAATACGAACACTGTCTATGTGAATGCCAAGAGTCACATATCGAGCTGAGGTGGACTCAGCCTTGGGTGTACATGACACAGGACATGTGTGAAGCAGAGACACTGCTGGCTTCCACGTTGCTGCTGTACCTGCCACACCTCCTTGGACAATAATTGCAGGGGACACATCAACAACACAATGTGGATGGATCATTGGGATTGTCTTTGTACTCAGTGCCACTTCGAACACACTCAAATTCAATGACATTCACATCCCAAACCCATACATGTGCCAATGTCATCAGTACACAGGCCATATCTGCTGCTGACTTGAATACAAAGTCGGACAGTGACAGATGATGTCACGCCTGTGCAGAGTATGTGTACCACTGTAACAGGCCACCATTACCCCACTGCCCAATACTCTCTACAAGCACACAGATAGCCAATGTGGCACACATTAACAATAGATGAGGGACGTGATCAGCAGGGCCTGTATGCACCCTTAATCTTCCCCCATTTTGGACATTTACATGCAGCATCAAGGAGGGACTGCCCAAGGACACATGTGCACCACAACACATACCTTGGTGATACACATCCAGCTGTTTCAAGACACAACAGTGCCACAACACAAACATACAACACTACATGGACAACGCCAAGCCAGTATGCCAACAAGACCACGCATGAACATACTGTATGCATGACATATGGACTACTGGCTCAGACACCTGACACCAGTGGATGTAATTTTACACCACATGTCCCAAAGGACATGCATCCTGACCCTCATTCCACACAGGCTGTCAGGCCCAACACAGCATACAATCAACATCCCACATCTAACAAACATGCTGGCTGTGCATGGGTAGTGGGACACTGGTACCTCACATTGACCAAATGTCAGAGTTGGATGAGTGTCACAGGCACAACAGTCAAGGTACATCTCACCTGTCTTGGGTGCCCACACCATCCTGATACACCAGCAGATGTGATCCACCCACACAGTGCTGGAATAGATGGTGAGCAAGGATGGCTAGCACCCCATAGCATGCACATACACTAGTGTTGGTGGCAACACACTGCACACGTGTGCCACTTGTGCTGACCATCCAACATTGCAGACAATTCCCGCTAATCAGTGCACACACATTGCACGGGCAAAACTGGACACCCATAGCCTGTGGACAAATGTCGCATACTATATTCCATACAGTTAGCACAATCCACAACCGTGCATGCAGTCCATCTGCCAACGCTACATTCCTGATGTGAACAATGGACATGCACTGGTGGCAGGTGAGTAGCACCGGGACACAGCACAACACTCAAAAACATAGTGTAGCTAAGCACCATTGTTGAAATGTACATGTCACTGATTCACATACAACAGTCCAAACAACATGAGCACAGACCTGACACTACCACATAGGTCCCTGTGGTTACAGGTGGCAGACATGTAGCAAAGACATCTGCTCTGGCCGTCTACCCAAGTGACAAACAATAATAATGCAACGGATGCCAGGTGTGGTGCTGAAGTACTCGTCATGCTTTAGCGGGTCGAGCCCCCTGTACATGTGGACATACACTGCAGGAGTTGCCAGTGTGTACAAAGACATAACATGCGGCATGTAATTGGTCCTAGCAATAACACAACAGGGTGACATCTGTTTCCAATGATGACAGTCATGCTGAATGAATGAGTTCATCTGGGTTTTCAGTGTAACACATGGGCTCAGGTGTGAGATAGTGGTCAGCATGGGTGGCAGATACGACATTGTGTGTAAATATTGATCAACATGATGGAGTACAGTGTTCCATTTGGTGTGAGACGTTACACAGTGGCTGACATTTGTGACAGGAGACCATATCAATGTTATCCAGTGCCATGTGCCACTGTACGTATCCACTGTGTGTAGCACAGTAATGCCCATTGATCCACACACAACAAGAACTGTCCGTAGGTGCCTCAAACGTGCCCCATAAACACAATGACACACAGAGTGTACGATGTTGTGCTGCATATTCCCCATGGCGGACGCACATACTGTCCGTGAATTGGGTGGCGGAGCATGCCAACCACCATTTGTACCTGTGTCGATGCCCACCACTGACGCAAGTGTGTCATGTGCTGCACATGACACATTGGTGTCAGTGATGGCCCTCCACATAGCTGCAGATGGCGTTTGTCATGCTCCACCAGCCACATCCCGGTCACCCATGTCACTCTATGGCAATCAAACAGCGGTAGCGCCGGCCAGGACCCCGCGGTGTGACACCGCCATGAACCATGCCCTTGCAGCCAATGGGGACCGCTATCGCGGTGGCATGATGCAGATTCAAATATCGCGGTGGGCGTGCTCTGCCCCAGCGGATGCGGAGATAGGATGCATTTGTAAGATGCACCACCACGGTAGCGCCGGCCAGGACCCCGTGGTGTGACACCGCCATGAACCATGCCCTTGCAGCCAATGGGGACCGCTATCGCGGTGGCATGATGCAGATTCAAATATCGCGGTGGGCGTGCTCACGCCTCAGCGGATGCGGAGATAGGATGCATTTGTAAGATGCACCACCGCGGTAGCGCCGGCCAGGACCCCGCGGTGTGACACCGCCATGAACCATGCCCTTGCAGCCAATGGGGACCGCTATCGCGGTGGCATGATGCAGATTCAAAAATCGCGGTGGGCGTGCTCCGCCCCAGCGGATGCGGAGATAGGATGCATTTGTAAGATGCACCACCGCGGTAGCGCCGGCCAGGACCCCGCGGTGTGACACCGCCATGAACCATGCCCTTGCAGCCAATGGGGACCGCTATCGCGGTGGCATGATGCAGATTCAAAAATCGCGGTGGGCGTGCTCCGCCCCAGCGGATGCGGAGATAGGATGCATTTGTAAGATGCACCACCGCGGTAGCGCCGGCCAGGACCCCGCGGTGTGACACCGCCATGAACCATGCCCTTGCAGCCAATGGGGACCGCTATCGCGGTGGCATGATGCAGATTCTAATATCGCGGTGGGCGTGCTCCGCCCACGCGGAGGCGGTCATTGGATGCTTTTGAAAAGGCTGACCTGGAACACCAATGGCAGAAGACTATGACCACTGAAACGAGTCCAGGGCCCTATATATGTGTGGAAGGGAGCACCACATTTCCACTGCTCACAGAGCCTGCTGCCTGGGACCCCTCACCTGCTGCTGCCTCCAGGGACTGCTGCCTGGGACCCCTCACCTGCTGCTGCCTCCAGGGACTGCTGCCTGGGACCCCTCACCTGCTGCTGCCTCCAGGGACTGCTGCCTGAGACCCCTCACCTGCTGCTGCCTCCAGGGACTGCTGCCTGGGACCCCTCACCTGCTGCTGCCTCCAGGGACTGCTGCCTGAGACCCCTCACCTGCTGCTGCCTCCAGGGACTGCTGCCTGAGACCCCTCACCGCCCACTGCCGCCGCTGACGTCTCATGTCCACAGTGATGGCTAGGACGGAGAAGATCCGTGCCAGTCCATTTACAAGCGAGGAGCTGGATGTCCTGGTGGACGAGGTGCTGACACAGTACCCACGGCTATATGGTGGCCCAAATGTTGTGGTAAGTCTCCAACAGTGGGGGTGTGAGTGCAAGGGGGCACACATGTAGTTGATCAGATGGTGTATGTGCCTGAGAGTGTGGGGTTGTGTAATGCACTGGCTGACATGCTGTTTCCTAGTTGTTAAGGGGGTGTATGCAACCCACACATTAAATGCATGGACATGAAGGGTGGATGGACATGTGTTGTGTACACATCCATATGGTGTGACAGCTATCTGGTGATGCATGTTTCTGGACAGTTATTGTTCATGTGACTGTTTGTGTGGGTCCTCGTTGTCCATCTCTGTGTGATTCTACCTGGCATGGACTGTCCACGCCCAATGTGACAAGGACACATCACTGACTGTACAGAGTGTGATACGTGTGTGGTTCGCATGAGTGTACATCAATGACCCATATCTGCCGTGTGGAGATGAGTCTGTGTCATGCCACTGTTCAGAGGGAGAGGTTTTACCATGAGAGTGTGTCACTGATGTTTTCCCCTCTTGTCTCCCACACCTGCAGCTCAAGGTACACCAGCGTAAGGCCGTGTGGAGGTCCATTGCAACCAAGGTGCGGGCTCTGGGAGTGTCGAACCGCCGGCGCACCCACTGCCACAAGAGGTGGGACGACATATCACGACTGGCAAAGAACGTTGCCGAGATGACACTGGGGATACTCCTCGCAGTGGCAGGTTGTCACGACGCAGCTTGACACCACTGATGTGCCGCATCTTGGCTGTGACACAGCCTGAGCTGGACACACGTTTGAAGGAGCATCAACAGCAAGCTAGGGGTGAGTATTCTGTGAAGGTTGATTTTGTCTGTGAGTGGCTGCATGTGTACCATGCCTGTACCTGCGCTGGTGTACGTGATGTGGTTACTGTGATGCAGTGGGTTGTAAGTGGCCCCTGTGCTGGGTGTGGCAGTCACGGATATTACATACATGCACTTACTGATGTTTTGCAGTCCTGGGAATTTCAATGGCATTGTGGGTGGTGTGCTGCAGGCCTGGTCCATTGGTGTTAGTGTTTGTACGCCCCAACATGCATGATGTTGTGCTGTCTGCCCATCACATGGCTCAGCTGTGCCGTGTTTAGATGTTTGTACGCACTGTTTGAGGTAGTGATGTGTGTCTGCATGGTGTGAATGCACGGGGTGGCCTGCAACATGTAGACTTTGTCATCCTCAGTGTTGCTTTGCTTGAATATGTTTGTCCTGTTGCTGTCACTTTGCTGACCCTACATGTCTCTCTGTTATGCAGCATCTCCCGTGGGCACGGAGGGACAGGGGACGGACACCAGTGGTGGTGAGACAAGCACAACAGCTGCACAGGATCCCAGTGACACAGATGTGACCAGCGCCTCGGAGGGGGATAGGAGTATGCTGGAGGAATCACAGCCCGAGACGCAAAGTTCAACATCATCTGATGACGGCGGTGGTGCAGACATCTTGGAGGACACAGGGAACGGAGAGTCTGCTACATCTTCCAGCACACAGCGTGCAGTGCCCACCCTCCCAGCCACTTCCTCTGTTGCTGCCCGTGTTCGCACCACAAAGAGGGGTAGAGTGTCCTTCATTCCAGGCACCGCTGCCCCTGCCCCTGTGCCCCCTGCTGCCATCAGTGCAGAGTGTGTGGACCTTATGCGCCAGCTGTGTGTGGGGCAGACAGGGCTCCTCAATGCATTGTCAGACCACGACCGCAAATTGGCACAGGTGTTAGCTTTCATGGAGGGCATCCATTCAGACGTGGGTGGGCTGCACCGCACTGTCCAGACAATGTCCTCCACAATGGCGGCTGCACTTCAACTGGCTCAATCTCGTAGTCCAATTCCAGTCCCTTTGGCCACCCCCATGCCAGTGGCTACGTCTGACGACGGTGACCACGCTTCACACACCTCAACGTCACGATACTGCACACGTAGCACACAGCAGCAGCAGCCCAAGCGGTCAAGGTCACAGACACCTTCCCCTACAAAGAGAAATACAACCCCAGAGCGCAAAGGGAAGAGTCCGTCAGGCGTTGCAAAGGCACATGATTCAAGGAGGAAGTACTCAGGGTCACAAGCCTCAGAGCAATCCCCGGCCACAGACTCTGTGGTCCCAAAAACGTCTCGCAAAGGCATGCAGACACTCTCCATGCCCACTGTGAAGGTGGGGCCTGGCAAGGCTACACATAGTAAGGTATCCAAGGCTGTTTCACCAACTACCTCTACTCCCATTCCAAGTCCAGTGAAGCAGGGACAGGAGGGCACTGTAGGGGGCACACAGGGTAAAGAGGGGATGGAGGGGCAGAGGCAATGCCAGGCTAAGCGTCCTTCTGGATCCAGCACATCCCCAAAGGGAGGTCCAGCGTGTGCACCTGCGGCAGCCTTGGTGCTGAGTGTGCCGTTTGTGTCCACACCACTTCCCATTGATACGAAGACAGGCAAGCCATTTAGAATCCCCAAGAAGTGGAAAGGCACCCCTCCACTGTCTCCCTCCCACACTGTGTCCCACGTCGGCCTGAGTCCACCTCCACGTGCCACTACACCACCTGGTCCAAGCAGCCCTCCAGCGTCCAAGGCCACTGATAGCTCTTCCTCAGCTGGGCGTCTCACTCCCCAGTCAAGTGGTCCAACTGTGCCCGACACACAGTCAGCTCCCAGTCAGACTGACAGCCAGGTCTGAATGTTGATCAATGTCACAGACCTGTCTCTCCCACACCGGTACCTGTGCTGCCCATCGTGTCACACCAGACTGTGTTGCTGACCATGGCGGAGTTTGGTGACACACATTCCCTGTGCAGCTTCTCATTGTCTCTGTCAGCACCTTGGACTGGCCACTGGCCTTGCAGTTTGCCCCCTGCCTGTGCAGCTTCTCATTGTCTCTGTCAGCACCTTGGACTGGCCACTGGCCTTGCAGTTTGCCCCCTGCCTGTGCAGCTTCTCATTGTCTCTGTCAGCACCTTGGACTGGCCACTGGCCTTGCAGTTTGCCCCCTGCCTGTGCAGCTTCTCATTGTCTCTGTCAGCACCTTGGACTGGCCACTGGCCTTGCAGTTTGCCCCCTGCCTGTGCAGCTTCTCATGTTCAGGCTCTGCATCTTGTGCCTTGGTCCTGTCTGATATTGTTGCCTATCAGTGCTATTTGTGAATAAAAACAGTTGCTCATGTTGTCAGTTGTGTCATTGTCCTTACTGGATTAGGCTTTTCCTGTATGTCTAACATTTACTGTGCCACATGCTCTGTGTGCCACTTCAACTGTGCCACTGGCTTGTTTGACTTATCATTTATTTTACAGGGGTGACGGGGACTTCAGTTCTTCATAACTCGGATACTTGTGGGGTCATTGATGTTGTTTTCGGTGACATACCAGACTCATGTTCCTTCCTTGTTGCTGTTGGCTATGTTTTACTGCATCCTGGTATGTGGGCACTGCAAACACATAGAGGGGTCATATACACGGGATTGCAGGCAGGCTGACCAGGCTCAACATGTATGTGCGTTCTTGCTTTCATGTATGCCTAGCAGTGTAGATGTGTAGTCATGTTGTGATGGGCAGTCATCCTAGTCACAACGGTTACTTGCATGGTGTGCATTTGGGTGGTCAAGGGTTGTACGGTGTGTTGGTTGTGGCTTTGTTGTGTGTGTTGATGTGTGTGTTACTGGCGTGTGACTCATGGCTGTGTGGGACTGTTGTGTGTTTGTGTGCACACACTGCTTGTTGTGCATTCAGTGCTGTGGGTGTATGTTGCCTTGTGCTGTCCTAGTATACATCCCCTGATGTACTGCTGTGTTTGCTATGTGTTTTGTGGTGTTGTGCATCTGTTGTGTGTTTGATGTGTCTGTGTTGTTCTGTGATGGTGCACTTCTTGTCTGTGTTGTGGTATGTAGCTCATGCATTTTTCCTGACTGATGAGGTGGTGCACTCCTGTTGTGTGTGTGCTCCCATTGCTTTCCCCTAGTTTGGCTGCACAGGTGCTGTGTGTTATTTTTATGGTTCTGTATGTGTTTCTGTTTAGAATTGTGTTTGCCATTTTTGTTTTGGTGCAGACGTTGGTACTGTAATCCCTGTGTGTGTGTGATGTTTGTGGATGCCCTCAGGGGGTTTGATTGTTTGTTTGTATCTTGTCTGGACATTATGTAGGCCCTTCTGTGTGTCTGGCATTGGGATTGTGTGCTGCAGATATGAGGGGGTATGTTTGGGGACTCCTACTTGTGTTTGGCAGTCATTGAGTGTGCCAATGTGCCCTGTGTGATACTCATGTGTACTTGCTGTTCTCTGTTTGACTTGAGGTCCTTCCTTTCATCCCTGTCCCTATGCATGGGTTACCTTGCTGTCTCCCTGAGTTGTTGCACTGAGGTGACTGTTGTTTGACTTCACTCACTGTGCCAGCCATGTGCTTGGATGGGGTGTGGATGTTGTTCTGGGTTCCTTGTCCTGCATGTGTCTGTTCACCTGGTTGTTGGTTGTCTCCTTGCCCTCCCATTTGTGTGCACATCATTCATGCTTTCCTCTATGTTGTGCTCCATTGCTGGTGGCATGTAGTCTGTGTATGTGGCTGTGTGTCGGTGTGGGGTATGTCTGTGTGAGTTGGCAGGGTGTGTGTCCAGTAGTCTGTATGTTCCTTGTGTGTATGTTCATTTTGTGCTTGTCTTCTGCTTTCTTGCCATGTATGTGGTGTTGTGGTGTGTGTGTGTGTTGCCCTGGGCCTGTGCCTCTGTGCTGTGTGTTAATCTACACCAAATGCTGCTGTGTCTGTCTCCCTAGGTGTTAGTTGTGTGCTGCTGGGTGTGGATTTAGGTCGCTTGGTGTTGGACATGGGGGTGCACAGGGGGGATTGGCATGTTTCTTGCTGTGTGCGGCGGAGCTGTGGGTGGTGGGTGGTGGTGGTGGCCTGGGGTCTTTCTGGCCTGTCCGTTGCTGTACATGCGTTCGGCTCCGAGTGGAGAGCTCCGGAGTCTCGTTTCACGCTCCGCTGTCGAGATTCCGCCGTGTCTGGATGGGCGGTTTCTCCCCTGCGGTTCGACGGGTTGTTTGGCGCATCCTAATTTGTTGAGCGGACGGGACGTCATTCCGCACGGCGGTGAGTCTCCATTGGCTCACACCAGCGCGGTGGTGGGCGCAATTTCATGGCGGTCGGCGTTGCACCGCGGAGGTCGGGAAATGGGCCATATTTGCCCTTCATAATATGGCGGCCGTGAAGACCGCTGCTGGCGGGCGGTAAGAGGCATTTTTCCGCACCGTCGGCACCGCGGTACTGACACCGACCGCCATCGTAATCGGCCCCTAAATTACTATTCCCACTTCAGTGACTATTAAGTCAGAGAAGGTGCTGGACATTGAAGATATAAAAATTACTATTCCCACTCCACTAAGGGGCCGATTCCGATCTTGGTCGGAGGCGCACCCAATACCATTCGGTCGGGAAAAAAGCCATGCGAAAGCCTGTTTCCCGACCGATCCGTACAGCACACCGAACGAGCAAGTACGATGCGCACAACAGCAAAAAATCCGGCCGAGCCGTACTCACCCAAACCAGGTCCTGTTCTCCGACCGAGGCGAATCCGGAAACGCCGAATCAAGTCGCACGGAAGGAAAAATGCAGCCCCGTCCGGCCGGACAAGTACGATGCGCTTCCCGTACGCGCCGAACCCGTCGCTACGCACGGCACGTTAAAGCATCCGGGAGAGGCGCACATAAGCTCCGATTCGCGCCACAACACGATCCACGGCTACGAGACGAACATGGCACCGACGAGGACGACGCGGAGCGACGAGGACGAGGCGAAGCGACGAGGACGACGCGAAGCAACGAGAAGGACGAACGACACGAACCAACCATGAATCCCTTCGTCCCGATCATACCAATATTCTACATCTACTACCGGAACAGGCACGGACGCGTACGGCTGCAGAAGGTAAGCCAGACACCAACCACAAAACACATACAACACGTACACGACACATCACACACATACACGGGGATGCTGAATATACTTACACCAGCAACAGCAGCACCATAGGGGCGGGATGCCCATCACCAATGCCACATATGCACACAGGGGCCTGAATGCGCACCACCACCCCTACCCAGGGGGGCTGGATGCCTACCACTACTACCACCCTCACCCAGGGGGCTGGATGACTACCACTACTACCACCCTTAGCCAGGGGGGCTGGATGCCTACCACTACTACCACCCTCACCCAGGGGGCTGGATGCCTACCACTACTACCACCCTTAGCCAGGGGGGCTGGATGCCTACCACTACTACCACCCTTAGCCAGGGGGGCTGGATGCCTACCACTACTACCACCCTTAGCCAGGGGGGCTGGATGCCTACCACTACTACCACCCTTAGCCAGGGGGGCTGGATGCCTACCACCACTCCACCCAGGGGGGGCTGGATGCCTACCACTACTACCACCCTTAGCCAGGGGGGCTGGATGCCTACCACTACTACCACCCTTAGCCAGGGGGGCTGGATGCCTACCACTACTACCACCCTCACCCAGGGGGGCAGGATGCCTACCACTACTACCACCCACACCCAGGGGGGCTGGATGCCTACCACTACTACCACCCTCACCCAGGGGGGCTGGATGCCTACCACTACTACCACCCTTAGCCAAGGGGGCTGGATGCCTACCACTACTACCACCCTTAGCCAGGGGGGCTGGATGCCTACCACTACTACCACCCACACCCAGGGGGGCTGGATGCCTACCACTACTACCACCCACACCCAGGGGGGCTGGATGCCTACCACTACTACCACCCATAGCCAGGGGGCTGGATGCCTACCACTACTACCACCCTTAGCCAGGGGGCTGGATGCCTACCACTACTACCACCCTCACCCAGGGGGCTGGATGCCTACCACTACTACCACCCTTAGCCAGGGGGGCTGGATGCCTACCACTACTACCACCCTTAGCCAGGGGGCTGGATGCCTACCACTACTACCACCCTTAGCCAGGGGGGCTGGATGCCTACCACTACTACCACCCTTAGCCAGGGGGGCTGGATGCCTACCACTACTACCACCCTTAGCCAGGGGGCAGGATGCCTACCACTACTACCACCCACACCCAGGGGGGCTGGATGCCTACCACTACTACCACCCTCACCCAGGGGGGCTGGATGCCTACCACTACTACCACCCTTAGCCAGGGGGCTGGATGCCTACCACTACTACCACCCTCACCCAGGGGGGCTGGATGCCTACCACTACTACCACCCTTAGCCAGGGGGCTGGATGCCTACCACTACTACCACCCTCACCCAGGGGGCTGGATGCCTACCACTACTACCACCCTTAGCCAGGGGGGCTGGATGCCTACCACTACTACCACCCTTAGCCAGGGGGGCTGGATGCCTACCACTACTACCACCCTTAGCCAGGGGGGCTGGATGCCTACCACTACTACCACCCTCACCCAGGGGGCTGGATGCCTACCACTACTACCACCCTCACCCAGGGGGGCTGGATGCCTACCACTACTACCACCCTTAGCCAGGGGGGCTGGATGCCTACCACTACTACCACCCTCACCCAGGGGGCTGGATGCCTACCACTACTACCACCCCCACTCATAGGATGGACAATGCATGACACAACAAGCACACCACAACCTAGGGAATGCAAGATAAAGACATCCCCCCACCACCATGACAAGCGTGTGTAGGCTGTGTCAAATGCCTACAACACCGAACATGACTTTGAACATACAATGTGACCCCCTAGCACATGTGCCACACATATATGTGTGTGGCACCCACAATGCAAGCAGCCCATGACCATTGTGGCAATGGGGCCTAAACCCCCATCATCACAGTGACCAAAAGGTAAGTGTGGGGTCCATAGCCGAAGCACATTTTGAACATTGTGGCAATGGGGTCTAAACCCCCATCATCACAGTGACCAAAAGGCAAGTGTGGGGTCCATAGCTGAAGCACATTTTGACCATTGTGGCAATGGAGTCTAAACCCCCATCATCACAGTGACCAAAAGGCAAGTGTGGGGTCCATAGCTGAAGCACATTTTGACCATTGTGGCAATGGGGTCTAAACCCCCATCATCACAGTGACCAAAAGGCAAGTGTGGGGTCCATAGCTGAAGCACATTTTGACCATTGTGGCAATGGGGTCTAAACCCCCATCATCACAGTGACCAAAAGGCAAGTGTGGGGTCCATAGCTGAAGCACATTTTGACCATTGTGGCAATGGGGTCTAAACCCCCATCATCACAGTGACCAAAAGGCAAGTGTGGGGTCCATAGCTGAAGCACATTTTGACCATTGTGGCAATGGGGTCTAAACCCCCATCATCACAGTGACCAAAAGGCAAGTGTGGGGTCCATAGCTGAAGCACATTTTGACCATTGTGGCAATGGGGTCTACACCCCCATCATCACAGTGACCAAAAGGTAAGTGTTGACAAAGAAAGAGCTGCAACTGCCAAACTGCATGGATCATTCCTGGTCACAGAACCAAAAACTCATCTGTGGCAAAGTAGTGTATGTGTCCCATTGCAACATAAATTGGGGGAGCCAAATACTGCAGTGCAAATGAGACATTCCTTTGGCCATGTGCAGACAAACAACACCCATGGGGGCTGAGACCGTCAACAGTCATCAATGACACAATGACAGAAGTGACCATCAGAATGCAGAACCACATATTTGCACCAATGGGCACACAAATGCAGATATCCTGTGGAGACAGCAGATGTGAGGTGAACAGATACCATACCATGGCAGCAATGGGACACACAAACCATGATCACTGTGCTGACCGATGACCTAGGAGTCCCAGGGACAGCAGGGGAAACACACCAAACAACATACAGCCAATGGCACACCCAAGATATGCCAATGCAGTGGTGCAGATGCACAAACACAAACAGGCAGACCAACACTGTCATCATACACAGCAGGTGAGGGGTGGGGGTGCCAGTGTCCCCAGGCAACCACACAACACATGAGGAGAGCTGAATACCAATCATACAGATGTGCATACACTGCCACACTAAGGTAACTCATGGATCCAAATCCCCTATGTGGGCAAGCAGGCATTGTCAGATGAGAGGGAGCACAAAACACACATGTCACACAGGCACGTAGGAACAACAACTGACACAGCAAGACACAGACACACCACAGCACCACCCCCAGGGCCCCCACAATGTGGTGACCCTGGGCTGAATAAAAATCCCACTGTGATGACAAAGCTAAATGTCGTTCACACTGTGAACCACAGTCAGGTGTCCTGAGCAACAAACTACCATCACACCTACACAAGCACAAATCAATCAGCATGGCCAGTAAGCCAAGGCCAACATGGAGGCAGGGGACTAGCTGGGCAACAACTCCCATCTGCACACACTCAAGACCACACCCCTCGACCTCTAACAATGTGCAGCAGTGAAGTACACATGCACTGGTGACATTGCACATGCACCCATGACTATTCCAGGGTGGTGGGTGGGAACCAAGGTGCAGAAACACATCACACATGGCCACTCAACAAGACTCCTGAATGTCTGACACACTGCACACTACGCTGTACATGGACATGACGGCGATACCACACCAACCAATGGGATCCCAGCCACAGTCACACACCAATGAAGAAGCCAAGGTCACCCACAAAGAACACACATAGACAACAACCAACATTGCAGCCCGGACCCTGAGGAGTGCCAGCAGTCACACACACAACGTGTCACAATCACTGAAAGATAACACGAACTGAAAATCACATGACAGGGGCAAACAACAAGTGCCAAGGGAAACCTGACTGTGACCCATCTGCGTCTGCACACAAACTCAGCCCTGACAGCAAACACACCTATGGGTGACACCCTGATGACCAGTAATGTGCCATGCACCCACATCACAGAGAACACAGGGAGAAGACTTTGGGGGAACATAGCTCAAGTCAGCAAGCATCACAAACAGGTACAACACTAGGGATCACAGCATGCGCAGATAAATGGAAGTGAACACACAGACATGCACATACAACACACACCTTGGGCGCAGGCAATGTCACACGTGTACACACTGCCATGAGGGGACTCCACTCCTGTGTGAGGAAAGCTGTGCCATATGTTGCCTCAGTAGGGCCCCATCATGTCAGCTGAGCACTTGGTCACACAATCAACAATTAGCACCAAATGAGGGCTCCCATCACATCAGCCTGGTCATGGATGTGCCAACGGAATCATCAGCACAGATCCAACACACTTGTATAGCAATGTTGCACTGACTACACGGATGAGTCCTTCCCCATTGATGCCCAAACCTGCATGTCCAGTGGAGATGGCAACACGGTCAGGGAAGTAGACAAATGCAACGATGGCAGGCACAACAGATGTGCAGGGGTGGAAGCCACAGATATGAAATTGCTAATGTAAGTAGGAAACCCATTGCCAAATACTGAACACATGACACCCTCAGATGCTGCTATTGATGACATGGATACACCACATGATAGGACACATTCCCCCTGGACCACATGGGTTCCTGCACAGTAACACTTCATAATCATGAGACCAGATATCACCATCACTGCAGCAAGGGCATGGTTAGCAGCACCAACAACATGTACATCTGAAGCATGAGCACTAGAGAAAAGAAAGTTGCTTTATTCAGCATATGTGTTGATTGAAAACGACGTCCAGAAAAAATAGAGCAAAGGCCAATGGCCAGTCCATTGTCAAAGTTCAAACAGGGTGACACTGGCAGATGTCACCCTACGCATGCCTGCACAAAACCAGGGACAATCCACTAGGAGGGGCAACCGGGGGCAGGCCAGGCACCGCAGGGACAGGATCAGGGCTCACCAGGGGAGTCAGGGAAGGGGTGGTGGGTGCTGGAGAGCCACTGACAACTGCAGTGGAGGTGTCTGACATGGTGTGTGCCGGCACAACTGGGGGCATGACTCAGATGTCGTGGGTGCCGGCACAACTGCAGTGGACCCTGCAGATGGAGTGGACAGGTCCGCCACTGCAGTGCCCAAGTCAGACAGGGCGGTAGTGGACTCCACTGCAGTGCCTACCTCCAGGGGAGGAGAATGGGGAACAGGCAAGGTGGGTTGGACAGAGGGGGAGGACACCCTCACCACATCAGTGGCACAGACAAGCGCAGCGGGGGTGTGGTGCTGGGAGAGCAAGTGGCAGGGGGAGAAGGCCTGATCCTCTTGGGGATGGTATATCTGTGGGTGGGGGAACCTGGGGCAGGGTGTGGTGGGGGCACCTGTGCAGTGGGGGCCTGAGGGATGGAGGACGGAGACCTTGTGCCTGAGCTGCAGGGCGGTGGCGGGGTCTTGCTCTTAGGACTCCGGGGGACTTGCGGGTGGGGGCCTCAGTCCGTCTGCGCCTGGGGGAGGGTGTCCGGGGGCGAGGGGCACTCTGCTCCGTGTGGGTGGGCTTCCTCTTCCCCCGGGATGCTGGAGCAGCTTCATCGGTGGGGAAGAGGCCGAGGTCACAGAGGAAGAGCTGCTGTGACTTTGGGGTTGCAGGTGAGGCAAGGGAGGGTGCTTTGGAGGGAGAGGGAACTGAGGACTGCGCAGTGCATGTGGATGCGTGTGTGTGTTCCAGGGCCCCATCCCCTGTGAGTCTGGCTTCAGTCCCCTGAATGTGCGTGCGTGTGCGTTTTGTCATTGGCGTGTGTGTCAGTGTGCTGGATGTGTGTGTGCTGGTGTGTGCCTGTGCCGGTGTGTGTGTGCTTGGGACGGGTAAGGTGCTGGGGAGTGTGGATGGAGCAGAGGCAGGAGGGGTGAGGGACCGTTTGAGGAGGGACACTGCTGCCGTCAGGGAGGAGTCCATGGACCTATTGCCCCTCTGTAGGTCAGACATGCCCGATGAGATGCCCTCCATGAACGACACCAGCTGAGTCAACAGCGCGGTGTGCGCATGGAGGACACTCAGCATGGCTGTCTGCCCTACATGGAGCTGGCGAAGGAGGTACACAGACTCCTCACTCAGGGCAGCAGGGGACACAGGGGCAGGGGTGCGGTGCCTGGCCCAAAGGAGACACGCTCCCGGACATGGGAGCCTCCACGGACCTGGGGAATGGGAGCCGATGGGAGGGCGGTGGTGGTGCTGGTGGTGGCGGGGACAGCAACACTAGCTGGGGTGTGGTGGCTGCTGACACCCGCCTCCACAAGGGAGTCATCCTCCGAGTTGCTCTGGTCCTCAGCTGAGGTGGATGCTGCTGAGGACTCCTCGGTGTGGCTCCCCTCGCCCTCCGTGCCACTGGGTCCCTCCGACCACTCCTCGGCTGCTGACCCAGTCTGGCTCTCTGGCTCCTCCTGGTCCGTGGAGCTGTCCCCTTCCGTGGCCGTGGATGTATCTGCAAACAATGGGGATACAGACAGACATCAGTCACCTGCACATAACGCACACACCACTGTGAGCACAGCACATCACAGAGCAAGCCCTGGCATCATTAGTTGTACATTGCTAAAAGTGCCCTAATTGAACAGGAGAAGTCAATTGTCAGTCTGATGCCAAGCATGGCACTCACATCCCACATGGCCTTGCACCCATCTGTCTGGTGTCTGTTGGATTGCAACACCCCAGTGTTGACACATGCACCAAGTACACAGTAGTTGGACAGTGCAGAGGACACGGTGTGGCATGTGGACATGCACACATCACAGCTCTTGCCACTGAGTCAGTACAGGTTTCCGGATGAAAGGGATGCCCAGAGTCAAATAGGAAATGCATGTGATGCATACCAGCGACAGACACCATGATGCACCCATGTCCTGATAGCCAGCGCCACTAAGGTGTGCATGTAGCACATGTCACTCCCCTGCAGGCTCACCAATCAGTAGACACATGCCATGGCGGAGGCATGACTGCAAAGTCATACATCACTGTCTCAGTGATGTATGACTTTGCAGCCAGACAACAACACTCTGCACTGTGTCACAATAGTAGGTCATGGGGAATGCAAGTCCTGGAGCTGCACAAGTGCACATGTACATCCCCCCACAACACATCCTCTTAACCCTCATCTGTCCAGGTCATACCTATTGGACATATGGTAGACCTGTGACACTACCCTCTGAACCTGAGCCCCTCACACTCTGCTGTGCATGGGGAACAGCTGCCTGAACTTCACATTCACATGCCCCAGTCTGCATGGGCAGCTGATCAGACACCTATGTGTCACACAAGTATCGTCTCCTATGGTCACATCTCCAGTGGCATGCTGAGCCCCTACCAAGAAACTCCACAGCAGTCCTGGCGACTAATCCACAGCACACTGACACAGAGGCAGACACCTGAGGGGTCAAATCACTGCGCACAATGTGTCAGCTGATACACGGGAGTGGGAGTACAGAGTGTATTGTATGGCCTGGAGTAGGCATGACTGTCCAGCCCCACATGAATGAGGGATGAGCCCTGGACTGTAGGCAGCTGGCTAAGTATGTGTGACACACGTCATATACATACTCCTGGGGCCCAAACATTGTTCCCACCCGCAGCATGGGTGTGTGCCAGATACCCCAGCCACATGTGGTGGATCAGCTCAGCAATTGGACCACAGATCAAAGTAACACGCTGAATACATGTCAGAATACAGGCATTGTGTAAGCAATGGACCCACCCATGATGCCCACCACAGAGTCAGGGAAACAGATGCTGTCTCCCACCTTGAGTCAAGCAAACTGCAAGGACACAGTCCTAAGTGACAGAATTCCCTGCATGTAAGGGCCACACCTGGGTATCAGATGAGGAGTGGGCAGTGCACAATAGAGGGACATGGCTCCTGGACAACATGACTGCTGTACTGTGGCAGTTTAACCAGGCCCGAGGAGGGCACATAGCATGTTAGACAGAGTTCACAGTGCAGTCTTTGACTCACCCCTCCTTGCTGCTCTCTGGCCTTCAGCTGCCCATCCAGGTCTGGAAAGACCACCGCCAGGATCCTGAGCATGTGGGGGGTCAGGGTCCGTGTTCCGCCCCTCCTGCGAGGAGGCGACAGCTTCAGCTGGACCCGTGCAATCCTCCGGGTCCAGCCCCGAAGGTCCTGCCACCTCTTTTGGCAGTTGCGGATCCGGCGCTTGTAGACCCCCACGGACCGGACAGCCCGGACGATGTCCTTCCATATCTCCTGCTTCCGATGGGCAGAAGCCTGTCAGGATGACAAAGTGATAAGGCCATTACTACACATGCAACATATCCGTGCATGACACAGTTGCATATACATGTCGCAATCACAGGGGCACATGGTGTACACAGGCAGTGCACGGCTGCCCATGGACAGTTTTCCAGAAGTCACTACATGGTATCATTGCATGGGGAGTAAAACCCTGTTCAGAAGCACTGTCACTGCACCATACCTGTCCAGTGCAAGTCACTACACACTATGGGGGGTGACAACTACTCAGTGAGCCTGCTAGCCAGTGGCGTGCAGACTCTCAGCCTTGCTAGTCAGACAAAATGCACATTCAGAAAGGCAGTGCACAGGACACTCACCTGCTCCCCTGGTGTCCCATACAGCTTGCTGTACTGTGGAAGTAGGCTGTCCAGCAGGGCCTGGTTCTCCTCAAGGCTGAAGGCTGGGGCTCTCTCCACAGTACGTGCCATTGCAGGGTCCAGAGGGGCAGAGACAGCAGCAGTGCAGTGGCAGATGTCGTCCTGGAGCATGTAGTGCAGGCAAGTGGGCTCTCAGGGGAACAGCCAGCAATATATATGTGCTGGAGAGGCAGATCCTGTCCCTTGTGTCCAAAGTGATAGGTCCAAGTCGTTTGCATCTTCTGAATCTGGCCAATCCATGGAATAGCAGCACCAAAACACGCCCACAGCATCCTTCAAATCTTCAACTTCATGACATACATGATTTTGCAACATTGTTGTGGGTGACCAACTGAATTCCCAGCAACCGACTCGTTCGAAATTCGAAAACGCGTCCGTTGCCAGGCAAGCCCATTGTCAATGGGTGCGCACCGATCGGTCCATTGCGGTACAACGCGTACAGGGGTACAACGCGTACCCGCACACATTGAAGGCAATGGGCCGGCCGGAGGCACCGATCGGTCCATTGCGGTACAACGCGCACAGGGGTACAACGCGTACCCGCACACATTGAAGGCAATGGGCCGGCCGGAGGCACCGATCGGTCCATTGCGGTTCAACGCGCACAGGGGTACAACGCGTACCCGCACACATTGAAGGCAATGGGCCGGCCGGAGGCACCGATCGGTCCATTGCGGTACAACGCGCACAGGGGTACAACGCGTACCCGCACACATTGAAGGCAATGGGCCGGCCGGAGGCACCGATCGGTCCATTGCGGTACAACGCGCACAGGGGTACAACGCGTACCCGCACACATTGAAGGCAATGGGCCGGCCGGAGGCACCGATCGGTCCATTGCGGTACAACGCGCACAGGGGTACAACGCGTACCCGCACACATTGAAGGCAATGGGCCGGCCGGAGGCACCGATCGGTCCATTGCGGTTCAACGCGCACAGGGGTACAACGCGTACCCGCACACATTGAAGGCAATGGGCCGGCCGGAGGCACCGATCGGTCCATTGCGGTACAACGCATCACTGTACATGTGACTGGCATAGGTCAGCATGCCTGTCTCAGATGGACATATGCCAGCCACAGATAGCTCCCAGGGAGTGAGGGGCACACCTACATCACGACAGCCTGTCCAAACCTTATCATAAGGCATGTAAGGCTGCATTTCCTATTGTGTGTATGTTGGTGTACATGTTGTCCTGTGGGTGTCACCTGTGGGCAGCCACCCCCAGGCTGTGCACGTGTTCATGGGGACAGGATCCTGGGTGTTACGTGTACGTGACCACTGTGATGTGCAACTGTTCATATCTGTGCATGTGTCATGGTCACATTTCACAGTGGTGTTTGTGTATGTCATGTCACATACCCCGTGAGTCCCATGTGGGACGGTATGTTTGAGCCAGGGTGTCCCAGTGGCACAATAGTGATGGCCCTCCACAGTCTTTGTGCATGTAGTGTTTACAATGTCTCTGATTTCATGTGCACAATGGGAGACAGTCTCCACATCCACGTTGTGTGTGCATGGACTCTGATGTTGTGCGTGTGTGTCACAGACGTCCATGTCTGTCCTGCCATGGCAAGTGTGGCCACTACCTGTGGGGGTCATGTTTGTTTTGCTGTGGTGTACACATGATACTCCAGGTGATGCCAGTGTCCATGTGGCATTACAGGGTCCCTGGGAATGTACCTGTCGTTGAGCTGTGGTGCCTGGGGCACATCTGTCCTCACATGTCACTGTGGGGGTGACTGTGACACGGCATCATGATATCCAATGGGCCAACCTGGGACAAATTGATGCCACCTGTAGGACCGTGTTGACAGATGTTGGCCATGTATGTACCATACATGTCCTTCCGGTACTGCACACTTCATGTAGTTGTGCCTCATGATGATGTATGTTGGGATCTTGAGTGTGTTCAATGCCGCATATGTGGGGTGACTGACGATCTTGCTTACTTCTCCTCTGCACTGCAGGGCTCCTGCTGTCCATCGGCCATTCCCAGACCTGGCAACGATGGTGGAACGGGACAGCATCCGACGGTACCGCTTCACCAGGCAGCTGATTGAGGATTTGGCAGTGCAGTTGTCCCCACATTTGCAGCCTGGCCGGCCGTATCCTACAGCGCTGACCCCCAAGGTGAAGGTGATGGCAGCCCTACACTTCTTTGCCACCGGTACCTTCCAACATACTGTGGCGTCTGCTGGTGGGATGTCACAGACCATGTTCAGCCGTGTGCTCCGCGATGTTTTGGCGGCAATGTTGCTCTTCCTGAACCGGTACATCTATTTCCCTAGACTGCGACGACTCACTGACGTGAAGAGTGACTTTTATGCCCTGGGGAGGATGCCGCATGTAATTGGCTCCATTGATGGGACACATGTGGCTTTGGTACCACCACAGGCCCAGGAGCAGGCCTACAGGAACCGCAAGCACTACCACTCGGTCAATGCACTGGTGGTGTGTCTTGCAGACATGACCATCACACACGTGTGTGCCCGTTTCCCTGGTTCAGCACACGATGCCTTTGTGATGAGGAGTAGTCGCATCCCCAGGATGATGGCACAGATGCAGAACCAGCGTGCCTGGCTTGTCGGTGTGTACTGACTTTGTGCCATTGTGTGTGATCTGATCTGTAGTATTCCGCCCACTTTTCCAAGTCAGCTGATGTGCACTTGTCTGTCCGTAGGTGACTCGGGATACCCCAACATGCCGTGGTTGCTGACACCCCTCAGGAACCCTGTGACACCTGCCCAGATGCGCTACAATGAGGCACATGGTCGGACCAGGAGAGTGATTGAGCGGACCTTTGGTCTCCTGAAGAGCCGCTTCCGCTGCCTGGACAAGACCGGAGGGTCCCTCCCATATGCCCCTGCGAAAGTGTGCAAGATTATCATCGTCTGCTGCATGCTCCACAACCTGGCAGTGCGGAAGGAGTTGCCTCTCATCCAGGATGACGATGACCAACATCCGCCACCTGTGGAGGATCCTGGCCTGGACCACGATGCCAGTGACGATGATGATGATGATGGTGATGGTGATGTCCGCACACAGCTCATCACCAACTTCTTTAGCTGAATGTGAGTATCCTGAGGTGTCATGTGAATGATGTGAGTTGGCATGATGTGTGGGTGGGGCTCTGGCGCTGTTGGAGTGTGTCCATGGGCTACTTGACTGGATGTGTGTTGCGATGTGTGGTTACAGGTGGGCTGTACTCCCCAACAGTGTTGACATGCTAACTTGGTTCTGGGTGGGTATCTTGTAACATGTATTGTGCATGAGTTTTGCTGTTCTGTCCTGTACTGCATTGCTTTTGACTGTGTGTCATTTCTGTCCTTCACAGGGTACTTTCAGATTCGTTTGGTCAACTGTGTCCACCGACGACGTGATTGCACATCCAGGCTGGTAGCTGTTGTGTCCCTACAGGTGATGTGCGCCACACCCATGGACTTCCTTCCGTCTACAGTTGTTGACTGTGTGCCCGCTACCAGGTGGGGTTACCTTGCATCTGTAGTGGTTACGGCATGTTGCTACTGTGTAATAAACCTGTGCTTCACTTAGTGATGTGCGTTGTCTGTGGTCACACATTTGACTGCCATTTGCTTACTGCACCTGTGGGCTACTTGACTACAACTGGGAATGGGTGTGGTGTCTGTGCATTGCACCGTCTTCCCTGGCAACATCAGTGTAGGCAATGAGTCAGATGGCCTAGGTGTGTATGTGTTGTGTAGCCCTGGTGGTGTGTCTCCCTCATATGTGTCACGTTGCCTTTACTCACATGCCTGTGTTGTCCTTGCTGTTGCAGTTCGCATACACAGTGTAATTTTGCAGTTCATCATCCCCATAACAGCACCCATGTTGGAATCACGACAGAGGCAAGTATGGTGTATTAGTGTGTTTATTGTGATACATTTGTGTTAATAGTGCATAGGATGGGTTGTGCTGTACATGAATCTTGCAATCCCAAGTTCCTAGGTGAATTGAAAGTCCGGGTAGACAGGATCCCCAGTATCGGGGCCACAGTTGTCTGACACATTGGTCCAACTTGTACTCCCCATGCAATGTGTGGGAGTAGTGTTGCCGTCAACAGGGTGAACAGTCTGTGCACAAAGGCGAACATCCAGAACAGGTTCAGGCTTCCTGGGAGTTGCGCTTGGCCATCGGCCTCTCACTTTTCCCTCCTCGGACGACCCCTCTTCTTGGGGGGGCCCTCAAGTGCAGGCTGCTGCGGTGCAGGGGACTCTCCGCCAGAGTCCTCCTCCCTCCCTGTGGCAGTTGCAGTTTGTTCGGCACCAGATGTTGTTGGCACACAGGGAGGTGTGGACTGGTTGCTGTTCATCTGGCGGAGGCATTGTAAAATGTCCCTGTGCACCGCCGTCATCTCATGCAGTACATCCCACTTGGACTCCACGCGGGACATGTGTGAGTCCACACGGGACATGTGTGACTCCACGTGGGACATGTGGGAGTCCAAGCGGGCATGATGGGCAGCCTGCTGCTGTTTGATGTCTCTGAGGAGCCCCACTACCTGGCTGAGCTCTCCGGTGCTGGACTGGTACGCATCAGCTATGCGTACCAGTTGTGGGTCGTCATGCACACCAGCAACGTCTGCAAGCAGCGACCTCTGTCTCCCACCCCTCCCACCACCCCTGCTGACATGTGCAGTGTGTGCAGTTGCACGCACAGATAACCCTGGTCCACCTTGGGGGTTGGTGGTGGTGGTGGTGTCCATGGCCCCAGGTTGGTCCAGGGTCACTGCGCTGGTGTTGCTCCTTATTCTGTCCATGTCGGCAGGGATGGTATTCGTGGTGACAGTCGTTGTAGGGGTGGGTGCAGGGAGTGCAGCTGGTGGTCCTGCTGGTGCTGCAGCTGGTGGTCCTGCTGGTGCTGCATGTTGACTTGCACCGGATGTGCCAGGTTGTTCATCGTCCGAGGAGGACAGAGGCTGTACGACGCCAGTGAGCTCGGCATCCTCTTGAGCCTGGGACTGGGACTCCTCAGCGTCTGCTGCTGTGTCCCCATCATCACCTGTTTTTGGGAGACACAAACAATGTATGTCATGTTTCTGCAGGCATCAGTGGTTGACACACATGACAGTTGTGACTGTGCCTCTGGGTGCGGGCCTGTACATTGCATTGTCCTAAGTCGTCACAGTCAGGGGTTGATATTGGTGTGGCACATTGTCCTGCATTATTTGGGCATTTCTATGTATTTTCTGGGGTGTGAACATGGTCTGCATTGCTTGTGTTTGGTTGACAGCCAGACCTCCTTCCCACCCAGCCAGCCAGTCAGTTATCCCACCATGGAACGTGCTTGCGTTGCAGGGAGTGGAAGTTGTCTCTCAGGATGTCAGTCAGTGGTGTCCTGCTGTTTGTTGGTGCACAGTTGGCAGCAGGGCCTTGTGCTCCCCACAGCAGTAGCCAGTGTCAGCCATCTTGTGAGTCCTTCTCCACTCCCTGTGATGTGAGCATGGTTCAGGGTGGTGTTGATGGGACAGTTGTGGGGGTGAGCTATGTCTGTGACTACGACTCCCATCATGCCATTGCCTCCACCCCACTTGCCAGCATTCCCATACTTACTTGCTTTTGTGTGGAGTTCAGTGGGTGTGGGTGTGAGGGCAATGGCAAGATGGCTGACAGTGGTGTCCTGCTGTTGGTTGGTGTGCAGTACCCAGCATGCCCTTGTGCTCCCCACGACACAGCAACAGTGTCAGACATCTTTGATGGGCCTTTCCACTCTCTGTGGGATGTGCATGCGTGAGTGTGAGCTTGCTGGGCCATGTGGTGGGGGATGTAGGGCTGTGAGTACGACTCCCATCATGCTATTGCCTCCACCCCCTTCCCAGCATGCCCATGCTTCCTTCCTTTTGACTCTGCTTCCCTGTGGGTTGGGCTGGCTGTGCTGACAGGATGGCTGGGAGTGTTGTCCTGGCAGTTGTTTGGCTAAGAGTCCCAAGAGTGTCCCTGTGCTTCACACAACATAACCCAGGGTGGTGGTGCTTTGTGGGATCTTGTGTTAGGATGGAGGGCATTGCATTCTACCAGGTGGGTACTGTGGAGTTTGTGTTGGGGAGGGTGTGAGGGGAGGTGCTGGTGACTATAGTCAGTGCTGCAAGTCCCCCTTCCCACCCAGCCAGCCAGATATCCCACCATGGAACGTGCTTGCATTGCAGGGAGTGGAAGTTGTCTCTCAGGATGTCAGTCAGTGGTGTCCTGCTGTTTGTTGGTGCACAGTTGGCAGCAGGGCCTTGTGCTCCCCACAGCAGTAGCCAGTGTCAGCCATCTTGTGAGTCCTTCTCCACTCCCTGTGATGTGAGCATGGTTCAGGGTGGTGTTGATGGGCCAGTTGTGAGGCTGAGCAATGTCTGTGACTACGACTCCCATCATGCTATTGCCTCCACCCCCTTCCCAGCATGCCCATGCTTCCTTCCTTTTGACTCTGCTTCCCTGTGGGGTGGGCTGGCTGTGCTGACAGGATGGCTGGGAGTGTTGTCCTGGCAGTTGTTTGGCTAAGAGTCCCAAGAGTGTCCCTGTGCTTCACACAACATAACCCAGGGTGGTGGTGCTTTGTGGGATCTTGTGTTAGGATGGAGGGCATTGCATTCTACCAGGTGGGTACTGTGGAGTTTGTGTTGGGGAGGGTGTGAGGGGAGGTGCTGGTGACTATAGTCAGTGCTGCAAGTCCCCCTTCCCACCCAGCCAGCCAGATATCCCACCATGGAACGTGCTTGCATTGCAGGGAGTGTAAGTTGTCTCTCAGGATGTCAGTCAGTGGTGTCCTGCTGTTTGTTGGTGCACAGTTGGCAGCAGGGCCTTGTGCTCCCCACAGCAGTAGCCAGTGTCAGCCATCTTGTGAGTCCTTCTCCACTCCCTGTGATGTGAGCATGGTTCAGGGTGGTGTTGATGGGCCAGTTGTGAGGCTGAGCAATGTCTGTGACTACGACTCCCATCATGCTATTGCCTCCACCCCCTTCCCAGCATGCCCATGCTTCCTTCCTTTTGACTCTGCTTCCCTGTGGGGTGGGCTGGCTGTGCTGACAGGATGGCTGGGAGTGTTGTCCTGGCAGTTGTTTGGCTAAGAGTCCCAAGAGTGTCCCTGTGCTTCACACAACATAACCCAGGGTGGTGGTGCTTTGTGGGATCTTGTGTTAGGATGGAGGGCATTGCATTCTACCAGGTGGGTACTGTGGAGTTTGTGTTGGGGGGGTGTGAGGGGAGGTGCTGGTGACTATAGTCAGTGCTGCAAGTCCCCCTTCCCACCCAGCCAGCCAGATATCC
Source organism: Calotriton arnoldi (assembly GCA_963921515.1). NCBI lineage: Eukaryota > Metazoa > Chordata > Amphibia > Caudata > Salamandridae > Calotriton > Calotriton arnoldi. The sequence continues at coordinate 39,816 of CAWUFW010008829.1, read as the reverse complement.
CACCATGGAACGTGCTTGCATTGCAGGGAGTGGAAGTTGTCTCTCAGGATGTCAGTCAGTGGTGTCCTGCTGTTTGTTGGTGCACAGTTGGCAGCAGGGCCTTGTGCTCCCCACAGCAGTAGCCAGTGTCAGCCATCTTGTGAGTCCTTCTCCACTCTCTGTGATGTGCGCATGGTTCATGGTGGTGTTGATGGGACAGTTTTGGGGCGGGCAATATGTGTGACTGCGACTCCCATGATGCTATTGGCTACACTGACTTGGCCAGCATACACAGAATTCCTTCCTTTGAGTGGTCTTCACTGTGTGTTGGTGTTGTTGTGGTGGCTACATGTGTGGATGTGTTTGTTAGTTCTATTTGTGCCACTGCCTAGCTGTAGTTGTGGTTGTGTTTGTACATGTGTTGGCACAGTTGGATGTGACTTTTTTGATGGCATGTGTTGTGTTTCTCTGACTGACATACACATTTTGGGATGATTCTGTTCTGGTTGCTGTGTGATTGCTATGAGTGCATGGTTTGACTCTCCCCTTGACAGTGATGTGTGTGTGTTTTGTGGCAGTATATTGTGTACATTTGTTGTGTACTCACCAGGCTCTGGGATGTCCTCTAGTCCATATATGCTCACTGGCGGTAGGATGGCCCGCACCTTCTCCTCCCAGGGCCTGAGGTATATTGGCTTGGCAGGAGGGCCACTGCCGGTGTGTTGGCTGTTGATGTAGTCTTTCTTCAGCATGTCTCCGTACCCTCCTGCGCACGTCATACCACCTGTTCTGGATGTCGGTCTTTGTGCGCCGACATGGTGATTGGGCGTTCACCCTGTTGATGATCCTCTCCCACATCTTGGTTTTCTGCGACATGGGGGTCTGTTGGACCAATGTGCCAAACAGCTGTGGCTCTACCCTGAGGATCTCGTCTACCAGGACTTCCAATTCACAATCTAGGAACTTGTGATTCTTCTTGGGGGGCATGGTGATGGGTGGTGATGGTGAGTGATGTGTGTGTTGGTGTGCAGGTGAGGGTGTGTGAGTGTGTGTTTTGCTGGGTGTATGTGAGGTAGGTATTTGTTGGTGTGCTGCTGGTGTGTGGCTTGTGTGAGGGATGAGCTGTGGGTGTGTGGTTGCTTTCTCTTGGGTGCTGGCAGTGGAATGGCATTTGCAAAGGCTCATGGTAGTGATTTGTGTCCTTTATATAGGTGGAGTTGTGGGTGTGTCTTTGTTCTCTGTCCCCACCCCCCCAGTATTTATTGGCTTGGTAATTGCTTGTTTGGCCTTTTTTTGGGTGATTTTTCCTTTGTGTTGTTTGTGTATGTTGGAAACGTTCTTGTGACCGAGTCGGACCCTGCATTGGTCTCGTACGGTGTTTTCCGTTTCGTTCACGCTGTGTTTGTGCAGTTTTCTATGCTGCGTACGCGTCGGTCGCGGTGTTTTGTGTTGCTTCGGCTCGGTTTTGTATGCGTGTCGGTCGTACGGCTTGTCCTCCGTCCGACTCGGTCGTGGTTTTCGCGCCTTGCATTGTACTTTGCGGTTTGGAGTTGGCGTGTACGTTTCGGTCGGATTTGTTCCGGGTGCGTGTCGGTCGGTTGGATTCGCGTGTTTTTCCGGCCGGATTGCTATTTTCCGTGCGGCTCGGTCGGTCGACTTGGTTTCGTTACGTGTCGGTCGGATTTTTCGCGCCTTGCATCGTACTTGGCGTGTCGGGCGCCACGGGTACGTGTCGGTCGGTATTTTTTCCGGATCCGAGTCGGTCGGTGCTTTTTCCGGCCCGAATCGGAATCGACCCCTAAGTATTAAGTCAGGGAAGGTGCTGGACATTAAACATATATAAATTACTATTCCCACTACAGTCAATATTAAGTCAGGGAAGGTGCTGGACATTAAACATATATAAATTACTATTCCCACTCCAGTCAGTATTAAGTCAGGGAAGGTGCTGGACACTAAACATATATAATTTACTATTCAAACTCCACCCAATATTAAGTGAAAGAAAGTGCTGGACACTAAACATATATATATAAATTACTATTCCCACTCCACTGAGTATTAAATAAAGGAATGTGCTGGACATTAAACATATATAAATTACTATTCCCACTTCAGTTAGTATTAAATCACAGAAGGTGCTGGACACTAAAGATATATAAATTACTATTCCCACTACAGTCAGTATTAAGTCATAGAAGGTGCTGGACACTAAACATATATAATTTACTATTCAAACTCCACCCAATATTAAGTGAAAGAAAGTGCTGGACACTAAACATATAAAAATAAAAAATCCCACTCTAGTCACTATTAATTCAGGAAAGGTGCTGGACACTAAACATATACAAATTATTATTCCCACTCCAGTCAGTATTAAGTCAGAGAAGGTGCTGGACACTAAACATATAAAATTACTATTCCCACTTCAGTCAGTATTAAGTCAGGGAAGCTTCTGGACACTAAGGGGCCGATTCCGATCTCGGGCCGGAAATCTCATCCGGACCGGAGCCGGACCCGGAGAGCATTTCCGACCGAATCGGACCCTAGCAGTCCGACCGAGCGAGTACGATGCGCACGCATGCTATCGGACTCGATTCGGTCGGACTCCCATTGAAGTCAATGGGAGCCGGTCGTACAATGCGTACGCGGCCTCCCATTGACTCAATGGGTGCGAGGCGAACAAGGGCGCCCCCTACAGCGGGTACGCATCAAAGCGGGTTGCGCCGTACATGCACAGGTAGGGGAGACCCATGGGTCCCCCATGTGTGCGACTCGCGCGGCTACGGCGTGCACAGGGAGTCGCGACACGGACCCCCAAAGTGCGGCTCCGACTGCTCTTTTGAGCCGGACGGCGCAAGTCAGTCGGACTGCTCGAGGCGCGCATCGTACTTACCTGGCTGGGGAACGTCTCCATTGCACGGTGCGAGTCGTGTCCGTGCGAGTTGGTCGGAGCGGTCGGCTTTCGCGAACGAGTCGGTCGGTGCGGTTGGGTCTCGACCGAGCTGAGTCGATCGGAGATTTCGCATCGTACTCGCTCGCCCGGACGCACGTCCGATTCGGTCGGGAAACAGGGCTCCGAATCGGATCCGGTAATGCCGAGTCCGATTCGGAGCCCTACCGGCCTGAGATCGGAATCGGCCCCTAAATATATATATTTTACTATTTAAACAACCTCACCATTTTCCCCTAATAACCCAACATCCCAGTACTAAAACAAACATATAATTTCCATTTTTAATTAACTTTATTTCTTAAAATTAATTTCAATTTTCTAAATTTTAATTTAATAAGTAATTTTATAATAATATTTAAAAACACTCCCCACCCTTATCCCCTAATAACACAACATCACACTCCTAAAAAAATATATAATTTCTTTTTTAAATTTCACTTTCTAATTTTTAAAAAATTGCAATTTTAAATTTTTTAATTAAATATGTCAATTCATATAATTATTTTTAAAACACTCCCCACCCTTCTCCCCTAATAACGCAATATCCCACTCCGAAAACAAAAATTTAATTTCGAATTTTAAATTTAAATTTCTTATTTTAAATTATTTTCAAAACTCGAAATTTTAATTTAATATGTAATTTTATACTAATATTTTTAAAACACTCCCCACCCTTATCCCCTAATAACCCAACATCCCGCTCCTAAAACAAAACATATATTTTATATTTTTAATTTAAATTTCGTTTTTTTAAATAATTTCTAATTTAAAAAAATTATATTTAATATGTAAATTTATACTAATATTTTTAAAATACTCCCCACCCTTATCCCCTAATAACCCAACATCCCGCTCCTAAAACAAAACATATATTTTATATTTTTAATTTAAAAATCATTTTTTAAATAATTTCTAATTTCAAAAAAATTAATTTAATATGTAAATTTATACTAATATTTTTAAAATACTCCCCACCCTTATCCCCTAATAACCCAACATCCCGCTCCTAAAACATATCTTACAAAAATTATTTTTATACAATTTCAAAAAAATATTCATACAATTAAACTAATAATAAATTAATAACAATACAGAAAATTTAAATATTTACAAAAAAATGATATTTTACACTTTCTATATATTTTTTTCGATATTTTTACAACACTAACAAATCGATATTATCTACTAACGATATTACTTATTCGATATTTTATACTTCGATATTTTTTAATGAAAATAAAAAACGATATTTTTTACTACGATATTCATGACTTTGATATTATGATACAATCGATATTGCAACTTCGATATAATTGCAATTCGATATTTATAATTCGATATTATGTCCATTTACCATCCAACAGGTTTCTGAATACTGACTTTCGGAATATGGAATTGTATTGGGGAGTTCCCGCAGCATATGCAGTTAATTGAATCCACACGTTGCCCTGATGAAGTTCCCGTTGGGAATGGAACGCGTTGGCTGAGCTTTTCGTATTGTTGATTTATGTATTTGTAATGAAGAACTGTTTTTACACTACTGTTGACTACTGGACTTCATGACCTGGCACCCCCCCATTTCAGTAACAACAATCTTGGATCTGGAGCACAGAGGCATCAAGCAACGGCTGGCATTGGGGTTGGTTGCGCAGGAACACTACGAATTGGAACTAGCGTGTGGTGCGGATACAGGGGCCCGCCATTGCTTTTGTGGACATGCATCCACAGGTGTGAGGAACTTTGATAGGGCTGGCTGTGAGACTCCTCCGACTCTGGCAGTTGTTGGTTGGAAGGTACCAGAGGCCAACAGGAGCAGCACAGGCAGCAGCTTTGTTTGCGGAGAGTTGTTGGTTCTCCGCTGTGTTAGGTACCATCAGCCTGTGGGCAATATGGGTCAGGATGCAGAGGATGGTTGTCCTTTTGAGCCTGTAGTGGGCAATGGCATCCTCTGGCGTTGAGTGTCTGAGACTGGTGCATTTTAGGAACATCCGCTGTCTTCTTCTGCGCTGCCTAGGTGGTAGTCCGGGGGGGTGGTTCGGGGGGTCCTGGGGTTGGTGGCGGTGGGTGTTGTGGCCCTCTTGGGTCTCCAAGCTGCATGATCATTGGCTCCATGGCATCTGTTGGTCTTCAGATGTGGCTCTGGGCTGGGCTCCCTTTCTACTGCAGGTTGTCGTCCTGCTTAACACCAGTAATAGGCAGGTGCTAAATCCCTGCTGCTAACGCGCCTTATCGCCTGTTTTTGGATCGCTTCGCCGATCTGGCTGGTCATTGAGAATATCGCAAAGTGGTGTTTTCGTGTGTTTTTGCACGGGAACGCCTACTCTGCATATCATTAGCGTTAGTTGTCGCTCTCATCCGTGGCGATGTTTTTTGCGGCAGCTATCGCTGGAAAACTGGCAATATTGGCAGTTTGCACCAGCTTGAGACTAGGGCGATAAATCTATCGCCACTTTTGCGGCACTAAAGTGTTGATAAATCAGCGATAAGTCCTTGAGAATATGTCCCTTAAACTTTTATTCTGAAACACTTACCAGTACATCTGGCGCACCATACAGCCTCCCATACTGTGCAAGGACCTCATCCACCAGGACCTCCAGCTCCTCTGTGGTGAAGGGACAGGCCCTGATGTTCTCAGTTCTCGCCATCACTGGGTCCAGAATACAGGAACAGCAGCAGTTGGTGGTGAAGAATGGCAGGCAGTAGTGTCTGAATGCAAGTGAAATGTGTGGCTCTCTCACAGAGATTTATAGGCCCCTGGGGTTGTTTCAATGGTACTCAGCTGCTGCAATTGGTCTGCCTGGTTAGCATTTTTCAATTGTATCCAATAACTGGGACCGCGGAAGCGGAGCACGCCTACCGTGAGTTTAAAAATTGTATTTCACTACCGCGATCGCGGTTCCCATTGGCTGCAATGGCATGGGCATTGGCTGTGGCACACCGCGGGGTCCATGTGGTCTCTACCGCAATCCTGCTTCTTTCCATTGTGGCCAATGACCGGACCCGCGGTAGCGGAGCATGTCTACCGCGGGTTTCAAAATTGTATTTCACTACCGCGATCGCGGTTCCCATTGGCTGCAATGGCATGGGCATTGGCGGTGGCACACCGCGGGGCCCATGCGGTCTCTACCGCAATCCTGCATCTTTCAATTGTGGCCAATGGCCGGGCCCGCGGTAGCGGAGCACGCCTTCCGCGGGTTTCAAAATTGTATTTCACTACCGCGATCGCGGTTTCCATTGGCTGCAATGGCATGGGCATTGGTGGCAGCACACCGTGGGGTCCAGGCGGTTGCTACTGCAATCCTGCATCTTTCAATTGTGGCCAATGACCGTGATCGCGGTGGCGGAGCACGCATACCGCACCTATGGACACATTATGCTCTAGCAATGGCAATAGCCAATTTTCATCATTGAACACTATACCTTCACATTGTATTACAGCACCTGTTTGAAGAATTGAATGCTAGTGTGACATTCAACTCACTGATGCCTACACATGTCATGTCAGTGCACATGATTACATGCATTGGCATGTACTTACTCACGTGTCACCTATGATATTTGTGTGCATGTACACAGATTTGGTGTGTAACGGAGTCTCATATTTGTGAACATGTCAATGTGTGAGATGGCTAATCAATCCACAGTAATGATGGACTGACCACATAATGTGCCTATTTCACTGTGCACATTGCTGTAATGATTTTGATAGTTGATCAGTCTACACACACTGTGCTCATTGTGTAGAAAAGTTGTGCTCTGTGTAACTTAAGCAAGAAGGTGTGGCAGGTACAGCAGCTATGTAGAAGTCAGCAGTGTTGCTGTTTCCAACATGTGCTGTGTCAACTACTCCCAGGGTTGGGGACACAAGATGTAGGAGTGTACCATTTACCATTCACCTAGTCAGATTCTGTTTTGGAGGTAGTCAGTATGTACATACTGACCACATGTACAACTACAAAAGATCAAGGTGTCTCTGCATGTGACTTGTGCATTAAGCTGTTGTTACAGTTCAGTCATTATTGGCGCTGCGTCAGTCAAGATGTAAAATGTTTGACACATCTCATAGGGGAATTAAATTGACATGTGTCCCCTTTCATATTATGTAGGAGACGACCAAAGGTGCATCGTCCGTTCCCAGTGCTGGCGAACATGGAGGATGAGGACATCATAAGGAAATTCCATCTGGATCGCCTTTTCCCTTCAAGACCTATGTGGTCAGTTGGAGCCCCATCTGAGGCCTCACAGAACCTATCCGACTGCTTTGACACCAACAGTTAAGGTGATGACGGTCCTGCATTTCTTTGCAACTAGTTCGTTTCAGTACACGGTGGCCATCGCCGGTGGGATGTCTCAAGCCGTGTTCAGCATGGTGCTACGTGATGTCCTGTCCGCAATGATGACATACAAGGACTGCTACATCTACTTCCCAAGGAGACAAGAATTGGCAGGTGTGAAGGGTGATTTTTATGATCTTGGACACATACCTAATTTTGTTGGCGCCATTGACTGCACACATGTTGGCCTAGTTCCACCACAGGCACGTGAGCACATCTACCAGAACAGGAAATATTTCCATTCCATTAATGTGCAAGTGGTATGCCAAGCGGATATGATTATCTCCCATGTCTGTGCCTAATTCCCCGGTTCTGCACATGACTCCCACATACTGCGTAACAGCATCATCCCACAATTGATGGCAAATCTGCATCCGGAGTGTGGGTGGCTTGTTGGTGAGTATGCAGAGTCAAGTAGTGTGCTGTATGTGTGACATGCTGTTCTCAGCTACTGTTTATATTAGTAAATTGCTCTCTGTATCTCACACCTAGGTGACTCTGCGTATCCCAACCGGCTTTGGTTGCTGAGTCCACTGAGGAATCCAAGGACCCCAATTGAAGTCCGCTACAATGATGCACATGAGAGGACACGTCGTGTGGTGAAGCGTACTTTTGGACTTCTGAAGTCTAGATTCCGGTGTCAGGACAAGAGCGGAGGTGCACTACTCTACTCTCCCCAAAAGGTGTGTCAGATCATAGTTGCATGCTGCATGCTCCACAACCTGGCCTTGCGCAAAGAGATCCCCCTGCTCCTGGACGATGATGAGCAGCAGATACCCCCCTGCAAACCCATACATGCCCAGTGACGACGATAGTGGAGAAGAGGAAGGTGTTGACCTGCATCAACAGCTCATCGACAAATACTTCCCTTGAGTGTAAGTGACATTGTACAACAGTTTCTCGCCTCAATAAATCACGAAAGTGATCAGCTGGCGATTCTTCAGGACCGAGTGAATAATAAAAAACTATCTACAGTGGGTGGCAAGGTGCAACGCTACCTACTAATTGCTCTACCCGTGGGTCATTACCCCGGAGAAAAGGCAGCCAACCTCTTCCAGGTATCTAATTCTGCCTCATCAGTTAGCAGCGGAGTATGGGGACACTCAATGTAGTGTCTCTGCTCCCACTCGGAGCCTCGTGGCTGACCTACCCGCTCCCCTGCAACCAGGAAGGTCACATTACAACAAGACATTTGCCCCCCTCTATTTCTTTTAATCAGGTTGGGACCCTTACAGAATAAAATTCATCATAGAGGCTTCCTTTACCTGTTTTATATTCACATCCCACATCTACACGTACCTAGGCCCCTCACACCCACGGCACCTATACAGCGAGGAACAAAAGATCTCCGATAAAGAGCCCCTTTATGGGTGCCCGTCGAGCATTGCAGCGCTGGCCCGACGAGGAGCAGACCCATATGATGAAGCATGACACCTAGCTTGCTGGGTGTGTGAGGGTCCCAGTTCCGACAGGTGGTATTCCCCACCTCCTCACTACCTAGAGTATACACAAGGTGGCTAATATCCCACCTAAGGAACTCCGTACCTTTCTGTCTCTTGGCTTAATTTAGGGCATGTACGTTGGACCTTCATCAAGCCCTTTTCGTCCCTCCTTTTGTTGACATTGTAAAACAGTGACATTGTCTGTTGTCTTTGATAGTAGTGGCAAGGCATAGATGATCTTTTTGACTGCTGGCTGTTGTTGGCTCTGTGCTAATGGCTGATGTGTGTGGCACAGGGTATTTTTATCCAGGTACCTCATGTCTATTTTGATGTTGTTGCTCATTGTTATGTGTGCTGGTTTTTGTACGTTGATGACTAGTGGTGTGTTTTAGCTGTAATGGCATCACCTGACAAGGAAATCTCATGCTCTTGTGTCTTTCTAGGTTCCTTCACCCTCTCAATGCCTCGTCACAATCAGAGCTTGTGGTACATTCGATTCTGAGTTGACGTACATACTGTGATAAACATGGAGGTGACACAAAGACATAGGTGTGTAAAGAGTGTTTATTTACAATAAGTATTTGTGACAGAGAAGTGATTATTTACAAAATTGTGCAAAGTGAATTTATGAGTTGTCAGTGATGGTAAATGAGACAAATAGAGTAGTCACCACATTGATGTAGTCACACAGTCCAACAGACTCCTGCCATCAACATGGCAATGTGGGTAAGGATAGTTAACAAAGGCAATGTCAAGGGGAACACAGGTGCCATCATGGCTGGCTCAGCGACTTGCGTTTGGATGGTGCATTGCCAAGTGATCCTCCCCTGGTGTTTCTCGGATGGCCCCTTGTGCGTTTGGCAGGGGGGGCCTCTGCTGCAGGCTCAGCGGTGTCTGAGGAGCCATTTTGTTGCAGCTCACCCCTCTCGGTGGCCCCAGCTGAGGTGGTGGGAGTATCACTAGGCGGGCCACTGGAGGGGGGTTGAGCCATCAATTGGGCTGCATGTCTGTCCCTCAGAACACCCACAAGCTGGCCCATGAGGTCCACAAGTTGGCCCATACGTGCGTCCATGGAACTCAGCAGCAGGCGGAGCTCACACACTTCTTCACAACCTGTCCCATCTGTCCCTGGTTCTGTTTATATGCCCCAAGGACTCTTGCGATGGTGGCCAGGGCTTCGGTCTCAGTGTCCTCCTGTATTTTTCCCCCAGTTGCCCTCCCACCTGACCTGCTGACACGTACCTGTGGCGTTGGCACTCGACGCACCTGCACACTCTCCCTGGCATCCTCTGATTGTGTTGTGGTGTTGGTAACCACTGAGGCAGGGAGAGTGTTGCAGGCAGCAGTGGTGATGGTGGTGGTGGAGGCCGTACAGGTTGTCGTAGCAGGGGTCAGCGCTGTTGTTGTTGCTGTGGTGGTGGTGGTGGTGGGGACAATGAGGGCCTGAGACGTGGTGCGCCCTGGCAGTCCGGATGGGCCAGGGTGTTGCTCCTCATCCGAGAAACGTAGGGAGTCTGCATCCGAGAGTTCATGTTCTGGGGCGGGGGGAGACAGGCTCTGCAGGTTGGTGGTGTTTTCTGCTGCAGTTGCTTGTGGATCTCCTGCTGAACAGAGGTTAAATGGTCATTGAAGTACACTCCACAAGCTTGGTGTTAGACTTTTGGATGTTACATTTGATACACCAAACACTTTACATTGCAATTACTTGGTATGGCTGCAAGATACTGAGCATCATGACATGATGTTGAGGTACATATATTACTTGTCCCTGGTGTGACATGTAAATTGAAACCATGTGTCACGTACAGATTGTGTGATTACAAGGACATGTCATCATCTGACAACTTGCGGCACATCAACTTTATGTAATGCGTCTTTTTTGTTTGCTCTTCATGGAATCAATTTCAGCTAAGCAAGAACTAGCCATTGTAATGTTATACATACCTTTTTCATATCATGTACTTTACTTTGTTTGTGAGATTGACCATGCATGTTTTGTGCTCATATGGGCCTTCATGCTCTGACACTATGGCACTTACACATTGTATTCTGTGCTGGGCATGATTGTGCCATGAATTACTTTCACATGTGACTTGGTGAGTCAAAGTTTAATTTCTGTGACAGTTACGTGCGCTTAGCTGTCTGCACACTGGATGTGTCTTTTGGAACTATGCCAAGTTGGCTGACATGTGAGTGTTGGTGTGTTCATATGGCTCCATGCATTTTGAGAAGGATGGAAGGGTGCATACACTGACTACCTACCTGTTCGGTGACACAGTGGAGGGAAATGGCTGCCACATGGATGTGGGTAGGGGGAGTGCTCCATCCTGCTCAGCTGTGGAACAAGAGGGCTTGGTGGGAGTTGTAGTGATGGCTTCCCACCCACAAACACCCCTCCCTGTTAAGAAGGCTACCTACCTGTTAGGTGAAGGTGAGCAATACAATGGCTGCCACATAGTTGTGGGTGGGGGAGTGCTCCATCCTGCTCAGCTGTGAGACAAGGGGGTCTGGTGGGATTTGTAGTGATGGCTTCCCACCCACAAACACCCCTCCCTGTTAAGAAGGCTACCTACCTGTTACGTGAAGGTGAGCAATGCAATGGCTGCCACATGGCTGTGGGTGGGGGGGGTGCTCCATCCTGCTCAGCTGTGAGACAAGGGGGCCTGGTGGGAGTTGTAGTGATGGCTTCCTATCCACAAACACCCCTCCCTCTTAAGATGGCTACCTACCTGTAAGTTTGATGAGTGCAATGACATGGCTACCACACGGTTGTGGGTGGGGGAGTGCTCCATCCTGCTCAGCTGTCGGACAAGGGGGCTGGGGGAGTTGTAGTGATGGCTTCCTTCCCACACACAACCCTCCCTGTTCAAGAAGGCTACCTAGCTGTGAAGTGGAGCAGAGGAAGGGAATAGGTTACACATGGCTCTTGGATGGGGAGTGTTCCATCCTGCTCAGGGGTGAGACAGGGAGGGCATGAGAGGCTACCTACCTGTTACTTTGAGGAGTGCAATGAAATGGCTGCCACATGGTTATGAGTGGGAGGAGTGTACCATCCTGCTCAGCTGTGGGACAAGGGGGCCTGGTGGGAGTTGTAGTGATGGCTTCCCACCCACAAACTTCCCTCCCTGTTAAGAAGGCTACCTACCTGTTAGGTGAAGGTGAGCAATGCAATGGCTGCCACACGGTTGTGGGTGGATGGAGTGCTCCATCCTGCTCAGCTGTGAGACAAGGGGGCCTTGTGGGAGTTGTAGTGATGGCTTCCTACCCCACAAACACCCCTCCCTGTTAAGATGGCTACCTACCTGTAAGTTTGATGAGTGCAATGAAATGAGCTACCATATGGTTGTGGGTAGGGGAGTGCTCCATCCTGCTCAGCTGTGGGACAAGGGGGCCTGGGGGAGCTGTAGTGATGGCTTCCTTCCCACACACACCCCTCCCTGTTCAGATGGATACCTAGCTGTGAAGTGGAGCAGAGGAAGGGAATAGGTTACTGTAGTGATTGAGTCCACGAAGGTTGGTATGATTCAAGTAGATTTATTGAAGATTAGAACAAGACCATAACAAGATCATATCAAGACCCCACCAGGAGCAGCCAGCATGCTGCTCAGCCCAGCCAACTGTGAAGGTTTGACTCCTCACATTCCATAAGATGACATCATAGCAAGGTTCTACAGGCAGAGCATGAAAAGCATTGAACTCAGGATATAACATATCCCCCTTTCTCCCAAATGAACAAAAGAACACAATGAGCGAGAAATAGAGAAGAAACCAGAAAGAGAAAACTTAGAGGAAACAGAACCGCAAAACACTCTAAAGAGGAGCAACATCAGGTAACAGAGAAGAAAGGAAAACAGACATAGAAACCATCCTCCCTTCTTACACAACAGAAAAGAAGAAAAAGCGACAACGCCAGAGAGAGAAAGAAAAGGAAGCACAAAAGACTGCCCCAAAGCACACCCACTGGCCAGAACAGGAATGAATGAAGGCTGAAAATGGAAAACTAACAGAACACAGGGCTACAGGCTGCGACGGACGCAGGGGAAGGAAACACGACAGAAAGGCAGAGGAAAGCCCAGAATCCACAAAAGACACGAGAAGAAAACCTCAAAAGGAAAACAGAAATGAAGAGAGAAACAAGAAAGATGAGGAAGGATAGAGGAAACTCCTCACCAAAACACCATTATCAATACATAATGAAGCATATAATATAAAGATAACAGTGTATATGAACAATAGCAAGTAAATAAAATCATAACAAACATAGCGTTACTACCCCTAGTGGTGATGACACAAAGAAAACGAAAAGGGGTTGAGTGACGTGAGCAAACAGATATGGGTAAGAACGTTGTGCACAAAACTGGTAATGCTCCCCATACACATCTCAGTGTAACGACCAACTTTGTGTGGAAAAACCATACCGTGCACTGTAGTAATGTAACTGTGTTAATACAGCACATATGAGTAGGTACTCATGACAAAACCCATATACTTAATGCAAAGGGCTACACCTTGCATAGCTCCCAGGAGGGAGGTAGAACAGAGTTGTGCACACCCTATGTAGGGTAAACAAATAAGACGAGAGGTGTCCGTGTATGGACAAATAGTGTGAATATACTACACTGTGCACTGAAGCAACATAAATGTCAGCTTTTCGGGTAGGAACCCGTGACTAAAATGTGGGTAGGAACCCGAACACATGGGTAGGGACCCATGACTAATCTCTTGAAAAAGAGATGCGTAAAAGAATTGAAATAAAACTGTGTACAAGAAAACAGTGAGCAGATGGGACTTAAACCCATTGGAGGCAAATGGGACTAAAAACCCATTGCAATCCCAGTGTAGGGGAACAAGGAGCATGTAAAAAGAACAGTAAACAAATGGTAAAACATTTGTAACAGAAGCAGAAATGTAATGACATAGACCTGTGACACACGCCGGTGAGCGACTACTCACCCGAGTAACAACTGCCTGGAAAATCCCTTCTGGGAAGGAACATAACATAAACGTGCCAAGAAATGAAAATGCAAGAATATGCTGTAAATAATAAACAACCCCCTGACACTGAGTAATTTTAAAAAAACAAGAAAAATTGCATTTTCCTTGTAAGTTTCGCAACCTAACGAAAAAGGAGGCAAACTTTAAACTGAAAATCAGAGTAGAGATCCTTGAGGAAAACCAACCAGACAATGTACATCCTCGTCGCAATAATGTGTAGTGAGGAGGTCCACGCATGAAGTAGTAATTCAGGATGTTTTATTCATGAAGATAACAAGTAGTATAGTTCAGGACATCAAGTAGTTAAGATGTAAAGGAGAGCCCCACCAGGAGCAGCCTGTCAGCCGCTCAGCCAATGCTCAACTGTCACTTCACCTCTCTGTGTCTCAACATTCCGAGGCACATTATGACTACAACATTCTATTGGGCACAGAGCACAGGCACTGGGCTGAGAAGGGGGTGTTGAAATACATTACATTACAAATGCAGGATACTACATATACACATGGCTCTTGGATGGGGGAGTGTTCCATCCTGCTCAGGGGTGAGACAGGAGGGCATGAGAAGGCTACCTACCTGTTACTTTGAGGAGTGCAATGAAATGGCTGCCACATGGTTATGAGTGGGAGGAGTGTACCATCCTGCTCAGCTGTGGGACAAGGGGGCCTGGTGGGAGTTGTAGTGATGGCTTCCCACCCACAAACTTCCCTCCCTGTTAAGAAGGCTACCTACCTGTTAGGTGAAGGTGAGCAATGCAATGGCTGCCACACGGTTGTGGGTGGATGGAGTGCTCCATCCTGCTCAGCTGTGAGACAAGGGGGCCTGGTGGGAGTTGTAGTGATGGCTTCCTACCCACAAACACCCCTCCCTGTTAAGAAGGCTACCTACCTGTAAGTTTGATGAGTGCAATGAAATGGCTACCATATGGTTGTGGGTAGGGGAGTGCTCCATCCTGCTCAGCTGTGGGACAAGGGGGCCTGGGGGGAGCTGTAGTGATGGCTTCCTTCCCACACACACCCCTCCCTGTTCAGATGGCTACCTAGCTGTGAAGTGGAGCAGAGGAAGGGAATAGGTTACACATGGCTCTTGGATGGGGGGAGTGTTCCATCCTGCTCAGGGGTGAGACAGAAAGGCATGAGAAGGCTACCTACCTGTTAGTTTGAGGAGTGCAATGAAATGGCTGCCACATGGTTATGAGTGGGAGGAGTGTACCATCCTGCTCAGCTGTAGGACAACGGGGCCTGGTGGGAGTTGTAGTGATGGCTTCCCACCCACAAACACCCCTCCCTGTTAAGAAGGCTACCTACCTGTTAGGTGAAGGTGAGCAATTCAATGGCTGCCACATGGTTGTGGGTGGGGGGAGTGCTCCATCCTGCTCAGCTGTGAGACAAGGGGGCCTAGTGGGAGTTGTAGTGATGGCTTCCTACCCACAAACACCCCTCCCTGTTAAGATGGCTACTTACCTGTAAGTTTGATGAGTGCAATGAAATGGCTACCATATGGTTGTGGGTGGGGGAGGGCTCCATCCTGCTCAGCTGTGGGACAAGGGGGCCTGGGGGAGTTGTAGTGATGGCTTCCTTCCCACACACCCCTCCCTGTTCAGAAGGCTACCTAGCTGTGAAGTGGAGCAGAGGAAGGGAATAGGTTACACATGACTCTTGGATGGGGGGAGTGTTCCATCCTGCTCAGGGGTGAGACAGGAGGGCATGAGAAGGCTACCTACCTGTTACTTTGAGGAGTGCAATGAAATGGCTGCCACATGGTTATGAGTGGGAGGAGTGTACCATCCTGCTCAGCTGTGGGACAAGGGGGCCTGGTGGGAGTTGTAGTGATGGCTTCCCACCCACAAACACCCCTGACTGTTAAGAAGGCTACCTACCTGTTAGGTGAAGGTGAGCAATGCAATGGCTGCCACATGATTGTGGGTGGGGGGAGTGCTCCATCCTGCTCAGCTGTGAGACAAGGGGGCCTGGTGGGAGTTATAGTGATGGCTTCCTACCCACAAACACCCCTCTCTGTTAAGATGGCCACCTACCTGTAAGTTTGATGAGTGCAATGAAATGGCTACCACATGCTTGTGGGTGGGGGGAGTGCCCCATCCTGCTCAGCTGTGGGACAAGGGGGCCTGGGGGGAGTTGTAGTGATGGCTTCCTTCCGACACACACCCCTCCCTGTTCAGAAGGCTACCTAGCTGTGAAGTGGAGCAGAGGAAGGGAATAGGTTACACATGGCTCTTGGATGGGGGGAGTGTTCCATCCTGCTCAGGGGTGAGACAGGAGGGCATGAGAAGGCTACCTACCTGTTAGTTTGTGGAGTGCAATGAAATGGCTGCCACATGGTTATGAGTGGGAGGAGTGTACCATCCTGCTCAGCTGTGGGACAAGGGGGCCTGGTGGGAGTTGTAGTGCTGGCTGTCTATACACATGCCCCCATGGAAATATTGCTGGGGTGATTCAGAGGAAGGAAATGTTAGATCTGTGAGACATGTGTTGGGAAGAGTATATTGTACATAAGTGCATTTGTGTTTAGGAAGTGTAGCTTTCTAGTTGTGCAAGACAGTACATAACAGTGTAATGGAAGACATTTGTTGGTACTCACTAGCCTCCACTCCCGGGTATTCCTGTGAGACTCTCTGGATGCAGTATGGCAAGCACCTTCTCCTCCCATTCGTTGAGTGTTAGTGGTGGAATGGGAGGGCCACCGCCAGTCCTCTGAGCCAGCTCATGGTTCTTGTTGGCACGCTCTTTCACCCTGCTCTTGAGGTCATGTCACCTCCTCTTGATGTCCTTCAGGGTGCGTGGGGTGGTCCCATCTGCATTGACTTTGTTGACTATCCTTTCCCACATTTGATTTTTTCTGGCTACTGGTGTCTGTTGGACCATGCTTCCAAACAAATGTGGATCTACTCTGATTATCTCATCTACCATCACTGACAACTCATTGTCAGTGAATTTGGGCATCTTCTTCTGTGCCATGGTGTGATGTGCAAATGGGTGAAAAGTGCAGGTGTGAAGGTGGTGGTGGTGATGTGTGTGGTGTGTGTGTGGTTGTGATGGTGTGATGTGTGCTGATTTGCCTCTCCTTTGTGCTGTGGGGTTGGGCCCTTCAGTTCTGGAGTTGTGCAAAGGATTCTGGGCAGGGAAGTGGCTGATTTTATACTCAACTATGTGGGTGGGTCAAAATGGAGTATTGATGTCAGGTGTGTTGTCTGGGTTGACCTGGGATTTGTATTTTTTACTTGCCATGGGGATGTGTCATTGGGGTGTGTTAGATGTTTTTTGAGGCTGAGCCAGATATACAGCCACACTTGGTAGCCTTGTTGTGTGGTTGCTTTCGACCGCCATTACTCTTTCCGCGTGATCCTGGCGGTCGGAATGCAATACTCCTTCCGCCGGCTCTCCCATTCATCATTTGTTGCGATCGCGGCGGTCGGAAACAACTGATTGTTCCGCTGGCACCGCCATCGTATC
Source organism: Calotriton arnoldi (assembly GCA_963921515.1). NCBI lineage: Eukaryota > Metazoa > Chordata > Amphibia > Caudata > Salamandridae > Calotriton > Calotriton arnoldi. Next base: position 22,640 of record CAWUFW010008829.1, on the reverse strand, counting down.
GTAATTTCACTTGCGGTCATTCCGCTGGTCGAACAGCGGTTTTTGGTCTTTCCGTGGCAAATCCAACCGCAGTGGACGGATTTTCAGCTTTTCCGGACGTTCCCGGCGGAGTTTCGTGGAATCCAGCCGCCGCGGTTGGATTTTTCTGGCAGTGCATCCTAATCTGACCGCCGGTTTTGCCGCGGTACATGCGAACGCTTAATTTCCGCTACCACGGCAGTTGGAGTGCTTTTCCGTCCGACATGGTAATCACCCCCACAGTTCGGTCGGACTCCCATTGACTTCAATAAGAGTCTGTGTTCCGACTGACAACACAGGCTCCCATTGAAAAAAGGGATGGTTCCGGAAAACCTTGCACCCTGTAGCAAGCACCCCATGGTGCCTGCCACACTGTGCGTGGTTGTAAAGAGGGGTCCCATGTGTACCCCGACGGGCCCCAACTGGAGGCCTCGGGGTGAAGGGGGGCCTACTACAGGGCCCCTAAGTCTGTTTCCGACAGCCATTTCGTGTCGGACAGACCATTTCGGAAAGAGCTGTCCGAATCCGACATCGTAATACATCGGTCGGAAATGCGGTCCATAGACCTGTACGATTCGGCTCCGACCGACTCAGAGTCTTTGAATGGCGGTCATAACCAAGTCAGAAATGCTGAACGGTTACCTTCTATCGTAATCGGTCGGTCGGAAATGTTTCCGAGTCGGTCAGAAACATGAATTCCGACACAGGTTAGGAAAATCCGAATGCCGTTCGGAGCCTTTCCGACAGACATCGTAAAGAGGCCCATAGTTGTTAAAAATATAAATCTTTACTTACATCAAAAACACAAACACAAGAAGGAAAAGTACTGTAACCTTTAAATAAACATATGATTTGTAAAAAATATGGCCTTTCACAATATCGATTACAATAATATTGCCAAAATAATTACATTATGATTAATAAACATACAAAAATGTATTTTTATGTTAAACAATTACAATAAACATTAAACAATATATACACATGTTTGAATAAAAAAGCAAAATATAGTACATCACCAAAATAATGATAATTTTCACCAATGAAACATATAATTAAATAGATAACAATATAGGCAAAAAATATTATTTACATAAACTACAAACAATTATACAACCATCTAAATATTCATAGACAAAAAAATACAATAATGTTCAAAACGATCAAACTTCATATTAAACATTATAAATAAAACCAAAATTAACATTTACCATAGAAGGACATAGCTGATAAAACAAATCAAACTAAAACTAACCAATAAAATCAAACTATACAGAAACTTAACCAATGAAATCACACAAACAATTGAATCAACAATATATCGAGCACACAAAATGTATCAACTTAATACTTCAGAAATGATAAAAGCTGCAAGACGATGTGGAAACTATGCCGGATTCTCTGATCATACCCTTAAAAAAGAAATAAATACATCTCGACAACTACCTTACAAAGTAAGTAAAAATATATTTAAACTAAAACTTGCTTGTAATTGAAATTAAAATTGTAAAATAGCAAATAATTAGCAAAACCTCCTCCAACTTCTATCTCTTTGCATGTACTTACTGAAAGAAAATGTTACAACTTCGAAAAGTGCTAACAAAATTTTAATCATTTATACTATTACACTACTTTCAGGCACATTGTTGCAAAGAACAACATACATAACATCCTAGAAAGGAAAGCCATTACTAAGTCACATGAGGTATACTTACAAACAAAAAAATACATGGATCAAAAATGTGAATTAGAAATGTACCAAATTTGAATTTAATGCATGCTATGGAAGGGCCACTACAAAAGATGCTGTTGTAGTTAATGTAAGGGAACAAAACCAGCACCAAATGTTACAGAAATAATAGAGAAAAACCTTCAAATAAAACAAACCCCCTCACAAAAAACATGACATTCTCATAAGTACATATATATTATACTTAAACATCATAAAGCAAGCACATAGCATATTAATACATTACTAAAACGATATACGAAAACCCAAACCTACACACTAAAGAAAAACAGTACAATCAATACAACTGTGGGCCTCATTACAATGTCGGCCAGAAACTGAACTGCCCGACGCCTTGTTGGATTCAGTCGACGGGGTACAGAGACAGAATATCAACGGAAAAATATCGACATGCAAGTATATCGAGGCAAGAATATCGATAGTGTAAAATTTCAAGGTAAGTTTTCTCGATGTCAAAAATATCGATTTTATTGTGATTTAGAAATATCGAATTTGAAAAAATCGATGGCAAAAATATCAATGTAAATAATATCGATTTTATGGTCTCTATTTTTTTAATGTTCTATATATTTTTGTAATTTTGTATTAGTAATTTTATAATGTTTAAATAATTTTTTATGTTTAAATAATTGTTTTTTTGTTTTAATATAATTTTTAGGAGCGGGATGTTGGGTTTATAGGGGATAATGGTGGGTAGTAATTTAAAAATGACGTAGGAAAATTACTATTTTTTCTAAATTTGTATATATTTTAGGAGCAGGATGTTGGGTTTATAGGGGATAAGGGTGGGTAGTAATTTAAAAATGTTGTTGAAAAATTACTATAAATTTTAAATTTGTACATATTTTAGGGGCAGGATGTTGGGTTTATAGGGGATAAGGGGGGGAGTAATTTAAAAATATTGTGTGGCTTTTTAAAAAAAAAAATTATTTAATTTTAGGAGTGGGATATTGGGTTTATAGGGGATATGGGTGGTGAGTAATTTAAGAATGTTTGGATAAAAAATACATTTTAAATAATAAAATAAGAAATATATAATTATTAATAAAAATTATAAAATTTAAATTTTAAGAATTTTGTAAAATGCAAAATTATTTGTGTTGCAAAGTTTTTTATGTAACTTTTGTGAAAGTTTTTGTTTTTTTATTAAAAATGTAATTTTTTTAATAAATCTTAACAATTATTTTCATAAATTTGTATTTGTAAATAATTTTTAATAAAATGTAGTGAATAATTAAAAAAAATAACTATTTATATAGTTACAATTTTTGTTACAAATGTGTACTTATTAAAACATATTATTATTTTTAAATTAAAAATTGTATTGTATTTTTTGGAAGTAATAAAAATTTAGGGGCACATTACGATACCCGGCGTAAAAAAATCCGCCAGGCATGGAAGCGGCAAAAATCCGCCCGCACACACCGCCTGAACACCGACCACGCCATTATGAGTACACAAACTGAAAACCGCCATCGGCGGAAAAATCATACAAAATACCGCCCGCCATCGTCCGAGTCGGAGTCAAACCGCCCGCCACGGACGGAAACACGCACGACAACACAAAACCGCCCGCCCTCACGGCCGACACACCGCACGTGAAATTACGATCGCACCGCCATGAGCGCGGATAAACAACAAAAATACCGCCCGCCAGCGCAAACAACGCCGATGAGAATCGACACGGCAGAAGCCATGGCGCCCACGTACCTGCACAGAAACCATCCGCACACAAAACCAATAGCACACAACATGGCCAACAAGTCCACACAGCAAGGCACGTACAAATACACAAGCACAGTACACATCCCGAAAACACCCCCGGACAAACAAAAAATACAAAGGCCAGAACCCCAGACACAACACACCTGAAAACAACAGACCATGAGGACACACCCACATAGGTGAGTACAAAAGCAGCACTCCCACAGACCACAACCCCTTGCAACATTGCAAACCAGAGAGGAGAGGAGAGGACACAGTGACACAGCAAGGACAGCAGCACACCACAGAAACGCACACATCACAACCACCACCACCACCACCACCACCACCAAACACCACCACCACCACCACCACCACCACCACCACCAAACACCGGCACCACAAACCCCCTGCACATTACACAACACACACCGCACCAGCACCACAAACACCATGGCACCACAAAGGATGCCCAAGTTCACGCCCATGGAGCTGACGGTCATGGTCGACGAGATCATCAAGGTGTACCCACAAATCTATGGGAACATGGTCCAGCACACACCACTAGCCACCAGAAACAGAATGTGGACCCGGATCGTAGACCAGGTCAATGCAGTCGGGACCCTGCCCAGGAACAGAACCGAGATAAACAAACGTTGGAATGACGTAAAGAGCCTGGTCAAGAAGAAGGAGGGCAAAAACAGAGAGCTGGCTGCCGTCACTGGCGGAGGGAATCCCGCGCTCTTTAAGACCTTCAAAGCGTGGGAGGAGAAGGTGCGAGTCGTAATCCATCCGGAGATCCTCGCCGGATTAGCAGGGAGAGTGGAGGCTGGTAAGTACAAACTAATGTATACCAGCACACCGCTATGTACTCACATGCGCAACTACCATGCCACAGCTCCCAGGGACAAACACCCCCATGTCCAGCACACAATACACAACACATCACACACACATGCAACAGACACTACCACACACAGCCCAAACCAAACAACTGTAAGATGCGTGGGGACATGTGTACACTAAGCCAGCCACGTAACCACCAACAGGTCCCCAAATATGCCAGAAGCGCCACAACGAGCACCCACCACACCCATGTGTCCGCCACAGCTGCACTAACCGACAAGTAACAGGTAAGTGGCAGGAACACAAAGTGCAGTGGGTCGGAGGGGGACAGCTGAAGTACAACACCCACCAGGCCCCCACTCCCACAGACCAGCAAGGTGGAGCACTCCCCACACCCATGTGTCAGGCACAGCTGCACCAACTGACAAGTAACAGGTAAGTGGCAGGAACAAAAAGTGCAGTGGGTCGGAGGGGGACAGCTGAAGTACAACACCCACCAGGCCCCCACTCCCACAGACCAGCAAGGTGGAGCACTCCCCACACCCATGTGTCAGGCACAGCTGCACCAACTGACAAGTAACAGGTAAGTGGCAGGAACACAAAGTGCAGTGGGTGGGACGGTGGACAGCCCAAGTACAACACACACCAGGCCCCAGTCCCACAGCACAGCAAGGAGGAGCATCCCCCACACCCCACACCCACGTGTCAGCCACCGCAGTGCACAACGACAGCCGAAAGGCAGACATCACGGTCCACAGCAATCGGTGTCAGTGGGTGTACAGCCACCCCACGACCCACTACACCCCCCACCCCCACAGACCTGCAACATGGAGCACCCCCCGCTAAGAGCCATGTGGCATCCAGTACAGTGCACGCACGAACAACTTGCAGGTGGGAAACTGGACAGGGCTGGATTACTGGAGGCATGAGGACCATAACACCACCAACACATGGGACATGTCACGTAGCACACGAACACGCAGCACCGCCCACCGTCACGAACAAGTGAACAATGTGCACACGGACATGAACAGCAGACTCACACCCCACATGACCCATCACAGACATAGCAACACCCAAGGAGCCACGTCTGCATGCACAAGCCACACTGAATATAGTCCCACACGGCAGCCACTGTGCAACTCATCACACACAACCGAAACACCATTGAAGTCCTGTCCATGTAGCCCCTACTGCCTGTCAACCACACACCCCACAACTACGCCTATGTAAGACAAACAACACTAGACGCAACAGAGCGGAACAACAGAAATGCACACGAACACCACTGAACCCATCAAACACACAGACACACCATGCACATACAACATACCATCCATCCCATCCGTCAGCCCCAGTCTCATGAAAGGCATGTCATCCGCACAGCTGCCACACATACAGCAGTCACGCTAAGACACATGCCCATGACCAACCATGTGCCAGAAGTCAATTAAGCGCACGACACACTGTGAGCAACAACACACAACATGGGCCACACCCCCCCGAGCACTGCAGTGATGCACATGGCACAGGGCAGCACGCACACCAAGGAGATGGGACAACTGCAATACGTTGGCTGGCACACAACTATCACTCACTCATAACGATGCGTCCAATGCCATGTCCAGTAACCACAACAGACAGCAAATATGCAGGGCATGTCAGGCATGCACACACCTCAGACCATGCACTGTCATGCTGCCACAACACATGTCACGTTCGGCACCCATGGCTCACAGCATGTACCCCAAAAGCATATACCCTCCCAAATGCGAATCTGGGGCATGGCCCCCATGTTGCCATATGCGTTCCTAAGCGTTCCATTTGAACCCCAAAAGCATATTCCATCCCAAATGCGAATCTGGGGCATGGCCCCCATGTTGCCATATGCGTTCCTAAGCGTTCCATTTGAACCCCAAAAGCATATTCCATCCCAAATGCGAATCTGGGGCATGGCCCCCATGTTGCCATATGCGTTCCTAAGCGTTCCATTTGAACTCCAAAAGCAAAGTACAAACCAGACCCAGGACGGGCCAGGAGCCCGCATACACCAGAGTCACAATGAGTAGGGGCAAAGCAACACACCCATCGGCATGGCCAATCCGTCCCATGCCACATGTGCACAGCACACAGTCCCATTGCCTAGCACACACACCTACAGATGCCACAGCCACACACTCGCCTCCGGGAAACCCATGTACGAGATTGCACGAACTGCCAATGTCAGACGACTAATACATACTTCGCCAGGTGCAACACAATAACAAATCTCATTCTCTCCACAGGTGACGAACTGCTGGACGCTGGGGATGGAGACAGCAGCCAGCACAGCCAGCCTACAAGCCCCCAACGAGGACACACGGATCTGGAGGATCTGTCCACCTCTTCGGACACGGACCACCAAGCTGGCCCATCTGGCGTGGCAGGGCCCAGCCGCTCCCCAGGACCCCTCCTACCCACCAACCCATCATCCAGGGATGCTGAACAGTCCCAGTCCCCTGCTGCCACTGTCGTTGCGGCCACACCCACGGTCATTGCGGCCACTACCACTGCCGCAACCGCCACCATCGCCGCACCGACCACCACCGCCTCCACCACCACCACGTCTTCGCTGGCACCAGCCCCAGCGAAGGTGGTGGCCCGGCCGACTGGATCCACCCTGGGAGCCACAGCGAGGACCGTGGTGAGCAATGTGGCTAGTGGGCAGGCCGGTGGCAGCAGGACTGGTAGGAGGAGCAGGGTCAGGGAAACGCCAGCCTCCCCTGGGAGCCATGCCCTGCCTCAAATGGACAGAGTCCTTGGGGCCTATGAAGAGGCCCAAGGACAATGGGCCAGGTCTGCTACTGACACGCGGGAGGTGCTGGGGGTGCTGAGGTCCATGGACGCCCATATGGGCCAATTCGTGTCCCGTATGGACCAACTCGTGGACCTCATGGGCCAGCTGGTGGTGGCGGTGGGGTCACAGGCAAGGCCAGCAACACCACCTCCGCCACCACCTGCTAGGGCGCAGGCTCGGGCAGCAGTGTCCACTTCCCCTGCGTCCACAGCCAGTGAGCACACCTCACCCACCACCAGCAGGTCGCCACCACACACCCCCTCCCAAACGTGGAAGGGGCCGTCCGAAGAGGAAACAGATCTCCCGGGAGGACTTCGCACGCTCCAGTCGCAAGTGAGGCAGCCAGCCAGCCTTCCGCCAGCCTTCCTTGACCAGCCACTGCATTGCCTTGCTCTACGATCCCACTCCACACAGCCATCTGGATGGCATGTGTGTGTTGGACTATGGACATAGAACCAGTGGGTACACCCTGATCATCACGCAGCCATGACCGACAGCTCATTGTCACTGCACGCACCACTTTTGTCATCACCTTACACACAATCACATGTCACAGTTCGTAATAAATGCACCTTTTTCACTAACTGCTGTTTGTGCCCTGTGTCTTTATTGTACGGAATACAACGGCCACCTTGGGCGGAAAGGCACCTGATGCGTGGCATGGAAATGGAATCCGGAGGGCCTGTAGGGACCTAGGGGTGGGAGACAGAACAGGAGCACATTCAATGAGTGTGTCACACACCCATCACACAGTACATGTCAACAACTACAAGCAATGTACACACATCGCACAGAGCAATAGGGCACAATGCCACAGCCACCAACAGTGGCATACTACCCCTGGCCATGGAGCGTTGACACACTGCACGCAGTGAACATACGGCCACCCTGACACAGCACACACACACCTGCATAGATACAGACACATCATCCGTCGTACATGGACACTCACCGTCAAGTGAAGTAGCGGGCGATGAGCTGCTGGCGCACATTCCCAGCTTCCTCCTCTCCGCTGTCCACCTCACTCGAGCTGTCCTGGTCTGCGGGCTGGGGCCCTGGTTGATCTCCGTCATCCACAATGAGGGGGATCTGCTTCCGAATGGCCAGATTGTGCAGCATGCAGCACGCCACCACTATCTGGCACACCTTCTGTGGGGAGTACGCCAGTGCACCCCGGTGCGGTCCAGGCACCTGAACCTGGACTTGAGGAGGCCAAAGGTACGCTCGACCACACGTCTGGTCCTCCCATGTGCCTCATTGTATCGATCGTCTGCTGGGGTGCGAGGATTCCTCAATGGACTGAGCAGCCATGCCCCATTCGGATACGCAGAGTCACCTGGGTGTGAGGGACACAGAGAACCGTTGCTATTCCAACTGGACAGGGGACAGCATCGCACAACCAGCACGCTACACCACTCCACATACTCACCGACAATACAGCCACGATCCTGTTGCAGATTGGCCATCAGTCGTGGCAAGATGCTGTTGCGCATTATGTGTGCGTCATGGGCCGAGCCTGGAAACTTTGCACACACGTGGGTGATCACCATGTCCGCAAGGCACACCACTTGCACATTCAGGGAGTGCGTGTGCTTCCTGTTGCGGTACAGGTGCTCAGTGGCCTGTGGTGGAACAAGGCCAACATGAGTGCAGTCAATGGCTCCCACGACGTGTGGGATTCTGCCAAGGGCATAGAATGCACCCTTCACTGCCGCCAATTCACGAGCCCTGGGGAATCTGATGTACCTGTTCCGGTACAGCATCATGGCTGCCAGTACATCCCTCAGCACCTTGCTGAACATGGTCTGGGACATCCCTCCTCCACTGCCCACTGTGTGCTGGAATGACCCAGTGGCGAAGAAATGCATGGCGGCCATCACCTTAGCCGTGGGGGTGACAGCAGTCGGATACACCCTGCGGGGACGGAGATGGGGCTCTAACATGGCACACAGTCGATGCAGAGTTGGCCTGTCCAGCCGAAACTTCCTGATTACCTCTGTATCGTCCATGTCCGCCAGCAATTGGTATGGGCGGTCAATGTTCGGTCTCCGCCTGGGTTAAATGGCAGAGGACACATGTCAAAGCAACACGGCACATAGCAATTTCGCATACACATCACTGACATGACTGAGCAAGCACATGAGCCACAGCCCAGCTGTCAAGCTGGGACGGCACGGCCACAATACACTTACACAGGTCTCCCAACAATGGCAATGGCAAGTGAGACATACCACTGCCATGTGCATGCACATGGGGATCTAGGCCCCAATGACTTGCGGGGCGTGCTGATGGGGACTGACTGCATATTCGTCAAGCGGCAACGCCACGGCAACATGAGTGTCTGCTGTGCATGGTACTGCTTCCGAGGCTGGATGAGTATGGCACACGACGACGACGATGTGGGCACGGGCTGAGCGGCCAATACAAGTGGGACCTGTGGCACGAGGGGATATGAGACAGTAGTAGGTGTCAGCACTGCACCCTATGTACAGCACTGTACGGATCACAGCTCCCGAAACATTGACTGGTGTCCACATTGACAGCCCCATGCCAAGACGGCTGTGTGCTTGCAGTCACACGTCACAGGTGAGAGGTTACATTGCACGTGCCAGGTGGCAGACGTACATAGTGGGAGCTGGCATGTGTGTGCATGTGTCTCCTGTTCAGGATCCACCAGATGGGCGCTGACTCTGTACTGACCATTGGACACAGCATGTTCCGTGGAAGGCTTGTGTGTGTGGGATGGTGGCACTGGATGTGCCTCCGTTGGGTGGGGGCCATGCACAGGGCGGGTACGTCGATGATTGCGCATTGTTGGTCACGGTGGGTGCACCAACTAAGATGTGTTGCCCTGTGTTCAATTCCTATGTCCGCATGATGATGGACTGTGGATGTGGGCAGACTACACATTGGTCGATGTGCTGTCTATATGCATGTGCCTTCACACCAGGCACAGCTGCCCCTGCACATGTGACCCCTGCTGGACTCGCTGCTGGGTCTGTGGAGCTGATGCACCTTCTGCGCGTGGGGCGGACAGCTCTCCTCACTTCCCTCATTGCGCATGTCATGTCTTTGCCGCAGGTGACATGGATCATGGAGGGCCCACATGTACGCGTGGGTAGGCTACACATGATTGTTCACTGGTCGCCACCCCCAGTCAGTGTTTCGAATGGGAAGGTTGTCGTGCTGGTGGTATGTTCGATGTGGCGGATGGGCGGGCCTAGGTGCGGGCTTACATTCCGGACATGGGGGGTAGTTGGATTGGCGACTAGTTGCAGTACACACGGGACACGTCTCTTCCTTTCCACATCTGGGTCATCCCTTGTACTAACTGACAGTGATACAGTCATCTTCGCCCCAGCCCTCATGTCCTCCCCTCGCCCCCAATATGCATGCTCACCTGCGAGGCTAGCGCTTGCACAGGCAGCCCCAAGCTTGCACCAGAGAGGGCAAGGAGTGTATGTGTGGGTCCAGTTGCACGAGTGGGCTGTCTCAGGGTATGATGTGTGGCGGGACGCCGTCCACCTGCGTGGTGCCCCAAATGGAGACCCGGCCTGCATGGACTATGCATCACAGTCTTCGCCTTCCGGATCCGCCACCTGCGACACCCAGTGGCTGTGGCTGCCCTTGCGGCCATGCCGCGTCTGTCTGTGGCTGATGGCCCACACATTCACTCTTTGGCCTCTCTGGGGAGGGCTCAGGGGTGGTGGCGCACGCGCTTGCACTTAGTCGCAATGGCATGTGTCGTGGTTGGTATGATGGGCAATGGATGGGATGGTGCGAGCCACCTCCCGTGACGTCAGTGCTGCTCGTGCTGTGGTGCGTCCCCCTACACTTCCATTTGACTTTTGCCATGCTGGACGTTGAGGTTCTATTGCCTGCGTGATATGACCAGGAGGAGCGCGAGGAGACCTCTCACACACCATGCTCCACTGCCATCCCGTGCCCTGTATCGCCTGTGCGGATTGACTATGTTGGGGTTACACCTGGTCGACTGGGGCTGTGTGTGCCTTGTCAAGGGGCATGGCGGGCGCACAACAGGATCCAGCTCGTCCACAGAGGGTGGGCTGAGGTGCGCCTGGTACCGCTTTGTACGTGTGCCCGGCTGCTGTGCACACACGTGTTCACTCCCCCGACAGGTGTCCTCTCACAATGCCCAGGGAAGCGGTGGTGTACTGTTCATGAGCCCTCCCAACACGGCGTGCTCCAACTTGGCATGTGCGCATCTACCCGTCGCACCCACCCACCTGAGCACTGCGTCCATACGACTTCACACGACACATGTGTGTCTTCCACAGTAGTGCTACTCATTTGCGTTGACATCCAATACCAGTGGACTACATGGTCATGTCACGACTGCCGTGTACTTCACATACTCTCATCCTCTCTCATTCGTACTTGTGAAATGAGTCAGCGGAGACAGTTCTGGTTTCAAACATTATATTGAGTCTTCTGTCCTCTGTGATGCAGTATAGTGGACACTACTGGCAGCGGAATACATATTGAGGATATACTGAGCATGATTACAAATGGGATAGGGTGTGGGGTTACATCTGCTTGGCCAAGGCTGTGCTAATGTACATTTACGTATAGCTGCGGAGCTGCGGACTTTGACACAGACGGTATACATGTAGCCTACCAGACCGCTCGGCATCATGGGCACAGTCCATCTCAGTTCCATGTGACAGGTTTGCTGCGGTTGTTCCTCATGCACGCGTGCATGTGAGATGACATCAGGGCATGTGCTTGCGTGCATGCAGCGGCGTGCCACTTGTTGTTGCACTGTGGTGGTTACTGGACATGTCACAGTCACTGGGGTCGTGTTGTTGTTGTATGCACTTGTCGTCCATGCAAAGGTCCTGGTATGGGATTCCCGGGGCGGGGGTGGGAGGGTGCAGCACCCACAGACTCCAGGCGACCTATTCATGTCCACTGAGCGGTGTGTGTGTCCATGTGCGCTGGATCCATGTCGTGTCCTGGTTGTTCGTGCAGTTCCGTCCATGTGGGTGCGATGCACAGAGCCCATGCCACTGCCTCCCACGATGCATGCGGTGTTCCTGGATGTGATGGGGAACAGTGTGCATGTCCCGGTCATATCCGATGTCATGGCGATGTCGTTGATGGTGTGGTTACAGTTGCCGGTCGTTTGGTATGGCTGTTGTGGTGGTGACTGTCCAGTCCGTGCGGAAGCTGAGCATGGGTGCGGGGTTGGACTTCATAGGTCAGTCGGGGAACCTGCGTTGTGGTCCGACGTATTTACAGGTTGTCAGGTATGCGATGCCGTCCAGCAGGGCTTCCATGTCATTGGTGGTGTACATGTTTGCCAGCCAATGAAGCGGATGGTGGCTGTCAAGGTGTTGTTCGTAGGTTGTCCCTTGGAGGACCATGATGGGGCATGCTGGGTGACATTCGATGTAGCTGTTCTCGATGATCCGTCGTGTGGAGGCACAGTGGTTCCATTTCAGTGCGCGTGCGATGTTGGCCACATACGCCATGCCCCCATAGGCAGAGCAGGCCCTGTCGTGTGCGTCCAGAGGGAGGAGTAGTGGTAGCAGGTCCGCCTTCAGACATGCCGGGTTGGAGAGGCATATCTCGACGGGATGCTGGTAGGGACACCTCCGACAGTAGAAGACGGGCATGACGCAGCTGAACAATGTGATGCGGTAAGTCAGTCGGTAACTTACGTTCAGCAGGGACAGGAGATCGCATCCCAATGTATGTATCGTGCTGGTTTGGTACAGCTTGAGCTCTTCGGCGTAGTTGGGTAGGTGTGTTGCGGTTGCCATTTCGCAGCGGTGCGTTGTGGTGGCGTGCTCCGGCTGTGTGTGCAGTCTGCAATGTGCACACTCCGGGGTTGCTGTGAGCTCTGTGTAGTCGTGGGGAGACAGGACTTGTGTTCTGTTGGCTTGTTTGGAGGACACGGGCCCTCTTCCCACATGCTTCTCAGACAGTTCAAGGTCAGTGCTGTGTGACTCCTTCCAATTAACTTGCATGTGGCCGACATGGGGAGTGTTTTCTTCTTTCTTCCCCGTCCGTTGTGTGCTTCTGTGATATGCGCTATCTGCCCTGTGGTCGGTCTCCTCGGCAAGCCTGTGTTGGTCTATTCTTGGACAATGGCTGTATTCACCGGCTTCTGTCGTAGGGCTGTGGTTTCGGTGTTGGAATGGAAGGTCATTCAGTGCTGTCTGCTCTCCCTTGTGTGGGCGGCAGCCTGCCTTTCCGCTCTGCGTTGGGCCTTGTGTGTGGATGTAATTCTTGGGCCACCTGTTGTCGGTCACCGGGCTCTTTGGTGTTCCGTTTCATGTGTCTTGTTCATATGGGCAGGGTGGTATGGGTTTTTCAGTGTGGTACTGGCGTTCCTCTTCCCGAAGGAGCCCTGCTTCTCCTAGTTGGTGTTGCCGCCGCTGTGTGCTTCGCCATGTTTGTTACACTGGGGTGTGTCCTGCTGTTGCGTGACTTCACTGACATGTGTGCGTCGGTTGTGTGGCGTTGGGTGTTGTCCGTGAATTGGGCGTTGGGGACATGTCTGTGGCCGGCCTGTCACGTGTCATGTGCGTTCGGGGTGGGGCTGATGTGTGTGCTGCTTGGTTGTGTCCCTGTCCCTGTGTGCGACGCATGCATGGCGCTGCGGTTGGCCTCTGCGTTGTGCGCATGTGTGGCGGCGTCATCGGCGCTTTGGGGCCGTGACGGGGTGGTTGGTTCCTAGTCCCAGGTGGTGTGTACACATGTGTTCTGCGATGTTAGGATTTGGCCTGTGTGTCATATGTGGATGCAATGGTGGATGTGTAGTGTGCACGCGCTGGTGGGGGTTGTCCGCTTTTCCGCCCTTGCACTGTGTGCGCTGTTTGCGTGCACTTGTTGTGTGTGTGCCTACCTGCGTCTCCGCGGTACGTTGCGTCCTTGGTGGTGCATCAGCAGAAGCATGGGAAGGGCCTGCAGTGCTGGATTCATGCCCGGGGTGCCGCTTCTTCGTTGTCCGTGCTCTGCGTCCGTGTTTCCGCCTCTCTTTCACGTGCGGTGTCTCTTTGCCGTGGGAGCCGTTTGTTTGCGGCATCGTAATTTATGCGCCGGGCGGGACGTGTTTCGTCGGACGGTGTGTGTCAGTTGTGCTGCGCCGCTACGTGTGCGGGCGCACTTTGATGGCGGACGGTGTTGCTGGCTTGCCGGCGGTGTTTGGCCTGCTTTTCGCATCGTAATTTGGCGGGCGTGTGGGCTGCGGCATGCGGGCGGTAACTGGTGGTTTTTGCATCCGCCAGCACGGCGGTAGTGCTTCCGCCCGCCATCGTAATGGGCCCCTTAATAATTAATTTTTTGTTAAGAATATATTTTTGGTACTTTGAAAGATCAAAAGAGGGGGAGGGTTTATTCAGTCCTTTCCTTGAGTTTATTTGTATTTGGAGTTGTAATAGTAAAATATTATGGTTTACTATCCAGCACTTTTCCTGAGCTTACTTGTATTTGGAGTTGGGAATAGTAAATTATTATGGTTTACTATCCAGCACTTTCTCTGAGTTTACTTGGATTTGGAGTTGGAATAGTAAATTATTTTAATTTATTATCCAGCACTTTCCCTGAGTTTACTTGGATTTGGTGTTGGAATAGTAAATTATTATGGTTTACTATCCTGCACTTTCTCTGAGTTTACTTGGATTTGGAGTTGGAATAGTAAATTATTTTAATTTATTATCCAGCACTTTCCCTAAGTTTACTTGGATTTGGAGTTGGAATAGTAAAATATTATGGTTTACTATCCAGCACTTTCCCTGAGTTTTTGTGGATTAGGAGTTGGAATAGTAAATTATTATGGTTTACTATCCAGCACTTTCCCTGAGTTTAGTTGGATTTGGAGTTGGAATAGTAAATTATTGTGGTTTACTATCCAGCACTTTCCCTGAGTTTAGTTGCATTTGGAGTTGGAATAGTAAATTATTATGGTTTACTATCCAGCGCTTTCCCTGAGTTTATGCGGATTAGGAGTTGGAATAGTAAATTATTATGGTTTACTATCCAGCACCTTTCCTGAGTTTATGTGGATTAGGAGTTGGAATAGTAAATTATTATGGTTTACTATCCAGCACTTTCCCTGAGCTTAGTTGGATTTGGAGTTGGAATAGTAAATTATTATGGTTTACTATCCAGCACTTTCCCTGAGTTTATGTGGATTAGGAGTTGGAATAGTAAATTATTATGGTTTACTATCCAGCACTTTCCCTGAGTTTATGTGGATTTGGAGTTGGAATAGTAAATTATTATGGTTTACTATCCAGCATTTTCCCTGAGTTTTTGTGGATTAGGAGTTGGAATAGTAAGTTATTATGGTTTACTATCCAGCACTTTCCTTGAGTTTACATAGATTTGGAGTTGGAATAGTAAATTATTATGGTTAACTATCCAGCACTTTCCCTGAGTTTATTTGTATTTGGAGTTGGAATAGTAAATTATTATGGTTTATTATCCAGCAGTTTTGTTGAGTATAGTTATTTTTGTAGCTGGGATAGTATTTTCTTGGTTGGTATTAATCTAATTTTTCCTAGAGTTTAGTTTATTTGGAAGTTAGTAATAGGAAATATTTATTATGTATAATTTTTTGTACAGTTTATCTGTATATTGTAATAAGTAAATAGATGTATGTTAGTTTTTATTTTCAAAAAAATTTTATGCAAAGACATTTATATTTTTATTCACAATTACATTCTTTTCATTTTCTTTTGTTAGAAAATTTATTATAATATTTAAAACATACATCATAAATTTTGATGTTACAATTAATTATAAACTATAATATATTTGTAACATTTATTTTCATGTATAAATGTTAAACAAATCATATATTTTTATATATAAATTTTATTTTTACCGTTTGGAAAGATAGTACCTTTTTTGGTAGCATAGTCATGCAATGGTAAAGCAAAATATTTTTAATTCTTTATCTATAAACAGTTTCATTTGTATTGTTCATTATTTTTTAGTACCAAAAAGAAAACATTTGTATACATTTTTGTTTACATTTTTATAATACATTTTATATAATTTTATTATTTTTGAAAAAATTGTTTAATATGTATTTGACAAGGTTATATTTTATTATTTAGTATATTGAATATTATTTTTAATAAAATAATTTTTAATATGTTAAATAATTTACAATATTTTTAACAGAAATATTTTTGTACTACATATATATTTTTTATCACATTTATATATTTTATGTACATTTACAGTGTATGAAATAAACATATATTTTAATATACATAAAATATGATATTTTAGCTTTTTGGATAATATAATAGTTAATGTATCTTCTACATTTTTTACATTTATTTTAAACATTGGGAAAAAACATTGCAATACATAAAGTTATATATATAATTTTAAATATTTGTTTCTATATTTTCCATTGTTGTCTATGAGGAGTAAGGGGGTCATTAGGATGGCGGGCGGACTTTAGTCCGCCCGCCATCCCAGTGGTAACGGGACCAGCTGCCTGCCATGCGGCAGTCCCGCACCCCTGATTAGGATGTGACTGCCACCCTCGCGGTCGCATTCCGCAGTTTAACATTGCGGCGGGTGCTGCTTACAGCAGCACCCGCCGCAATGTCAAATTGCCATGTTGTGCATTTCCATGCACAACATGGCAGGCACCGCGCGGTGCCTGCCACCTTGTGCATGGAAATGGAGGGGGGTGCCATGGGTACCCCCCAAGTGCACCCCCCACCCTCCCAGGGGCCCGCAACAGGCCCCAAAGCAATTCCCCACCAGCCTTTCCATGGCGGCATCGCCGCCATGGAAAGGCTCTTAACCTGCACGCATACTAATATGGATGGGGGTGCCTGCTAGGCACCGCCACCATATTAGGGGCCAAGTCCACCCGGCCGGCAATCGGAATGATTGCCGACCGGTGAAGCCGGCAGACGCACTTTGCGTCCGCCGCGCTACCCCCACCATTATAATATGGCGGGGGTATTACTCGGTGCGATGGCGTAACGGTCGCCACCGCCGGCTCGGCGGTGGCGAACTTTACGCCATCGTAATGACCCCCTTAGTCTTTTTTTCGTTTTAATTATGCTGCCATTTTTTTCCCTTTTTTCACATTTTTCTATCTATCGGTTTAGTTTTAGGTCATTTTGGAAGACAGAACCTCACGGTTGGGAGCTGCGTTTCGTCCGTTCAGGTAAGTTTAATGTTATATACTTTTAAGTTAGTTTTAGGGGCCGATTCCGATTCAGGCCGGAAATCACTCCGACCGAGCCGGACCCGGAGAGATTTCCGACCGAATCGGACTCTGGCATCCGACCGAACGAGTACGATGTGCACGCATGCAATCGGACTCGAGTCGGTCGGACTCCCATTGAAGTCAATGGGTGCGAGGCGAACAAGGGCGCCCCCTACAGCGGGTACGCCTTGATGCGACTCGCGGCATACATGCACAGGTAGAGGGGACCCATGGGTCCCCCCTGTGTGTGACTCGCGCGGCTACGCGTACAGGGGGTCTGACACGGACCCCCAAAGTCTGGCTCCGACTGCTCTTTCGAGCCGGATGGTGCGAGTCGGTCGGACTGCTCGTGGCGCGCATCGTACTTGCCCGGCCGGGGAACGTCTCCATTGCGCGGTGCGAGTCGGTCGGAGCGGTTCAGACCCGCGTATGAGTCGGTCGGCGATTTCGCGTGCGCTCGCATCGTACTCGCTCGGCCGGACGCACGTACGAATCGGTCGGGAAAGAGGGCTCCGAATCGGATCCGGTTAAGCCAAATCCGATTCGGTGCCCTACCGGCCGAGATCAGAATCGGCCCCTTAGTGTAGGGGTAAGTTAGTAGTAGTTTAAATAGATTTGTTAGGGCTTTATTTGATCGTTTTTTGTGTAGTTAGGTGTTTTTTTGATAGTTTAGTGTTTTTATGTGTTTGACGTAGTGTTGGATATAATTAGAATGTTATGTAGTGTTCGTTATATGTTTATTAAATGTATCATTGTACATTTTGGGCCCGATTCTGATGCAGTTAGGAAATCTTCCCGATCGAATCGGTTTGGAAATGGTTTCCGACCGACTCAGATCGGGAGAGTCCGACCGACCGAGTATGATGCATCCGGATGCTTCCAGATATGATTTGGTTGGACTCCCATTGACTTCTATGGAAGCCTATTTTCGTAACCGCATCGTAATCTGGCCCTCGGTTGGGAAGGCACGTTCCCGATCCGATTCGGAAGGAGCAAATACCATTAGGAGGCCTTCCTAACTGCATCGGAATCGGGCCCTAGGTGGGAATGCTTTCCTAACCGCATCAGAATCAGGCCCTAGGTGGGAATGCTTTCCTAACCGCATCAGAATCAGGCCCTTAATGTTGATGTTAGTGCTTGTGGGTTTGTATTTGTGTTGTGGGCAGGTGTTGTTTTCTTTTTTATTTACAGGTTTCGTCTTTGGTGAACGGATGGAGTTGCCAACGCGTTTTTTTTTTTTCAATAAAGGAAAATGTTATTTCTTGTTTGATAACAAGTTACTTTACATTTCCTTTTTTTCCCGGTTTGTTGGAGCATTTTTTTCTAAACTATTTTCGGGATTTTGAGGCTTTCGTCATTAAGAGGTGTGCGGCGTTGGACTTTTTTTCTACAGTTGTATTTTTGCATTTTTTGGGGGGTTTTGTTATCCAATGGATTCGTATTTAATTGGTTTGCTGTGGATTTTTTCGTTTTCGAGGATATTCTACTGCTACGTAACTGTATTTTTTTTATTACTATGGGTGGGAAATGTATCTTTTTCATTGTCTCTTATTTTATATTTATATTATGTCATATAATTATGTGCTATATTATACATTTTATGACATAATTATATTTATTAATTTAAAAAAAAGAAATCTGTTGTTTTATAGTTGTAAGATTTTAACGATGTTTACTATTTTGTTTAGTTTAAAGAATTGATTTAGCAATCATGTCTAGGTATTCTAGACCTTGGGTATTTGGATAAAACCTAGTTTTGTGTTGCAGGTATCCGTACATAGTTTTAGTTTGTTTACTTAGTTTAGGGCCTATTTTACTTAGTGATTGCTCTAGTCTGAGTTCTTGGTAGCTCTGTTCTTTTTAATTGCTTCAATGAGTTGTGAAGTGTTGGTTGTCTCCCTCCTATTGTGGCTTGGAAGGCATTATGCCATTCTTCCACTGCATTGTTTATTTTGGCTTTTAGAGCCACAGTACTGGCATACACATTCCACCAGGGGATCTGGAATTTAGGTTGTCTATGGTGCCCTGACCTATGTAACCTTCCCACCCAGGTGTCTTTGAAGTAGTCTAGGAAGGGACTTAATTTTGTTTCATTAGCTTGATAGAAAGGACTTTCTATAAGTAAGTTGTATTGATTGGCTACTTCAGTAGTTGGGACATAGGCCAGGGCTATTAATTTTTTAATTTGTTAAGCAAAGTTGCTATTTGTTGAATAATCTATGTTCAAAGAAGATTTCTGTAGTTGCCTCCATCTGCTCTGATTAGAATGGTAATAGCAACCTTGTATTGCAGTGTGTGAATATAGTTTGAGGATGGATAGAATCATTGCCTGCTCAAAGTCTATTGCGATTCTTTGGGGACAGTAATTTTCTGTGAATTGTTTGACTATAGTTAGTAGTTCTACATTAGTGGTGTTCTGTTTATTAGGCAGTAATGCATAAATAAAGGGGATATTTGTCCCCTCATATTCTCCGTGGATGGTATACAGCTGATAGGATGGTTTGGGGCAAACTTTAAATGTGCCATCCATCATCCACGTTTCACAGTTTTTCAGTTTCTGTAAATTTGTATTAGTTGCTAACATAATAATTCTTTTTTCATGACATTCGTTGTCATGAATAAGAAATGTTTCCTCTTTGTGGGTGATGGTATACTCAGGTAGTATTTGGATTTCTCCAAAGGTGTGGGGGATAGGTAGCGTTTGAGCTGTAGCTCTGTTAGTTTTTGCTATTAGTCTCTTCAAAGTGGGGATGGAAGGTAGTTGTCCTGTGACATGTTCTGGCACTCTAGTCAAAACATTCTTTAATATTGTGCTTGTCTGTTGGGAACTTTTGTAGTGGCTCTCCAATAACAGGTATTGGAATAATATTTGTTACATTTCCAATGGGTTTTATTTTCTTTAACTTTTTCTTGGGTATAAGTGTAACCCATGTAGCAAAACAGTAGTTTCCCCTTTTGCGATGTAATGAACTTTGCTCCTTCTGCCATTTTTGGGGTATATCTGTGAAGATATATTTATATATATATGTTTAATAATTATGCAATTTTGAATAATAAATATGCTAGTAAAATTAATATTATAGAAAATACACTTACATTAGTGTTGCTTTACTTTTGTTGATGGTATGATTTGATGGTTATTGTTTATTCTCTGTTCTATTTTCTGTTGGTATGAAAGCAAAATGTTTCTTTTATTCAAATGTTACATATATTTTTAATTTAATTGTATAATTTTGTAATTAGTAGTAAAACAAGTAATACTTACTAATTGTAGTTGATGAACTTAATTTTGAGGATTTTTTTTGTTGGTGCAATTTGTAGAAGCTGTAAAGTGATAAGTATTTATTAGTTAGTACCATCAAGGTCACCTCAGTGTCTTCAGATGTCACAGATCTGCAAGGACGGGTTGCAGCAGTCGAAGAAGTCAACACTTCCAGATCAAGGTTTGCAAAAAATTGCAAGAATCAGATGGCATTTCTACATTCTAAAGTTGAGGACCTTGAAAATTGCCAGTGGCGGCACAATCTATGGGTCTTTGGTATACCGGAAGGGAGAGAAGGCTCTGCCCCACGGGCATACATAGTCAATCTATTTCAGCAGGCGTTTCCAGATCTGGCGGACTGGGATATGGATTCGCAAGTCCAGCGGGCGCATAGATTACCTCTTACTATCCCACAAGGGAATAAAGCTAAGCCACCTCGTCCACTTCCAATTCTGGTATTCCTGGGCAACTTTCTGCTATGTCAAGCAATTTATATTAAAGCACGTCCTTCCACTCCAGTTAAATTAGATACGATTACTATGTTTGTGTGCTCAGATTTGAGTAAGTCCACAATGGGCAAGCGGTGGAAGCTTCGTCAGATAATTGACCCCTTTAAGCCAGTCTGCTCACAAGTCTTTTTGCAGGAACCAGCCCGCCTGAAGATTATTAGAAACGGACATCCGTATTTTTTTTATATTGAGCATGATGCTCGACAAGCACTCTCAATATGGCAGTCTGAATCTGTTGGCTAAAAGTATAGAGAGAGGCAGATATATAAAGTGAGCACGGTGTTGCTCTCTTTCCTTTCTCTTCTCTCTTTTCTCAGTGCTCTCTCTCTCAAATATCTTGTAAACCTCTCACTATTTTTTTTTGCTTGAGGCACTTACCCTTTTTTTTCTCTCTTACACATTGGCAAGGGGTGTGGGTGGAGGATGGGGGTGGCGGGTCGCCGGGGGGGTGGTTGTTCTCCTTTGGCTGTCAGTCAGCGACAGCGGGATAAGGGGATGATTCCTTTCTGTAGGCGCTGGGGGAGGGTGTAGCAGGGGTTGGGTGGGGGTTGTTTTGTTGGATAGCAGCTCTTCACTATGCTGTTGGAGGGATGGGGTGAGGAGGGGTCAGGGTTGGAGGGGGTTAAATAGCCAATCAATAGTTGGAAATGTAGGTGCAGAACACAAAGTGCTGGAGGATGGAATCAGGTTGGAGGCAGCTGAATTAAAATGATGTAATGTCTGACTTAAAAATTATGTGTTTGGAATGTCGCGGGGCTGAATCAGGCTCGAAAACGGTGACTAATTGGGGAGGAACTTCGTGCATTCAAACCACATCTACTCAGCTTAGCCGAGACTCATGTTGCATATAAGGACAGATCACTGCTGAGACAACTTGGGTATGACATACTAATATGTCACAAGCAGTCTCTATCCGTGGGGTCGCTATACTGAAATCTAGTAATTTAGCAGTTACTGTTTCACGCACATTAGCTGATACTAAGGGCAGATGGGCGATAGTTCAGCTGCTGATATCGGGGCGTAAGGCCATGATTTGTGTCGTGTATGGTCCTAACTCGGATTGTCCCGATGTCTTTGATTATTTAAGTTCCGAATTATTGGGGTGGGCGGGGGATTTGATTATAATGGGCGACTTCAATTGCATTATGGACAACAAAATAGATACTACCAATAGCAAACCACGGGCCAGAATGGTTAAGACCAGGACAGCTTCGTTGGCACTACTGCATATGCATCAGCTTGATGATGCCTGGAGGACACTCTTTACAATGCTGCCGGGGTATACGTTCTACTCTCACCTACAAAAACATTATTCCCGTATTGACATGATCTTTATTAAGAGGTAACTGTTGGAAAATGCACGTGTAGAGGTCTGTCCCAAAATTACATCCGACCATAATCCAGTAATGTTAACTCTGCAGAAACAACTTGGGGGTCGATTCCGATTCGGGCCGGAAAAAGCACCGACCGACTCGGATCCGGAAAAAATACCGACCAACACG